>CM021110.1:315314129-315411571 GCA_007115665.2 Sequoiadendron giganteum
CCTTGACCCCACTGTGGGCCACCATCCCAGACCCCCATTCTCATTTTTATTTGTTCTCTTTATTCTATGCTAATAAAATACCTTTAAGTTTAAAAAGCAATTTTTTCTCTCCTTTTCTGGCATTTTTCAGATTTCTACATTTTTCAAAAATCTGATTTTTCCTTATTAAATCTCATTTTTTTGAAAAAATCTCTATCTTTTAGTTTGCTGATTTTTTCCCCAAAAGATTTTTGCGGCTATGCCACAAACTACCTGAAGAATTATGTTGACTGGAAGAACTAAAGTTGATACTGGGAATTAGATTGTCCCAAATCCCCACTGGTCAACTAATTGAATGTAGCATTCATTAGTGCAAGGTCTACTTGACGAATACAATGACTGAGTTGATCCAATTGTCGTTGCATTTTGGAAACATCGTGGAGGTTTTGTATTTCAACTTCAACCTTTGGGTACACCTTGGATGGCATTTTTATGCTTCTGGGTAAAAAAAATTGGATTACTGGAAGCATCAAGCAATGTGACACCCACAAGTTTAATAGTTTGATCCAGATCTATTTTTTTCAAACTTTTCTTATAGATTTGCACAGTATTCCGAGATTCTCTTTCTGTCAAAAGGCGTTTATGTTTGAAAATCCGTCATGTCCCCTCACAAACCAATGATCGCACCAATTGAAGTGGAGATCGCATTCACTATCCTAAACAAATGCATTAAAGAAATGATTAAAATCGAAAAAGTTAAGACAACATTAACATATGTTAATTGTCTTATAATTATAATCACTATCATTAAGGGAGTGATGGGGTGCCTCCAAACAAAACGATATGGCCAGAACAAAAGACTGCAACCTTTCACACGTATAGATACGGATGGAAAATCCTTCATGAAGGATGGTTGACGTAGAAGGAGAAAAAAAGAGATATTGGCAGAAGAGGACATTGGATCATTGCGTGACTATTAAGAGGTGTATTCCTACCACTCAACATACCGCTGGTCTGTTACATGCTGCATTAATTGATCTTTCTCATGACAACGATTTATTGCATCTGTATTAGTTTATTTCTTAGCATAGCGATCTGTTGCATTTGCATTGACTCATTATTATTATTAGCATCTGATTTAAATAGCTGCGGCACTTATTCTTTATAACAGCGATTGCAGTAAATGGCTAACTCTTAACAACAGCGGTCTGTGATTACTCTTCATTGCATCATGCACCATAGTTTCTTATCATTCCCCGACAGCCGATTATACACACACCACGGGTTCATTATGTTTTGTTCATTGACTAAATAGTATAGATGATAGGACTTGTCTAATACCAACTTGCTGTTATTGCCTAAACTAGCAATTGTTATTTCATGCCTCAAACTGAATCCGTAAGCATTACTGATGGTCATTTAGGCATAGAATGAAAGACTGTTCTTTATGCATGACCATAATAAGTATAGCACAAATTGCATATGTATGACTAAGGATAAATCTGAATGTTAAATCTGCTTTGAAACCTGTTTGTGGGAAAGGGCCTGAGAAGCGGTGCGTGCCTGGAGATCCTACTTAAGATCCGCCCAAATCCTAAGGCAAGGATGGGCCATGGATGAGTGGAGGTCCCACTTAAGATCCGCCCAATACTAAGGCAAGGATGGGCCATGGATGAGTGGAGGTCCCACTTAAAATCCACCCAATCCTAAGGCAAGGATGGGCCAAGGATGAGTGGAGGTCCCACTTAAGATCCGTCCAATCCTAAGGCAAGGATGGGCCATGGATGAGTGGAAGTGCCTAGACCGTTTGCGAGCTCTGCCTGATTCCACCAGCAGGCAAAGTGTCTTTCGGGGGTGACCTGGTTGGGGAAAGCAGGTACAAGTAAGTCGCCAGCAGGGAGAGTTGTGGTATACACCCTCTTAGGTTTGGCAAATGGCTTCGGGCGGACCCACCCATGTTACTCCTAATTCATAATTGTACCCAAACTGAAATTTTTGCTTCATTAAGGCATTTTGCTTAAAATGGTCTAAACCTTGCAAAAGTGGGGTCAAAACTCAGTTTTTGGGCAAATAAAGTATGGGCTTTTAGTCAGTGTGATGCCAGGAAGATACTGGCAAAATTTGAAAATTTTGAAAATTAGGGTTTCTGAAGTCTATTTTTAGCCCGAAACCCTAAAAAATAAGAACTTGTCAGAATTGGCTGAAATTAATTTTGATTGGCTTATTTCACATCACAATCACAGTGGTGAAGTCAGTTTCAGTTAAAAGTCAGTTTAAGGCTGGTGGGTAGTTATAACTTTTTCAGGAGAAAAGTTAGGACCTCTGAGGTCATTAATGGCAGTTGGCCAGTACCAGGTGTTAATATCTAAGCCTGAAACTCAAAGAAGAACACTCTACGATGAAAGATGTTGAAAATTATGCTTTTTGACGGAGGAGATTTTCAACGAGGTAAAAGTACTGTGAAATTGGCTAAGTCTGGATTGAAAATATTCTAAGTCTGGAGGTCAAAAGCGCCACTTTCAGCTAGGGGCGCCCATCATTATGGAAGCTGTATTCAACTTTTTGTGAGATTTTCTACCAAGATGATTTCTTCAGTTTCCTGATAGCTTCGCAATGAGCTAGCCAGCCAGTCCGACGGAGGAGTAAAACGCTTGAAAACGAAAATTCAATACAGAACGAGGGAAATGCAAAGTAGATGACTTTGAAGAGAAAAAGCGCCCCTGGAGGCCAGGGGCGCCCATCTTTTTGAAGATTCAAATGAAGTCTTTTGATCAAGTGACACCCAGGAAGTTTGTTTCTATTTTTGGTCCAGCTCTGCGACGCATCTGTCAGCAGGTGAATCTGAGTTGCCGAGTTGCCGCCATCAGTGGTCAAACTTGAGGTTCCAGACTTGATCAGAAACTATTCAGAAAGGACAAAAGCGCCCCTGGAGGCCAGGGGCGCCCAAGGTTTTAAGACCTTTAATGAAATCTGTTTGATGATTTCAGATACTCATCTCGTTCGTGTCAGCTTCAGCTTTCCGTTCCCTGTCTCAGCCGGTTCAGAAGATGTCTTGGCAATCCGCAGTCGAAAGTTGAGTAATTTTTGCCAGTTGAAGTAATGGATGACATTGGTTGGGAAAAGCGCCCCTGGAGGCCAGGGGCGCCCATGATTTAGGAAGGTTAAATGATGTTTTTATACAAAGTGTTCATCAGGAGCCTTTGCTCAGAATTCAGTCTGCTCCGCAGTGAGCCAGTCAGCGTGTTCTGAAGTTTTGTCAAATACCGGGAAACGTCAAGTGAAATATGGTCAAGTTATCAGTGAAAATGATGAAAATGCCTGAAAATATTCTAACACTGAGGTCAAAAGCGCCCCTGGAGGCCAGGGGCGCCCATCTTTTTGAAGCCTCAGATGGTTGAATTTTGAATTGCCACCTCAAGGAATCTTCTTGTCAGATTTGGTCCTGCTCTTCATCGAGATTGTCAGCCAGTTGATCCGACGTGACAGTCAACCAGAATCAGTGATCGAACATGAGCTTCGTTTGAGGTTTTAGATTCTAAATTTTCAAAAAAATGTCTAAGTAAGGAAGGACGCCTAAAGTCAAAGGTTGACTTTTTTGAAATTCAAAAGTAGAAGTGCGCATGAAGAGAGTTTTCAATTTACCAAATTTAGATCTTCAGTTAAACTCTTTGCATGTCGACTTCTATTTTACCTATTTTTAGTCATAACTGGCAAAAACTAGTTTGCATGCACTAGTTAACTGAATCTTCAAGATGGCGCCCTAATTTGGGGTTGTTCTACATCCAGTTAACTGAGTTTGAAGCCAAATATAGGCCATGCGTGAGTTTTGAAGCACCAGTTGTACTTCAAGCGCCATTTCCAATGCTGGACATGCATTTCACACGCCTTAGAAGATATTTTTCTATATTTTTACTAATGGCGTCCATTATTCTTCATCAGAGTTGACATGAAACATCTTTTCTTGAGCATAGAATTGATCTGCAGGTGCTACAGGTGTCAGATTTCAGTGTTCTTCGTAGCTACAGATTCAGATTGTTCAAGGGAAGATTATTTCAGACTTCGTTTTCCATTTGCATGCAGGTTTTATCAATTCTACTTCAAGCATAGGCGAATTTTTACAGAAGAAGAGAGAAAACAAAAAAATAAAACTTCTATTCTTCTGTCTTACTTTCTTCTATTCTCGTCTTAGGTTTTCTTCGCATGTCAAAGAAAACGGCAAATTTTTCAGAAAAGCATCATCTGGGTTCGAGTATTTCAGCATCAACAACAATACCCATGTCTTAGATTATTTTGCGAAAATTGCCCCGCTGCCTCTTTTCTAGAAGCACTGTGCTTTTTTCCAGAATTCTCTTTGCATGTGGGCCTAAATCACATTTTTCCGAATTTCTGACGTTGTGGGCCATCTTAGAATTTGATTATGCACAAAACCCACGTCTCAGAATATTTTGTGAAAATTGCCCTTCAACAAGCTATTTTTAGCCTTATCTAGAGTGATTTTTGGTTTTCCAGAGAAGTTGTCAAAACGTAGCTGTGTTCACAATCAACAGGCAAGTTTTTCCGGATGTAGTTCACACAAATCGAATTCAAGACGATGTCAGTCTTAATTCATGATTTCATCAGAAAAGCTGACATTGATTTGTATCAAGCGCATCAGAAAGGTTGACAAGCGTAGTCACTCAAGTCCACATGGTTTTATGCCTCGTATAGCTGATTGTCTTCCAAGGCCAGTTTAGAGGGTTGATAAGCATGAAAAACGTGAGAAACGTCAAGCTGCAGAAGAAATAGTGGCCATCACTTCAGTTTACAGAGCCGCCAGAGTTACCAACCAATGAAGGGCCAGTTTAAGTATGCAGAGGTTTTCGGTTTTGCTTGAGTTACTAACTAGCAGTTGATTGACAGTTGAGACATGTGATGACCTCTAGATGGTGATGCAGTTACTAACCTCGTGGAGGGATACTTGCTCGAGATCGGGGTCAGTGAACTTCAGTTCAAGGCATCCCACCTTTTCCAAGATAGACATTAGACACAGGAGTTAAACTCGAGGCTTCTTTCCGAGTTAACTTGCTGTTATACATTGCATGCATGTCTTTCTTGGAAACATCTACGTACACTTGGAGATTAGATTAGATGTTTCAATTAACTGATGATAGTTTCCCAGTTAACTGTATAGTTTCATTCAATTAGGGTTTAAGAATAAGATCTTGCATGTCTTGCAAGACTGTAGTTGACTCAAGGTGATTTTAGGGTTGCCTACACCTTGAAGTCTATAAATAAGAGCTTTTAGCTCATTTGTAATTAGCTTTTCCTGGTGATAGAGAATTGCTGCGTTGTCGGCAACATGCCTATTCTCAAGATTGGTTCACCCTTGTAAATTAGAACTTTTGCTTGATAGCATACATGCTGCGCCTACCTTGCCTGTAGTATTGCTATTATTGTATCTGTTCAAAGAGTAATTGCTGTTATAATAAATTGTTGCGCCTACCTTGCCTTCATGTTATTGTTATGGTGTTTATTCGACCTTAGTTAAATGGGGTTGCTGGTTTGATCGTTATTGCATGCGTGTTGCGTCTATACAATCTACTGTCCCAGTTGCTTACCTTTTGTTTTGTTGATTATAAGCCTATTCAGAAGAGCAAATAGTTGCGCCTACCTTGCCTTCATGTTGCGAAACTGTACTCAAAGCTTATCGTATGATGTGTGTTATAGTAGACTCATTCAGCCAAGCAAATAGTTGCGCCTACCTTGCCTTCATGTTGTGAAGCTGTACCAGGTTTACCGTCCATTTGTTTGTTTTAATAAACTTCTTCCCGGATTAGCAAATAGTTGCGCCTACCTTGCCTTCATGTTGTGAGCCCGCACCTGAAGTTTATCGTACAATACATTCCTGCTCCATTTCCTCATGCTCTGTTTCTTGAGGAAATTGGATAGATATTAAAGAAGTTAGCTTAGTTGTAGTTACATGATCGCGAAACCAGAAAATACTTAGGCAACGTTCTAGGTTTTCTTAACCTTGTGCCTCTACCAGCTGAGAACAAAAGATAGGACATTAGTTTAGTTTTCTATTTCATGCATTCCAACACAACGAGGGAGCTTCCCCTCCTAATTTGAAGAGCACTCATACGTAGTGTGCATTTTGTCTGAGTGTGCATAGCTGCATAGATTTCCTTGATTGTGTGGGGGCCACATATGATCTTTAATTAGGAAATGCTCATCACAATTCCATGGGTAGCTTTAGATCACTTGCAATGAGAGCTTTGGTAGTGATATGATATTATGCCATGGAGGACTCTAGAGCTTTTCTTTATGCAGTCGGCATAATATGGACACTCTTGGGAGTAGATCTGTCCATTGGAGATAGATGATCTTCCTTGAAGAAGATATAAATTATGATGTCATGAGAAGTTCTTGATTTTATAGTTGGAACTATGGCAGTAATTCGAGGCAGTCTTTGAATATTGAGTATGATGGTCGTTTTGCCTTGGGAGCTTTTGGAGATTGCAGTGATGTAGTTGGAGTTTAATTGGCATGAGATGGCTTGTTAGGTGCTCATGGATATTGAATATACTTGGGTGAGACTGGAGATCTCTATGGAGATCATGTCTTGGAATAGTGACTCTATGATGAGCTTTCAGCAAAACGATTGAGGAGCCATCACCTAATGCTAGATGTTAGTTTAGTATGGAATCAATGAGGGGTTTGTTCATGGAGAGAGTCCACGTGGATCGATGTATCTTAGGAGTAGTCTCATTCCCCACTCTCAATCCACTGGACAAAGAATTATTTGAGAGGTATTGCCCACATGGTACTTAGATGCATGCTATTCTCTATGCTTTGTTTTCTCATGGAATGAGTCTTGAGTTGTGAATGTTAGTTCTAGAGGACTTGTTTGTTGAGTACATAGCATTGTGTATTTTTCCTTTGACTTCTCATATGCATAAGTTTTATTTAGAACAATTTTCAAGGAGTGTAGGGGATGGTTTTGAGCATATACCTTGGTAATGGGAATGGTTATTGGTTTGATCTTCCTTCATTTGAGAAGCTTACATCCTTGTTTTCTTATTGATTTATTGATGATACATTTTCCTTGGGATTGAATTGTTGGATGTTGGCAAGTCTTTTTTGTTTGGGGTTTTGGAAGTGAGAATCTTACTTGTCATAAATTTAGCACTTGGTGGTGTTGGCAAAAGGACATAGCATGTGATATGGTTTGTATTTTCTCTCTATGGTCTTATGTTTCTTCCTAGAGGTTCATATTCATATGACATTGGAGTTGAGGTTTGTGTGGAGCTATAGTGATCACTATGTTTGTGGTCATTTACTATTGCTAGACTTGATAGTTTTTCTTTAGTACTAGTATGTGGGCTCTTTAATCTCTATCATTTGTGATGTGGAGAACTTGCAAGAGATGAAGTAGATTAAAGGTGAGAGAATCAGTTGAAAACTATTTGACGAAGTATGCTTCGTATTACAACAGGATGGTTGCAATTCATTGAATATTGTGTGTGTTCTTCGATATAGGTTTTGATGACATGAGCCTCACCCCTTATGTGAATTGTGATTGGTAGACTTTGAGTTGCTTTGGTTGGCATCAGGTTAGATAATGCTCACGGAGTGGTAGTCTTAGGAGATATATGTGTCCTTGGTGGATAGTTTTCATTGAATTGCATTATTGAGGTCTTCATGTTCTATGCACATTAGTGAGCTTGTTACCATGGGAGATGGTAATCTTGAGTAGGATAGTGAATTATACAAGGAAAGGAGCTGCAATGTGGGTTGGATATGTTGTGAGAAGGTCTATCAATGGTTGGGGTTAGTTGGATGTGAACAACTGGCTATGGTCATTCTTTTGACTAGATTGGAGTATGTGGTGCATACTCGTTTTGGAGATTGTACTTTTGGGTTGTGTTTTGGTAATGAGTCGAGGTTAGATACATTGGTGTCTATGTGACATTTAGTGTGTCATCTTGGCATGAAATTATTATCTTTTGTGCTTGGGCATGATGGAGGATGAGATGTTTGTTATCAGGATGGTGACCAGTTGGAAGATGTTGCAAATTCTTTTGTGAAGCTCATTAGTACATTGGAGTTTAATTGGGTCAGCATGGTGGTAACCTTGTTGGTTCATGAATTTGTTGGAGTTTTCCTTTTGCTCTTGCAAGGTGTTTGACAAGTGGGAGAATCTTGGGAAGAGGTGTCTCAACCTTGCATTCCTAAGGTTCAATTTTAATACTTTTATATACATTCACTATTTCATCTTTTTTTGTCTTCATGTGGGAGAGTTGGCATCCCATTTGGAGGTGACATGGAATTTGTCTTTAGTGTATTTTTGTCCTCACATGAGGAGGTGGGCATCCCATAGTGAGGTGGCATTCTTTGGTCATGTGTGTAAGGTCATTATGACAAGAATTACATATGATTGATTCTATGATGTGTAAGAGCATGTAAGAGGGAGGTTACAAGATTCTTGACCAACATTATGATGGTCTATGATGTATGTCATAAGTGTCTTTCTAAAGGATGTAAATGCCAAAAGTTGGGTGCCCAAGTTGGTGGGTTTAATATGACAAGTTTATGACATCTTATGACATGACTATTTTTTAGCCTATTGGAACCATGATGGAAAAGGGGCATTGGAATTTGAGTCATGGACTTTGGCCACCATACTACCCATTGTTGGCTCATAGTTTTCCAAAACTATTTGTAGTTTCCTTTGTTGGTGTTTTCCCATTTATGTGGGCACTTAGGTTGAGATGTTTGAGGAGTTTTCTTTGTAGGGTTATGCTATTAAATCTTCTCTAGAGGAGCAAGAAGTAGATCTCCATGTTAAGGTTCTAATCTTGCAAGTGTATTGTAACATATTTTTGGTTGTAGATTAATACATTGGTTTGATGCTTTAGAGTGTGGGTTTTACCCAAAAGGGTTTTCCCCACATATATTGGCTTTTCTTCTCTTCTATCTATTCTTCTTTCTTATCCTTAGATGTGTTAATTTATTGCCATTATGATGTTGAAATTTGCTTAGATCTGAAATTTGTATTACTTTCCTCAAAGAGTTAATGTGGAAATTAACTGTTTTGATTCTACTTTATGGGCATAGTTGTGTGCACTTGTATCAAGCATTTTGTAAGAAAATCATTTGGTACTGGAGGTGCATACTAGGTTCATGTTTCCTTACAGTAGAGAGCTGAAAGAAGATGGAAATTAGAGAAATATAAAAAACATGCAGCAAAAAATAGTTGTGGAAGATTAAAATCCAAAATCTATTTGAAATAAGAATCTAGCATATACATTACACTTGGCAAGTTTTTGATCTATGTATGTAACCACGTCTTCTATGCTCAAGTGTAGGTGGAATACATAATCATAAATGTAGTCTAGGGTGGGTGCTTTTGGAGACAGAATTTGTGTTTTGTCTTTTGATTGTATATGTAGGCAGCTGTTTAAAATGGAGGTATCGGCTTACACTTTTTCCTTTGAACATGTTTCTCTTCCTAACAAAGCAAGTCTCCTTGACTAGTTTTACAATGGAATTAATTCAAAATTTTTATTACTAAATATCATTTCAAATTATCGCCATGTTTTAGAACCTGGATAATATTTATTGAAGTTAGTATTTAGTAGAGGTAAGGCTAAATTTTTTTTACATCTATATGGTGTCATAAGCTTGGAGTTTATAGGTAATGTGCTTAATCTTCCAAGGATGGGGCAAGGATAATTTTTTTATGATTTAAGCCAATAAGATGGCTCAGAAACTTTGCTTTTACTAATTGACTTTATGGTTTGCTTCTTGTCTCTAATTTACTTAAACTACTTGCCTAAATTGATTTTTAGGTACATTTCTAAGACAAAGGGTGCATAACTTACATGTGCCCAAGATATACAAGCAAATGTGCAGAGCTGTCCTTGGTTCCAATGCAAGTGAGAGTGCAATAGAGAGTAAAGGGCAAGATTTTGATTTACCACCTCCTGGATGCAGTCGTGTCAAAGTGGAGCTAAGCAGACCCATTGGTTAGAAAATTCAAGTCAATCGATTAAAATCTATGAGAAATTTAACTAAGATATACTCTTTATTAACACAAGTATCAATATAGCTGAAGTAGGAAATGATGCCATTGCTTTTATAATGTAAATACAGGCCTTGTGCTAGAAGAAAACAAGGCTGGAAATATATTTGTTGCAGAACTAGTCAAGGATGGTAATGCTGAGAAAAGTGGACTTGTAGATATTGGTGACCAGTTGATAGCAACAAGTGCAATTGTTTATGGAACTGTAGAAGATTACCAAGGTGTTAAAGTAAGAAAGGGTATGCAAACAGTTCGACTGAATGTGCGAGGTGAGAGATTTGAGACGGTGAGTTTTATACTTATAATTTACCTTGTACATTTGCATATGCAAATTATTATTCCATGCATATCACATTTGACTTGAACTTGTTCATTCTTTAATTCAAACTCACGTCACTATGCCTGGGAAAACATGTTCGTTACTGTTTAGAAGCATAAACTACTAATTGTTTTTTCTAAAGATCATTTTATCTTATTCAAATACTAAAATGGTTTCTTTGCATTATGTTACATATCAGCACACATGTTGCTTGAATTCAATATCTGTTGTATTCCTTTTCTTGAATTCTCCTTGTAGCTGATCATCTTATTAAATGGCTAATGCATGTTTGCATCCATTATTTTCATAAGGCCTCTTCATTTGATGGTTATGCGTTTTGCAAACAAAGAGAAAATCATGATTTAAGGTATAGTCAAATGCTAAGACAAATTTCTTTGAAGACCGGATGAAAATAAACAAGATCATCAAACTAGTTACTTTTTTATAAAATAAAATTAGGGTTGATTCAAAACTTTATTATGCGATCTGATGGCTTCTGCATCAAACTTACATTGTGATTGATCAATAAAAAAAAGCCATCCCTTCACCTCAATATTGGATAGTATCCCAACACTTCTTATGGAGGACACAACTATCAAAATATTTGGTTGCCAAAATATAAAATCAAAATTTTAAAAAGCTATAAGCAATTGAGTATACATATGATAATTGTTGATTATTTGACGTTTTGTATTCTAGAATGGTGATTGATTGTCATTAAAGATAATAATAGTAACACAAAAAAAAAAGTATAATGATAAAGCTTCAGCAATGCATATGTTTGTAAGATCCAAGTGTATAGTACTAGTATCTTTATATATGATCCTAATGTAATATTTTAAGCAAATATGTCATAATATTTTCCATTTGTTCTATTTCTTGTGCTTTGATGTATATAAATAGCATGTTTGCATGAACAGTGTGCCAATTGAGGTATTAATGCCACAAGAAGTTTATAATACCAAACAAATTCAACATGGTTATCTAGTAGATAAATTTCAAGTAGTTTTAGGCAATTTAAGAAATTTGTCTAAGGGGTTGAGCTTAATTGGTTAAAGCATTGACTTCTCATTGTGGAGACCCAAGTTCAAGTCCCAAAGGGACATCTAGTATGGAGTTCTAAGTTGTGACTCTTGGTCTTCCACAATTGGCTTTTAGTGTGGAGGTGGTTTCTAAATAAGTGGGTTTCTAAGTTGTGTCTCTTGATCTTCTAGAGGTGGTTTCTAGTGTAGTTGCTCCGAAGGAGCTGATATCAGTCTCATGATTGCAAGAGATTCTATTAGTCTCATGTTGATGCTTGTATGAGCAAACTATTGTAAATCATTAGCAAAATAAATAAATAAGTAAATTTAAGAAATCTCAATTGTTTGTAACTTTGTAGGATGGCAATTGGGTGGTTTTATTGATAGGAAAATTAAATAAGGAAAAAATCTATTATAAGTATAGCACAAGGCAGCTTTATATAGAAAATCTTAATGCAACCATGAGTTTTTCATATACAATTGCAATTTTGAAAAAGATATACCTTGAAAATCCTTAGAACGTCCATAATGCGATATTTCACAAGCAAAAAGACCAACCAGGTCATGTAATATAAGCTGCTTGAACATTGACTAAGATGGCATATAAGAAAGGTTTTTGTAATGTTCCCCTTTTAGCAGTGATCCTATCAGTAGCTCATCAGCCTATTCCGGAGTCCTGTAGGCTCGTTGAGGTGAATCAAAGGGTTTCAGTTTTGGAGGTTTTGTGGTCTTTCCTCTGTATTTACTATATATAGTAAATACTATTTTTGGCAATTAGCAGTTGTCAGTCTTCAGCTCATCATGTCCTTTGGAGTAGTTGTTCAGAATTAAACTTTGGCCTTTGGAAAATATTATTTTGATGAAATTCTTCATTTAAAAGGCAAATTGTTCTAATTTTAAGTTGACCCCTTGGCCTAAGGTGATAACTTAAAGTTGTGTTAAAAGGGGGACTTGAAGGGGGACGCCTTCATGGAGGAATTTAATGTTTTTTATTAAATTACCTCGTCTTAAAATGGACGCCATTTTGAGAGGATTAATTCTTTTCTGAAAAAGGTAAAATGTGAGATGGATTTTGGCGTACCATCTGAGGGAATTGAACAGTCATCCCTTTCTCTTTAAAAGTGTGGCCTTGCTCCAGCATTGATTATCTCATGTTTATGCTAAACTTATGTTGTCGAAATGACTACTCATTTTGCACTTCGAGGAATGCTGACCTCCTAGTACCTTTCTCAATTTCGTGTTTGCAAGATAACACCTAATTGAATTATTGTTGCTTCTCAATCAGACTAGCATATAGAGTTTAAAGATGAATTTTTGGAGTGTTTTACCAGTTTTGCAGTTGCTGTTTGCACACAGCTGAAAGTCGAATTCACTCATAGCTGAGTGTATGATTTTTGTTTTGTTCTGGGCATTTGGCCAATTCATTCCTAAGGTCTAGGCGACCATCTTCACCAATTTCCAGATTTTAATTTGAAGTGTGGATTTTTAAATAGCAAAATCGCCCCTCAAGGAGGGTCGTACTTTTCTGTTTGCATTGGGATTTGTGCCATTAATTGTTTCTGGTGTTTTGGATCTGTTTCTACATCTTAGCAGGGGTGCCTATCTTCTAGTTGATCATTGCACTTGGTTTCACGCAATTCGGAGGTATTTTGGTTGAGTTATGAGCATTTGATGATTTTCTGTAGTTGTTGATTTATCATTTCCAGAATTGCAGATTTCTGAAACAGAGTTAATTCAATTGCTGTTTCTATCTTTCTTCTTCATTTCTCATTATGTTCTAACATAGAAACAATTGTATAACTTGGTGCTTGAAAAATGGTGAAAAACATTGTAATTTGCAGCTTTCTTATTTGTACAAACTGTTAATAGTAGTAATGTTTCAGTTTTAACATTGCTACATTATCTAATTAATTTCACATTAAGCACCCCTGGATGGTCTACCGCCAGTGAGGATAAATTGAATTGTAATTTCTTTCATACCTACTTTCAAGTGGTGAATCCCCACTCTTCAGTGGATGCCTGCTGCAATAGAAGAAGTATTTTAAATTGTAATCGTTTCCCCCACTGTTTGGTGGTAGCGTGGAAAGTTCCTTTGGCTGGTTATCCGCCTTATTTACATTTCAATTCAGCATTAGTACTCCACCATATGTTAGCACCTCGCTTGTCAAAGGATCTTGAGTGTACATTCTTGGTGTTGAGTTTAATCTCTCTTTTAGTGTAATCTTTGTAATTTTAGATTTAGTAGATCCTAGGGATCCTTTGACCATATGCTCACCCCTCCTCCTTAAGTGGTTTTAGGGCGCATTCTTGGTTAGAGTTCTTTCATGCATGTTTTGGGTTATGCTAACCTTAACGGGTGCTTGGTTACATTGTAAATGTTCACATAAAAAAATAAAAAAAAATTGAGAGAGTATATTTTAGTTTTTATGGTAGAATCTTCACTCATTCTTAAAAATGAAAATATCTTGCCAATATTAAAGATGTTTTTGTTAGATTTAGGATAAAAAACGAAAGCAATCAAAAAATGCAACACATAAGACAATGAACACCATAAGATATCCTGGGAAAACCCTCCAACTTGAGGGGAAAAACCCAATAAACATATCGCTCATATATTTGAGGAATAAGAGCAGAAATCTGCTTACAACTCAGGCATAACACAATGCCGAATTTGATACAATGAATAATAGCACCTCTCTTAGATGTGAAAATACAACATGAAGATGTTTCCCCTTGAAATAATGTGGAAAATAATATGATGATCTGCTGCTCAAGTGCGAACTTCTTCTAGGAGTGCGAATATGATGAATGAACTTGATGATCATGATGAGAAAACTCGACCTTGTATAAATACAAAATAGTGTGACTCTTCAAGTAGGTCAGCCTCATAGCAATAAAGAAATAAATATTATTTCTTTTATAAGGTCGACTCCATTTAATTATTCACAATAATAAATATAATAAGTTGTTAAGTGAAGCACCTCTTCACTTTAATCAATGCACTAAATGAATAAATCAATGCACTAAATGAATAGCCGTTAGGCTATATGAACTTATTGTTCAAAAAGTAAGGCGGAAGTATGTAGCCCGAAGCTACAACATCAACAATCCCTCTTAGCTAGGGAGGAATACTTCCGATACACATTGTCATGGAATCTCTCAACATGACACCCACAATGGCTACACCCATATGTGGAAGGGGCTCATCACGGATTCACTCAATTGTGATATAAACCATCATGGCTACTGCCATGTATGGTAAAACATATGTGCACAAGTGCCCATCATGGAATCACTCAACGTGATGTCGTCATCTCATCATGACGTTCACCATGGCTACTCCCAAAGGGTGAATAAACACAAGTACAAGAAAATCATCACAGATTCTCTCATGTGATGTTGTCAGGGAGTCACTCAACATGACATCCACCATGGCTACTCCCAGAGGGTGGAAACAAGGGCTTACACCTCAAATTTCTTTCACAGAGAAAAATGCATTAGAGCAAATCAAAAAAGATCACTGAAGCTGAGTCTCCCTCTCAGCTAGGGCTTCATTCTCCACAATACCAAGCTTGTCTTGGAAGTACACAAACTTTACTCTGGAGAGAGGCTTGGTGAGAATGCCGTCTGCTCATCAGTACTAATGTATCTCAACTGGATTGCTTTCCTCAATACCATATCTCTGATATAGTGGTATTTGATCTCAACATGTTTGATTCTATCATGAACTATTGGATTGATAGAAAGCTTCACACAACTTTGATTATCACAATGAATGACAGTCGGCTTCAATGATTGTCCAAACAATCCTACAAGGAGCTTCCGAAGCCACACTACTTCTCGAGCTGCCACACACGCTGCAATGTACTTGGCCTCTACGGTGCTTAGTGCCACTTAAGACTACTTCCTGCTACACCAGGAGATCATTGCAGACCCCAAACTGAAATAACATCCAGAGGTGCTCTTCCGATCAGCAACACAACCTGCCCAATCAGAATTAGTATAACTATGCAGCTTCAAGTCCACATCAGAAGAATATCTCAAGCCATACCCAACTGTGCCACACAAGTATCTCAAGATATGCTTTGCTGCAACTAGGTGTATTTTCCTTGGTTCACACATGAACTGACTAAGTGCACTCACTGCATAGCAAATATTTGGTCTAGTATTGACTAGATACATCAATGATCCAATCAACTTCTTGTACATAGTAGGATCCACCAGATCTGAACTAGCTGTAGCATCTTTTAACTTTTGTAAATTGGTTTACATCGGTGTAGACATGGATTTGCAATCCATCATACCAAATCTCTTCAAGATGTCTATTGTATACTTCCCTTTACTTAGAATGATCTCATTAGGCCTCTGCCATACTTCTAAACCAAGGAAGTAATGCATGTACTTAAGATCCTTCATTTCAAATTCAGAAGCCAACTCCTTCTTGCATTTGATAATGAGGTGTTCTTCTCCAGTAAGAAATAGATCATCAACATAGAGAACCAAGATCAAGGCCTCATCATTAATTACCTTGAAATATAGGTTTGAATCAACATCATTCTTGGAGAAACCCAAGCTCAACAAGTATCAATCAATCTTCTCATACCAAGCATGAGGAGGCTGCTTAAGGCCATACAAAGCCTTCTTCAATCTGCAAGCATGAGACTCCTACCCATGAACCTCAAATCCATCAGGTTGCTCAATGTATACCTCTTCTTCAATTACACCATTTAGAAAAGTTGTCCATTTGGTGTAACTTCCATCCTTTAGCTGTTGCAATAGCAATGATAGTCTTGATGGAAGTATAACGAGCAACTGGAGCAAAGGTTTCTGTTGACGTGTTTTTTATGACAACTCCAACATAGAAAAAAATGTCCAACGGTCACTCTATTCCCTTTTGATCAAAGTATTCCGCATGCTAAGATTGCATGAAAGTTCATGCGTTCAACTCCAAGGTTCCTTTTATTGCGAATAGACTCAGTTGGTTGATGTGAATATGCTGGGTATTCCAAGGGGACTTACGCGAGTTGCTCATTCAGAAGAAAGGATTTTCAAATTTTGGAAGATCTGTCAATGAAGCTTGGGTTCTTAAACTAACTGGATAATGCTGAATGTAAAAGGATGCAAGGATTAGAGATGCTACCATCTACTCCTAAAGGGTGGAGGACGAGTATCGACTTAAACAATCTTCAAACTAGACTTTGCTTCGTCTCCCTTCGGACAACTTTGACAAAGTTGGTGCAATCTTCAAAGGATGAGAAAGGTGTTCAAATTATGACACAACATGTACATACCATCACAACGATGCATATGGACATATGAGCCACAATCGAAGTTAAGTGCCAATACTCCAGTTGACCACGCAAGACGAACTTACCATCAACCAGCCTGCTAGTGGTATGGATGAAAGAAGATATGCTCAAACCAAAATGCCACACTCCACAATTAACAACTACTTGCATAAAATAAAGTCTACTCTACTCTATCTACTTGAATTGGAAAGACAAACAAGCCTTGCTAGCTACTCACAATAGAAGATAGAACCACCAAACAATGATAAATCTTTATATTATGAGAGTGTTCACAACAACTTCTTACAAAGTCCTCAATGGGAAAACTTCCTTTCCTCCTCAATCTAGACTATGCAATCTATGCTACGCTACTTCTATTCTAACTTCTATCTTCTCTCTTATCTCTTGATCTAATCTAACTAATTACAAAAGAGGGGGGATGCCCCTTTTATAGTTGGCCCAGTCCAACGGACAACTTAGATTGAATTACAATAAAGGGCTCAGATCGAGCCACGCGTGCCCTAATTAGGGTTTTTTCTCTAAAAACCGCCACAGAGAGAAGTGGGGCAATGAATGCACAGAATATTCTCCACTCCTCTGCAGGAACCATTATCTGCAATTAATGCCCACTATCTTCTTCTAGAAGATTCTCATTCAGAAACGTGTTCCCACTGCTCTGTCTGCCAATTCTATTGTGCTAGGAGGAGGATAAAAGAGTTTCTAAGATCATCTCCAGAGTTCGTCTGCTCAGTCGTTCACGTTCATCCCTCCTGTCGTTTCAATTCCTGGATGCATTTGTAACTTTCATATTTCTTCAGCTCACTGCTTTGGGCGCACTTAGCCTCTTTTGCACCACGTCCTTGATGCCTTAGACAAATCTTCAATGCCTTTTCCTTTTCCAAATTTGTAATGTTGTCCATCTTCATCACCTCAAGTCCTCAAGCTCTGCTTCTGGTGTTCATCCTGCAAAACAAAAAGAAGAGAATCAGAACACTTATAATAGAAACTCACTTACCTTACCTAGTCTCCACGTTTTGACTTCCAAGGCCTGCTTGCTGTTCGAGCTTCATTATGCCTTAGACAAATTTCTTCCCTGCGAGCGTGCTTGACCTCCTGTTGTTTCATTTTCTCTTTCCTTAGACAACCTTATATGCTTTATGAATTTCACCCGCTGTAATCCAGGCACTCATTTTGACATCACAAGTCAAGACAATTTTTTTTGTAGAAACATTTCTCTGCCTTAGAAAATTTATTTTCTCTTAGGAAATTCATCAAACGGGTGCCAGGCAAAAATCTTTGTCGAAACAACATGAGCAAGGTGTGGAAGAACCTTAAATCATCTCCCGGTGACAAATGTCTAATACCCAGAAGAAATTTCCCCTTTGAAATCATAATTTCCATGTGTATCCAGACGAAGGTGTAAGTTTAATTTTTATTATTTTTGAAAAATAATAAAAATTACTAAGGTTTGCTCCACTTTAATTCCGGGCGTACTTCTTACCTGTAGCCTCAACCTTTCAAAATCCTGGTGTTCCTCATATTTTTCCGAAGAATTTCCTCCAGCTTATATCACCTTGTATCTGGAAAGATTAATATCAATACCTCCTCTAGGCGCATCCCTTGTCTTTGCCTTTGCCTTAGAAAATAAAAATGTATTCAACTCCATCTTGGGCGCACTTCACAAGGCCTAGTTTATTTTATCCACCTTAGAAATTTCGTTCAAGTCTCAGCCACTTAACTTCTACCTTGAGGACGCATTTAGCTAGGCAAGCTTCAATTTTAATGCCTTAGGCATTTTTCCTATCATCTATCAATCTCCCCAAGGTTTTGGCATATTTTGCCTAGGGAATTTTCATTTATCCTGAGGGCGCATTTTACATAGCCCATTCCTATTTTCCATGCCTTGGCAAATTTTGCCAACCTTCTTGTTTGCCTTGAGGGCGCATTTTGCTAGGGGGGCCTCCATTTTGACTTAGGCAAATTTGTAACACCTTCATGCTTGCCTTGAGGGCGCATTTTACTCCTTGAACTTCCATTTTTACTTAGAAACTTTTCTCAAGTGTTCCTCCCTCAAGGGCGCATTTAGAGGGGTGAGCTTCTACTTTCTTACTTAGAAATTTCTTCACCATGCTGCACTTGCTTAGGGCGCATATGGAAGGGTGTGCTTCCATTTCTCAACACTTAAAAACTTTTTTAACTTTCACTTCCCTTGCTGGGCGCCTCTTCACCCTATGTGCTGCAATTTTTATAATCTAGAATATTTTCATAACACCACTCTCCCCATCCTTGGCGCATTTAGAGGGGTCAACTTCCATTTACTTGCCTTAGAAAATTTTCCTCAGTCTTATGTTACCTTGGGCGCATTTGAGAGGTAGAGGATGAACTTTGTTTATGCCTTAGAAACTTTTAGCCACCCTTCTCCCTTGAGGGCGCATTTTGCATGTGCTACTTCCATTTGTGTGCCTTAGAAACTTTTTGAAGTGGATTTCCTAAGGTGGGTGCATTTGAGGGTAGAAGCTTTTGTTTCACCATACTTGGAATTTTTTTTATATCCACCTCATTCAAGGGCGCATTTAGAGGGGTGAGCTTCTATTTTGCTATACTTAGAAACCTTTTCATCTCTTCTTCCCCCAAGGGCGCATTTCAGCCCATTGACTTTTGTTTTCAACACTTAGAAAGTTTACATTCCTCCTCCTTGCCAAGGGCGCATTTGAGGCCATGTGCTTTTATTTCACTTACTTAGAAGATTTCCCTAGGCACTCTTTCATCATGGGCGCATTTGAGGGTATCTACTCTCATTTTAATGCCTTAGAAAATATTTCAACCAGCAAGCTACCTCGTCTTGCCTTGGGCGCATTTAGGAGGGGGTACTTTTATTTCGTAACTTAGAAACTTTTCAAGCTTCATCCTTGAGGTGGGCGCATTTAGGTGG
Organism: Sequoiadendron giganteum; assembly: GCA_007115665.2. NCBI lineage: Eukaryota > Viridiplantae > Streptophyta > Pinopsida > Cupressales > Cupressaceae > Sequoiadendron > Sequoiadendron giganteum. The sequence continues at coordinate 315,333,733 of CM021110.1, forward strand.
TCTTACTTGCATTTCATGCCTTAGTAGAATTTTGAAGGCACATAATCCTTGGGCGCATTTGACATGCCAAGCTTTTATTTTCCACACTTAGAGAATTTCTTAACTTCATGACCCTTTGGGCACATTTTGAAGGTGAAGCTTCTGTTTTCCACGCCTCAGATTTTTTTAAGGCTTTCATCAATTTGACTTGGGCGCATTTCACCTCTCCTCATGCCAGTTTCCATTCGTGGACTTAGAAGTTTCTTCAACGACTCAGCTACCTTTGTCGTCTATTTTTAGTAAATTTTGGAGGTGTGTGCCTTTTCATGGTTTTTTACCCGTTCCGACTCTGGTGCTGAAATGATACATTCCTTGTGGCCTTGCTACCTTGTTTATACCTGTTGCCCAAGCTGATGTGCTATTTTTAGCTCCCATGCTATTTTTAGCAAACCCTAAAATTCATAGACCTCTACAGCTCTGATTGACTTGAAATTTGCTAGGCGTGATCCTCATTGCTTGGTGAACCTGTTTACACCTGCCCCTCGTGCTGACTTGCTATTTATAGCCATGTTCCGGAGATGACTTACTATAAATAGTAAGTGCCCGGATTATGCCCAAATTTTACCAGTAGATTGCCTGAAGGATGCTGATCGCAGTGGGATACCTTCGTTTCTCAAAATTCTGGCCTTTTACCCTACTTTTCAGGCATCGAAGATGGAAACCCTAATCTGACTTGCATGTGGCTCAAATGACCTTAGTTTGACTTGATTTTTGTTGCCTCTTGCTCTGCTTGTGAAACTGAAGTGTCGGGGAGCTGCTGGAGTGAACCTGCTAAAAATAGTAAGTGCCTGGAAAGTGGTCAATCCGATGTCGGATGAGTTTGCATGTCACATTGTCCAAGGGATCTTAGAAAACCCAGAAAAACCCAGAAAACTGGTCTGCATGTGGGCATTGGCTAAAAATAGTAAGTCCCTGAAAACTGATCCATTATGTTTGCATGTCACATTGTTGCGAAGCTCTCGAAAAACCCAGAAGGAATATCCAGACATGTGTTAGAGAACTCTGCATGCAAACCCTAAAAATGGCCTCCGAAGGCTGAACTCTGAAAGTGATCGTCTCGATTTGCATGTTATATCATTGCGAACGTTTCGAGAAACCCAGAAGTAATCTCCAAACATGCATTGAAAAATCATATGTGCAAACCCTCAAAATGGCTCTTGAAGCCTGAATTGCCAAAAATAGCAGGTTGTCTGATCTTGCTCAAAATTTACGTGCAAGCAGCTGATAGTTACCTGGATGTGGTGGAATAGGTAGAATTCCAAAATCCTGATGAAAAGCTCCTAGATTGAGCACTTACTAAAAATAGTAAGTTGTCCGATTTCAATAAAAATTCAGTGGGAACATGTTGGAAGTCTCTTGATAGCAATGTTAAGCTCAGTTGTCGATTAGTCAACTCAATTCAACTTCAAACTGGCCTGAAGAATGAAAACCCTAATTTCATAGACAACCAAAATTCCAAATTAGGTCAAACGATAGGATATCCCCGAAAGGACAAAAGATCGGAGAGAGAGAGAGAGACAACCCAAAAACCAAAAGCCAAAAGGCCAAAATGGAGCAAAAATTGTAGGTCTCCATTTGAATGGGGCGATGTGTGAAAAGGTCACAACAGTTTCCTCATAGTCTATTCCCTCTTTCTGAGAGAATTCTCTAGCCACAAATCTAGCCTTGTACTTCTCAATGCTTCCATCAGCCGCATGCTTGATCTTGAAAAGCCACTTAGAAGATATAACAAATTTGCCTCCTGGTCTAGGTACAATGTACCAAACATCATTCGTGAGGATAGATTGATATTCTTCAGCCATAACATCTTTCCATACTTGCTGACTTGAAGCTTCCTCAACACTGGAAGGCTCAAATTCAATCATTTGACTCATCAATGCAACATAGCTTGAAAACTTCTGACGTCTTTTGCTTTCTCTGAATGTTCCTCTAGGGGCTGCAAACTTTTATGCCTCCTGCATTGTTTGCATAGCCCATAGAGGTGTCTTTCGACCAATAACAATGTCGATAGGCCCATTAGTAGGTTCCAAAGGCTCAACTAGATCACCATCCTCTTCTGGTTCAGTAGAATCCCTTTGAGTCTTCAAGTACTTGCATCAACCTTTTGAACTCCTTGTCCAAGATTGCCTGCAATGCTTGCCTTAGAGAAATGGTTTCCAACATACACCTCTGTAGAGATTCAGGGCTGTCCTCTTTGACCTCATCCTAGATCACTCTATTCTGAATAGGTTTGCGGAGCTACCAATGTTAAATCCAAATTGACTGTCTTGAGCAATTCTGATCTCAACTGCTAAAGAGGTCTTTCAAGGTTACTGCAACCTTCACTTCTTCTCAACGAGTCACATAACTCCCTCTGAATGTTAATTCCTCCTCTTCGAAGAACTGATCGCAAAGACAATCTGAATAGATTCTTCATCTTCGAGAGATGTCTCCAGCCACCAACTCAGTCCTATGGCTGGAAGTTGTCTCCATTCTTCAGCCTACAGGATGCATCAAGCTCTTCTTCTCTTGAAAGCAATCTCTTGCGCTTCTTGTTCTGTCCTGAAAGCATTAAGGAGAGATTACTAATAGTTCATAGAACTCAACTATTCCGAAGAGAAATACCAATGCTAGAAGCAAACATGATTCACTATCCCAATGTTATAGCATGAATTAATAACTACATAAAAATTCATGAACATTATTCAACATGAAATACTTATCTCATCTCAGATAATTAATTCATCATTCATTTGCTTCTCGATCCAACCTGCATTTTAAAGGATTAATAATAGTTTGCATATCAAGCATGTAGCAAAAATCATTAGAAAGATCAAATAAAAGAAATAATAGGACTTATCTTTGTTGTTCCTTGATATATCTTTCTTTCATCTTTACTGCTCTCGGGAGTGCTAATCTTAGCACAACAATCTCTTTATTAATTTATCTTCTTGCATCCACCAAGGATTCGGATTTGCTCAAGCTTCTTCCATGTAGATATGTCATTTCGTGCATTACCAGTAGACGGAAATGAAAGAGCCAAAATATTCTCCCACGTCTTCTGACAGAATATACTGAAAGATAGTCAAGATAACAAACGACATCTTCAAGAATATTCGCTCCTTGCAATTTCGTTGAGCCATTGTCTCTGAAATTGACTGTTCTGATTTCTTTATATCAAAGAGCCACGCTAGTATTAACTTTCCAGATTTTCGCACTGAATATTTTCACAATAAAACCCCACATGAGCCGCTCCAGCATACAGGATCTTGATGGAATGGTTATCTTTATGATCACAATACTCCACTCTAGAGATGGCCCGAGAATCAATGATTCAAGCTACTGCTTCATGGCCACCATAAAGACTGCTTAACAGATCTGATTGGATCTTCACATAAACCCGCTCTGATACCATGTTAGATTTAGGATTAGAAATAAAAGCAATCAGAAAATGCAACACATAAGACAATGAACACCATAAGATATCCTGGGAAAACCCTCCAACTCGAGGGTAAAAACCCAGCAAATATATCGCTCATATATTTGAGGAATAAGAGCAGAAATCTGCTTACAACTCAAGCATAACACAATGCCAAATTTGATACAATGAATAATAGCACCTCTCCTAGATGCGAAAATACAACATGAAGATGTTCCCCCTTGAAATAATGTGGAAAATAATATGATGATCTGCTGCTCAAGTGTGAACTTCTTCTAGGAGTGCGAATATGATGAATGAACTTGATGATCATAATGAGCAAACTCAACCTTGTATAAATACAAAATAGTGTGACTCTTCAAGTAGGTCGGCCTCATAGCAATAAAGAAATAAATATTATTTCTTTAATAAGGTCGGCCCCATTTAATTATTCACAATAATAAATATAATAAGTTGTTAAGTGAAGCAACTCTTCACTTTAATCAATGCAATAAATGAATAGCCGTTAGGCTATATGAATTTATTGTTCAACAAGGCAGAAGTATGTAGCCCGAAGCTACAACATCAACAGTTTTCTGATGGGTTGACTAGAGTGCTCATATAGCAACAAATCTACCTCATCCTATATGCAGAGATCTTTTGCATAGATCACCTTGCTAAAATTAAAATCACAAATTCCTAGTCCCTAAATTAAATTGTCCATAAGGATGGTAGCTTGTTCTTTTACCCTTTTTTGCTTCTAAAAGGTTGACAAGAAAAAGATAATATTGCTGGGTGAATTTATGGGATTAGGAGCTACAGTAGTGGCATACTTGGCAAAAATTGAAACCTGCCCAAAAGATAAACAAGATAATCAAGATTATCAAGAGTTTTGGAAAGTGATCCTTGAATGTTACCTTTTCAAATTGTACCTATTTATTAGCTAGAGGTCACACAATTAGTGGAATTGGAAACCTAAAAACAATGACGAAGGCTGGACGCTGAATGTTTACGACTTCTTACTATTAAATAAAATCACAAGCCTTTCAACTTATTGATTCTTGAGAATTTTCTGATTCTTTGGTTCACACTAAAAATAGAAGAAGAGCATACAATTACTCAACAAGACTCATAGACTCTCTAAAGCTCAATAGCCAAGACTTTTCAAGCTTCTTATTTATAGATCTAAAAATGCCTAAGGATCCGGTGACACCAAATCTTACTTAGACTACTGGGTGAACCATTTTAAGAAAAAGGAGTATCGTGCCAAATGGCCTATATTGTTAGTCCTTTCATTTTACAAAAGTTACTTTATTTATTTGGTGCTAGTACTGCAACTATTTGAGTTGGAAGGCATATTCTGTTGGTGCCTTGGATTTTCAGTCCACTCTACTTCCTCGTGTTCGTATAAAAGATTATCTACTATCATTGGATTCCACAAAGCTTTAATTTGAAAATGATACTGAAGATTTCAGTTAGCATTTGCATCATTTCTTCTAAGACCTATGGTGAAGAAAGATTCCCAATTGACCTTTTGCCATATAATTGTGGCTACTACAAGATGATCAGTGGATTCATGTTCTGGACTTAAAATAGGTGGTCTTGCATTTCTTACGAATTTATTAAGATGCTCATCATTATTATGAATTATCATCAAGATAAGTTTTCCATTCAAATTTTGGTCATTTTAATAAATCGAACATTTGAAGATAATGCAGTTTAGTTTGTAGTCTTAAAATGATAAATGGTCCCTGGTTTTGCCATATTTTTCCATAACAAGTGGGTTTTGATATGCATTCAACTAATTGTAAATCTCTTGTCGCCTGTTCTAAAAATGTGGTATATTGGGGAACTATTCCCATCCAGAGGATCTGATATTGGATAGGTCTCTTACTACAATAAAGATTTACAATTATCATACTGGAACAGTTAAATCCAATAGGTGGTGCACTAGAAAAACTGAGTCTCCGCATGTTTGTTAATGGAAAATCTTGGCTTAGCCAGTTTGCAACAAGATTATCTTTTCTGGAAATATTTTTAACTGTGTAGTTAAATTCATTGAAGTATTCTTGCCAGCGAACATATTTTCCTCGACCATCTTTCTTGCCACGGTCCTTTTCTTTGAAGGTTAAGAATATGGTGTAGTTTGTTTGTAATCACAAAGTGTTTCAAATGCGTTAGCTTTAAAACATATTTTTATAAACATTTAATTACTGCATTGATCTGTTTATTAGAAGAGCTCCATATTTGGACATCTTCTACAAAGACACCACTGGCATATTTTGCAACAATTTTTTTTATCTTTTAAAAAACACAAAACACCTCTCCAAGCATAATCAGGACTTAGAAGCATCAGTATACAAAATAAAATCTTCAGTAATGGGGACATAAGACTTATCTTTCTTTTCATATTGTTGATAGCATTAGTATGTGCAATGGTCCATGTAAACTTGTTTTTCTCAAGTAATTACTATAGTATTTCTTTGTTGTAACCAAAACTAGGATAAAAGCTATTTACATGATTTAATATTCCAAGAAAATCTTGGAGCTTTTTCTTGCCAAATAGACACTCAAAATTTAATACCTTATTCTTGATATGTGGTCAAACTTCAAGGATAACATTATTGACCTCCATACCTAAGAAATTACAGCTACTATTAGACCACTGCATTTTATTTAAAGATAAAACAATACCAGATTTTTTTGCTAAATCATAAAAAGTTTTAAGATGATGATAAGAGTCATCTAAAGTTTGATTGAATACAAGAATATCATCTATGTAAATACTTAAAAATTCAGATGTTCCTTTGAATATTTTGTTTATGTGTTCTTGAAAATAGGACGAAGCATTCATAAGTCCAAATGGCATGACAATCCACTCATATTGACCAAATTGACAGCTGAAAGCAATCTTGTGTTGATTTTCCTTTTTTACTTGTATCCGATAAAAACCAAACTTGCAATCAAATTGTGAGAAATATTTAGCATTTGCAACTATTTGCAGAAGATATGTTTTGTCTGGAATTGGATAAGGAAAAGGTTCAGTAATAGCATCTAATGACTTGTAATTAATTACCATCCTTTTCTTTCCTCTTTTGTTCAAAGTGTTTGTTAACCATAGAGGCATAACAATAAAATGGAGATCTAGATGGAATAATAAACTTTCCATCTTCTAATTCCTTAATAGCCTTTTACATGTCAGGATAATCAGTAGTAGAAATAGGGATTTTCTTACCTATCTCCATCTGCTTACCTTCTTGAATTTTTATCTTCATTGTTGGCATTGTTTTGACCTAGAATTTTTGGGGGTCATCTAAAGAGATTTCATCTTCTATATGTTTCATTTTAGGAAATTGCACAGTATTGTTAGATTGCACAATCATCATAGAAGGATATCTCTCTGAAGCATATACTAGTTTGGGAGCCTTAATTCTTTCTCTATTAAGAGTAAATAATGCATGCTTGTTGGTACTTCCTTATGGAGAATAAGTGCCTATGAAGTTTCCTCCTGATAAAATATCAATTGGCATTTTATTCAATTCAAAGAAATCACATTTAATTGTGTTACCTTCTATAATTATATTCTCTTGGTGGTTATATTTATCACTAACAAAGATTTGTCCTTGGACATCCATACTCTTAAAATTATTATGTTCTTTCAATCGTCCCCAATTTCTAAGAATAGGGAGTTTGTAGAATGATAATGATTCACTTATGTCTATTTGAGCATCATAGAACCTTCCATTAATTTGTACTAAAATAAATTTCTCATATCTTCCATGAATTAATGCAGCAATGTATTTTGGCTTTGGTTGAGGTTTTGGACCAGGTGGGCTAGACATTACCAATTGGCAGTTCGTAGGATTAAAGCATGGAATATCTTTGGTTCACATAAGAAATCAGTTTCTTCTTCTTCTTCTTCAATCTGGATGATCTTTCGTTCAGAACTAGAGAAGCAACCAGGCTTCTATAGAAGTTGGGGCACAAATCTCAACTTCCCAATATGCTGATAAACAATAATAATAAAATATTACATTGTTAGTTCATTTTTAAATATTCTCTCTCCAAATAAGCCCACGAAATGGGTTGTCATAACCCCTACTTGATTCCTGACTATTTCTAGCTAATGAAGATGCTCTTCTTACACACACAACTATCATAAATAATTATGAGATGATCCTCCAGCTTGCAAAATAATAATGTTCTATTTATTGAAGATGCTCTATTTAAATTAGCTCTTTGTAACTCCCTCACTAATTGCCAATTTTAATTCCACAATTGTGAGTTGTCATAGAATCTATCATAAATAAAAATGCCAAATGATTTGGGACTTCTTCATCCCTTCCCCATGAATTCTCATACTCCTCCTTGGACAATTAATCAGAAATAATAATATTTTACTTTTCAGTAATTTTTTGGCCTCTTTTATTGAAATTGAGAATTAATTAATTTGAGACCAAGAAGTAATAAATATTTCTTTACAAATTTCCCCTTAGCCACGGGAAATATGGAAATGAGCTTAAGGTCAACAAATTTAAATTAATTAAAAAGGGGACATTACAAGAAGCTAACGTTTTTGCATGGGTGGCTATTGAAAACAAGATAGATAAATCATAATATCACTTAAAGGGGTTTCCCAAGTCCTTCAATATGCACCTATTGTGGGGTACATGTACAGGAAAGTAAACATCTTTTGATTCATTGAGAGTTTCAAAAAGTACTTTGGTACAAACATTTTAATTCCCCAAGAATCTTATTGGACATTCTAGTGTCTCTTAAGGATTGTTGTGTCCAGAAATAAGTGTCTTATAGGAGGAGGAAGACATGGAGATGGGATATTGAGAAAACACTTGTTTCTTGGGCAATCTGACTTGAAAGAAACAAAGGAAACTTTTTAAACAAGACCAAGGATGTGGAGTAGAGAATACAATCTCTATCTTTATAGAAGAAATTGTCAAGGTAAAAAAAATATGTACCACGACTAGAGGAAACCAAATGAAAAACATATTTTAGATGAGGACCCTTAAGTTGTATCTTCCAATTGAGAGAATGCTTAAATTGAATTTCAAATGGGCTGCAAGTGGCTACCCTGCAAAAGAAGTTGCTGGAGGTGTATGCATAAAATACAAAGGGGGTTTAGGTTTTACCTATGTGTATGAAGGTTTCATCAAATAATAAAGGAGAAGTAGAGGCACCGTTTAGGTGTCCAAGCATTACTAGGAGGAAAGTTTTCTTCCTCAAAGTGCAGAAGAGAATTCACAGATTTTATTAAAATGGTAAAAAAAGCTATTCAGAATTGGCAGTTTGAAGGGATCCGGATGAAAACCCATGTAACATGGAGTCCTGTGATAGCATTGATTTGTTTCCTGTTTTCAAAGAAAATAAAAGCACAGATAGGGCAACAAGCTTGTGTGTTAGGTTGAAAAGAAGACCAGGCATCCAATTCATGCTTATAGAGATGGCGAATCAGGAAGAATGGGAGAGATTCCAAAAGAATTTAGTCAGGAACAGACCCAAAACTTTGTTTTTAAGAATTAGCAGTAGCTGACTGAATCAGACCTGTTGCAGGAGAATGAGAAGCTTTAGATCAGCTACTAAGAATAGAACTGAATGAGGATATCATGACACTTCATGATGAGGCTTGAAGCATCATGAGGTGTCAAGAGAATCTTTTTTACTAAATTTTTTCTGACTGCTTAATGACAAGCTGTTCCATTGGCATCAATGTTCTTTGTCTGCTTGTGTCTGAGGAATCTTCCCCAGCATGGATCAACAGATATTGTATAGAATATGCCTTTGAAATTTATAATTAGTCAGTTGCTAGCCCTTAGTAATTGCTATGAAGTATGAAGTGTTTCTCATGTCGATATAAATGTAATAATTGAGTGCCCCTACAGTAATAATGTCTAGATATTAACGGTCATAACCAGGGACATCTATTTTGTCCTCCTGCCCTATGTTAATAAAAAAACATTTTAATTTGCCAAAAAAAAAAGGTGGGGGCGTGGTGTTATATATAGTACTTGACCATGTAATCCTCCTTTCTTGGATCAATTTTGTATTTCTTTTCATATATCCTATGTTATACTCCTAAGTTACCGGGTTCGCCCTTGGGAAGCCCGGGTTCGATGTGGGTTCGGTTCGGGTTCGAAATTTGGGTCCGGTTCGACCAAATTCACTGTGGGTTTGAAAAAATGACTGTGGGTTTGGCCAGGGTTCGGAACCCTGACCGTGGTTCCGACTAGGGTTCGGTTTTTTCGAACCTGGTTCGAACCCAGGCAGAATTCTCACCCAAGTGGACTTTTCCAACGCCTTTTTGCATTTTTTAATTATTTTTTTGACTGTTTGTTGACTTTTAAAGACTATTTTATTCCCTCTAACCCTAATATTTGCCTCTAACACATGAAATAGATATGTGTTATCTTCGCGTGTAGCTGTGTTGAGATGAGTTTCAATTGAATACCATTAATATTTTTTTATAGTTGCATGAATTGTGGTTAGCCGTTAGACCAAAGTAAGTCAATTTCTTGCATTTATTTAGTTCATACAAAAAAATCAGTTAGGGATATTGTACTGGTATCTAAGCTAGTTTTTCTACCAGCCTGTTGGGTCTCTAAGAGATTGATGCAAAAATACACTCCATATGCATCCAAGTGATAGAATAAACAAGTGCTATTAGATAGAACTCAAAAGGCCACAATTTCAATGTTTGGAAAATATAGAAGGATTTCCATTTGCAGATTTGGAAGTAGAAGAAATTATGGCAAACAAAGATAAAAGAAATTCACATGAGGACATTAATATAGACTGCTAGAGCAGCAACTAAATGCACTTACACAGGGACAGCAACAGTTGACCAGGTTATTGACACAAATGTTAAAAATATGAGTGATGCAATTAACTTTGCAAACAACAACAATAATAATAATAATACCAGAACAATAATAGGATCAGTAACCAGACCCCTGATGCCTAAATTTTGGATGGAGTAGAAGACTTAGATGCTCATAGGGACAAAAGAATGTAGGGCAGAGCTATTCGGACTACCTAAATGAGTATAGATCTCTTAGGAATAATCTCATGAAACAATGCCTCTTACAAATTTTTGCTAATTGCAGCTAAGAAACAGACCCAAGAAAGAGAGAGGAACCCACAGCTAGGACTTACAATGAAGGTTAGGCAAGTTGTGCATACCTACTTTTGACAGCTCAAACAAATGCACAACACGTTCTTAGATCCAAAATTTGGATACATACTTCTCCTCAAATCCTATGTTTGAAGAGGAAGCAATAAAATATGCCAAATGAATCTATATCATGACATTTGAGTATTAAAGTGGTGGTGTATTTTTGCTATGTGAATTGACTATTAATATGGTGGTGTATTCTGAACTTAATTACTGCCTCAAATATGTATATATTTTTGAGTTTTATATGTTTTTGTATTACCGAACCCAAAACGAACCCAAACCCAAATTTTTTTTTTACCGAACCGGCGAACTGGGTTCTTGAACCTGAACCCGAACCCAAAACCGAACCGGTAACTTAGTTATACTCTCCTCATAATAGAGCCAACCATGGTTGAAAACTTGGACTCGGCAATAACTCGGCAGGCCAAAAAATTTGAAAAACTCGGGGAAAGACTTGGCAAATTTATTGAACATTTGAAAATTTGAAAATACATAATTTTTAAAAATATTCTTCAAAAACACACATATATATTGAATTTGTAGATGGTTAAAACTTAAAAATATTAAAATATAAATATATTTAAAATTTAAAATATTGAAAATACTAATTATATTCAATTGAATATATTAATAAGAATAATTTAAATTAAATATTTTAAAATATTAAAATTTTAACATACTAAAAGTTATAAAAATTAAAATAGTATTCGTAGGTTTTTAATATGTTCAATATTATTAATAAATAAATACATAAAAAAGAACAAAACATTTATCATATGAAACCCACGATTGAGGGCCCTACAGTTGTGGTGGGTGAGAGAAATTTAGGGATGGGAGGGGGATTATAGTTGAATATGCCGTTCATATCTTCATCAACTCCCCAGCGCTAGCATCGAAATCCCATGAAAAAGCTCGAAAACCCCTAAACAAAACACCAAAAAATCCCAAAACAGAAAAAAGCACCAGAAAATCCCTCAAAATTTAATCCCATGCCTTCGTCGTGTCTCGCGTTGCTCTGAAATGTGTCACAAAAGGATTTAGTAGTTTAGAACAAAATAAAAAATCAATGTTTTGCCTTTTGTAGCTGCTTTATACTTCATGATGGACGAGTTTTTCCTAAATCACGCACATTTTGGCATGTTCTGAAGCAAAAATCGTGGTGCTTTTTGCTAATAAACCGGTCGTGAGTATTAACACGAGTAAATCACAACCTATTTAGAAGCGCGATTACTCACGATTTATGCGATTTTTTGGCGCTTTTTTCATCTATGGGGCCAACAATACAAAACCTTTTTTTAATAAATTCTATGGTGGTTTCCCCTATTGCAACAATTTCATTGGAGTGTTTGTTTACTTGGTAATTGTACTTGTAAACGGAAATACATAACATCAATACTAGAATATATCAATTACTCAACAATACTCAGAACATATGTCGTGCATTCATTCATTCATCAGATTTGCAATAGTTATAGGATATATATGCATGTGGTCCCCGACTATGAGTACAATGAGGAAATATATAGCAAGCTGATGTTGGTTGAGAATGCCAACCGTCGGTAACTGCTAACTGACAACCAACGGTTGGGGATTAATTACACATTAACTTATTTACTTATTGACGACTACACCAACCCTCCAAAAATAAAGTCATCTTCCAGACGACAACAAACAAAATTAGGAGTTGAACAACCCAAACTACAACTACTGAGAAGGGGGATGAGAAGAAGTTCCTTGATGTGCAAATGATGTAGAGGTGGATGTCGGAGAGCATAGTTGCCGAAGCTTATGGACCTCCCTTGTGCGTAGCTTCAAGTGGTGGTTTGCTACTATTTCACATTCTCTTGCTTCCTTCACCATTTGTGCAACCTCCACCAATAGACGTTTGGTCTGCTCTTTCTCTTTTTCCTTCTCCGGTAGCTTGGCCTCCGTGGTTGTCACTCTATGCTCAATCTCCTTCTCTGCTAGCTTGGCCTCCATGGTTGTCACTCTAGCTCGTTCAGTGGTAGTGAGTTGTGTTTGCTAAGCCAATTGTTCCTGGAATTTTTGTGTGCACTCAACTAACTCATCTTGTACTCTCTATACCATCTGAAGGGCCTCATTCTTATGCTGTGTAAGCTCATCCATAGAGATGATTTGACGCTTCATCCTGTAAAGCACATCTCCAAATGAGGCTTCTATGCCAAACAGGGCTGAAATCACTCTAGCATCCCTCCCCCCTACTGAAGGCCTGGAAAGGTGCCAAGCTACCATCATTGTTGGAGTCTCTACTCTAGGCCATCCCCAAGAAATGAAGCAACATGTAAACTCCCCTTCACACTCTGTCTGTACAAATGCCAATATGCGCAGGGCTTCTAGTGCCACCAACAAAGAATGTCATATGTCGAGTCATTTGGATATGTCTCCAACCTCCTGCATCATTGCAATTATAGTTTGGAGATCCTTTATATATCACTGGACAATGCCATGTGGGTTTGTCTCATTAGGTTTAGTGATCTCAATTAGTATCCCCTCAAACTCGCTCGACTCCTCTTCTTGATCCTTGCCTGATGGGGCATGCGGTGGCAACTCTTGTGGAACTAAAGATGGTTGTGGTACCTTAGGGGGTCCTCCAATCTTTTGAGTGTGTATAAAATTTGGCGGATTTACTTGTGAAGGGCTAGGCATCGTACCATCGACAACTATGATCAATTGATTGGTGTCTTGCTACTTGAGTCCCTTGGCCATGACTCCTGGAGAACTCGGTGTAGGAAATGTTGGTACCTGCATCAACATCCCAAGTAAGTCTAACAAATGATTGATTTTGGTGGCATCCGTTGGTGACGAAAAAGTGATATCCCCTGGCAGAGATACCTCCATGGGTAGAGTGGGTCGCACTGGAAAAGTAACTGGCACTATATTTGGCGGTGCTAGCATTGGTAGTGTGATTGGTTGTATGGCTAGCGCTGGCACTGCTGGCTATATAACTCGTGGCTTGGCTGGTGTAATGTCCCTGATTTAGCCCTGCGCTCTACAATTGGTTTTAGCCTATTTTCAGAAACTCGTAGGCTAAGCAAAATGGGAACACTTACTATTTATAGTAAGTCATGATACTGCTTAGTTGGCATACAAATGTGGTTTTGACAAACTTACTATTTATAGCAATATGCTATTTTTGGTAAGTATATTTATAGCAGTATCACTCTAGCAGCAACTTAATCTTTTGCAATTCAGTGTGGCCAATCAGTTTGGCTTTTTGTTGAGTTGAAGTGAATTTACTATTTTTGGCAGTGGCTATTTTTAGTAAGTCTCATCTTGGTAGTATCATCATCTGCAGTTCAGCTCAGGCCATCATGCTATTTGTGGTAATCCATCAGTTTCAGTATTGGCTTTGGTTTTGGTTATCTCCTTGGACTAAGTTTTATACTTAGTTAATTTCATGTTTTTAAGTTGTCCCCCCATGCCTAGGAGTGATAACTTCATGTTATTTTAAAGAGGGGACATTAAGGGGTCATGTTGAGCATTTAATGATTTATTAAATGCTTTATTGTTGCAAATAGAAATGGACACCTAAAGGGAAGGGAAATAATGTTTTATTATTTCACAATAAAGTGAACGGTTGAAGGTGGCGTCCCTTGGGAAGTTGAAGTGATTCAACTTCTTGGAATTCAAAGTGTTTCATTTGCCCATTGAAACTTATATATTACTGCATTGTGGAGAGCTGATTATGTTATGTTTTGGAAAATAAAGTTATGCTATTGGTTTGAAATCCAGAATCCGGCTAAGGGAAAGCTTAGCAATTTTATTCCACTCTTCGGGCCTGAAACTATGGTTCCCGAGATGATGGATTGAGAGTGTGCTTCATTCAGAAGTGCACATTGAGCCTCAATGTGAAGATTCAGATGCTATTTCCAGATTTTATTGTTGCTGATTCAGTCATGGTTGTAGGTGAAAATCATTAACAGCTTTAAGGGTAATGCTAATTTGATTATGGGTATTTGTTCATCATTAATCTATGTTTGAGGCGACCCCACCTTGAAGTTTGCAGATTTTAGTTTGCTGTTTCTGATTTTTAAGTAAAAAATCGCCCCTCAAGAAGGTCGTACCATGTTGGAACTACCTTGGGATTCGTGCCTAATCATTCTCTAAGCTTTAATGCAGTTTGTGGGTTGGAGATTGGGCATCTACCTCTTAGAATACTTCTGCAGTTTATGTTACATTATTTAGAGGTATATTTGAAGAGTTATGAGCATTTCATTTGATTTACATGTTTGCTGATTGACATTTTCAGTCTGCTGTTTATGCATATCAGATTGTCAAACATTCAGATTTTGGCTTATATCTTGGCAATTGAAAAGATTATATATTATAATAAACATTCTTCAAAAGTTTGCATTGATTATATTATTGTAACACATGGAAAATGCAAATTTATTTCATTGTAAGGCTGAGATTTAGTAGTACTAATCCAGTCATTGTTCTTACTGCATTTACTTGTGATTTCCTAATGTAAACACTTTAACCCTTGGCTGGTTTACCGCCAGTGTGGAGAATAAACATTTGTATCTCTCTTTCTCACCCACTGTCAAGTGGAGAATTCCCACTGTTGAGTGGATGTTCGCCGCAACGGATGAATTAGTTTTGAATTGTTTGGTGGTAGTGTGGAAAGTTTCTCATGGCTGGTTATCCGCCTATTTCATTTCAATTTCAGCATCAATACTCCACCATATGTTAGCACGTTGCCTGTCAAAGGATCTTGAGTGCACATTCTTGGTGTCGAATTTAATCTCTCTCTTTCAGTGTAATCATTGTAATATTTGATTCAGTAGATCCTAGGGATCCTCTGACCATATGCCCGCCCCTCCTCCTTAAGTGGTTTTAGGGCGCATTCTTGGTTAGAGTTCTTTCATGCAACATTTTGGGTTATGGTAACCTTAACGAGTGCTTGGTTACATTGTAAATGTTCATTTAAAAATCAAAAAAATCGAGAGAGTATATTTCAGCTGGTAGTACTGGAAATGTGGCTGGCAGTGGCACTGCTGGCTATATAACTTGCGGCTTGGCTGGCGCTACTAGAAATGTGGCTAGCAGTGGCACTACTATAATGGTCTAACTGACTAGTATCGCCTCGTCTATCTCCATCTTTGGCAATGACTGTGCATCCGCAGCAAGTGATGCCTCCTCTGTCGGTGTAGTGGTAGATGTAGAAGACGAAAACTCTATGGGCTCATAGTCTTTACCACTATCTCCTTCATCACCCGACACATCCCTTTTCTTCCTTTTCTTTTTGACTGGTTGTTCTGTCTCCTCACCTCTAGATGCCTATATATCGAGGATTTTCTAGTAGAACGTTGTCAACCATGAAGGATCCAATTGGGATACAGGCTGAAACTCCCCCCATTTTCATTAGGAGCCTGAGTATTGATGGCGTCGAGGAAGAGGGCGATGGCATGCTACGTCATATAAAATGTCTTTTGTTTTTGTGCTAGAAACTATCCAATTCTTTCAAACAACAATTACCAATACTCATCCAATCATATAGTCAATCATTTAGATGGCTACATCGGATGCCCTACTCGCACCTATTAATCTGCACTTGATTAAATTCATGATACATTTCCATTCCGTTGTAGCCTTTTTTTTTTCCTCAGGCCCCTATTTCCTGCACTCCATATGCTATCCTTCTCCTTCTATGTCAAATTGGGTCAACATATTCTATAAAGGGATGCCTCTTTCTGTTGTTGGGTGAACTTCCCCGTCAACTTACACATGGTGGCAATTGTGGAAGGTATGCTGAACACTCTATTGAAATCTGCTGGCCAAAATGAAATGGTCACTTGGCAGCCTCTATAATCAATGACAGATTTGTGGGACTACCTGTGATAATTTGTAACCATTGCCTTCAAGTAAGATTCAAATTCTTGGAAGTTAAGAAATGGAAGTTGCATATAGCTTTGTCTACCTATGCGTGTCTCAAGGGTACCTTCTACGCATGGTAACCTTGGTTTTTCTGCCACCATGTTTGACATTCACTACCGGTGAGACTATTCTACATCAATGCATTCACTCCAGTTTTGTCCTCTTTCCCCTTGCTCATTCTTCCTGTGGTAATTTGAGGCCTATAATGTGTAATGCCCTCTTTCTCTTGCTGTTGCTAACATCCATCTCTGAAAAATTTATTTGAAAATGTACTTTTAGTAGTTCACAATTAAGTTTATATAGGCAATACCTTCTCGGAAGACGGTTGTAATAGTTGTTTGTCAATGTGGCTATGTGTACTATGCAGGCTAAAATTGGTGTGGCAGGCGGCTAGACTGAAATGGCCGTGTGTGAATTATTGCAACCCATACGGTGGAAGCTGTGCAAACCGTACAATTATGAATCGTATGTCCAACTTTTTGCTGCTTTCTCTTGGCCTCACATTTTCTATGTACTTTTTTTGACCATACGGTATTAGTGTGCTCTGTTTGAGAATGACGCCACCCCTCCAGCTGTATGCTTTGACCTCTTTGTCATATGGTTTCACAAGTATCACTTTCCTATATGCTATGAAATTTTCACTGTAGAACAATCCGTACGTCACCAATGATACTTCCCTTCACTTGCTGTATGATATCATTATTTTTCCATATGTTGCTAGTGATTTTTCCCTATTATACGACTGCAAGTTTCTTGCCGTACATAGCAAGCTCCTTATTGTACGATGTATCTGAAATCCTCTTGTTGTATGTTGCCCCACAATCTCCCAAGGCTTACAGTGTTGAATCCTCTTTGTCGCCATACGATTCAAGACCATACACTATTAGTTTGCTCTCATCATATGGTCTGGTTCAATTTTCTAAAAGTTTTGCTTTCCTTCCATCATACAAAAGGTATTCTCTAAGGCCATATGATGCTATTATGCTATTTTAGTCTTTTTTTATGAATTTTCAAGGACCGTGCTTTATGAACTTCAAAATTTCGTACTGTGTGAACTTTAAAAGGGGAAGAAGTCCATACCAATTTACCACTAGATGCCCTACTTCATATTTTTTTAATTGGAAATATTTTAATATTTTTTATTCCGATATTTTAACTATTTTCCCCTTCAGTATTTTAATTTTGCCCAACTTGAGTATTTTAATATCTTCCCCTTTTAATTTTTTAATTTTCTCCAACTTCAATATTTTAATATTTTTCCTCTTTGATAATTTAATATTTTTGAACTCTAGTAATTTAATAAATTTTTGCCTTTTCTTTCTATTTTCTTCTTTGTTTTCTCTTTTTCTTTTTTGTCCTTTTCGCTCAACATTTGCTTTTAATTTTATTTTCGATGCTTGGTCTTGTATACCAATTAACTATGGTCTTTTGTAATCCGCATTCTCATAGCATGTTCCATCATATATTATTTCTGAGGTTGGATGTCGCTTACGAAATAACCACAATCTTTTGTAACAATCATACTCACAACATGTTCCAATGCATTCGAGATCAATTTTTTTGTAATAACGGTGGATTTTCTATACCTTTATATTTTTGGCTGCCATCGATGTACATGCCTCCTCTTTGTTGCTACCATTTCATCTCCTTCAATTGTTGGTGGTGTTGTTGGATTGTGTACTACACGCCATAATCCATTAGAAGTTGGTAACGAAGGTGGCTTCATGTTATGATCTATTTCCTAGTGCATGGCTTCTTCATTGCATCCATCCTGTATTGCTACAAAGTAGTGTTTGGTCGTGAGCACTGGCCGTAGGCTAGGTCCTTCCTTTGAGTCTTCTAAATGTTCTTCCATGTGCCATTCTTCGGCAGTCTTCCTCTTCTTTTGATCTTCGTCCACTTCGTAGCTAATTGTTGTACCCAAAATTAATTTTTTTGCTTCATTAAGGCATTTTGTAAAATAGTTAAAAATGGACATCAAAAGTCAAAAAAGGGTCAAAATTTCTAAAATAGCAATTTTCTATTTTTAGAAATTTCTAAAACTAAATGGACCATAGGGTTTTTCTGGGTTTATTGTCAAAAGGATGCTCACAATTTTTTTCTAAAAATAGAAATTTGCATGTCGGCCCCTATTTTTTGGAGATTCACG
Organism: Sequoiadendron giganteum; assembly: GCA_007115665.2. Taxonomy (NCBI): domain Eukaryota; kingdom Viridiplantae; phylum Streptophyta; class Pinopsida; order Cupressales; family Cupressaceae; genus Sequoiadendron; species Sequoiadendron giganteum. The sequence goes on from CM021110.1 coordinate 315,352,405, forward strand.
CATATTAATGAAAAACTCTGTTTTTTTTAAATTTGACGATCTGGATCTTTTCAGAACGAAATTATCTACAAAACCTAGACTTCAGTTTTTTAGTCCTATTTTTGAGGAAAATGTCTAAAAATAGAATCTTTGCAAAAACGGTTCAAAATGATTTTGATTGGTTGATTTTACATCACGATCACGTTGGTCTAGTTAGAATCGTCAACAAGTAAGTTTTTCTCTGGTGGGTCTATTTCGCTTTTTCAAAAGATAAATTAGGACCTCCGTGGTCATCAATGGAGGATGGCCAGCTGCCAGGTGTCAGATTCAAAGTCTCAAATGTTGCACAACTCAATCTACGACGAAAGATGCTCGAAAAATGGTGAACGGAGGAGGGGGATTCGAAAAGTTGCAAATTGCAAAAATATTCTAAGTCTGTAAAAGAAAGGTGCCTTATTTCAAGGGAGGCGCTTGGCAGTCAATGCTTTAGCCATTTTTTCAGTTTTCGTAGATCATGCATGAGCAACGGTGAACACGTTAGCGACAATGGTCGACATAGTCGACGAAGGTGGTGAACGGATGGCGAGGAAAGTTGAGATTTTCGACATGCAATACTCTCCAATAGGAATCAGGTCCAAATCAGTGTTGCTCCACGATTTCCTGAGAACGTACGAAATTGACTTGCATCATGTATATCCAGTGTTTGATTTGCATGCTTTGGAAGGCGCAGGAAATATTGCAGTACAAAATCTTGGTCATTCCAGTTTGCTTGCAGCAACTTTTATCCCCATCTTGGTGCAAAGCGTTGAATTTGTAATTGCTTGTGTCAAGCATTACAATCCAACTTCACGAGAAATCATATCAATAGACGGGCGTATTATTTGCAGCCTCAAGCCGGAAGATATTGAGAAGTGTTTTGCAATACCACTGTGGATAGAAAATTTCATCATATCTATGAAGAATGTGAAAAGGTGTGGTATGCGCAAAAGGACATGTGCCGAAAAAGGATGGCTCAAAAGTGGTTGAAAGAGACAAAATAATTTGCCAAGGAATGTTGGGCGTAGTGACTTCAAGGATGAATTTGCAGCCATGATTACTTTGCTCAACTGAGTCACAGGTCAAGCAGAGGCCAATAAATTTCAGCCTTGGATGTTTTACGTCATTTCTCAGATTGTTGACAAAACATAACACTATGACTGGCCAGCATTGATCAGTGATTGTCTCCACCGTTACGGTAGATGACAAAGTTCTTCAAAGCCCATGAATTCCACATGATATCATACCTTGTATATCTAATGGCCTTTTGAGGCAAGTTTAGAGGTTTGATTGTCATTGGAACTCTAGGTGTTTAGCATGTGTACGATCATTACCCACAACTAAAGTTTGCAGAATCTCAATGGCGGTACAAGCAGGTGAATGATCTATTCTTGATGCATAGGGTGCGAGATCTTGATCATGAGTTGCATATACGAATTTCAGCAAATGCTAGATTGGCAATGGCGGAGTGGGCTGATTGGTTCATCCAATTCCCCATGTTCTCCTACATAAGAGTATACGGCTTCTCAAATGATCCAGTCATGCTTCCTAGATATCCAACAGATGAGGTCGTGTTCATGGAGTTTCTGAGGCAAGTACATGAAGTGCACACCTTTTTGTGTAACAGATGTAGGTTTGCCTTCAATTTCCCATTTGAGATGAGTATATATAGATACAAATCAGCAGCTGATGTTAAGTTGATGAGCGATGAAATGTCAAAATTTGGTCTCAAGTCCTTGAAAGAGAGACGTTCATACGATCCTCGTGGTGTCTTCACAACTCATCTTGGTCAAAATCATGCACATGTGCCAACAATTGAAGATTTCTAGGCTAACTATGAAGATGAGTTTGAAGTGCTCAAGTGCAACTACTCCAGACTTATCCTTCAGTAGATGGCTGATTTCTTATCAAAAGATGTGGAAGTTCTTTCAGATGATGATGGGGAAGTTCTATTTCCCATGTATGTTTGAGATCAAATCAATCAACGGCCACTTCCACAAGTTGATTGGTTTGCCAAAGAGGGTACCTCCATCGAGGAAAGAACAACAAATATTCTTGAGCATTAAAAGGACATGGAAGGTAGTTGCATGTAATGTCCCTAGCATCATGACACTAAAGATAACCGTTGAATATAATTATAATTGCCAAAGGCAATATTATAATTATATTATTAAAATCTAATGCTATCATAATCATAATATTGACAAATTAAAATGTATAAGTAATGCCCATTTGACATTATAATATTAAAATGTAATAATATGAAATAAAAGCATTATATAAATACGAATTGGAACATATTAAATTATTATAATAATTAATATAAATATCTAAAACTAACTATACCCTAATCAAATAAATATCACTATCGACCTGGGATAATTCCTGATGGCAAGATATCACTCGACGGACCTCCTCAAAAGCTTCTATGGTTGAATGAGTCCTGTGAAACATCTCTTGAGCACCATTTCGTCGAAATTTTGCCTCTCAAATAGTCACAGGGAACCCACTCCAGGCCCGTCGATAGGGACCAATATTCTCCAGAAATAATATCTATTTGGCCGCCATATAAATGCTAAGATAAGGATTTGCGATCGCTCATCCAAAATGAAGTGGTTGTAGACGTGATAAGAATCATAGATGATGACAACAACATATGTGCTTGGCTCTGGTTCGACACTCTCAAATCGGAGCCACCATTTTGTCCATAACACCTACGACTCTCTCAAAGCCTTCATTCAATAGTAAAGATTATCAACTAACACTTCCTTCACGGTGAAATACGTCATCCTTAGATAACACTGCCACAGGTGCTACCGCCAGGTCAAAGCCATGACCATGTCAACGATCAAGTTCAGGAGGAATAAACATACTTAACATCATTAATCTAATGATTGTGATTATCCCCCATTGACCGTCCCCATTCATAAATCGAAACGACATTGCCTTAGCACTAAAAGACAAATGATGCCTCCTTTGCACAAAATGTGATCTTGCTAAAAGGTCGCACCCCTTCCCAAACATATAAAATGAAAGAAAACGGAGTTGGGCCAGGGGGAAATCATCGAAGTAACAGGTAAAGGTGGAATGGGCAGTAGACTCGGGGGAGACACAATGTTCAGGTGATGTAAATCACTTAGCACTAATACTTGACACTTCCAAATATTCAGAATCAGCTATTATGCAGTAGGGACTGTTACCCTGACTTATTGAATGTGTGAATTTACACTCAGCCCATTTAATATCTACATATGTCCAAACATCCGCCATAGATATGTCAAAACTAGACAATTGCTCTATTAGGAGAATGTATTATTTTTGGTTATCATGTATCATTATAGGTATTTAAGTATAATGAGGAATGTGATAGGAATCATCATAGACATATCTATAGATTATGCTCCATTTATTTAGCATTTGGTACACTTATTAGATGTTGCTGATCAGATCATTAATGCAATGCTCATTTTAGTATTCTCATGAATATACTTAATCTAGGTAAAGATGATTACATGAATATAAGAGAATCAATAGGAAATGCAAATGTCTTTGCTAAAAGATTGTCTTCTCTGTGTTTGTAAACTTACTAGGGAGGAAGGCCCTGAGAAAAGTGGTGCCTAAAAACCCCACTTAACAATCCGCTGTGGCCATGGAGGGGTGGGGTCCCACTTAACAATCCGCTACGGCCATGGAGGGGTGGTAGGCCTAAGCCACTTATGAGCTCCGCGGGCTTCTCCCTGTAAATGCAAATGTATTCGATTATTTAAAGATTGTTTTCTATGTGTTTGTAAACCTGCTAGGGTGGAGGGGCTTGAGACAAGTGGTGCCTAAAAACCCCACTTAACAATCCGCTACGGCCATGGAGGGGTGGGGGTCCCACTTAACAATCCGCTGTGGCCATGGAGGGGTGGTAGGCCTAGGCCACTTATGAGCTCTGCTGGCTTCCCCTAGTAGGTCATGTGTCTTTTGAGGATGACGTGGGTAGAAGGTACAAGTGTTCCCACTAAGCACGCCACTCCGAGAATGGAATGGTCTTAATTGGATGTTCATCTCGGACCCAAGGGGTGGGTTATCCTGATAGGATGCTTGTGCCCTTGGGCTTAGATGGATAGCTTCAGGCGGATATACCCATGCCACTCCTCACCTGTCTTCATTATTGCTTATGTGATTATGTTTGTGTTTTTGGATATCTAGATATTAATGCTAACATATATGTAGCTAATATGTTGAATACAGGATTCAAATCTAAGGTTATTGAATTAGGAGAACATTCATTTGAAAAGAAGAAACCCTAAATCTAATCAACAAGCGAATTCTAGGGACAAGTTAGGTAAGGGACATTGCAGAGCCGCCAATAGTTCATACATCCCTACCTTCTTCTAGACCAAAGCCCAGAGCGAAAGCTATGAGCATTCCTCCAAAAGGTTCAAAGAATAGAAGAATGTTAGGAAATTAGAAGGAAAATATGAAGTTTCCTGTTGTGAATCAACAGGAGCAGCCAGTAGATACACCAGAAGTTCCAGTTGAGTCAGCACCAAGAATTGAAGTAGAGACTTCATCTCCTATTCTTCCATCATCGCCAAGGCCTTCTCCTATTCATATAGATTCAAAAGGCGATTCACTAGTTCACAACGTTTCAACACCGAGTGATCCATCAGGAGTTGCTAGAGCTGAAATCGATTCTCCCAAAGAAGTTAGTAGAGATTCTTCGTCTTGGCTTGAGAACCTGCTGGGTAGGAAGAGGAGGAAGCCTTCTTATCAATTTAACTTTGCAAAGCTTGACAATTTCTACCAAGACACATCAGAGAAGAAACTTAAGAAGCAAGTTCATATGGAGGCGAATCCCGAAGGCGAGATCATCCTTGAGTTTGCCACACCTCCTGAAGACAAGAACATTGATGAGGTTGAAATTGATGACTTCAAAATTGTCAAGGTCAATCTCGGAAGAAGCACCTGGCATACTGATGTAAATCTCTTGGAGGTTGCAACAGATAATCTAAAGGAACGTGTAATGTCCCCAAAATTTGGACGAAGTGACTTAATTATTTAATATTGCCTAAGTCTTAAATTATTTTTAAAAGGGGGGATATTAAATAATTTAATAAATCAAGTTATAAAGTGACTTGAGGAAATATTTAAAATATGACATTAAAAAGTCACTTTTGATTTTGAATGGGAAAAATATAATGAGAAAAGGAGCTCATTTGGTGGACACTTTGGAAATGAACATTTTTTTCAGTGAAAGCTCGAGCCTCCTGGTTCAGTTTGGAAAACCCTAGCCATTGTTTCGAGTGTGCAACATCACTCCTAGCTTGGCAGAGCCAAAGAGTTGACAAGAGGAAACAAGCTATAATCTGATTTTCGTGATTTCTACTCCTGAGATTTTGCAGCCTTAAAGGGGACGAATTTAAGAGCTCTTTATTCTTCTTTGAGGGCCTGGCTCTATGGAAAAACACTAGGCGCCATCCTTTCAAGCATGAGAGTCATAGGAAGGGCACGTTTTTGGGAAATATGGGCGAATTAAGGGAAAACGTGTTTGCAGCAAACAGAAAATGATTTGCCTCTCATCACTGCAGGTTGTAATTATGGATGAAAGGATTTATAAGGGCGTTTGGAGTGTATAAGACAGGGCGCACCATTGTTTGGCAGGGACAACTATCTTAGAATACATTTCATGTGCTGGACATGCTTTCTGGGCAAAGCTGAGGTCGGCTTCATCATCTCCGGTCTGAAAATGAGTTGCAACCCAGTCACTGGTTTGTCTTGTTGGTTGCATCATTACTGGGGGTCTAAAACTCTGTTGGCCTTTTGTTGTGGAGGCGTGAAATCCTGTTGCTGATGTTTGTGGCCTTATCTTGGAGTTCTCAGAAGATTACCATGTTGCTGTGTATATTTCATGCTTCTAGTCACTACCAGGTTTGAGTACAGAATCATTCTATGTTTATTTGTTGTATAATCTTTCTTAGAAATCAGATTAGGGAAACCATAAGGAGTGGCTCTGTTTGTAAGGTCTGTGATAAACTTGTTAGGGATGAAAGTAGTGTCATTCCAAACTACACTTCGTTGTAAGCTCTCTGAGCATGCTGTGTTTGTATATCAGTCACTAGAGCACTCAGAAATCTCTGTCATAAGTCTGGAAACTGTATTGACAAAGCATTATATTGGAACCCTTGGAGTAATGTTATTTCAGACCTGTTAGCATATAACAGTGAAATCCACTTTGGTACTGCTTGATATAATTCTGCTCTTTGTTAGATATTTTGAGGCTGTATTGGTCTACAAATTAATTTCTGAGCAGATAATTAGTGCAGAACAGTCAGGCTTAAGAGTCATTACCATAACCAGGTTAATGTATATGTCTGAGGTCAATTGTTGAGTATGTGTACTTTGTAAATCAGACTTATTAATCAATAGAATATTAAGAGATTGGCTCAAAAATCTGTATTGCACTACATATGAAAATATATATATTGTTCCAACCATATCATACACTAAGGTGGACAGAATAGAACATCCATCAAACTTGCAGCAAAATCAGACAAACCTTTCACATTTCAAAACGGGTCTTTACAGAACGAGTGCTCAAGGATGGAGAAGATAAAGCAGCCCTCAAGGCTGAGATTTGACAGCTGTGCCAGTATGTTTCCAACGTCCTTCATGGTACTTCACAGGTCACCTTGTTGCTTCTGCAAATTCTGGAGTCACCTGCAGATAAACATCAGCTGAGTCAGTTGGTCATCTACGAAAAACATTTGAGATATTGGGTAGAAGAATTCATCACCAAGGGCAGATTTATACTTGCAGAAATGTACCAACTGAGGTACAACGCCCATGATCTATGCTTAGGAATTCAGAAGTCCAAGCAAAATATAGTAGAAAGGAAGCCAAGAGACAAGATCGTCATTTCCGACTTGAGGACGGATTATGATTTAGTCACTACAGAAGAACACAAGAAGAAGCTTTTTGCTTGGAGAGAACAACACCTCTTTAGTAAAAACCTATGAAGGAATATCTATAGAACTGGTTGGATATAGACAAAAGGTTGCTAGTACTCTCAAGTTCATAAGCACGTTTGTGTCACAAATTCCTTGTCAATATCAACATGAAGATGGCACTTACTTTGATCTCGGCGAAGTACAGATAGAATTTCAGAACTTTGTTCATGGCAGTTTTAATGGTGATCTTGTTGCCTTGAAGATGAATCATGTGCTTTCCATGTCAGCAAAATTTGATGAAGCAGCGGAAAAGAGAAAAGAATTCTTAAGTTTGATTACAGATGTCGAGGAGATGTTGGAAAGATAGTACATTGTTCTAAAGAGTATCAGTGTCCCTGATGAAGAGGCAGTTAACAGCTTTTTGGAGGATATGATAACCCAAGTTGTCAATGAGTGAACTACTAGTTGGAGCATGCAAATATTTCCAGAGATAGAACTCAAGTAAAGGCAGCAGTTAACTTGAAGTCTTTTCCAAGTTTAACTAGTTGTTCACATTCATGCTTCTCTATTCTTTGGAAATATCAAATGTATAGTTGGAGCTTTTCTTGTAGTTGAAGTAGTTAATTGATGTTTGTAGTCCAGTTAATTGTTAGTTATCTTTTGGTTAGACTAAGAAATAAAGCTTGCATGTTGGCAAGACTAGTTGTTAAAAACAAGGAGATTTTAGGGTTCCCTATTCCTTTGTTTGTGTATAAATAAGGGAAGCCTTGCTCATTTATTTTTAATCATTTTTACTATAACAAATTTGTTGAGCCTACTTTGCCTGCTACTTTGTTATTCAGTGTTTGTTCAACTTTGTCAAGTGTAATCTGGTTTGCTCGCATATTGTATGCCTATTTTTCTACAATCTGCTGTCCCAAAAGTGTTATTGCTGTTAGAATTTGAGGAAATAAATCTCATGCCTACTACTTTTCTTTGATCTACGGTCTCAATATCTATTAGTGTTTTGTTTATATGTTTGGTTTGCATAATCTTAATTTTAGCATACATCTCGAAAGTACAATGAGTCTTCAAGTGTGTTTTGGAAGCGAGTTTATTTAAGTTTTTGTGTTATCAATCATTCTTTGTTTATTTCTAATTCTCAAGCTTTGAATTTACTTGAGTTATTAGAAGTGTCATTAGTTTAGGCCTAGTTGTAGTTGAAAGTTCACAAAACCAAAGAAAAACCTAAGCTACGATGCAAAGAGTTTTATAACCTTGTTCTATCAACTGAGATAAAAGGATTGGCAATTAGTTTTGTATTTCTTTGTAAGCATAATCAACAAAGAGGGAGCTTCCCCTCCTAATTTGAAGAGCAGTCTAACTATGCATAGCTGTCAGTTTCCAATCCGCATTCTAGAGGTGCGAATTGAAACACCAACACTAATATATCCTTTCCTTTGTCCTAAATAAGGTGCTTTTAGGTGCCATCGGCCATGTAACTTGATCGATTCAACAGGTGGTCCAAAAAATGCATTTGTTAAGTGCCAATGAATTTTTGGTATTGCCACACCTTCAGGTTATTGCAGAATAGGTTTACCACTACACCTTTCTGTCCTTCTAGTTCTCGCATAATAGATTCTGCTGCTACTCGATCTAGTTCTCGCGTAATAGATTTTGCTGCTACTCCATTTGGTTCTCCTGGTTCTTGCATGATAGGTTTCTTTTACATTCCTGCATCACTCTCGTTTGCCATCCAAACTACCATGTTGATTGCAATTTTTCTGTCTTTGTATGCTTTTAGTTTTGATTCATTAATATTGTCTTTCAGTATAGTGCCGTCGAAATTTTCTAACTTGATAGTCCCATTATCAGCGACTTCTCGGATTTTAAAGGGACCGAGTGATCTCACTTTGAACTTTCCTGGTTTTAATTTGTTACGACCATTATACTTCAGAACTAACTATCCAAGTTGGAAGCTCACTTGTTGAAGATGTTTGTCGTGCCAGTACTTTTTTGCATCACTTCCATTGCCCATTGGGCGAGTACTCTTTGTTCATCAAGTTTGTTCAATTAGAATAGTCATTCTTTTAGACTCTCCATGTTGCTTAATCAATTCTCGACGACAATCCTTAGGCTTGGTACCATGTACTCGGCAAGGACTACGACTTTTTGACAGTACATCAAGTGGAATAGTGTGTCCTATAGTTACCTTGTACATCGTTTGATATGCCCATAGTACAATTGGAAATTTCTCTTCCCATTCTACTTCTTTGATGCCGCACGGCTTATGGATCACAAAGACAAGTAATTTATTTGTAGATTTTACCTATCCATTTTCTCTCAGGGAGTATAGGCTTGATAGGTTATGAAAAATATGGAACTTTGTCATCATTAGATGAATGACATGGTTCACAAAGTGTCCTCCCTTATCCTTGGTGATCCGTATTGGAATGTCGTACCTTGTGACAATCTACTTGTAGAGGAATCTCGTCATACTAACTGCCGTGTGGTCTGGGAGTGCTCGAGCCTCTGCCCATTTGGTTAGGTACTATGTGGCAATGAAAATATGTCTGCATTGGTGTAGTTGGTTGACTTTAAGTGGACCGATGAAATCAAGTCCCCATCTCTCAAAGAGTTCTTGGCGTTGTGATGGGAATAGCGGCATGTAGTCTCTCTTCAGTGGTTTTCCAACTCTTTGGCAAGTGTCACATCCCACCACCCATTCTCGGGCATCGGTGTGCAATGTTGGCCACCATAGACCCACCAACAAGATTTTTCGGGTTGTAGCATTTGGTCCCATATGTCCTCCCACAAGCCCTTCATTTGCTTCTTTAAATACTCCTACAATTTCCTCCTCCATGACACATCATTGTAGAACATGGTCCGACCCCATTTTATATAACAGCCCATTGATGAGTTGGAAAGTTTTACTCTTCAAAACTAGTTTCCTTCTCTCTCTCTCTTGGTGACATTTCCTTTGGGAATGTAGAAGTGCAAAGGTATTCTTCGATGCTCTTGTACCATGGAGGTAGTGCTGCAATCTGAAATAAGTGGGCATCTGAGAAGCCTTCATTTACTCCCTTGGATGGTTCAGCTAACTTGATTTTGGATAGTTGGTTGGCAATGGCATGGCTCTGACCTGACTGAAAAATAATAGTGAATGTGAATTCTTGCAATAGTAGGAGCCATCTACTCACTCGACCTTGGATTATTGGCTTGTTCACCAAGTACATAAGGGCCTGATGATCGACATAGACCATTCCCAGTGCTTCCCTCTTTGTCATACTATATTTCTTCTCTGCTTCTAACAATAACTAGCTAGCGAAGAAGACTGGATGATCCAACACTTGTGGTCCCACTTGTGCCAATGTTGTTCTGATTACATAGTTTGATGTGTTGACATGTACGTGGAACTACTTACTCCAATCCAGGTATGCAAGGATTGGTGAACTTTTTAATCATACCTTCAATTCATTGAAGGCCTTCTCCTGGTCTTCCATCCATGTGAATGGTTAGCCCTTCCTTGTGAGTACGTCGAGCGAGTAGGATATCTAGGCAAAGTTTTTAGTAAATCTTCTATAACAGCCGGCATGGCCCAAGAATGATTTTACCCTAGTGATGTTTTGAGGTGCTTCCATCTATATGATCACCCGTGTTTTGTTTGGGTCAGTCTTCAATTCGGCTTTGTAAACTATGTGTCCGAGCAGTTTTCCTTTAGATACCATGAAAAGACGCTTCTTCGGATTCAATGTCAATCTTGCTACTTTGCACTGTTTCATACATTCTTGCAGAGCTTTTAGATGTGTGTCCTGGTCACCATAGATCGACTAGTCATCTAGGAATGTAGTTTCCAACTGACATTTGGTCGAATATGTGTAGATTGGTCCTTTGAAAAGTTACCGGAGCACTACACAGATTGAATGGCATCCGGTTGTATGCATACACTCCATCTTTGACCATGAATGTAGTTTTCAATTTGTCCTCCTCGACTATGCTTATTTGGTTGTATCTGAAGAATCTGTCCATGAATGAATAAATTTCATGACCAACCATCTCTTCTAATATTGAGTTGGTGAATGGAATAAAAAATGGTTCTTTTATGGTCACTGCATTCAAACTTTTGAAATCTACACATCTTCAAATTCGTTTGGATTCTGTAATGTCCCCATTTTCAGGTTCTCTTGCATTGCAATTGGCATTGACCTTCTAGGTGCGTGTCAGCATTATTAGAGGATTTATTTGAAGTTTCCTATGAGCTCAGGTGGTCTAGAGGATTCATATGCCACTTTCAGATATGATTTCTATCTTTCGGTGTGGTCTCCAAGATTCTTGGAGGGAGTGTCTATTTTTATTAAGTCACTCGATCGGTCCCATTTATCATCTTTCATCATCGGGATCACTGTTACGTAGTCAGTTTTCGGTTCAGATGCATTTTGGCCATTTCCGCTAGTTGTATTTAATTAATTTTACTAAGGTTGCTTTTTTAATTAAAATATTTAATCGGGCAGTTCAATATTATAGCTCATTGGAAAGAGAACGAAAAGTTTTAAATGATGGGACGCTTAAAAGTGATATTCAATGTCGGAAATGTTTTAAAAGTAAAATAAATCACTTTTTGGAGGTGTTATTTTATTTAATGCTTAAGCTATAAAGTTAAATTAAAATATTTAAGTAAGCGTTATTTAAAATATTAAATGGGATGCCCAAGTGGGAGACATAAGGAAAAATTAAAATAAAATAAAGTATGTTTATTTCTCCAAGGGGGCATGGGTTTTGGAAGAGGAAATAAAAGAAGTTTTGGAGCTCATTCTTGGATATGCTTGACTTGTTATTTGGTATTCTTCTTTGCTAGAGGAGTTGGTTCTTCTTGGTTTGTGAGGATGAAACACCTTACAGGAAACATTCTCCACCTTGTTGGAAGACACAATTTGGAAAATTTCTTGGTGATTTCATACAAGGATCATAGCTGGACTTCATTGTTTATTTGCATTTTAGTTTTGGAGCACCAGATATTCATTGCTGATTCAAGAGTGACAGATTGGAAGACTTTGGAGGTGTTTTCTATTTATTCTTCCTCCATTTCTGGCCGTACCATTCTCCTTGCTGGCCACATCTTTCTAGGGGCTCGTGGGACTCTTTTCTTGCTGGACGCTAGGGCTTGGGATGAGTGTATTGTTGTGTTAAGGGTGCCTAGGGTTGGAGAGAAGACTTGTTTCATTTGTGAGCATTTATACTCAATCGTGGAGGTGTGGCGTCCATTTTTGGGAGCTTGCAGGAGCTGGTTTCAAGTATAGAAAATTATCAAGTTCAATCAATTTTTTTTGGTATGTTTGAAATAGATATGCAATTTTATTTGATGACCTGGGTTGCTCCTACATTTGAGGAAATGTTACATCCCAAAATGTGAGGTTACTGTTTACTGTTGCTAGATGCGGTAAAAGTGAATGTGATGTGAATTCTCGAGATGAATTAATGATGCATGTACCTTGTTATCAATATGAATTTTATATCACTTGATGTTGTCCCATTTGATGCTGTCTCAATTGATGTTATTCATGGTGAAATACTACATATATGAATAGATGGTTATTAAGCATAGTTATTCTAACTTTAAAAATGTTTATATATGTGATGCTGCTAAAGGTATGAGCTAGTGGTTGCAAGAAAAGGTTCATTCTCCAAGGGGAGGGGAAGTATCACTCAGGAGAGGGGCTTGGTTGGTTAACCGGTAATGTGTACTAACTGAGCATACACACACTTCACTATAGAGCGAGTAACTGAATCAATTGAGTTAGATAAGTCATCCATGGTCATAGATTGGCATTAGGAGTCGTGTCTTCTTCTGTACCTTTTATAAGTGATGTTTATCTATTAACTGTCTCATGGTATTTAGTTCATTTCAATGGATCATATTTGAATGCAAGTAAATAGGCAAGGGATATATATATTATATACATGCATCCATATGTATATACATATCGATACAAGTGTATGATTGGCAAATGGATATGCTCGCACAGTTGCATCGATATGGTATACATACACATGCGTGTATATCGAAATATATATGGACGTATGTATATGTATGTATATGTATATACAGCACCTATTACATATTGGATATTAATAAATTATATTATTATTGCCTGTTGATTTACATCTACACGGATATGTATATATGTATAGATACATATATAGACATATCAGAAATAACACATTGGATTACGATATGTTTGCAGTTGTTATATATGAATATATATATATATACATATATATACGTATATGTGTACATGTAAATATATATATACGTATTAATATTATATAATAAATATACATATTAAAGTAAAAATAATAAACATAAATATATATATATATATACATTACTTAAAGTAATAAAGTATATATATACATTTATAGAATTATTTATTACTTTAATACGTATATAAATATTTATAATATTAATAATTTAATATATATATTATTTTATAAATAGAAATCATTGTTTATTCATTCCTCATCACATATTTGGAAATCGAATGTTTGCCAAGTATATTGGAAAACGACTTTACCTATTTTCATCATGGAATAATTCGAAAATGAGTAAGGACTTCTTTAAGGTTTAAAAAGAAATATTTGATGCATAACTATTGACTTAATAAAGTCAATTTTGAGATATTTAAAAGTTTTCCTGTGAAATGGAAATGGCGAAAGAAGCTTGAACCGCGCGACTATGTAAAGCACTTTGCCTGGGTGAATAAATCAACCATGTTGAATAACAGGGGCGACGCAGCTCATGAGGTTACAGTTGTTGCTAAATAAACCAAGACTTTTTCCTAGCAAAATGAATCACCTTCTTGCTGGCACCATATTTGGGAATTACCTGTAAGTGGCGAATTCTGATGAACAGTTGAACAATTCTGGTTTTGCTAGCTAAAATGTAAGTCAAATCACTACCAAAAAATGCTGAGTGAGGGCTTGGAAACCTGCCAAGTGCCTTTGAATAAGTCTGGCTGAGTGTGTTGTCAGTTTTCATGCATTTTCGTAAGGAAATGCATTGCATTCCATAAGTCTATATAAAGGCTTTCAACTGCTGTGAATTATTACCAATTCACACTCATTCATACTGATTACTATAAATTCATATCCATTCATACTCTTTATCACGCACTCCTGTAGAAATCCTTTGCTGTGAAGAAGTGCATTCCTATAGAAAGCCATTGCTGTGAGAAGTGAATTGCTGAAGTAAGCCATTGTTGTGAGAAGCCATAATTTGTGAGAGACCATTGTTGTGTGAGAACAATTTCTGGAAAGAGAGTGTTTTACTGTAAGACAAAACAAAGGAGCTTTGCAATCTGAGTTACTGTAGGAAAAGACCATCATCACCTGTGGAAAGCTTAAGCCAGGCATGAATACTTTATTCTCATTTCATCTTTGATTTTTATGAAGTCATGCTAGATCAATGAAGTACTGTTCTGCTCTTTATAACTTCAAACATGTGAAGACATGTTAGGCAAACGTAATATGATGTTGTTGTATGATGCTTGCATTTTGAATGTCCAAAAGTTGCATGAAGTTAGTAAGGTATAGTTAATGCATGATTGTATTAAAAAGTAATAGTCCATCTCAAAGATAGACAATGCATTTAGTTTCTATTTGCTTTACTTGTATGATCTCTGTATAAAGGAGAGTATTCATTATCTTAGATATAACTACTAGGATTGTGATGAGAGCTTGATTCAAGTACATTATAGCCAACTAAGTTATTAGATTAACTCAAGAAAGCTAGCTAAAAACTCCTAGGAAATATTCATTCCCGTGTAGGAGAGAATAGGAGAGGTACTTGCGATGCTGATTCATTCCAGTAGGAAGTACTTGATTGAGGAATTCAACAATATCATATGAGGCACAACATAAGTGTTTAATTATACTAGTGATGTTGGAATGTAGGATGTTCCGTTGGTACATAAGAAGTGAATGGTTGCTTTCTAAGCTGTATTCTGCATTAAATTGTATGATCTCCATATATGGAGAGTATTGTTTTCATTAGCTACTATATACTAGGATTGAGATGAGGACAGGATTCAAGTAAATTCTTTAGCTTTAGTTATTGGGTTAACTTAGGTAAGTTGAGCACTCCTAGGATAAAGATTTCCAGTATAGGAGGGGATATGTGAATTACTTGATTATTCGGACTCATTTCTAGTAGTACAATATGATGTAGGATGTCTGTGGTACAGATTACCCATTAGAAGACAAAGACCTATGCGTAGTGTAAGATAGCCCTAAGTCAAATCGACCCTGAATAGTGTATGTGATAGTTGACCTTTAGTAGAAATGTTGTATGAAACACTTTGATCAAAGTAGTGTAATGTACCTACATCCTCTTAGATTGGGTGATGATTACACTGTCAGTTCACCGTGATCCCGTATTACATGCTAGAGCGAGAGTCTACCGGATGCACAGGTTTTAGTTATGTAGGACACACCACTATGCTTAGTTGGTTAAACAGTATCGGTTACTCTACCAATCTCTTCGTTGAAGGTAGAGCCATCTACCGAATGGTAGATGTGCGGGGGACCGCATTATAAGTCTGTGGTTGGCGGAAAAGAGCCCGAGTGATGCTACTCCTCCTCTGAAGGCTACTGAAGTACCAAGATTTGAAAGGTGGATTCCTGGACCTTCTTACTACTATTTGTTCTAAAGCTCATTAGAGCTAAGTTAGATAAGGTACGTTTTACTGTTACTTGTATTTGTGAAGTTATTATAATGAAATGGAATCTTTATTGCAATTCTATTATGATATCTTGTTCATATTTTATCAATAAAGGAAAGAAAAATTATATTGCAATAATTTGTTAGCACGTTTATTTCCTCTTTTGACGTAAATTGGAATTTTTTTATTTTACCGAAGGATCGGGTCATTACAGGAAATTTGTATTTTTACTTCAAAAATTAAATCTGGAAATTTTTCGCTATATGTATTTTTGAATTTTGCTATATTTTTGAGTTATTTAATTGCTGCAAGTTACTTCATTTCTTCTCTTTATTACACAAAGAAACACCACCTTCATTTTCGTTTTCTTCTCTTAAACCATCAAACAAAACAAAAAAAAAACAACGCAGAACAAGGGTGCATATTACAGATTCTTTCTTCAGCAATATGACTATTGGAGAGACCCAATCACTGACTTCAACATTAAAGATTATCCAAGCTTCCAACATCTTTTCTATTTCCTCTCATACTTTTGCAGCATAATTCTTGTTCATTTGGTAGAGCCGCTTTCGTACGGGTTGTGCTCTCGATACCAAAGGAATTCTATATACACATAGTTCTAGAGGTATCCCTTTCAAGGCTTTGTACATCCATGTGAAGGTGTCCTTGCATTCTGTGAAGATCTTAAATGTTGTTGCCTTCAACACAGGATTCCAATTGTATTTGACTAGGATCATTTGTGGATTGTTCTCTCCTAAGTTCACCTTCTTCATTCTTTGTTCTTCATACTTGATCACTTTTATCTCTTTCAAAACTATGAGATGGCATGTCATCCACCTTGGCCACTCCCTCCTTGTATTCTTCATACTCTGGAGGAAATTTCTGACTTCTTGTGGCTTTGTCCTCTTCTTCTCCTTCAATTTCTCTGACTTGCAACATATTGCAATCATGCTGAAACACTTCATAGTCTTCCATTTGCCAATGAAACAATCCATTGAGCGAACTTGTTTCGTCCTCCAAGCAATGCTGGAGGTCAAGGACTCCTTTGTCGTTTGGTTCCATAAATCTTCTTTCTTCTTCTATTCTTGATCCTCCTTCCGATTCCAAATCAGAAGATGCCATCTCTTCACTCTCTACTTGATTACTTAGGTCAATCATATACTTCCCGTTATTTTCTATGGAGAGGGTATTTCATTTCCAATTATGATCTGCCTTGGTTGCAATCAGCCATCCCGTCCCGAGTAGTGCATCGTAAGACTTTTTTTGCAACAAAATAACCACAAAGTTCAGTACGAACAATTGGGTCTTGATTGTCACCTTCTACGCCATCAACATTTTCAATGGCTTGATGCCATGCTGGTTGGCACCAACTAATTGAAATGTCGGTGGCTAGAGTGCTGGCTTCTAGAGGAACTTACATGTATCTTCGGGTAGTATGTTGAATCCCGATCCTCTGTCAATTATAGAGTTTGTCCGGTTCTTCCCCATAATCTCCATTTGGATGGAAACATGCTTCTTTCCTATGTTCATTAGCAGCATTGGGTCGATGACTTGTTTACCCTCAGGTGGTGGCTCTACTATCATGACTTGTTTGGAGAAGGTTTGTCACCTTGATTGGTATAGCTATTTGTAGCACCTTCCGTACTATGTTCTTTTCTAACTTCAACCACAATGAGGTACTTGCAGTTTCGTTGGAGGTTTTGCATTCTTCCGCCATCACCTATTCTACATCTACTTTGGCTTCTCAGAGTCGTTCCTTTTTTGTATGAGGGTTTGGATATATTGCCTTCTTCGTTTGTGCTTTGGTAATTGCCAAAACTTCCTCGTCTTGCTCCTCCATGTCTAGCATGTTAATGCCTTTTTGCTTCAGGCAGTCAGTGTCTTCATTATCACCTGGTCCACGCCACTTGCACAACATCCTCATTTTGTTCTGGTTACTCTGGAATTCTCTAGCGAAATGACCCCATAACGTTTCATGTACAACATTGGATCATTGGTCTTCCTCTCACATCATACTAGATTTTGCTTCTTGGTCCACTTTTGTTGAATTGATTATTATTTCCCCATCTTACAGTATCTGCCAGGAGATGCATTAGTGTTATTTTTTTGTGCTTTTGGGGGTGTGGTTGGAGGCGTTGATTGTTCCCCTTGGGTGAAGAGCACTTGTGTGCTTCTTGTCTTCACATTGTACGAACATTCCTTGACACATAATGTCCCATTACTTCGTAGATGTCACAGAATAATTTTTTCGAGCAGTTTGCTTTAGTGTGACCCTTGACCTTGCACTCGATGCACCATAATTCCTTGCTTTCATTTGTGCATTCTTTCTCAGCTTTGAGCTCCTTCATCATTCACATCATGTCTTTACATAAGGCTTGAACCATCTTTGATTCACTATTGTTGCTATCGTCAGTGCTTTTGTCGTCGACCATCCTCCTCTTCCTCTGAGAAGATGTCTTATCTTCACTTTCTATATCCATCGCCTGAGTGTAGGCATTAGTGTACAATGATGAAGGTACAAATTTCATATTCTTCCTTAGCGAAGGAATCAATCCTTTGATAAATCATCTCTTCTTCAGTCCATCGATTGGCTGGTTTCTAACTTCATTAGTAATTCCTTGAGTCTATGATTGTAAGCTCATACATTCTCGTGCTTCTCTTGTTTGGTATTTTAGATCTTCACAATTTCATTGTCGTCTCTCAAGGGTTTGAATTCCTCTTGGAATGCTCTTTTCAATGCATCCCATATATTTTTGAATTGCTTCCAATTATGTGTACTAGTCTATGGCTATCCCTCTGAGAGTTGTTGGAAATGCTCTTAGCCAATATGCTCCATCATCCTAACCATTTTCTACCTAGATTGTCTCACATGTTTTACAATGCCTTACAAGGTCATTTGACCCATTTCTAGTGAACTTTGGTTGTTTTTGTCACTCTACATTCAAATTTTGTTGGGGGAGTCACCATCTTGCCTCGTTGTTGCACCCTGTGTGACGGTAACCTAGTTGGAGAGTTTTGATTTGTATGTTTTGTTGCTTTCTTTGCACTCTCAAACATGTCACAATCCTTCACTCATCCCTCTTCAGTGTTTGTCACCCTTGGGATGCCTCTGGGGTCCTTTCGATGGTCCCTTCATCTTGGCGTTATTGGCTCCAATCTTCCAATGTTTGATTCTTCCGTCAGTATCAAGTCTTCAATTTGGCATATGGTCTCTATCAGACCGTCAATAGGTTTTCTCTGGCCTTCCCCTTTGGTTGGTTTTATTTGTACAAACTATTCTTCAACGGTCGGGTTGGCGGTTTCTTTCTTGCCTTCCCTCTTGCTTGACGATGAACCTTCTTTGTTGCCTGTCAATGACCCTTGTCCGACGACGATGGTCTGGATGTTTCTCTGTCAGGGTTAGTGCTTTTGTCTTCGCTTTCCCCTTCGTTCGACGTTGATAGTACGGATGGCTCTCTGGCTTGGTTGGTGAGGTTAGTGTATGTCTCATTGGGAAGTGGTAAGTGTCGGGTTATTTCTACCCACTACCCCTTGATATGTTCTCTAGTCGTGAAAGTTCTCTTTCTCTCCCAACTATGGCTTTTTCTTACACTTCAGCTTCAACTTCTACTCTTGGGTGGACTCAAACTTTCTTTGAGAAATCCTTTGCCTTCTTCGACTTCACCCCTTAGTCATCATCTTTCTCTTTGTTCTTTTATCCTCAAGGATCCGTTTATTTTTTGGTCTATTGATTCGTGACTGCTTTGTATTAGTTTCACGTTTTTATTCAAAGTTAAGGGCATTAATTCTTTGGTGTACGTCGACGCTCAGTATTACGTTCTTCTTCCCTTTTGTTCCATTCTTTGTATTGTTGTAGTATCTATTGCCTATGTTGTTCTTGGTCTCTCTCAACCCAAAGATCTTGTAGGATGATGAAGTGACGTGCAATAAGTCTTGGCAGTCTGTCGAGAAGACAATCAACCTTTGGGTTGACAATTAGGTTGTCCCAGATGGTGGCTTGAGGGACCTCTCTCCTGAGAGCTTCCCTTTATATGTGTTCTTTTAACAAAATGTCCCACAGGTCTACCAAGTCTTGTGTCAACTTGTCTTCCCTTTCGTTTTTTGCTTGCCCAGGTTCTTCGACTGGCTGTCCCATTGCATCACCATGGGTTGTGAGTTGTGTTTTGTCAAGGTTCGTATCATCAACGACGCGAAATGTTCACTTGTGTTACACCCTATTTCTAAGTTTCCAAATTACTTTTACTTTTATGAGTAAATATGATTTTTAATGCAAGATTATGTTTTGATGATGTTCAATGGATGAATGAAATTTATGAATATGCATTATGATGAATTACTTTTAAATGCTTTAATGATGCTTATGATATATGATGAATATGATTTATATGTATCAGCTGAGTTGGATGCAGGAAAGGTTCAAACCCTCTAGATGGGAGAGGGAGAGTATCACCCAAGAGAGGAGGTTGGTATGTGTAATGTCCCTAATAGGAATTATGCTATTTTTAACCTAATTTATTAGTTTCCCAAGCAATCAATGGATTTGGAGAGTACCTTGGCTTGATTTAATCCCTTTCCTAGGGATACTCAACCATGGGCGATCATGGGAGAGAGTGACTCGATGGGGTGTCTTAGCCTCCCTAGGCCCAAAGGTAATACCCTTCTACTAAAAGGCAGTACCCCTCTAGCCTCAAGTGGCCCATGCCATTCATATGAGGTGGCCTACCTAGTGAGGATTCTAATTTATCTGTTATCCCTTCATCTTGCCATCTTTACTCATTTCCTCATGATTGGTCTCCTTATATTGCTTATACCATGATAGGGGAGTGAGATTTCAAAGGGTGCCCTGGTAGCCCAACTCTTCTAGGCCCAAAGGTAAGTACCCTTTTACTAAAAGGCAGTACCCCTCTGGCCTATGTGGGCTCATCCTGTCTCCTCTCGGGTGGTGTACCTAGAAGAGGGCCCTGTCACCGTACCCCTTTGTACTCTCCTTCCTCCCATCATGTGCATCATAAACAATCAACTTCATATTTGCAAATCATATCAGGAATACATAATAAATTATGAAGGTAATATTATAAGTTGCAAATGACAATATGCATGAATTAGTTTTTCCCCTTTTAAGAATACATCATATTCCCATTTAAGTATTCTAGAACAAGTTGCTTACTATTCTGGAAATCAATTCTACAACTAATATATTAATTTGAAATTCACAAGATGATTATATTGATAGATATATGCCTGTTGATCTGTACTTTTCTTCCTTCCTTTCCGATTCCTCAAATCGACTGATCTGTTCTCAATCTTTAGAAGATATTACTTAAAGAGAAACATACCAATTAGTTTCAATTGAATAATGATTAGTAAGGATAATAATTGCTGCAAGCATCATTATTACATAATTGTATGATATATATATATAATAATATATATATATAATAATATATATATATATATATATATATATATATATATATAGATATTTCTATTTGATTTCAATCTTCCAATGAACATATATAATTTATACACTTATACATTTATATGTTAACTTGTATTTAATTATATTAAACTTACTCCCCTTATTGCTGAGTGATCGCTTATCTTCATATATCTTTCAGTGACCTATCTTCTTTTTCACATATATTTCTCTGTAAAATGAATCTGGTTTACACTACATATTTCCTGCTGTAGATCTACTTGAATACTTCCTTATAAATCAGAATTATGTTTCTTTGTTCTTCTCATATCCTTATATTCTGAAGAATATTCATTCCCTGCCATCTATCTATTCTCTTAATTCAAAATTTATCTCCTCTATATTTCCTGCTTTAAAATCCACACAAGATCTGCTCTAAAATCTGCTCTATTATATTCCAACCCTTTCTTTCTTCCCTATTCGATGCTGACCTGTTTTTGGAATTATCTCCCTTTTATAACCTATTTTGCCAGCCATCACAATCCTTCGCTTGTCAAAGGATATGTCCTTTGGTATCGTTCACACCTTTTAGAAGGACATGTTATTCACTCCCTTAATCGTGGCTGATTGCTCCCTTAACCGTGGCTTGTAAATGCATTTAGTGATCGTTGCAAACTTATTTAAGAATCAATGCAGCTATTGTCTATAATAATGAATCGATACAAGTAGCATTTAGTAATGCTTTGTGATGTTATTTATTCATTTAATTGAGGCATAAATATTATTAGTTTCTTTGTGAATATTATTTTTATTATTATGATATTTATAACTAGTAATATTATTAGTTCTATCCATTATGATAATTGCATTATAATTATAATATTATCTATGATAATTATAATTATAATAATATTTAAATTGCAATTACATATATTTATATTTTAATATTTATTTGATTTTGTTATTTGTATTTTAATATTTCATATTTGGTGTTACAATTTCAGTGGACATGACAATATGGAAACCATTGGTATGTCTATCTGAGTAGAAAGTAGAAACACACATGCACTGCATTGGGTAGGGGAACCTTGTTGAGTCAGTTTGAGCTTTGAGTCGGTACGTGTTAAACCATGTTGATAGTTTTTTGGGTTGATAGGAATGTTTGGCTGGATGTCTTTAATTCTCTTTGATTGTTTAGTCGATTTGAGTCAGTGTGTTAAAATTCTTTTTGATGAGCATAAGATATATATTGTGTATTTAAATATATATATAAATGGATACGCATATATTAAATGTATATATGTATATATATATATGTGGTAACCCATATATATGAACATATGAGCATGCGTAGATAGAAATGTCTATGTATACCCATACGTAGATACGTCATACATATGCAAATATTTGCATATAAATATATTATATATATATATATACATACTGATATACATATACATATATGTATATACATATTTAATTAAACAACTAATATATATATATATATATTAATATATGAGTATATATATTTGATGGATATATATGTAAATATGTGTATGTATATATATTGATATATATACATATTCTAACATAAATTTTATTATAATATATATATACTTAATGTTATATGCATATTATTGCTGTTTTAAAAATGCGAATGGAAGCCATATTACATGGCAAAATAACCACGCATATGGAGGGAGGCAAATGCCATGTGAATGGCATAAGTGGCGATGACATTTAAAAGCTGTTTGAAACCATTTAAAGTGGCCATTATAAAACAATAAGCTGCCAGCATAGGTGCTTAGTTTGCAAGAATTAAGGAAGTATGAAAGCCACGGTAGGAAGTCAAATACAAATAGAAGTTTAAAAACCCATGCGCAGCCTTTAAAAGAGGCACTTTGACCAAGTAAACCAGCAGGTGTTAAGACCACGCCTGGGCGATGGAGGATGAATAGATTGTATTGTTTTTGTACTCCAAATGTGCCATTTTGAATGAGCTTTTAACTGAAATAATGTACATCAAGGCAAGTTTGAAATCTTCAACTGGGTCGTGGCATTTTGAGGAAGTATTTGAGATGCTTTCAAAGACAAATCTGCAACTGTATTTTCCCAGCAATACCCACGGCTGGCAGAGAGTAGAGAAGTGGCAGCAAACATAGCTTACTTTTAGCAGGAAACTTTGATCCATTTCTGTATAAATAGAGAGCAACAACATAGTGTTTGGTGGCCTATTCATTCTGAAATTAGTTCGTGTGAGTTTGAGAGCAGTGTTTTTGCTAGTTTGTGTGCAGTATTTTTGTTAGTTTGTGTGCAACATATTTGCTAGTGTGAGAGCAATATATATTGTGAGTTTGAAGAGCAGAGTGTTTTTTTTAGTAGCAGTAAGGAGAGTTGAGAATAGAGGAGGCAGCAGGCAGAGCCATTTGCATTGAGCAGGAAGTTACAAGATATTCATTGGGAGCTAATTCATACCAGGCATGCTTGATATATCTATTCCCCATTCTCTTTCTAATTCTGAAACTATGTATTATTACCGTTGTACAATCATTGTTTGCATATTATAGCTATTGGATAGTTACGAGTGCTTATGCATTTAGCTAGATTATCTATAACTGGATTAGGGAATCTAAATAGTATGATAAGCAGCTACCTTGATTATATTGCTTGATTAACATAGCAAAGAGAAGCTAATAGGTTAATAGCCTAGTAATATAGGGTTGTATTTGTATTATCTTTATGAGTTATGTTGCTTTGCAATGAAAGGGATTGAAATCCTAATAGAAGTATTATGCCATTACTATCTAAGGAATGATGTTATTTTATGAATACCTTTATTTGGTAGTTTAACCATGGGAGAAGAACATACGTTCTCGATTGCTTATCACCCTTGAAAGTAGGAGATTAGTTTATTCCCTAGGGTTAGGGTATACACTTGAATAAGAGTTTATTTTGTTTTTCAACAAGAGAGTTAGAATACGTATAAGAATAAATACGTCATTATCTTTGGAATGATACTATCTTATATTTTGACCAAGAGTCTATGAATACCTATTCACAGTATTCAAATCTTAACGAAAAGGATTTTATGTCATGGAAAATTGAAGTTGTAATGCAAGGAGATTTTAAGGTGCATAAGCACAGACTCCTCTCAAGTAGAAAATGTTCTCCAAATTGGATATCAACTTATCATACATTTTAAACATGAAAAAATGTGTTATATTGAAGGAAAAGATATATGATTATCTATGTACATACAAACGTAGGTACCTTATATAAATTATGCAAAGGATAATTTGGAACGAACCATGAGGAAATTGGAGATTAGTTGAATTATTAGAAGTTAAATAGCTTATTATGTTGACTTATTATTAGAGAATACTATGAACATAAGATTTATATGATATTTAATGTCAAGAATAACCAAATTGGTTATGGCATCCTAGAAGGATGGAGTCATACTAGGTATGACAATAAAGAGTCTGAAACTCATTAAGAAGAAGTAATCTTCACATCAAGTTTAACTCTGGATTATTATACATATCGACATATTATCAATACTTTACATTGAGACCAGATGTGTGTTGGCGTTTCAATTAGCACCTCTGGAGTGCTTATTGGAAACGGACAGCTATTGCAAGTGTGTTAGTACATGCTCTTCGGATTATAGAGAGGAAGATCTCTCTTTGCTGATTTTATACTGTAAAAAAGGGGTGTACTAAGATTTCCTATCTTTTTTTCTCAGCGGTAGGACACAAGGGTGCATAAACCAATGCGCCGTAGCTAAGCTTTTTCTCTGGTTTCCGCAGATCTTAACTACGACTAACTAAGCTTCTAAACTATCCTACCTCCTCAAGAAAAACAGAGCATGAGGGCATAGGAGCGAAATGGTATGGTTGGATCACTTGAATCCTCCGTCTCAATGGAATATGGCCGAGGCTCTGAACCTTCGGATATATACCAAGATAGGACTCGATACAAGCAAACACTCGTTACGGTAAACTGGATCTGAGACTTGCCAAGGAGGAGGAACCCCTATCCGAGGTATAGGCTTGGAAGCAGCTCACTGGAAACAACAAGGAACGATGGCCTTTCTAACAGGATTCCCGAGGAGGTGACGACACCTGTCCAAAGTCTAGGCTGCAAGAAAGATCATTAAACAACATCAAACGATAATGATTGATGACAAAATATCCAAGGAGGCGACGACACCTGTCCAAGGAGGAGATTGAAACAATGCACTATTTAAAAACAAGACTTTGAATAACTCAAATAATTAGATCAATCAAGCTTGCACCATCTGATTTATTCTTTTAAGATTCTTCAAAGAATTACAAAGGTCGGGACAGCAAAGGCACGAAATCATGCACAATTGCGATCAACCAACGAACTCTCATCCAAGAGTGAACAGATATAAACAAGCG
The DNA here is from genome assembly GCA_007115665.2 of Sequoiadendron giganteum. Taxonomy (NCBI): domain Eukaryota; kingdom Viridiplantae; phylum Streptophyta; class Pinopsida; order Cupressales; family Cupressaceae; genus Sequoiadendron; species Sequoiadendron giganteum. Next base: position 315,377,891 of record CM021110.1, read on the forward strand.
AACTCTGGCAACAGTGGCGCAGCAATTTTGCTAGCAAATAAAGGTTAAACAAATAAAGAACCTAAGGCTCTTATTTATAGGAACTCAAAGGAGTAGGCAACCCTAAAATCTCCTTGAGTTAACAAACAGTTCTTGCCAATCAGCAAGATATTATTCTATGTCTAAATGTAGGTGAGCAAACAGTTAACTGGAAATCTACTTCAGTTAACTGAAACTAAACAAAAGTCAAACTGGAAGTCTACCTCAGTTGACTGACACCTAACTAAAAGTGAACTTATGTTACAAATGTGTCTCCAAATAGACATCCACCTTTTGAGGAGATCTGAGATCCACAAATCGTGGGAGTCAAATAGACATCCTAGATTAGTGGGATCTAACATGCATGATCTGTGGAGATCTGGAGTCAACTTGGAAAGGGGCATCAAGTTGACTTCAGTCATCATTAATGCTATTTGGAGGGTAGGACGTCCTCCCTTGGTGCTTTACACCTCTTCACCACTGGTCAACAAAGTCTCTATCCAGTCATTGACCTCTTCGGCCTCCGGGCAATTAATGCTCTTCAAGATGACTATGTGGCGTCTAAGCATTTCTTCACCCGTCGTAAGCTGCTGATGATAGGTTATGCATTGGGCAGCTGCTTCATCTAACTGGACAGACATGGCTGCAATTTTGGCTAATTTGCAGCCATTGGGATCTTCAAGGAATGAAGATCGGATGACATCCTGGAATCGTGTCTGCACGGTTTCAAGTTCCACATATTCTCCTCCTTCCCGCTGATATTCTAACTCCGGGAAGGATATTACCAACGTTCTTGCGAAGTTGATAATATTGGCGACGAAGCGTCTATAGTCAATCAGCTCCACAGAGTTGGCATCATAGGCTCTCACCTTGTATGCCACCTGTTCTTTCCACTCAAAGAGATGGTGTTTATTTTCTGTGGTCGTAACTGATTCATATGCTTGTTGCAAATCAGCAACTGTCACCTCCTCTCTCGGCCTCTCTTGAGCTGCCTTTATATCTGACTTCTGGATTTCTGATCGAAGTCCATGTGCTCTGTCTCTCAGCTGATATGCTTCTGTCAACACACACCGCCCTTTGACAACAAACTCATCCACTTGACGTCTCAAGTGTTTACCGTATGTAATCAACTGATGATGGTTCCTTTCAGCTGGGAGATCCAACAGTCCTTGAGGCAAAGCCGAGGAGTTTGGAGTGTCATGTATCAAACTAGAAATGTACAACTTTAGCTGACGGATTTCAGCCTTCAAGGCTGCTTTGTCTTGTCCATCTTTTGTCATCCTTTCTTTGACACTCGCCGAGGCAATTCCAAGAAGGTCTGCCTCCACCTGTCGAGTGGTCTTTCCAAGGTTCACCTTTGAAAGCGTGAAATCCTCAACCCTCACATTATGTATATCTTTGTCTTCAGGTGGGGCAGCAGTCTCTATGATAACCTCGTTCTCTGCATTCTTTTCTACGTGCGTCTGCTTCTTCAACTTCTTTACCGGCATGTCTTGTGGGACATGATGGAATTCAGAGAAGTCAAGCTGATAAGAAGGCCTCTCCCTCTTCCTCCCAAGCGAGCTTTCCAGCCAGATAGAATCTCGGCTAGCATCGCTGGGAGGAGGAACATAGGTCCCCTGAATGCTAGAAGAACGAGACTGTGCCGTGGCAATGTCTCGTGGTGGCGAGTCCAAATCAATAGGACTTTGTGACCTCTGTGATGGTGGTGAAGTTGGTGGCTCTGTTTCTATCACTGGCACCGCTTCTGCTACAACTTCTTCTACAATGGTTTCCGCCTCTACAGCGATTATTTCAATCACTGGTTCTTGTGTAGTTGCAGCGGTCTCAACTGTCTCAGGCAAATTGGTGGCTGTCTCCACCTGTACCTCTTGCCGGCTTGTGCTGGCAATTCCTTTTCTCCCCCATGTGCTTCCTGACATCCGCATTCCTTCTGGAGGAAAGCTCATCTTCTTCTGTCTGGGTTTCCTCCTAGACGTGGAAGGTAGTGTAGACTGAACCGCTGGCGGCTCTGATCGGGGAAGTACTACCTTCCTTGTCCTTTTACTGTCCAGGTAGAGTTGACTGTGTCGAACTACTCTACCCGTTCTTTCCTCAATAGACGTACTCTCTTTCGCGTACCAGTCTACCTTGCCGAGTGGTTGTGAATCCACTAGACCCGTGAAGAAGGAAGAAAGAATAACTTCTCCTTCGTCTTCAGATAAGCCCTCGATGTCTTCTGACATGAATTCTGCAATCTGCGAGAGCTTGAATCTGCTATGGTTCCTTCTTCTCACTTCGAACTCATCCTCGCAGTTGACCCAAAAATCTTCCATGAAAGGTTCATGTGATGATCTTTGCTCAAGGTGAGCTGCGAAGATGCCTCTGGGGTCATAGGATGGCCTCCTGTCGATGAGGTACTTGAGATTAAATCTCACTATTTCTTGGCTTATCAACCTTGCATCAGCTGCTGTTCTGCATCTGTAGAGTCCCATCTGAAGAGGAAAGTTCACTGCAGCCTTTTTCTTTACGCGAAGGTAAGAGTGAACATCGGCCAATTGCCTCAGGAATTCCATGAACACTACCCTATCTGAGGGGTAACGTGGCATCATGGCGGGGTGGCCATTATAGCCATACACGCGTATGTAGGTGAAAGTGGGGAATTGTATGAACCAATCCGCCCAGTCCACCATTGCTGCCTTAGCTGCTGGTGAAATACGCACGTGCATCTCATGGTCTAGCTCGTGCACGGTGTGCATAGTAAAAAGGTCATTTATTCTTTTGAAATGTCTTTCCGCTAGAGTGAACTCCAAGCGAGGAAAGTATTCTTGTACCTTTTGCACACCCAGGGTTCCCACAGTGTTTAATGTTCTGAAATCGCCTTGGAAGGCTATCAGGTAGACCAGGTATGAACACATGTGGAAACGGTGCTCTTCTAGAAATCCGGTGAATTGTTGGTGGAGTGTGTCACTGATCAGGGAGGCCCAGTCGTAACGTTCTTTTCTGCTGATTATCTTGCCAATAATGTAGAACATCCACGGCTGGAAGGATTTTCCCTCCTCTTGTCCAGTGACTCTGCTGAGTAGGGTGATTAGCACTCCGTACTCGTCTTTGAATTCTCCTCTACCAACTACTCTGGGCAAACTGTTCCTCTTTGTTTTCAGCCAATGTTCAGCCATTATAAGCGAACACTTGTCTTTTGAAGCCTCGAATGCCTTTTCGCATTCTGTCACTGATATGACCTTCTTGGTAGGGCATGGTGGGATTGCAAAACAAGTCTCTATGTCTACTGGCTTCAAGCTGCAAATCACCCTCCCGTCAACTGACAGGATCTCTCTTGTAGTCGGGTTGTAATGCTTAGTGCAAGCAATTACAAGCTCGATGCTTTGTAAGGTGATTGGAATAGATGCTGCTTGAAACAAACCGGATTCTTCGATGTTCTGCAATGTGATTTGATTCATGCCCTCCAAGTCTTCAGAACTGACCTCTGGATTTTTCTGCCATAAGTCTGTATCAGTCGTTTTCAGGTAATCATGGTATAAGACTGTTTTGGTCTTGTATTGTACCTGAGAGTACTGCATTCTGAAAACCTTGAATATTGACTGGGCACTTGACCCTGTTCTGACACTTTTCTGGAAATGCTAAAAATAGCCTCGCCGGGGGTAGTTTTTACGAAAAAATCTGAGACATGGGTTTTGTTAAGAATGATTTTCTAAACAGACCCAGATCGTCAGAAATTCGAAAAAACGAGTTTTTCTTTGACATGCAAGAGCCCTTCGGTGGCAGAGGCAGCAAGGGCACCAGAAAGTGATTTTTCTCGAAAAAATCTAACACATGGGTTTTGTTCGTGCTTCAGAGCCAAACAAACCCAGTTTGTCCGTTTTTCAATATTATGACTTTTTCCGGAAACCCTAAAAAATAGGGGCAGCAGGGCTACTTTTTCTGAAAAAATCTACCATGTGGGTTTTGTTGAAAAAGCTGTGCTGATCATACCCAGTTGGTCAGATCTGTGAAAATCTGTCGTTTCCTGTGACATGCAAAAGAAATATAGACAGAAGTAGAGGAAATAGACAGAAGATGGATTGGAAGTTATAAACTGCCACTTGTAATAATCTGTCTCTGGAAACAATCTTGGGAGAAGAATGCTTTTACTGCCAATTATCTTCAAAAATATTGAAGATCCGTTCAAAACCCCTGCCAGATCTTGAAAACTTGTTCTTGGGAGCTACTTGATGTTTTATCTTTCAACCTGCAAAAAGAATAATGAGGAAAAGGGACGCCTAGCATGAATATAAGGCAATTAGGGTTAAGATCCACAAAGTATGGAAGATAACTCATCATTCAGTCCTGATTTGGAGTTCCAAAAGATGATTTCCACTGATTGTGGAGTGTTTTTCTCTTTTTTGGCTCCAATTTTGCTAACTCAAGTCAACATTTCTGTTTGACTTTCCTTTAGGCGTCCAACCTTGAGTTTGATCTTTTTTGCCTATTTTGCAAGCTGAAGTGCTCCTGTTTGATCTTCGATTCAGGTTGCTCAGTTGATCTCGAGCAGTATCTGACAGTTCTGTTGTTGAGGCAGGATCAATGTGATTAGATATGCCTGGGAGAGGTTAGCTCAGAAAACTGAGTTTAGGCCTCCAGAAAGAAGGGCGCCTTTTCTTGAAAGGGGCGCTTTTGACAATGCCTTAGTCAATTTTCACTGACTCGTTCTTCGTTTTGACCTTTTCAGACCCTCTTTGCTTTGATCTGACGTTCCCGATGTTTGATGAATCAGATGATTCTGCTTGATGATGTGTCGGGTAGCTGGTTCAGTCTTGTTCACGATGCCTGACTTTGCAGTGGCAGCTGGCAAGTTTTGGGCCTCCAAACTAAAGGGCGCCCCTGGCCAGCAGGGGCGCTTTTAGCTTTTGCCTAGTTTTATCTTGGTTGTGGACTGCCAGCCTTTGACCTTCTTCATCAGTCGATTGATTTGTCGGAAGTTCTTGCTGATAGTCTCGCTGACGAGATAGGTCATAGCTGAGAAGGTCGTCTTGGGAGGTAGTGAAGATTCCGGCTGAATCTGGACACCTTTAGGAAAGGGCGCCTTTCCTTGAGAGGGGCGCTTTTAGCCATGCCTTAGCCATTTTCTGGCTTATCTTTCCAGTTTTTTAATTTTGGCTTTTTCTGCTTGATCTCGTCTCGTGATCGTCTGGTGTGTCTTGTGGACTTGCTGTTAGATTGATCACGTAGGCCGGGAGGAAGCTGGAAAGATATCATGTATAAAGCTACAGCTCTTGGATTCATCTGATGTCTGCAACTGAGGGGCGCCCCTGGCCAGCAGGGGCGCTTTTACCTTGAAGCTTTCAGATTTGGCACTTCTGTCGTCAATGGATCCTCCATACTTTGCTGACGGTTTGGTCAATGATTGTTGAATCAGATAATCTTGCTGATTGTTTCGTTGTCGAGCTAGTATGAAAGTGAAGAGGATGACTGTTTTGACACTGCCAGATGATTTGATTTGCCCTCTAAGGTTCAAGGGCGCCTTTCTTCAAGAGGGGCGCTTTTAACCACTGTAGACTATGTTTTGCCTTGGTAGACAAAACGTGCACCTTCCAGACTTAGCCAAATTTTGGCCTTTTCCGTTTTGAGAATCTCCTTCGTTGAACGTCATCATTTTTATCTTTTTCCGCCATGGTTTCTTCGTTGAAGCTTTTGAGGTTTAGCTTTCAGCACCTGGTACTGGCCAATCTGCCATTAATGGCTGCGGAGCTCCTAACTTTGTTCCTGAAAAATAGAAATAGACCCACCAGAGTAAAACATATTTTTTGATAATTCTGACTTGATCAGTGTGATCGTGAAGGCAATTAAGCCTATCAGAATTATTTTCAATCATTTCCGGGAAGGTCCTATTTTTTAGGGTTTCCATAAAAATAGGGGTGTAAAACCCTAATTTTCGTTTTTTTTTTTAAATTTTAACCATAGGTTCCTTGACAGAAACCCACAAGGATTTCATATTTGGTTTGACCTAAAACATACTTTAGATGGCATTTTTACGTTGTTTAGCTCAATTTAAGCAGAATGCCAAAAATTTCATTTTGGGTATAACAATGTGTCTAGTTGGTGACATGGTGTCATTAGTATTAACTAATTATGCATGAACTAGGAGAGTCGTTACTCCTATGATTAAAAAAAAGAACTTGAATAAGAGGCAGTTGTCGGTCCTAGATTGTTACAAGTATGTAACAAGGTATTCAAGAGGTTGGGTCAAACCTAATTGATTATTTAAATCATTATTTGTATGCCATCACTTTTGAATGAAGTCTTGTTTATGATATTTAAAACTTGGAGTCAAACCAAAGGAAGAGTTATTCACAGGTCAGTAGAGTTTCCAAGTCGAGTAAGGGGGTGGGTGTAATGTCCCCTTCTCGAGCATGATCTTTTCAGTTGACCGTTGGCCTATTCCGGAGACCCGTAGACTACTTGGAAGGTGAAATTAGGGTTTCGTGTTTTGGAGGTTGCTATTGCTCTTGAATTAATGATTGAATGGTGGATTCTTTTTGGGTTTTCAGAGAGCTTCGCTGTGGTGTGTTTTTCTTGGCATTCCGAGCACCTTCAGGAATTTACTATTTTTAGTAAATTCTATTTTTGGCAGTGGTCCTCTCGTTCTCGGCACAGTTGGCTTTCCTCTTCAGTCGACTCGGTTGGTTTGTTCAATTTGGCCTTGGGATGCATTTTGGAGAGATAAGTCATTTCATTTAATAATGTTATATTATCCCTTGGCCTAGTCTCATAACTTAATGATGTGTTAAAAGGTGGTCTTCAAGGGGTGGCGCCTCTTTGAGGGTATTTTATATTTATCAAAGTCAAAAATTAAAGCCATAAGTTGGACGCCTTTTTGAAGACATGAAATTTATTTAAAAATCAAAAATTGCCTTGAAGGAAAAGTGACGCCACTTCTTGGAGGGAAAAGTTAGGGTTTCTAGAAGCTTTGGGGAAGGCTTCTCAAAAGTTATATATGGGTGCCTGAGTTCTTCATTTGGTATCCGTCATCTTGAGTATTGTTATGCTGTCGAAATGGTTGCTGGACTACTTCGAGGAATGAATGCCTCCTAGCCTTGGCTCAACTTCATGCTTGAGAGATAGCATCTAGAGGAGATTTAGTTGTTTTTGAGAGTTTTGTAGTGAGGTTTGCATTGTAGCTCGAGTTTTGCATTGTAGTTCAGTTTATTACATTTTATGTCATTTTCTGGAGTTGTTGATAACAGGGCTGAATCTGTAGTTTCATTCATAAATCAAAAAATCAAAAGATATTCGTTCTGGGTATTACATACTTACTTTTGTCTATGCTGGGCGCCCCTTTGTGTCAATTTTCAGATTTTATTATGCAGAATTTGGTTTTATTTTGCAGAAGTCGCCCCTCTTGAGGCTGTTCTTCCTCGTCATGCTTGACAAATGTTTAGATAATTCATTGAGTGGGTTTTGCAGCTGTTTCTCTATCATAAATTGATCGCCATCTTGTTAGGAGTCCATTGCACTTGGTCTCATGTCATCCGGAGTAGTTATGAGAGAGTTATGAGCATTTTTGTGAGTTTATGAGTTGCTGGTCTGTAGTTTCAGCTTGCTGGTTTGTCATATCAATTTTCAATAGTTTGAGTTTTGGGGCTTGTTTTTCATGGTCGAGAGTCTCTTGGAGTTAGAGAAACAATTGATATCATTTGTAGCATTTGGAGAATTCTAATATAGTGTTACTTGCAGGATTATTCTCATTGTAAAGTTGTTTAGTAGTACTGTTCAACTATTTTAATTATCTTGCCTATTTCATTGTATTCCCACGTTTGTGGAAGAGGCTGGCCTACTGCCTATTTACATTTAATTGCATTGTAGTTTAAAGTACCTCCGCCATATGGTAGCTCTATCCCCTCCCTGGGATTGAAAGCACATGCTTGGCGTTGAGTTTACTTTCAGCAGTTGTAGTTGGTAGGGATCCTCTGACCATGTGCTCGTCGTTCTCTGACGCATTCTTGGTTAGACTTCTTTGTATCAGCATTGCATTAAGACCCTCTAACCATATGCTCGTCGTCTTCTGGCGCATTCTTGGTTAGAGTTCCTTTATCAGCATTGCATTGAGATCCTCTGACCATATGTTCACACGTTGCCCAACTCGGGATCCTGGTGTACATTCTTGGTTAGAGTTGAATTCCGCATCATTTGGTTTACGTACTAACCCTAACGATTGTGTATTGCTTTGCTCGTTGTAATTGAAAAATTGAAAAAATTGGTTCAGTATCTTTTAGTGGTATCAAAGCCATGCATCCTGCCATCCTGTGAAACAAACCTTCTATGAGTAACAAAGAACAGAGATACTTAGCAAGGGAATACAAGAAGGCTACCAGTCAGTTTTAGTGGCATCAGGCTCTGGAAGGTCAGACAGCTTCAGAGGTATTAAGAGCAAATTGGGAATCTTCTCCGGGAGAAGAAATGGAGGATAATGAGAGGACATCGGATGGTAATGGAGATGATAGGGGGAAGGGAAGAAAAAGATCGTCAAGTCCAGGAAAGAGATTCGAGAGGAAGATGGATGCCTTACTGTATATGGTATCTCTCATGTTGGGGAAAGTGGGTCAGAACCCAACTCCACAGAATAATCCAGGACATAGGGGAGAACACAGTGCCACCAACTAGCATAATGGACATGCTGCTCAACCTGCTTCAAACAGCACATACATTTCTTCCAGACCATTCAAACCCACCTTCTTGGCACCAGTGAACCCTCAACCGGATGCAGAAGAGAATGCTTCATTTGTTGAACAGTTGAGACTCGGCCGTACTGAGTATGATTCTCCCCCTAATGAAATTAAGGCGGATATGTCTTACAATGATTTTTTGGATCATAAAAGGAAGAATAGAGGACAAGTAAGACATTATGAACCAAAAAGAACAGCAGTACATGGGGAATTGCATCATGTCGTCAACAAGGTTACGCTTCCACATTTTGATGGGAGTGACAACAGTTCAGCCAGAGCTTGCCTACAGAAGTTAGACAACTATCTAGCTCTTAAACCCATGGCGGAAGAAGAGGCGATTAAGTTCGCTACGCTACACCTAGATGGGGTGGCGCACGAGTGGTGGTACCATGGCCTAGTCACTTTGGGTCATCGGTCTATCACTACCTATGATGAGTTCACCAATAGGCTCATAGAGAGATTTGAGAAAAAAGATCCGGAAGTGCATTTCCGAGATTTGGCACAGCTTAGGCAACATGGCACTGTTGATGCCTACATAGCTGAGTTTTAGAGACTCTCAGTCATGGTCACAGGAGTTACTGAGAGGCGTTTGGTGATCTTGTTCAATGAAGGATTGATGGAACCACTCAAGGGTTGGATTAAAGCTTTTGATGCACCCTCCCTACAGGAGGCAATGAAGAAAGCAAGAAACATGGAGTGGGTTGCTCCTAAAGCAAAGTTTCAACCCAAGCCATCATTTCACAAAAGGGATAAAGGAAAAAGACCTTCTCATAAGGAGTTCCAACAGCATAAACCTCAAGTTACAAGATTGGATCCAGAGACACTTACAGAACTCAGAAGAAAGGGGTTATGTTTCCGGTGTAGAGAAAAATGGTCCCAAGACTATGTTTGCCCAAAAGGGGGCAAATTTCATTAAATTGAATACTATTCAGTTGAAGAAAGTAATTTTGATTCTTCAAACCAGCAATCTGATTTTGATGACAACGAAAGGGAAAGAGCTCCAGAAGAGTCCGAAGACGAAAAGGGAAGTGGAGGTACTTTGGCTCAACTTTCGAGCTTTCAAAAGAATGAATCCTTCAAAGTTCGAGGGATGATTAAGGGGTAGCGAATAGTTGCTTTGATTGACACTGGAGCAACGCATAACTTCATTGATGAAGTTATGGTGGCAAAGAAGGGGCTGCAAACAGAAGAGTTTGAAGGCTTCAAGGTTATGGTTGCTGATGGGTTTCACATCTCATGCACCAAGAAGATCTCAAACATGACTATGCAATTGGGAAACTATGAAGTCAAGGACGACTTCTATGTGTTCAACATTGGAGATACGGATGTCGTTCTAGGCATTCAATGGCTGCGTTCACTCGGAGAGATCTCTCTAAATCTACAAACCATGGAGCTCAAGTTTCAACCCGATGGGAAGAAGGTAGTGCTAAGAGGAATGTCCAATGGTGGTCCTCGGATTGTGTCATTCAAGAGAATGGCAAGGCTGATTCGTAATGATCAAGCTGAGTGGGCTGCAGAATGTATGATCTTCCTGCTAGTCCGATTGAAACAAAGAGAGACTATCCTCCTGATATTCAGTCCTTACTCACAAAGAAGAGCAAGGTGTTTGCTGATTTACCTCCTAGACCACCTCCTGAAGGGGGTTTGGAGCATGTCATAGAGCTCAAGGAAGGAGCTAAACCTGTTATTACAACTCCCTATCGGTACCCTAAGAAGCAGAAGGACGAGATTGAGAGAAACATTTTAGGAACTCTTGGAGATGGGCTTCATTCGTCCAAGCAAGAGTCCTTTCGCTTTAGCAGTTGTTCTTGTGAAGAAAAAGGATGGTACCATCCGCATGTGTGTGGACTATCGTGCTTTGAATCAAAGCACCATCAAAAATCGATACCCCATTCCGAGGATAGATGAGCTCATTGATGAGCTACATGGAGCCAAGTTCTTTTCAAAGATCAATTTGAGATTAGGCTACTACCAAATTCGGATGAGAGGATCTGATGTTGAGAAGACAGCATTTAGATGCCACTATGGCCACTTCGAGTTTCTAGTCATGCCTTTTGGGTTGACTAATGCTCCCGCTACCTTCCAGTCTTGTATGAACAGAGTCTTTTAGAAGCAGTTGAGGAAGTGTGTATTGATATTTTTTGATGACATTCTGATCTTCAGCAAGACATGGGAAGAACATCTCAAGCACTTGGAAGAAGTGCTTAGCATCCTAGAATCAGAGAGTTTGTTTGCCAAGGAATCCAAATGTGAATTTGGTATGAAGGAGCTACTTTACCTTGGTCATATAATTAGTGCTGAAGGAGTTAGGGTTGATCCTGAAAAGATCAAAGCAATGGTTGATTGGCCACCTCCTGAGAATTTGACTCAGTTGAAAGGATTCTTGGGTCTTTGTGGATTTTATAGAAGATTTGTGAAGGGCTACTCGCAGAATGCTGCACCTCTTACTGACCTCACGAAAAAGGGGGCTTTTTGTTGGTCAAAAAAGGCCCAAACTACTTTTGATAAGTTTAAGAGGATCATGAGCTCTTGTCCAGTTTTAGCTATTCCAGACTTCTCCAAGCCTTTCGAGCTACAGTGTGATGCATCCGGTGAAGGAGTTGGGGCTGTTTTGATGCAAGACAAGCATCCCATTGTGTTTGAGAGCAGAAAATTAAGAGGTGTTGAAAGGACCTACTCCATCTACGACAAGGAAATACTTGCCATTATGCATGCATTAGCTAAATTCAGATAGTATTTGGTGGGGAGCAAGTTTGTGGTCAAGACTGATTACAATAGTCTCAAGCATTTCATGCATCAGAAAGATTTGAATGAGAGGCAACAAAAGTGGGTGAGTAAGCTTCAAGCTTACGATTTTGACATTGAATATGTCAGGGGTAAAAACAACATTGTGGCCGATGCTCTATCTAGGAGACCTCATTTGAGCTCATTATGTGAGATTACTGCTGATTGGAAGAACATGTTGCTTGCTGATTATGCCAAAAATCAGTTTGCAACGAGCATCCTTGAGGGTACTTTTCATGACGAAAGGTACAAGGTGGTTGAAGGGCTGATACATTACAAGGGTAGAATCTTTTTGGTGGCTGATTCCAAACTCAAAAAGAAAATTTTGTTGACATTTCATGACATTCCCCTTGCTGGTCATCAAGGGTTCTTCAAGACATATAGGTAGATTCGGGAAAGGTTTTCTTGGAAAGGGCTGAAAGGAGAAGTTTAACGCTACATTCAGGAGTGTCCCACTTGTCAAATGAACAAGAATGAGCATACTCTACCAGCCGGTCTGTTGCAACCTCTCCCCATTCCCAACCAAAAATGGGAAAGCATATCAATGGACTTCATCACTGGGTTGCCGAAGGCCCAAGGCAAAGACTGTATCTATGTTGTGGTGGACAGATTAACAAAGTTTGCTCATTTCTTTGCCATCACTAGTTCTTTTTCAACAGCACAAGTTGCAGATTTGTTTTTTCATGAGGTGTTTAGATTGCATGGGTTGCCGAAAAACATTGTGAGTGATAGGGACAGCAAGTTCCTAAGTACCTTTTGGCAAGAAGTCTTCAGGATGAGTGGTATAGTGCTTACTCCAAGCACTAGTTATCACCTGCAAACCGATGGACAAACAGAGATAGTGAACAAATGGTTGGAAGGCTATCTCAGAAACTATGTTTCGGAGCAGCAAAGAGCATGGGTGAAATGGCTTCACATAGGCGAGTATTGCTATAATTCTTCTTTTCACATGTCAATAAGGATGTCACCTTTCATGGCTCTTTACGGTTATGAAGCTCCTAGCTTTGCTGATTTGGTGTTTGGTGATAGCAAAGCCCCTCAAGCCAAGGATTTGTTGTAGCAGAGTCAGGATATCTTGAAATCATTGAAGAACAATATTCAAATTGCACATAATCAACAGAAGATGTACACTGATCAGCAGCGTGTTGAGCGCTCTTTTGAGGTTGGAGATATGGTTTATCTTCGACTACAGCCTTACAGACAGTCTACTCTCAAGAAGAGTGGAGCTGAGAAGCTCAAACCTCGTTTCTATGGGCCATTCAAGGTTATCAGAAAGGTGGGAGCAGTAGTTTATGAGTTGTAGCTACCCTCGAATAGCAGAGTACACAATGTCTTCCACGTGTCTTGCCTCAAGAAGGCACTTGGACACAATGTTGTTGCTTCATCACAGTTGCCAACTTTGGATGAAGAAGGACAGGTAGTTTTGATTCCAGAAGAGATTCTTGATTCCAGAGAGCGTCCTTTGAGAAAAAGGACAATCAGAAAATATTTGGTGAAGTGGAAGAACTTGCTTATGGAGGATGCGACTTGGGAGAATGATGAGATTCTGCAGCATCCAGGTTTGCGATTGCTTGAGGACAAGCAATCTTGGGGAGGGCGGACTGTAATGTCCCCTTCTCGAGCATGATCTTTTCAGTTGACCGTTGGCCTATTCTGGAGACCCGTAGGCTACTCGGAAGGTGAAATTAGGGTTTCGTGTTTTGGAGGTTGCTATTGCTTGTGAATTAATGATTGAATGGTGGATTCTTTCTGGATTTTCAGAGAGCTTTGCTGTGGTGTGTTTTTCTTGGCATTCCAAGCACCTTCAGGAATTTACTATTTTTAGTAAATTCTATTTCTGGCAGTGGTCCTATCGTTCTCGGCACAGTTGGCTTTCCTCTTCAGTCGACTTAGTTGGTTTGTTCAATTTGGCCTTGGGATGCATTTTGGAGAGATAAGTCATTTCATTTAATAATGTTATATTATCCCTTGGCCTAGTCTCATAACTTAATGATGTGTTAAAAGGTGGTCTTTAAGGGGTGGCGCCTCTTTGAGGGTATTTTATATTTATCAAAATCAAAAATTAAAGCCATAAGTTGGACGCCTTTTCAAAGAGATGAAATTTATTTAAAAATCAAAAATTGCCTTGAAGGAAAAGTGACGCCACTTCTTGGAGGGAAAAGTTAGGGTTTCTAGAAGCTTTGGGGAAGGCTTCTCAAAAGTTATAAATGGGCGCCTGAGTTCTTCATTTGGTATCCATCATCTTGAGTATTGTTATGCTGCCGAAATGGTTGTTGGACTGCTTCGAGGAATGAATGCCTCCTAGCCTTGGCTCGACTTCATGCTTGAGAGATAGCATCTAGTGGAGATTTAGTTGTTTTTGAGAGTTTTGTAGTGAGGTTTGCATTGTAGCTCGAGTTTTGCATTGTAGTTCAATTTATTGCATTTTATGTCATTTTCTGGAGTTGTTGATAACAGGGCTGAATCTGTAGTTTCATTCATAAATCAGAAAATCAAAAGATATTCATTCTGGGTATTGCATACTTCCTTTTGTCTATGCTGGGCGCCCCTTTGTGTCAATTTTCAGATTTTACTATGCAGAATTTGGTTTTATTTTGCAGAAGTTGCCCCTCTTGAGGCTGTTCTTCCTCGTCATGCCTGGCAAATGTTTAGATAATTCATTGAGTGGGTTTTGCAGCTGTTTCTCTATCATAAATTGATCGCCATCTTGTTAGGAGTCCATTGCACTTTGTCTCATGTCATCCGGAGTAGTTATGAGAGAGTTATGAGCATTTTTGTGAGTTTATGAGTTGCTGGTCTGTAGTTTCAGCTTGCTGGTTTGTCATATCAGTTTTCAATAGTTGGAGTTTTGGGGCTTCTTTTTCATGGTTGAGAGTCTCTTGGAGTTAGAGAAACAATTGATATCATTTGCAGCATTTGGAGAATTCTAATATAGTGTTACTTGTAGGATTATTCTCATTGTAAAGTTGTTTAGTAGTACTGTTCAACTATTTTAATTATCTTGCCTATTTCATTGTATTCCCACGTTTGTGGAAGAGGCTGGCCTATCACCTATTTACATTTAATTGCATTGTAGTTTAAAGTACCTCCGCCATATGGTAGCTCTATCCCCTCCCTGGGATTGAAAGCACATGCTTGGCGTTGAGTTTACTTTCAGCAATTGTAGTTGGTAGGGATCCTCTGACCACATGCTCGTCGTTCTCCGACGCATTCTTGGTTAGAGTTCTTTGTATCAGCATTGCATTAAGACCCTCTGACCATATGCTTGTCGTCTTCCGACGCATTCTTGGTTAGAGTTCCTTTATCAACATTGCATTGAGATCCTCTGACCATATGTTCACACTTTGCCCAACTCGGGATCCTGGTGTACATTCTTGGTTAGAGTTTAATTCCGCATCGTTTGGTTTACGTACTAACCCTAACGATTGTGTATTGCTTTGCTCGTTGTAATTGAAAAATTGAAAAAATTGGTTCAGTATCTTTCAGTGGGTGAACATACGACACTGCTTCATAGAAAGTGGATTTATTATATATATGAAAACTTTGGCTAAAGTAAGTGTATAAGTCATTGCATACACTTTGTCAGTTCATTGTGCGCCAGAATTGCATAGCTACTCAGGAGTGTCATACATAGTTGGTGGGTATGCATAGTTGTAAGACCCCTACTAGTTATGTAGGACACAACACCATACTCAAATAGGCTTTATTAGAGGTTTCCATACCAAACTCTTCGTTGAAGGGTAGGGCCATTTTATAGTTAGGAAGATGTGCAAGGGACCGCTATGTCCGTGGTTGGAGGAAAAGTGCTTGGGTGATGCTCTCCCTCTTGTAGTCGGCAGTCGAGACTTGTGAAACAAAAGAAGTGTGATCCAGATGAGGACACCTTGACCTTGAACTCTTGTAAGTTATGAATTTGTATATGAACATGATCATGGTCATGGATCAATTGTAATCTGTATTTGAAAAGATGAGATTCATCTATTTGGAATTATGTAATGTTACTTCATTTATGCAATGAGATGTGGAAATTATTGATGTAGTGTGCAATTATGTTAATGAAAATGAAAAATTTCAACTTTTTGAGTTAAAACTTATGTGAAAACTATTGGGTAAACATTGGGTATGTTACAACTTGGTAATTGAACTTGAATGATTAATAGAGAGTAAATGGAAATGCATAACAACAATAACAAAATATAGTAATTACTCATAACAATGCTTAGAAGATATGTCACATATTCATTCATTCATCAGATATGCAAAAGTTACAAGAAATATATAGCAAGCTGATGTTGGTTGAGAATACCAACCGTCGGTGACTACCAATTGACAACCAATGGTTAGGGATTAATTACACATTAATTTATTCATTTATTTGTTTATTGACGACTATAGTGTATTGTTTTCCTTTTTTCTTTTTTATAAGTGAAATCTTTTGTTTGTTGTTTTCCCCAATGGGTTACTCCCTTGAATTGTCGTTTACTACTCTTTAGTTAATGGTTTCCTTTCTACATGCTATTAGTAGAACTACAATGGTGTCTCAGCACAATATTGTTGTCCCTAATTTTTGACTTGTTAAAAATTGGGATAACCAATGGAAATTTTGATTAAATTTAAGGTTTTCTTCTCTATGGCATGTACTTCGAGGGGCAAAGATTAGCAAATCTCAATTTTTAAGTCCATAGTCCTTTGGGTTACCACTTTTTACATATTCTTGTCTGTTTTCGTGAAATGCTGAGTCATTTTTAGTGTGTTTTTGATCCAATTCGGGTTTTTCTGACATCACTGCAAGTAGGAGTTTTTGAACTTCATTACAAGTTACTTTAAAATTTTCTTTTTAATGTCTTTAATAGGAACTTTTTGAGATACTTGCAATTATAGGAATTTTTTAAGTTCATGACAAGTTATTTTTCATAAAGTACTTGTAATTGTTTATAAAAGTTTCGATTTCCTTTAAGTTACTTGCAGTGACTTCATAAAAGTCCGATTTTCTTTCTTTTACTTGCAAAAGCATGAAAAAGGCCCGATTTTATTTAAAATTGCTTGCAGTAGCATTTAAAAATCCCGATTTTCTTACAAAGTGATTTTAAAAGTGACTTGCACTTGTCTTTGAAAGACCCGATTTGACTTGCAAATGCATTTTAAAGGCCCGATTTTATGTTGAATAACTTGCTAAAGGCAGGTAGAAGTATGAAATTCATCATTGAAGCAGTTCGAATCCTATTTCGCCTCTCTTCCTTTGGGGATCTCATAAATTCGCTTGCTTGAAGATCGGGTTTTCAACTGTAAATATCCAAGTCTTTTTCATTTTCAGAGTTTGCAATCACGCCTAAGGTTTCTTCTTCTTGTTTGTCTGCAATCTTTGTTACAGGTATGTTTCTTCTTCTTTTCTTTGTTCTTCTTTATTTTATATCCTTGTAAATTGTTTCTGTTTTTCTTCATTCGTTTTGTTCACCAAATGTCTATGCTAAAAACGTTTTGTTTTTACCAAAATGTGTTTCTCCTTTCAACGCCTTCATGCGTTTTGTTCACCAAGCGTCATTGTCTTTACATATACATTCACGCATCTTTTCACAAAAGCGTTTTTTCTTCATTTTCGCCATTCCATTCAAGAACATATCTTATGCATGATAACGCATATTTCATTTCATATAACTTCATTCATTTCATTTTATATGTTATCATCTTCAGCTGGAAACGCGTTTTTCTCTTTATTTAGAAAACGTTTTTCTTCACATTTCATATGCCTCCATTCTTTAAAAATTCCTCATACCAAAATGCGTTTTCCTCATGGCATTCGTTTTGTTCACTTCATCCCATTTACCATTTTCTGAAAATAGAAAAGAAACAAAAAAATGATGATGTTTGTGAAGAAAAGTAATTCGGGTTTTTATTTACCCATTACAAGTCGGAGATTTTAATGAAGAACGCAAGTTCAAAAGGTAATGTTCTTTTACTTTCAATGTCTTCCTAAAATCCCGACATTCACTTTCCACTTGCAGTCGGCCTTCAAAATCCCGAAATGCTCTTAAAGTGCCTTAAAAACGGACTTTTTATCCTTGACTGCAAATGCAATTTAAAAGTTGTGACTTGCACTTTGCAAAGTTGTAGTCTAACTTTTTCATTTGTCATAAAAAGCATATGTCCTTTTCACTTGCAATCAGCCTCCAAAAACTCGAAATGAGTTATAATGCTCATTTTATGCCCTCAAACAGCCAAAATACCATTCTAAGTTTGAGCCTTCGCCATGTCTACGCCTATAAACGTTGATGATGTCTTGATCTTATGGAACTTTCATCACAACCTTGCAGATTCTTGTTCGATGACGGAGGAATCTTCTTCTCCATCGAACAAAAAGATGAAGTACAAATATGACAAATACCAGAATGAGATTTCACCTTCTCATGTTGTCTCAAACATTGAAGAAATCAGAGACATGGAGATTGGGCATGTTGATATGTCCGAGTTTTTTGGAAGAGCTGAGAAATCAACTTCTCATCATATGCAGTTGCTGTTTAAAAGCCATATTCATCTGGTTGCTTCCTTTCCTGTTGCAGTTGCCAAGAACACACTAGGCCCCGATCCAGCTGAGTTGCAAGAAATTATCAGCAGATTTCAATATTTCAAAGCTAGGATTGATATAGAATAAAGTGTTTTATCTTTATGCATTTTGTTTTCGACAAACTACATGTGAAAACAAATTTTGTAATCGCAAGTGTTTCTTTCACTTGCAATTTTGTTAATTGTTATTACATGTAATCTAATTACAAGTCAAAATAGTTTAAGACTGTAATTTTGAATAAGTCAATTGCAAGTAGTTGATGGTTGAGAGAATTTCTCAAGTTAGTTGGGATCCTCCCACCTTTTTCTCATGACCTCTCTCCTATAAATACTTGAGAGGGTCCTTTGTAAAGTTATCTTTTTGGCAAGCAAGAAAACTCTGCAGAATTTTGTACTCATAAAAACTTTGAGGTTTATAATTACGAGTTGTTCATTTTCAAATAATATCAAAGAGTTGCAGATTTCAGACTTTGTGTTGAATTCTCACTTTGTGTCCATTGTGTTCTTATGTCATTTTGGGGCATTGCTTTGTGATCATTTGAAAATTGAGAAAGATTGCTAGGGAGAGCTTCAATTAATATATTTTCAGACTTTGTGCTGTCAATATTGAAGATTGAATTCATAAATTAGAAGTTAAGAAGAATTGCAAGTCTTTGTGCTCGTGACGATTCTCATTCATAGTAGTTAAATAGATACATCATATTTTCAGACTTTGTGCTGTCATGTGCTGTATATTATCATGAAAATTATCTTTTAAAAGGGCAGATAGGATTGCAGATTTTCAAGACTTTGTGCTTGAGGTTGTTTTCCCGTCCCGAAGGAAGTGACGGAAGTCTTTGAGCTTTCAAGAAACTTCATTTCCTTTCTACTGATTTTATTTGCAAGCTGTTGTTATAGTTTATTTAAAAGGTTCATGTTACTTTTCTGTGAAGAGAAAAGAGTTTAATCTCTCTTGAAACAAGAGGAAAGATTATCGTTCCACCCATATTTGTTTTTAGTTATTTAGATAGGGGGAGCCTTCCCTTAAATAGGAGAGTTTAACTCACACACTGTGTTGAAATCACCATTTTGCTAAACTTCCTAAGTTTACAAAATATTCAACCAACAAATATACAAAGCATTTTTGGTGTGTTGCGTTGTTACAACTTGTACATATGCATTATATTGATTAAAAATGCAAACAATCTCATGTGAAATGTTATGGACTTATAACCTCCATTTTGTTCTAGATTAATGATGTTGCGGTAACATTTTGAGTGGATCATTGTGGTCAATTTTCATACCTATGGCTTTCTTCTATGTATGAATTAGTTGGGTCAATACATCTAGAAAGAAGGAAAGAAAGAAATAAAATCTATTAATGTCCACAAATTACCAAAAATAGATCAAAGGAACTAGAAAGAACAAAAGGTACAATAGCAAAAAAGGACCCTCAACATGATGCAAGAAAGAAAAAAATGAAAAAGTGAGAATAGCCCGAAAAAATGGGACTGGAACTAAAAGAGTGTAACCCCTATGCAAGTACAATTATAAATAGAAAAGTTGGGAGACCCTTCAAAGCAGTAGAAACAAAAGAAGACCACTCATGTAGAGTGAGAGAACCAAATTCCTTAGGTGTCAGTTTCCAGTAAACCATTAGAGGTTTCCATCTATTAGTCAAGCCTGAGTATTTTGGAGGCCATTTGTATTGCATGTATTGATAATGAGGAAAAAAATATCTATATGTAATTGTGTGTAGTGTTCTTTTTCATGCATAATTGATTAATCTATGCATATTTGATATATGTAGTGTTTTCTTTCCCAATACTTTAAGGTGGAATTAGGCAATTGTATTTTTGGTGCCATTGTCATTTCATTCCTACCTCACTTGTGCGAAGCTGAGGTACATTGTCACCATAAGTTGCCTAGTTAAATCGTTAACCCACAGTTCTAACTTATTTGGAAAATTGAGAGCTATTGGATTGAGATTTAGAAGAGGTGTGCCCAGGAGAAAATGAACTCATGAAGGATTTGATTTTTCTCTAGCACATTTTAGTTGTCAACTCCATTGAGCAAGAAGGTGGGGATAATTTATTCAGTAGAAAATTGATGACACTCATTTGGAATGGGATAGTAAAATCGTTGACAGTGGTACTGTTGACATGCTTTTTATGACAACGCCAACATAGAATAAAATGTCCAACGGTCACTCTATTCTCTCTTGATCAAAGCATTCCGCATGCTAAGATTGCGTGAAAGTTCATGCGTTCAACTCCAAGGTTCCTTTTATCGCGAATAGACTTAGTTGGTTGATGTGTATATGCTGGTTATTTCAAGGGGACTTACGCAGTTGTTCAATCATAGTGAAGCAAATGAATGATTTTGACGATATTGCTTTGATGTCTGAGTCAATCGGGAAATACTGAATTAAAAGGGGATAGGGATAGGAATTCTACAAATCTACTTCTAAAGGGTGGAGGACGAGGATCGACTTAAACCATCTTCAAACCAGACTTTGCTTCGTCTCCTTTCGGACAACTCCGACAAAGTTGGTGCAATCTTCAAAGGATGAAAAAGGTGTTCAAATTATGACACAACATGTTCATACCATCACCACGATGCATACAGACATATGAGCCACAATTGAAGTTAAGTGCCAATACTCCAGTTGACCACGCAAGGCGAACTTACCATCAGTAAGCCCACTAGTGGTATGGATGAAATAAGATATGCTTAAATCACAGCGCCACACTCCACAATTAACGACTACTTGCATGAATTGAAAGTCTATTTTACTCTATCTACTTGAATTGGAAAGACGAACAAGCCTTGCTAGCTACTCACAATAGAAGATAGAATCACCAAACAATGATAAATCTTTATATTATGAGAGTGTTCACAACAACTTCTTACAAAGTCCTCAATGGGAAAACTTCCTTTCCTCCTCAATCTAAGCTAACTTGTGATGTCCCCGAGTGGGCCCCTAGTGGAAGGTGACGTAGGTCTGTCCGCGCGGTTTGTCCCAACCACGTGTCCGGGGTCCTCGTCGGCGAGGCCTATCCCGGGGTTGCCCCCTTAACGCGGGAAGGTGTCGTTCACTACTAGTCCGGGCTTTTGGTGCAACGGTTACTAACTTGGTATCAGAGCCAGGAGGTCTCGAGGTCGAGACCTGCGGAGCGTGGTGGGCTGTGATGTCCCTGAGTGGGCCCCTAGCGGAAGGTGACGTAGGTCTGTCCGTGTGGTTTGTCCCAGCCACGTGTCCGGGGTCCTCGTCGGGGAGGCCTGCCCTGGGGTTGCCCCCTTAACGCGGGGAGGTGCCGTTCATTGACAGTCCGGGCTTTTGGTGCAACGGTTACTAACTAAAAAAAGCTTTTACCCTCATAATTTCACTAATGCAAGAGATGGCTGCAAGTCTTATCACCTCATCATGATGTCTCATTAGTTGGGGCTTAACCAAAGAATGCACCGCTGGAGACAAATCTAGCTCCATAACATCAGAATGTGACTGATCAACTATGCATAAACAAGTTTCTAACTCCTCCAAAGTGCTTAGAAGGACCTCCGTTTGCTGAGATGGTTGTTCTAATTTCTTCCCTATGCTGTAAATTCTGTCTTCTAAATCCCTTTCACTTGTTAAAGCCATGCTGATAGCTGAAACTTGATCTTGAAATAACCCAATCAGGCTGGCAGGAAACCGCTCTAGTTGACATCTCTTTGCAGTGTAGAGTTAGCCTATTATGCGACCTCCGTAGGCTAATGAGGAGATTAGGAGGTCTTGTGAGGCATGGCTCAGCCTCGGTTAGTGGAGTTTCTTTGCTTGGCTTTCGTTCAAGGTCAATCGGACATCTTTTGGCTAGACTTACTATTTTTAGTAAGTCATGGGAGCACCCTGCTATTTTTAGAATCTCAGTTTAGTCACATGTGGATTTAGTCTCTCGACTCCTGGCTCAGACGGCTTAGCAATCAGACAAGTAAATCAAGAGATATTAAAATTTAAGTGACTTAAGTGATTTATTTAATATTTTAATATTATTATAAAGTTATAAAGTAACTTTATAATAATAAAGTCACTTTAATATAATAAAGTGCGTTAAGTGAATAATTTAATGTGGGAATAAATCTTTTATCCCACATTGGCCAGGAAGGTGTTTGAGCTCTCCTAAGGAAAGAATAAAAAGAGACTTAAGAGCTCATTCTCGGCATCCATTGTTATTGCTATCATTTTGAAAACAGGTTTTGTGCTCTGAGAAGGGTTTCAGCCATTGCCATTGAAGAACGTAGTTCTTTTGTGAGTCTCCATTTGAACTGGTGAAATATCTAGCGAATTTGGTATCTAGAGAGTTTCATACAGAGACTCTGATCTGTGCCTCAGTAGTTGTGAAGAAGATTCAGAGATTAATAGGGGTTTCATTGCAGATCAGAATATTTAAAGATTAATCCTTTGTTTATTAAAGTTTGTACCTACTGCTACAGTACGGCCGTGAATAGTAATGCGTGAATAGTGTCATGTGAATAGTGTCGCATGAACAGTAACACGTGAATAGTGATGCGTGAATAGTAATGCGTGAATAGTGTCGCATGAATAGTAATGCGTGAATAGTGATGCGTGAATAGTGACGCGTGAACAGTAAAATGCTACAGTGCTCTCATGAATAGTGAAATGCTTCAGTTCCAGTTGAAGGCAAGGCAAAAATCAATAAAAAAATCAGGTTCCATGTTGCCATTGTTTTTATTTTGAAAATAACGTAATTTTCCATTCTCTCGAGAAATAAAGATTAATTGCAGCAGTAGATCAGTTGTTTCAGAAATTTCAGATTATTGTAATAAGTTTCAGTTTTATGTTATTTGCTTTTTATGTCAATAAACCCTCAAAACACAAAAAAAAAACGATATATCTATTCAAAACACCAAAACAAATTGAGACAGTGCATTCAGTAGCAAAATAGTATAGAAGCAGAGAACTAGTCGGGTTCCTACATAACTTCTAAGCTAAATGCTATATGCCTTCTATTCTCTAGCTCAACTCTATCTCTGATTCAATTCTAGTTCTAATGGATTACAAATGAGGGGGGATACCCCTTTTATAATAATCCCAGTCTAGTGGACGGTTCAGATCTGATTACAATAAAGGGCTCGGATTGAGCCACCCATGCCCTAATTAGGGTTTATGCCCTAAAAACCGCCATTGAGAGGAGTGGGGCAATGAATGTGCAGAATATTCTCCACTCCTCTGCAGGTCCGCTACCTGCAATCAATGCACATCGTCCTCCTGCAGCAGATCGTCATCCAGAAGAGTGTTTCCTTTCTCCTTCTCGCTGGCTGCAAATCTGGTGAACCTGGCTAATACTTCCTCAACTTCCTGATCGGAGATAGGAGGAATGTGATCCAACTGAAACACTAAAACTGCAACTGTTTGCCCATGCTGGGCACATGATTTCTTCCAGGCAACAAGGGCATCCTGGGTGTTCTGTATGATACTGGAGAACGTGGCAGTGTTCTCGAAATCATCCTGAGTGAAGATTTTCACCTCAGAGAAGAATGGCGTCAATCTGTCCTTTAGTCCATCTGCAGTTATCTCTTCAGAAGTCAACCTCCTGGCAAAGATTGCCTCCAATGTGTTGAGAACTCCATCCAAGATGTTCGTCATGGCCTTCCTGACCCTGACCGAATCTGCTTGTGATGCATCATAGAATCCCCGGCCTGTGACTACTGAAGAATACCATCTGGCAAAGTCGTATCTATCTCCTTGCTGGATAACACCTCCCTCAACCAAAGTGTGTTGAGGTATGCTCATCAAAGCCCCTAGACGGAGAACAACTCTCGTCTGATAGATGTGAGCCTCACCCCAAGCATGGTTAACTGCCTCCACTCTAGCCATAATATCGGAAGCTTGCCCATAGGCATGTGCAAAATCTTCCATAAACTTTCTTGTCTCTGTACGCACACTAGCAACCCACGTGTCTGCCTGCTATGCCATTCTCCTTAAATCTTCTAATCCACTGATTGACTCCCTGGAAAACTCAGTTGGGAGCTCGATTGCAGGATTTTCTTGTTCACAAGGACGGGACAAGTGCTGCACGTAGCCAATCAGTGTCCGATGCTCTACCTTCAACCTCTTGTACTTGCTCTCAACATGGGACAATCTGTCCTTGAGTGCCCGATAGGAATTATCGCACTCCTCTACCACCTGTGCCCCAGTAGGGCGGCCTAGTTCCATGGTTGTCACAATATAGTTCTCAGGAACGGCCTCGTCTCTATCACATTCCTCCCATGGAATTGCCATATGCAAGGTTCGGGATCCATCCTCATCTATGGATATTCTGGAAAACTTCCTATCCTTCTTCTTCGTGGGAGGTGCATTGATCCTTTGCAGCAATTCCTCCATCTCGACTGCAGGATCAATCTCATCCACAGGATCACGTCTCATCCTATCCCTCAGCCAGTCTGGCACCTCCTGTCGTGTGTCTGCTATGATGAAAGGCTACTCTACCTCGGCCTCTACTTCATGGCCCTCGTTCTGACGAGGCTCATCATCATCTATGGGCTCAGTGTCTCCTGAGCTCTGGGCATCTCGATCGGAAGCAGCATCATCCTCGAGAGCTACCTCAATCTCATGCTGAAACTGAGTATCTGTGGCAGTGCTTTCATCGGTCTCCTGCCGGTTCTCCTGTTGATTATCCTCTCGGGGCACGTTGATGCTCTGGC
Organism: Sequoiadendron giganteum; assembly: GCA_007115665.2. Lineage (NCBI taxonomy): Eukaryota > Viridiplantae > Streptophyta > Pinopsida > Cupressales > Cupressaceae > Sequoiadendron > Sequoiadendron giganteum. The sequence continues at coordinate 315,402,640 of CM021110.1, forward strand.
CCACAGACTCCCTGCGAAGTGGCTGGCTCTCTATTTGTACTGCCTGTTCTGCCTGTTCTGCCTGCAACCTCTCCCTCTGATCAGCAAATAGGGACACTTCCTGTATGCTCGGAGAATGTGTTCGAGCCGGCATGTGCAAGGATTCCTCAACTATCACAGGCTCCGGTCGAACTGGCTCTTTTCCCCTAGGCTCTGGAGTTGGATTACTCCGTCTCCTCGGATCAGTTGTCTGCAATCTGCTGTTTCCCATCAAATTGTAAGTAAGGGGAATTGACCTTCCCTTTAGTCGGCTGACATGTCTCTCTATCCAACTCCGTGTAAATGTCAGGATTGGGATACAAAGTGTATCCAAGTCGGTGATCTCTGGCTCTAACCAATCTGGGAGTGGCAAGGGCGCGTTTCTTACTGTATCGTAATCAGCCTGTACAACATTTATGTCCTCCTCAATCTGATCTGGTACAGGAATAATCTCGCAATCTCTGATCATTGCCAACGGTATCCGGGAAAACATCCTCTTTCTGACTTCGACCTCATCCACTGCACTTGCCCAAAAATCTTCTATTTGTGCCTTGTGCCTAAACTCCTCTGTCAATACCCACCTGATATTTCTATGAGGATCGTAGTAGTGTCTGCTGGAATGGTAAGAAAGCTGAAAGAACTGGAGCTCCGCCTCTGCCTCCCTTGCTGCCCGCAGTGATGGGCATACTTCGTCTGAATTTCCCATAGCAATCGGGAACCCAAGTCCGCCCTTCTTCTTCTTCTTTTGGATCTTATCGTAGGCAATTAGTTGCCTAGAAACTTCCAGCATCACTACCCTGTTCGTGGGATATCGGGGCAACCTATATGGGTAGGAAGAGAATCCCTGCAACCTTATGTAAGTGAATTTTGGGAATTGGATAAACCAACATCCAAATTTCTCAATCATTTCTTGTGCCTCCCTCGATATTCTGTGATGGGTCCTTTGCTGCAAGGTCTTCGTGATGTGCATAGTAAAGGCATCGTTGACTCTTTTGTAATTAGTAGTGCTTGTCAAATGCAACTGCGGACAAGCCTCGAATATTTTGAATTGCTGAGAACCGCAACCAATTGGTTCTTTGTAAGAGATCCCCCTATATCTTGTCATGCGAGCCAGCATATAGACGAGGTAAGAGCCCATATAAAATGTTTTAGTCCTCCTCACATTGCGGAGTTGCTCATGTAGACCATCATTGATTAACAGTGCCCAATCCATGAAATCCTTGCCCTCCAGTACCAAGTTGACAAAGTAAAACATCCAAGGTTCGAAGACGAACGCTTGGGGACACCCTCCAACTCTACTCAACATCATAATTAGGTCGCCAAACTCTTGCTTCAAGTCTTCGGAGATTATCTGTTTGGGCAACTTCGTACGAGTTGGTTTGGGCTTGATCATCCACCTAGTGTTTATCACATCAGCACACCGGTCTGTTGTGGATGAATACATTCTGTCAGCCCTGTCCTTCGTTTTGTAAATCATTTTCTCGTGGGCTGGGATCCCGAATGCCTCTCCGATTGCTTGTGGTATCAGGTTAGCCAGCACCTTGCCATTTGGCACAATGATCGTCCTCTTCTCTGAATCGTAGTGGTGAGAGCATTCCATAATGAGCTCCGGGCACCGGATGGTTGGTGGAAAATTTGCAGCTGCGTATAATCCACTTCTGACAATGCTATGTGAAGTCACTGATGGGCGATGGCCTCCAGTCCCCATTATCCTTCTTTTGAACGCCTCCAGGTTAAACGAGCCCAGGTTTGTGTTTGCCAGCCTGCCCAACTTTGATGTGAATTTTGATTCTGGCAGGAAAGACTTGCTTAATTTCTTGATTACTGCCTGTCTGGACTCAGCGTGGACGTTCTTGCCTGCAGCTCTTCTGCTTGACTTGGCCATTCTCAACTATTGCCTGTTTACTTCAACGTTCTTAGAAGTTTCCTCTGGGTTACAGCAACACAATACCCAATACTTGGAAATGTTTGCCTGCAGCAATTTAATTTTAACAAATTTGAAACCTCCTCTTTGAAGTTCGCACTTTTCCTTCTAACTTAGCAACTTTCAGCAACTTAAAACTTTCTTCCCAAGTCGCACCTCAGCATTCAGCAACTTCACTTTGACGAATACGAACTTCGTCACAATTGCAGCAATTTAGGAACTCACTTCTCAGCAACTTGAAATTCTAACAAGGTAGGTCGCACTTCTCCAGCAAGTTTGTGGCTTTAGCAACTCCAGTCTTCCAGCAACTTTACTTTGACAAATTCGAACCCCCTCACAATTATAGCAATTTAGAAACTCTAGCTCTCCAAAAAAAATTTGAAATCCTCAACCTCCAGCTCCTTTCACAAATTCGAACTTCTTACTTTCAGCTCTTCAGCAACTTGTGAGAGAAAAAATGAAGAGGACTTTAAAACTTATAGCTTGGTCGAATTCCTGCAGAGGCTAAACTTAGCAAATATTTTGAATTCATTTCCCCTCTCTTTTCCAGTTGTAACACTTGTCGTTTGAAGCATCGGAATCTCAAACTTCTAGAATTGTGAATTCATCACCTCCGCATAGGCCTGCCTCGTTGCGTTTGATTTCTTAAAACATTAAATCGTTTACTTCTTTGAACAATTTCGAAAAGTTTGGCTAAGGCATTCTAGCAAAATTATCAAGTTCAAACTCTTTAGCGAAATTTCTCATCCATTTTAGTCGTTTGCCTTAGAGAAATTTTTCAATTTTGCCTTAGGAATTTTATTAAAATAGGTACCGGGCAAAATATCCATCGAAACGACGTGAGTGAGGTGTGGAGTAACTCTGAATCACTTCCGAATTGCAAACGTTTAATACCCAGAAGAAAAATCTTCCCGGAATCCATTGTCTTGATGTGTATCCAGACGAAGGGGTACGTTTAATTTTTATTATTTTTTTTTTTTAAATAATAAAAAAGGCTAATGTTTTCAATCTTGTCCTCCAGATGTCTTTCACTCCTGCAATATCAATCTTCTCGGCCTTGGCAAATTATCTTGATTTTCCCTGAAGAATTTTCCTCTGAAGATTTTTATAACTCTGGAAATTTGGCACCATCCTCTAGGCGTATTCTTCATTTTCCCTTAAGAAAATGCCTTAGGAATTTTTTGAAAATTAAAATTTTATCTCTAGAGGGCGCATTTGAACATGTCATGAGTTTCATTTTATTCCTTAGGCAATTCCACGCCTAGACACTTCTTAGCAATTTTCATGCTTAGCAAATTTTTTTATTTCACTTTTCATAAATCCCCACTCACTAGGCGCGCTTCATATAATGAAGAGGAAAAAGAAAATAAAAGAAATCCTTGGTCTTTTAAAAATCACGCCCTCTTGACATTATTCCCCCTTTGGCGTATTTCACACAGTGACCCCTCATCTCCTCCTAGCGCATTTAGCCTTGTGGACTTCCACCTCCAAGTGCATTTGACATGTTGAGGAGAAGACTTCCTTTACCCTTGGCGCTTTTCACTTTCACTTCTACGTTTTACCTTTCATCCTTACCTTGGGAGCATTTGTCATGGAGAAGAGGAATTCCCACGGCTTTCAAGTGTCTTTTCACCTCCTTTAGGCGCATTTAGGCCAAGCAACTTCCATTTTAGGCTTATCTCATTGTGGTCAAGGAAAACCCACGCCTTTCAAGTGACTTTTCAGCTCCTCTAGGCGCATATGGGGGGGTAGACTTCTATTTCATCCTTGAGTGCATTTCCTCATGTGAGATGGAAAACCCACGCCTAAGACATGACTCTTGACCTTCCTTGGGCGCATTTGCTAGTGCTAGGAGGAAACTTCTTTGCCTTAGTGAATTTTTTGATGTGTTTTTGGTGACCTTTCAGCTCCTTTGGGCGCGTTTTGACTAGGCTACTTCCATGTTGGGCACATTTCATTGTGTTGGAAGGAATTCCGCCCCCTTTGAGTGACTCTTCAGCTCCTTTAGGCGCATTTGCTAGTGTGAGAGGGAAGTTTCTTTACCTTAGGGAATTTTTTGATGTGTTTTTGGTGACCTTTCAGCTCCTTTGGGCGCGTTTTGACTAGGCTACTTCCATGTTGGGCGCATTTCATTGTGTTGGAAGGAATTCCACCCCCTTTGAGTGACTCTTCAGCTCCTTTAGGCGCATATGCTAGTGTGAGAGGGAAGTTTCTTTGCCTTAGGCGCATATTGGCTTGTGAGGAGGAAAATGCTATGTCCACTGTGTCCCTTCACCTTCTCTAGGCGCATATAGCCCATGATACTTCCATCTTAGGCGCATTCACTATGTGGTCAAGGAAAACCCACGCCCAAAGTGACTTTTCAGCTCCCTCTGGCGCATTTTGCCTTGCAGACTTCCATTTTAGGCGCATTTGATGATGCCTTAGGAAATTTTGATGTGTTAGAATAATTCCCGAATTTTGGTGACCTTTCACCTTCCCCCCGGCGCATTTCACACCTTGCTCAGGAAAATCTCACACTTAGAGAATTTTGAAGCTTTCCTTCCTCCTGGGCTGATATGAAGGTGTGTGCCTGTCAGCTATATTTGTAAAATTTCCAACGCCCCAAACCTATTCTGGCTTTCTATTTTTAGCAAATTCGGAGAAATTAGGGTTTCATTGATTTTCACCCCGTTCTGAACTGGAACTGGCGTGGTTGTGCCTCCATCTGGTGCTGTCTTCCTGTTCACATCTTATCTGGCACAATACATGCTAATTTTAGCCATTTGCTATTTTTAGCAAACCCTAGAATTGATCAATTTCATATCTCCATTTGTTTTGGAATTTGCTCCGGTTGCCCTTGATGCTGCAAGAGACTCGCTCACACCTTTTCCTTGATGAGGACGTGCTATTTTTAGCCATGAGGTGACTTGCTAAAAATAGTAAGTATTCAGATCGTGTTCAAATTTTACCAGTAGGTAGCCTGAAGGATGATGACTCCGGTGGCGTGCTTCATTTTGAAATCTCTGCATTTTGCTTCATCTATTTTTAGACGCGGCAGGGGAAAGCCTAATCTGATCTGCATGTGCTCTGATTTGTTCCTGTCTGTCCTTGATCGTGCCTGATTGCACCTGATCGCTGGACTGGAGTGGTGGGTAGCTGCTGGGATGATACTGCTATTTATAGTAAGTGTCTGGAAAGTGGTCACCCAGATGTCGGACGAGTTTGCATGTCACAGTGCCCGTGGGATCTTAAAAAACCCAGAAAAACCCAGAAAATTGGTCAAAGTTTTGGCACTGGCTAAAAATAGTAAGTCCTCGATAACTGACCTGATCCATTTGCATGTCATATCATTGCGAAGGTCTTCGAAAACCTAGATCAATTCCCCTGTCACTCACCGGAGAATTGCTCGTTTAAATCCTGAAAACAGCCTCTAAATGCTTAACTGCTAAAAATAGCCAGTTGTCAGAATCCATTCAAATTTCGCGCGTAGGCATTTTGAAGCTGCCTAACTGTGGTGGAATTGACAGAATTCCAAAATCTCGATAAAATAGTCCTAAATTGAATACTTACTAAAAATAGTAAGTTGTCGGAATACAGTGAAAATTTAGTGGGACCCTGCTGGAAGTTTTCTGACTACTGTACTAAGCTCGAATTTCAATTTTATAACTCAGTTTGACCTTTAATAAGCCTGATTGATGAAAACCCTAATTTCACAGACTTGAACAATACTTCAACCCAGGTCAAACGACGGGACATCCCCGGAAGGACCAGAGATAGAGAGAGAGATGCACTAACCAAAGCCAAAAGACCAGAATGGAGCAAAAATTAGGGGGTCCCCATCTGGGATGGGGTGATGTGTGAAAAAGGTCACAACAGGTACCACCTGAATTTCTGAGAAGATATATCTAGTTGGAAAATGAATGTCACAGATGTAAATAAGAATTAGAAAGAGAATGAACCAACAGAAAACACTATGAGAACTGTTTCAGACAAGACAAAGAGGAGGATTGCCAAATACATTAATGATTCTTGTTTGCAGGTTTGGAGAGAAAAATCAGTTGGAAGTGTAAAGGAGAGGCTAAAGAGGTGACTTGTGGAGCATGATCATGACTACAGGAAATAGAGGCTGCAAAAATTTGAGGCAGCACAAAGTTGGCAGAGAGGGTAACTTGCTCTCAAGGAAGAGAATCCCATGTTACAGATTGCCAAGCAGATGAGTCATCATTTTCTGAAGACAACTGATAATGGTATCATTGTGTGGGTTCATCTAGATGATAAACATCCAAGACCAAGTTTAGATTTGGATGAGAAAGCTGCAAGGATCACTCAACACTTGGAAAATAGAGTATAAGGTTTTGGGGCTAACGGTCTTCTAGGGAGAATTCCAATACAGGAACAACCTACACTTTTCTACCAATGGTAGAGGAGTGTTCTTGGGTGTCACAATATCTAGGGACCTAATCTCTAAGCTTCTACTGTCTTCACATAGTTTAAACTGCTCTGAAGTCTTCCTCCAAAATGCTGTGATTAGATTACTGCACTTAAATAGTCTCTTGTTTGTACTCCTTGCTGGCTTGAGCTTCTGAAGAATATTTATTGCAACCCATTGTATTTTCTATTCTAATAGTATTTTGTATCATCACTCCTCCCCTGTTTTTGGGCAGTCCACATGCCAAAATAGGGATATTGTATATGCAACTGATATTTGTGCAATATAACTTCTCTTTATCTAAAAAATTACAATACCACTTTACAAGAAACTTTATGCCTATTATTATTTTTTGTAGAAAAATATACATTATTTGTTAGTGAATCTCTTAATTTCTTATGCGGTCTATCAGTTTCTCTATTTGTTCAACAAACCAATCATTGGAAAATTTAGGTAATGGTTGTTTCTATTTGAAAAGTTAAAAGTTAAGATTGTAGTGTGATTTGAAAAAATACCATGTCATAGTGGACCAATTTTCTAGGGCCAAATCATGAGTGCCCTACAAGGGGTTCCAAATTATATCTTAATTGCATAATTATTCAATATCATTGTCTTGCTGTCCTGGTATGCTATAAATTTTTTTCATGAATACATTTCCAAGGATTAGGAGAGAAATAAATAATAAGAAAATTTAATTGGATGAATGATTTTTTGTACACAATGGGCCTCGACCAAATTTTACATAGATGCAATGAGGGAAGAAATTTTGGGTATTCTACATGAAGCCCATGAAGGATTAGGAGGTGGCCATATAGGACCAGACAATATTACAAGAAAGGCCTTGTTGGCAAGGTGTAATGTCCTTGTCTCAAGCCTAATCTTTTCAGTGACCGTTGGCCTATTCCGGAGACCCGTAGGCTAGTCGGAAGGTAAAATTAGGGTTTCCTATTTTGATGGAAGTTCTTGCTCGGAGTTTTTTGTTTCAATGGCGGATTCTTTCTGGGTTTTCAGAGAGCTTCACAGTGGTATGTTCTTCTGGGCATTCTGAGCATCTTCAGGAATTTACTATTTTTAGTAAATTCTATTCTGGGCAGTAAACAGGTTGGTCTCAAGCAGTTGACTTTCCTCTTCAGCTGATTCAATTGGCGTATTCAGATTCTGGCCTCGGGATGCAGTTTGAGGTGATAAGCTGAATTATTTTGAAGAAGTTATGTTTAATGTTATATTTTAACATTGACCCTTGGCCTAGCAACTTTACCTTAAGTTGTTTTTAAAAGAGGTTCTTTATGGGTGGGCGCCTCATTAAAGGAATTGATTATATTTCTTATTAAAAGATTTATTTCCCAAGCAAAAGTGGACGCCATCTTCAATGAAGGAATAATTTAATAATTAAAAGTCAAAATTGCAGCTAGAAGGAAAGGACGCCATTGGTTGAAGGATTAGGGTTTGACTCTTAAGAGAAGGTTAGGGTTTCGAGAAGAGTCAACCGAAAATTATAAAAGGAAGACTTTGATCCTCAATTCATTATCTTTTGTCTACAGGAATGTTATGCTGTCGGATTGGCTGTGGGATTGCTTCAGGGAATGAAAGCCTCCTAGCTTGGCATTGCTTCTTGCTTGCAAGATAGCGACTAGTGGTGATATAGTGTAGTTTGAGTGATTTGTAGTGAAGTTGGTGCATTGTAGTCAGTGTTTGGTATTGTAGATCAGTTTATGCATATTAGAGAGATTCTGGAATTTCATTTTTATCTATAGCAGTTTAATGCTTTTATTCATAAGTCCAAAAATACAAAAAAAGTCATTATGGGTATTGTCTAAATCTATGTGTTTGTAAGGGGCGACTCATTTCTCCAAGTTGCAGATTTTTTGGAGAAGCTTTGAATTTTTAATGTGAAATCGCCCTTCTTGCTGGGCCATACTTTCCAGGTTTGCCTTGGGATTGGTGCATTAAATACATAGAGTCTTTTGTTTAGCTTTTAGTGTCCTATCTTGGTCGCCATCTTATTAGGGTCATATTGCATTTCGTCTCGTGAAATTTGAATGGGTTTGGAGTGAGTTATGAGTAAAATTGTGAGTTTCAGGGCTGCTGTTCATGCATAAGAAAAACAGGACTGTCATAAATCAGTTTGTGAAGTTGGTCCTATTAATTACAGTTTCGGGTCTAATCTTTATTATTCAGTGAAGGAAGTTATATTTAATATTGCAGCTCTCTCTAACTCTCGATTCACGATCATAGCAAGGCATTATCTTTTATATTGTAATCTGACAGTAGTACTGACAGCCGTTCTTAATCTTGCTTTATCATGATTTGTAATGCTCATCTTTACATTCTATAATCGCATTTGTATTTCGTTTTTCTCTGCCATATGGTCGCCTCATCTCCGTATTGGATTGAGTAGCACATACTTGGTGTTGAGTTTGCTTTCAGTTTACTAGATGATAGGGACCCTTTGACCACATGCTTGTCGTTCACCGTGTTGTGACCTATTTCACACATCGCCCCATCGCAAATGGGGACCCCCAAGTTTGGTTCCGCCCTCTACGCAACGTCTTTGAGAGTCTTTAATTTGGGTAAATTTT
>CM021110.1:315411671-315507750 GCA_007115665.2 Sequoiadendron giganteum
TTGCATTGATGAGTCAAATGATTGAATTTGAGCCTTCCAGTGTTGAGGAAGCTTCAAGTCAGCAAGTATGGAAAGATGTTATGGCTGAAGAATATCAATCTATCCTCACGAATGATGTTTGGTACATTGTACCTAGACCAGGAGGCAAATTTGTTATATCTTCTAAGTGGCTTTTCAAGATCAAGCATGCGGCTGATGGAAGCATTGAGAAGTACAAGGCTAGATTTGTGGCTAGAGAATTCTCTCAGAAAGAGGGAATAGACTATGAGGAAACTGTTGTGACCTTTTCACACATCGCCCCATTCAAATGGAGACCTACAATTTTTGCTCCATTTTGGCCTTTTGGCTTTTGGTTTTTGGGTTGTTTTCTCTCTCCGATCTTTTGTCCTTTCGGGGATATCCTATCGTTTGACCTAATTTGGAATTTTGGTTGTCTATGAAATTAGGGTTTTCATTCTTCAGGCCAGTTTGAAGTTGAATTGAGTTGACTAATCGACAACTGAGCTTAACATTGCTATCAAGAGACTTCCAACATGTTCCCACTGAATTTTTATTGAAATCGGACAACTTACTATTTTTAGTAAGTGCTCAATCTAGGAGCTTTTCATCAGGATTTTGGAATTCTACCTATTCCACCACATCCAGGTAACTATCAGCTGCTTGCACGTAAATTTTGAGCAAGATCAGACAACCTGCTATTTTTGGCAATTCAGGCTTCAAGAGCCATTTTGAGGGTTTGCACATATGATTTTTCAATGCATGTTTGGAGATTACTTCTGGGTTTCTCGAAACGTTCGCAATGATATAACATGCAAATCGAGACGATCACTTTCAGAGTTCAGCCTTCGGAGGCCATTTTTAGGGTTTGCATGCAGAGTTCTCTAACACATGTCTGGATATTCCTTCTGGGTTTTTCGAGAGCTTCGCAACAATGTGACATGCAAACATAATGGATCAGTTTTCAGGGACTTACTATTTTTAGCCAATGCCCACATGCAGACCAGTTTTCTGGGTTTTTCTGGGTTTTCTAAGATCCCTTGGACAATGTGACATGCAAACTCATCCGACATCGGATTGACCACTTTCCAGGCACTTACTATTTTTAGCAGGTTCACTCCAGCAGCTCCCCGACACTTCAGTTTCACAAGCAGAGCAAGAGGCAACAAAAATCAAGTCAAACTAAGGTCATTTGAGCCACATGCAAGTCAGATTAGGGTTTCCATCTTCGATGCCTGAAAAGTAGGGTAAAAGGCCAGAATTTTGAGAAACGAAGGTATCCCACTGCGATCAGCATCCTTCAGGCAATCTACTGGTAAAATTTGGGCATAATCCGGGCACTTACTATTTATAGTAAGTCATCTCCGGAACATGGCTATAAATAGCAAGTCAGCACGAGGGGCAGGTGTAAACAGGTTCACCAAGCAATGAGGATCACGCCTAGCAAATTTCAAGTCAATCAGAGCTGTAGAGGTCTATGAATTTTAGGGTTTGCTAAAAATAGCATGGGAGCTAAAAATAGCACATCAGCTTGGGCAACAGGTATAAACAAGGTAGCAAGGCCACAAGGAATGTATCATTTCAGCACCAGAGTCGGAACGGGTAAAAAACCATGAAAAGGCACACACCTCCAAAATTTACTAAAAATAGACGACAAAGGTAGCTGAGTCGTTGAAGAAACTTCTAAGTCCACGAATGGAAACTGGCATGAGGAGAGGTGAAATGCGCCCAAGTCAAATTGATGAAAGCCTTAAAAAAATCTGAGGCGTGGAAAACAGAAGCTTCACCTTCAAAATGTGCCCAAAGGGTCATGAAGTTAAGAAATTCTCTAAGTGTGGAAAATAAAAGCTTGGCATGTCAAATGCGCCCAAGGATTATGTGCCTTCAAAATTCTACTAAGGCATGAAATGCAAGTAAGACCACCTAAATGCGCCCACCTCAAGGATGAAGCTTGAAAAGTTTCTAAGTTACGAAATAAAAGTACCCCCTCCTAAATGCGCCCAAGGCAAGACGAGGTAGCTTGCTGGTTGAAATATTTTCTAAGGCATTAAAATGAGAGTAGATACCCTCAAATGCGCCCATGATGAAAGAGTGCCTAGGGAAATCTTCTAAGTAAGTGAAATAAAAGCACATGGCCTCAAATGCGCCCTTGGCAAGGAGGAGGAATGTAAACTTTCTAAGTGTTGAAAACAAAAGTCAATGGGCTGAAATGCGCCCTTGGGGGAAGAAGAGATGAAAAGGTTTCTAAGTATAGCAAAATAGAAGCTCACCCCTCTAAATGCGCCCTTGAATGAGGTGGATATAAAAAAAATTCCAAGTATGGTGAAACAAAAGCTTCTACCCTCAAATGCACCCACCTTAGGAAATCCACTTCAAAAAGTTTCTAAGGCACACAAATGGAAGTAGCACATGCAAAATGCGCCCTCAAGGGAGAAGGGTGGCTAAAAGTTTCTAAGGCATAAACAAAGTTCATCCTCTACCTCTCAAATGCGCCCAAGGTAACATAAGACTGAGGAAAATTTTCTAAGGCAAGTAAATGGAAGTTGACCCCTCTAAATGCGCCAAGGATGGGGAGAGTGGTGTTATGAAAATATTCTAGATTATAAAAATTGCAGCACATAGGGTGAAGAGGCGCCCAGCAAGGGAAGTGAAAGTTAAAAAAGTTTTTAAGTGTTGAGAAATGGAAGCACACCCTTCCATATGCGCCCTAAGCAAGTGCAGCATGGTGAAGAAATTTCTAAGTAAGAAAGTAGAAGCTCACCCCTCTAAATGCGCCCTTGAGGGAGGAACACTTGAGAAAAGTTTCTAAGTAAAAATGGAAGTTCAAGGAGTAAAATGCGCCCTCAAGGCAAGCATGAAGGTGTTACAAATTTGCCTAAGTCAAAATGGAGGCCCCCCTAGCAAAATGCGCCCTCAAGGCAAACAAGAAGGTTGGCAAAATTTGCCAAGGCATGGAAAATAGGAATGGGCTATGTAAAATGCGCCCTCAGGATAAATGAAAATTCCCTAGGCAAAATATGCCAAAACCTTGGGGAGATTGATAGATGATAGGAAAAATGCCTAAGGCATTAAAATTGAAGCTTGCCTAGCTAAATGCGTCCTCAAGGTAGAAGTTAAGTGGCTGAGACTTGAACGAAATTTCTAAGGTGGATAAAATAAACTAGGCCTTGTGAAGTGCGCCCAAGATGGAGTTGAATACATTTTTATTTTCTAAGGCAAAGGCAAAGACAAGGGATGCGCCTAGAGGAGGTATTGATATTAATCTTTCCAGATACAAGGTGATATAAGCTGGAGGAAATTCTTCGGAAAAATATGAGGAACACCAGGATTTTGAAAGGTTGAGGCTACAGGTAAGAAGTACGCCCGGAATTAAAGTGGAGCAAACCTTAGTAATTTTTATTATTTTTCAAAAATAATAAAAATTAAACTTACACCTTCGTCTGGATACACATGGAAATTATGATTTCAAAGGGGAAATTTCTTCTGGGTATTAGACATTTGTCACCGGGAGATGATTTAAGGTTCTTCCACACCTTGCTCATGTTGTTTCGACAAAGATTTTTGCCTGGCACCCGTTTGATGAATTTCCTAAGAGAAAATAAATTTTCTAAGGCAGAGAAATGTTTCTACAAAAAAAATTGTCTTGACTTGTGATGTCAAAATGAGTGCCTGGATTACAGCGGGTGAAATTCATAAAGCATATAAGGTTGTCTAAGGAAAGAGAAAATGAAACAACAGGAGGTCAAGCACGCTCGCAGGGAAGAAATTTGTCTAAGGCATAATGAAGCTCGAACAGCAAGCAGGCCTTGGAAGTCAAAACGTGGAGACTAGGTAAGGTAAGTGAGTTTCTATTATAAGTGTTCTGATTCTCTTCTTTTTGTTTTGCAGGATGAACACCAGAAGCAGAGCTTGAGGACTTGAGGTGATGAAGATGGACAACATTACAAATTTGGAAAAGGAAAAGGCATTGAAGATTTGTCTAAGGCATCAAGGACGTGGTGCAAAAGAGGCTAAGTGCGCCCAAAGCAGTGAGCTGAAGAAATATGAAAGTTACAAATGCATCCAGGAATTGAAACGACAGGAGGGATGAACGTGAACGACTGAGCAGACGAACTCTGGAGATGATCTTAGAAACTCTTTTATCCTCCTCCTAGCACAATAGAATTGGCAGACAGAGCAGTGGGAACACGTTTCTGAATGAGAATCTTCTAGAAGAAGATAGTGGGCATTAATTGCAGATAATGGTTCCTGCAGAGGAGTGGAGAATATTCTGTGCATTCATTGCCCCACTTCTCTCTGTGGCGGTTTTTAGAGAAAAAACCCTAATTAGGGCACGCGTGGCTCGATCTGAGCCCTTTATTGTAATTCAATCTAAGTTGTCCGTTGGACTGGGCCAACTATAAAAGGGGCATCCCCCCTCTTTTGTAATTAGTTAGATTAGATCAAGAGATAAGAGAGAAGATAGAAGTTAGAATAGAAGTAGCGTAGCATAGATTGCATAGTCTAGATTGAGGAGGAAAGGAAGTTTTCCCATTGAGGACTTTGTAAGAAGTTGTTGTGAACACTCTCATAATATAAAGATTTATCATTGTTTGGTGGTTCTATCTTCTATTGTGAGTAGCTAGCAAGGCTTGTTTGTCTTTCCAATTCAAGTAGATAGAGTAGAGTAGACTTTATTTTATGCAAGTAGTTGTTAATTGTGGAGTGTGGCATTTTGGTTTGAGCATATCTTCTTTCATCCATACCACTAGCAGGCTGGTTGATGGTAAGTTCGTCTTGCGTGGTCAACTGGAGTATTGGCACTTAACTTCGATTGTGGCTCATATGTCCATATGCATCGTTGTGATGGTATGTACATGTTGTGTCATAATTTGAACACCTTTCTCATCCTTTGAAGATTGCACCAACTTTGTCAAAGTTGTCCGAAGGGAGACGAAGCAAAGTCTAGTTTGAAGATTGTTTAAGTCGATACTCGTCCTCCACCCTTTAGGAGTAGATGGTAGCATCTCTAATCCTTGCATCCTTTTACATTCAGCATTATCCAGTTAGTTTAAGAACCCAAGCTTCATTGACAGATCTTCCAAAATTTGAAAATCCTTTCTTCTGAATGAGCAACTCGCGTAAGTCCCCTTGGAATACCCAGCATATTCACATCAACCAACTGAGTCTATTCGCAATAAAAGGAACCTTGGAGTTGAACGCATGAACTTTCATGCAATCTTAGCATGCGGAATACTTTGATCAAAAGGGAATAGAGTGACCGTTGGACATTTTTTTCTATGTTGGAGTTGTCATAAAAAACACGTCAACAGAAACCTTTGCTCCAGTTGCTCGTTATACTTCCATCAAGACTATCATTGCTATTGCAACAGCTAAAGGATGGAAGTTACACCAAATGGACAACTTTTCTAAATGGTGTAATTGAAGAAGAGGTATACATTGAGCAACCTGATGGATTTGAGGTTCATGGGTAGGAGTCTCATGCTTGCAGATTGAAGAAGGCTTTGTATGGCCTTAAGCAGCCTCCTCATGCTTGGTATGAGAAGATTGATTGATACTTGTTGAGCTTGGGTTTCTCCAAGAATGATGTTGATTCAAACCTATATTTCAAGGTAATTAATGATGAGGCCTTGATCTTGGTTCTCTATGTTGATGATCTATTTCTTACTGGAGAAGAACACCTCATTATCAAATGCAAGAAGGAGTTGGCTTCTGAATTTGAAATGAAGGATCTTAAGTACATGCATTACTTCCTTGGTTTAGAAGTATGGCAGAGGCCTAATGAGATCATTCTAAGTAAAGGGAAGTATACAATAGACATCTTGAAGAGATTTGGTATGATGGATTGCAAATCCATGTCTACACCGATGTAAACCAATTTACAAAAGTTAAAAGATGCTACAGCTAGTTCAGATCTGGTGGATCCTACTATGTACAAGAAGTTGATTGGATCATTGATGTATCTAGTCAATACTAGACCAAATATTTGCTATGCAGTGAGTGCACTTAGTCAGTTCATGTGTGAACCAAGGAAAATACACCTAGTTGCAGCAAAGCATATCTTGAGATACTTGTGTGGCACAGTTGGGTATGGCTTGAGATATTCTTCTGATGTGGACTTGAAGCTGCATAGTTATACTAATTCTGATTGGGCAGGTTGTGTTGCTGATCGGAAGAGCACCTCTGGATGTTATTTCAGTTTGGGGTCTGCAATGATCTCCTGGTGTAGCAGGAAGTAGTCTTAAGTGGCACTAAGCACCGTAGAGGCCAAGTACATTGCAGCGTGTGTGGCAGCTCGAGAAGTAGTGTGGCTTCGGAAGCTCCTTGTAGGATTGTTTGGACAATCATTGAAGCCGACTGTCATTCATTGTGATAATCAAAGTTGTGTGAAGCTTTCTATCAATCCAATAGTTCATGATAGAATCAAACATGTTGAGATCAAATACCACTATATCAGAGATATGGTATTGAGGAAAGCAATCCAGTTGAGATACATTAGTACTGATGAGCAGACGGCATTCTCACCAAGCCTCTCTCCAGAGTAAAGTTTGTGTACTTCCAAGACAAGCTTGGTATTGTGGAGAATGAAGCCCTAGCTGAGAGGGAGACTCAGCTTCAGTGATCTTTTTTGATTTGCTCTAATGCATTTTTCTCTGTGAAAGAAATTTGAGGTGTAAGCCCTTGTTTCCACCCTCTGGGAGTAGCCATGGTGGATGTCATGTTGAGTGACTCCCTGACAACATCACATGAGAGAATCTGTGATGATTTTCTTGTACTTGTGTTTATTCACCCTTTGGGAGTAGCCATGGTGAACGTCATGATGAGATGACGACATCACGTTGAGTGATTCCATGATGGGCACTTGTGCACATATGTTTTACCATACATGGCAGTAGCCATGATGGTTTATATCACAATTGAGTGAATCCGTGATGAGCCCCTTCCACATATGGGTGTAGCCATTGTGGGTGTCATGTTGAGAGATTCCATGACAATGTGTATCGGAAGTATTCCTCCCTAGCTAAGAGGGATTGTTGATGTTGTAGCTTCGGGCTACATACTTCCGCCTTACTTTTTGAACAATAAGTTCATATAGCCTAACGGCTATTCATTTAGTGCATTGATTTATTCATTTAGTGCATTGATTAAAGTGAAGAGGTGCTTCACTTAACAACTTATTATATTTATTATTGTGAATAATTAAATGGAGTCGACCTTATAAAAGAAATAATATTTATTTCTTTATTGCTATGAGGCTGACCTACTTGAAGAGTCACACTATTTTGTATTTATACAAGGTCGAGTTTTCTCATCATGATCATCAAGTTCATTCATCATATTCGCACTCCTAGAAGAAGTTCGCACTTGAGCAGCAGATCATCATATTATTTTCCACATTATTTCAAGGGGAAACATCTTCATGTTGTATTTTCACATCTAAGAGAGGTGCTATTATTCATTGTATCAAATTCGGCATTGTGTTATGCCTGAGTTGTAAGCAGATTTCTGCTCTTATTCCTCAAATATATGAGCGATATGTTTATTGGGTTTTTCCCCTCAAGTTGGAGGGTTTTCCCAGGATATCTTATGGTGTTCATTGTCTTATGTGTTGCATTTTTTGATTGCTTTCGTTTTTTATCCTAAATCTAACAAAAACATCTTTAATATTGGCAAGATATTTTCATTTTTAAGAATGAGTGAAGATTCTACCATAAAAACTAAAATATACTCTCTCAATTTTTTTTTATTTTTTTATGTGAACATTTACAATGTAACCAAGCACCCGTTAAGGTTAGCATAACCCAAAACATGCATGAAAGAACTCTAACCAAGAATGCGCCCTAAAACCACTTAAGGAGGAGGGGTGAGCATATGGTCAAAGGATCCCTAGGATCTACTAAATCTAAAATTACAAAGATTACACTAAAAGAGAGATTAAACTCAACACCAAGAATGTACACTCAAGATCCTTTGACAAGCGAGGTGCTAACATATGGTGGAGTACTAATGCTGAATTGAAATGTAAATAAGGCGGATAACCAGCCAAAGGAACTTTCCACGCTACCACCAAACAGTGGGGGAAACGATTACAATTTAAAATACTTCTTCTATTGCAGCAGGCATCCACTGAAGAGTGGGGATTCACCACTTGAAAGTAGGTATGAAAGAAATTACAATTCAATTTATCCTCACTGGCGGTAGACCATCCAGGGGTGCTTAATGTGAAATTAATTAGATAATGTAGCAATGTTAAAACTGAAACATTACTACTATTAACAGTTTGTACAAATAAGAAAGCTGCAAATTACAATGTTTTTCACCATTTTTCAAGCACCAAGTTATACAATTGTTTCTATGTTAGAACATAATGAGAAATGAAGAAGAAAGATAGAAACAGCAATTGAATTAACTCTGTTTCAGAAATCTGCAATTCTGGAAATGATAAATCAACAACTACAGAAAATCATCAAATGCTCATAACTCAACCAAAATACCTCCGAATTGCGTGAAACCAAGTGCAATGATCAACTAGAAGATAGGCACCCCTGCTAAGATGTAGAAACAGATCCAAAACACCAGAAACAATTAATGGCACAAATCCCAATGCAAACAGAAAAGTACGACCC
The DNA here is from genome assembly GCA_007115665.2 of Sequoiadendron giganteum. Classification (NCBI taxonomy): domain Eukaryota; kingdom Viridiplantae; phylum Streptophyta; class Pinopsida; order Cupressales; family Cupressaceae; genus Sequoiadendron; species Sequoiadendron giganteum. Next base: position 315,420,296 of record CM021110.1, read on the forward strand.
TCCTTGAGGGGCGATTTTGCTATTTAAAAATCCACACTTCAAATTAAAATCTGGAAATTGGTGAAGATGGTCGCCTAGACCTTAGGAATGAATTGGCCAAATGCCCAGAACAAAACAAAAATCATACACTCAGCTATGAGTGAATTCGACTTTCAGCTGTGTGCAAACAGCAACTGCAAAACTGGTAAAACACTCCAAAAATTCATCTTTAAACTCTATATGCTAGTCTGATTGAGAAGCAACAATAATTCAATTAGGTGTTATCTTGCAAACACGAAATTGAGAAAGGTACTAGGAGGTCAGCATTCCTCGAAGTGCAAAATGAGTAGTCATTTCGACAACATAAGTTTAGCATAAACATGAGATAATCAATGCTGGAGCAAGGCCACACTTTTAAAGAGAAAGGGATGACTGTTCAATTCCCTCAGATGGTACGCCAAAATCCATCTCACATTTTACCTTTTTCAGAAAAGAATTAATCCTCTCAAAATGGCGTCCATTTTAAGACGAGGTAATTTAATAAAAAACATTAAATTCCTCCATGAAGGCGTCCCCCTTCAAGTCCCCCTTTTAACACAACTTTAAGTTATCACCTTAGGCCAAGGGGTCAACTTAAAATTAGAACAATTTGCCTTTTAAATGAAGAATTTCATCAAAATAATATTTTCCAAAGGCCAAAGTTTAATTCTGAACAACTACTCCAAAGGACATGATGAGCTGAAGACTGACAACTGCTAATTGCCAAAAATAGTATTTACTATATATAGTAAATACAGAGGAAAGACCACAAAACCTCCAAAACTGAAACCCTTTGATTCACCTCAACGAGCCTACAGGACTCCGGAATAGGCTGATGAGCTACTGATAGGATCACTGCTAAAAGGGGAACATTACAAAAACCTTTCTTATATGCCATCTTAGTCAATGTTCAAGCAGCTTATATTACATGACCTGGTTGGTCTTTTTGCTTGTGAAATATCGCATTATGGACGTTCTAAGGATTTTCAAGGTATATCTTTTTCAAAATTGCAATTGTATATGAAAAACTCATGGTTGCATTAAGATTTTCTATATAAAGCTGCCTTGTGCTATACTTATAATAGATTTTTTCCTTATTTAATTTTCCTATCAATAAAACCACCCAATTGCCATCCTACAAAGTTACAAACAATTGAGATTTCTTAAATTTACTTATTTATTTATTTTGCTAATGATTTACAATAGTTTGCTCATACAAGCATCAACATGAGACTAATAGAATCTCTTGCAATCATGAGACTGATATCAGCTCCTTCGGAGCAACTACACTAGAAACCACCTCTAGAAGATCAAGAGACACAACTTAGAAACCCACTTATTTAGAAACCACCTCCACACTAAAAGCCAATTGTGGAAGACCAAGAGTCACAACTTAGAACTCCATACTAGATGTCCCTTTGGGACTTGAACTTGGGTCTCCACAATGAGAAGTCAATGCTTTAACCAATTAAGCTCAACCCCTTAGACAAATTTCTTAAATTGCCTAAAACTACTTGAAATTTATCTACTAGATAACCATGTTGAATTTGTTTGGTATTATAAACTTCTTGTGGCATTAATACCTCAATTGGCACACTGTTCATGCAAACATGCTATTTATATACATCAAAGCACAAGAAATAGAACAAATGGAAAATATTATGACATATTTGCTTAAAATATTACATTAGGATCATATATAAAGATACTAGTACTATACACTTGGATCTTACAAACATATGCATTGCTGAAGCTTTATCATTATACTTTTTTTTTTGTGTTACTATTATTATCTTTAATGACAATCAATCACCATTCTAGAATACAAAACGTCAAATAATCAACAATTATCATATGTATACTCAATTGCTTATAGCTTTTTAAAATTTTGATTTTATATTTTGGCAACCAAATATTTTGATAGTTGTGTCCTCCATAAGAAGTGTTGGGATACTATCCAATATTGAGGTGAAGGGATGGCTTTTTTTTATTGATCAATCACAATGTAAGTTTGATGCAGAAGCCATCAGATCGCATAATAAAGTTTTGAATCAACCCTAATTTTATTTTATAAAAAAGTAACTAGTTTGATGATCTTGTTTATTTTCATCCGGTCTTCAAAGAAATTTGTCTTAGCATTTGACTATACCTTAAATCATGATTTTCTCTTTGTTTGCAAAACGCATAACCATCAAATGAAGAGGCCTTATGAAAATAATGGATGCAAACATGCATTAGCCATTTAATAAGATGATCAGCTACAAGGAGAATTCAAGAAAAGGAATACAACAGATATTGAATTCAAGCAACATGTGTGCTGATATGTAACATAATGCAAAGAAACCATTTTAGTATTTGAATAAGATAAAATGATCTTTAGAAAAAACAATTAGTAGTTTATGCTTCTAAACAGTAACGAACATGTTTTCCCAGGCATAGTGACGTGAGTTTGAATTAAAGAATGAACAAGTTCAAGTCAAATGTGATATGCATGGAATAATAATTTGCATATGCAAATGTACAAGGTAAATTATAAGTATAAAACTCACCGTCTCAAATCTCTCACCTCGCACATTCAGTCGAACTGTTTGCATACCCTTTCTTACTTTAACACCTTGGTAATCTTCTACAGTTCCATAAACAATTGCACTTGTTGCTATCAACTGGTCACCAATATCTACAAGTCCACTTTTCTCAGCATTACCATCCTTGACTAGTTCTGCAACAAATATATTTCCAGCCTTGTTTTCTTCTAGCACAAGGCCTGTATTTACATTATAAAAGCAATGGCATCATTTCCTACTTCAGCTATATTGATACTTGTGTTAATAAAGAGTATATCTTAGTTAAATTTCTCATAGATTTTAATCGATTGACTTGAATTTTCTAACCAATGGGTCTGCTTAGCTCCACTTTGACACGACTGCATCCAGGAGGTGGTAAATCAAAATCTTGCCCTTTACTCTCTATTGCACTCTCACTTGCATTGGAACCAAGGACAGCTCTGCACATTTGCTTGTATATCTTGGGCACATGTAAGTTATGCACCCTTTGTCTTAGAAATGTACCTAAAAATCAATTTAGGCAAGTAGTTTAAGTAAATTAGAGACAAGAAGCAAACCATAAAGTCAATTAGTAAAAGCAAAGTTTCTGAGCCATCTTATTGGCTTAAATCATAAAAAAATTATCCTTGCCCCATCCTTGGAAGATTAAGCACATTACCTATAAACTCCAAGCTTATGACACCATATAGATGTAAAAAAAATTTAGCCTTACCTCTACTAAATACTAACTTCAATAAATATTATCCAGGTTCTAAAACATGGCGATAATTTGAAATGATATTTAGTAATAAAAATTTTGAATTAATTCCATTGTAAAACTAGTCAAGGAGACTTGCTTTGTTAGGAAGAGAAACATGTTCAAAGGAAAAAGTGTAAGCCGATACCTCCATTTTAAACAGCTGCCTACATATACAATCAAAAGACAAAACACAAATTCTGTCTCCAAAAGCACCCACCCTAGACTACATTTATGATTATGTATTCCACCTACACTTGAGCATAGAAGACGTGGTTACATACATAGATCAAAAACTTGCCAAGTGTAATGTATATGCTAGATTCTTATTTCAAATAGATTTTGGATTTTAATCTTCCACAACTATTTTTTGCTGCATGTTTTTTATATTTCTCTAATTTCCATCTTCTTTCAGCTCTCTACTGTAAGGAAACATGAACCTAGTATGCACCTCCAGTACCAAATGATTTTCTTACAAAATGCTTGATACAAGTGCACACAACTATGCCCATAAAGTAGAATCAAAACAGTTAATTTCCACATTAACTCTTTGAGGAAAGTAATACAAATTTCAGATCTAAGCAAATTTCAACATCATAATGGCAATAAATTAACACATCTAAGGATAAGAAAGAAGAATAGATAGAAGAGAAGAAAAGCCAATATATGTGGGGAAAACCCTTTTGGGTAAAACCCACACTCTAAAGCATCAAACCAATGTATTAATCTACAACCAAAAATATGTTACAATACACTTGCAAGATTAGAACCTTAACATGGAGATCTACTTCTTGCTCCTCTAGAGAAGATTTAATAGCATAACCCTACAAAGAAAACTCCTCAAACATCTCAACCTAAGTGCCCACATAAATGGGAAAACACCAACAAAGGAAACTACAAATAGTTTTGGAAAACTATGAGCCAACAATGGGTAGTATGGTGGCCAAAGTCCATGACTCAAATTCCAATGCCCCTTTTCCATCATGGTTCCAATAGGCTAAAAAATAGTCATGTCATAAGATGTCATAAACTTGTCATATTAAACCCACCAACTTGGGCACCCAACTTTTGGCATTTACATCCTTTAGAAAGACACTTATGACATACATCATAGACCATCATAATGTTGGTCAAGAATCTTGTAACCTCCCTCTTACATGCTCTTACACATCATAGAATCAATCATATGTAATTCTTGTCATAATGACCTTACACACATGACCAAAGAATGCCACCTCACTATGGGATGCCCACCTCCTCATGTGAGGACAAAAATACACTAAAGACAAATTCCATGTCACCTCCAAATGGGATGCCAACTCTCCCACATGAAGACAAAAAAAGATGAAATAGTGAATGTATATAAAAGTATTAAAATTGAACCTTAGGAATGCAAGGTTGAGACACCTCTTCCCAAGATTCTCCCACTTGTCAAACACCTTGCAAGAGCAAAAGGAAAACTCCAACAAATTCATGAACCAACAAGGTTACCACCATGCTGACCCAATTAAACTCCAATGTACTAATGAGCTTCACAAAAGAATTTGCAACATCTTCCAACTGGTCACCATCCTGATAACAAACATCTCATCCTCCATCATGCCCAAGCACAAAAGATAATAATTTCATGCCAAGATGACACACTAAATGTCACATAGACACCAATGTATCTAACCTCGACTCATTACCAAAACACAACCCAAAAGTACAATCTCCAAAACGAGTATGCACCACATACTCCAATCTAGTCAAAAGAATGACCATAGCCAGTTGTTCACATCCAACTAACCCCAACCATTGATAGACCTTCTCACAACATATCCAACCCACATTGCAGCTCCTTTCCTTGTATAATTCACTATCCTACTCAAGATTACCATCTCCCATGGTAACAAGCTCACTAATGTGCATAGAACATGAAGACCTCAATAATGCAATTCAATGAAAACTATCCACCAAGGACACATATATCTCCTAAGACTACCACTCCGTGAGCATTATCTAACCTGATGCCAACCAAAGCAACTCAAAGTCTACCAATCACAATTCACATAAGGGGTGAGGCTCATGTCATCAAAACCTATATCGAAGAACACACACAATATTCAATGAATTGCAACCATCCTGTTGTAATACGAAGCATACTTCGTCAAATAGTTTTCAACTGATTCTCTCACCTTTAATCTACTTCATCTCTTGCAAGTTCTCCACATCACAAATGATAGAGATTAAAGAGCCCACATACTAGTACTAAAGAAAAACTATCAAGTCTAGCAATAGTAAATGACCACAAACATAGTGATCACTATAGCTCCACACAAACCTCAACTCCAATGTCATATGAATATGAACCTCTAGGAAGAAACATAAGACCATAGAGAGAAAATACAAACCATATCACATGCTATGTCCTTTTGCCAACACCACCAAGTGCTAAATTTATGACAAGTAAGATTCTCACTTCCAAAACCCCAAACAAAAAAGACTTGCCAACATCCAACAATTCAATCCCAAGGAAAATGTATCATCAATAAATCAATAAGAAAACAAGGATGTAAGCTTCTCAAATGAAGGAAGATCAAACCAATAACCATTCCCATTACCAAGGTATATGCTCAAAACCATCCCCTACACTCCTTGAAAATTGTTCTAAATAAAACTTATGCATATGAGAAGTCAAAGGAAAAATACACAATGCTATGTACTCAACAAACAAGTCCTCTAGAACTAACATTCACAACTCAAGACTCATTCCATGAGAAAACAAAGCATAGAGAATAGCATGCATCTAAGTACCATGTGGGCAATACCTCTCAAATAATTCTTTGTCCAGTGGATTGAGAGTGGGGAATGAGACTACTCCTAAGATACATCGATCCACGTGGACTCTCTCCATGAACAAACCCCTCATTGATTCCATACTAAACTAACATCTAGCATTAGGTGATGGCTCCTCAATCGTTTTGCTGAAAGCTCATCATAGAGTCACTATTCCAAGACATGATCTCCATAGAGATCTCCAGTCTCACCCAAGTATATTCAATATCCATGAGCACCTAACAAGCCATCTCATGCCAATTAAACTCCAACTACATCACTGCAATCTCCAAAAGCTCCCAAGGCAAAACGACCATCATACTCAATATTCAAAGACTGCCTCGAATTACTGCCATAGTTCCAACTATAAAATCAAGAACTTCTCATGACATCATAATTTATATCTTCTTCAAGGAAGATCATCTATCTCCAATGGACAGATCTACTCCCAAGAGTGTCCATATTATGCCGACTGCATAAAGAAAAGCTCTAGAGTCCTCCATGGCATAATATCATATCACTACCAAAGCTCTCATTGCAAGTGATCTAAAGCTACCCATGGAATTGTGATGAGCATTTCCTAATTAAAGATCATATGTGGCCCCCACACAATCAAGGAAATCAACAACGTCAAGAGCTCCCAAGGGAAAATTAAAACCACCGTCTCCAAAAGAAGATAACTGCTACAAGTTCCAAGAAGATAGAACTTCAAGTGACTCAAATTACTCTTGCAGAAATGCCACAAACAAACGAAAGTACCACAACATGAATCAAATATACTTCATCCAATCATCTCATTGTCTCACTACTAGACTCCACCAATGCATCATGATGGTTGAAGAACCACCAAACCAAATTTTTCAGCATCATGGCTGTGAACAATCTATAGAAAAATCATGCTGAAATAAGACAACATCTACATAGCAAAGATCTATGGGTATCAATAGTGCACATCTAAATCTTCCATGCAACATGCAAGTATAGACAACCCACATCACTAGCACAAGAAAGAGGCATCCAATGGGGGCAAAATGCATGCCCAAAGATCCAATTGAAACCAAAGAAACTACAAAACTCATAGAACCTTGCTACAGTGCACAACATGGATTCGTAAACCAAAAGACAACAAAACTCAAAATCACACCAGTACTAAGCAAATCAAAGACAAAAAGATAATAATGTAGATTCTTCATGACTCAAACACCAAATCGAACATAGGTTCAATTTTCCACAAATCCACAACTAAAGACAACATCAACTTAGGAACCCAACAAGAACCACAATAAGAATACCAAGACTAATCACATACCAATATCTCCTTACTGAGAAAGCTACAAACAACCTCCTCAAACCATGCACAAATCATGCATGCAAACTTGCAACTATCTAGCATCCAGAAACACCCCCATGAGATTCACAATTTGAAAAATAGTCTCTTCACAAATCCACATAACCACAAATTTTGGTTAAACCTACAAAACCATCCATGTTAAAGACATGCATGCAAATCTGAACCCAATTCATTTGGAAGACCCACAACTTTGAAAACACCAAAACTATTAAACCTAAGTAATAAAACATCACATATAAGCATAACTATAGATTTTGAACAAAATATCTACAAAACCCATAGCTCTAGTCAACAAGAATTTGAACCATGCAAATATTACCATCCAAAATGTAACGACCCCAACCTTGGGTAATTAAAAATTTTCTAACATTTCACTTCAAACATATAAATGTAACAAGTAACAAAGACATTGCAATAAAATTCTTCCTTTCTTTATTGATAAATGCATGCCAGTTACAATATATATTTCCATATGGATTCCATTTCCATTGCAATTATGAATCAGAGTACTGTTGTGACCTTTTTCACACATCACCCCATCAAGATGGGGACCCCCTAAATTTTGCTCCATTCTGGTCTTTTGGCTTTGGTTCGCTCTCTCTCTCTGGTCTCTGGTCCTTCCGGGGATGTCCCGTTGTTTGACCCAGGTTGAAATATCGATTAAGTTTGTGTAATTAGGGTTTTCATCCTTCAGGCTTATTTAAGGTCAAACTGAGTTATAAAATTGAAATCCAAGCTTAGCGCAGCAGTCAGAAGACTTCCAGCAGAGTCCCCCTAAATTTTCACTGTATTCCGGCAACTTACTATTTTTAGTAAGCATTCAATTTGGGACTATTTTATTGAGATTTTGGAATTCTGTCAGTTCCACTGCATCCGGGTAACATCAAGCTGCCTACACGTAAATTTTGAGCCAGATCAGACGACTTGCTATTTTTGGCAGTTCAGGCTGTAAGAGTCAAATCAGGGTTTCCACATGGGCTTTTCAGATGCATGTCTGGAGAATCCTTCTGGGTTTTCCAAAACCTTCGCAGTGATGTAACATGCAAACCGAGACAACCACTTTCAGAGTTCAGCCTTCGGAGGCTATTTTTAGGGTTCACATGCAGTGTTTTTCAACGCATGTCGGGTTTTTCGAGAGCTTCGCAACAAGGTGACATGCAAGCGGAGAAGATCAAGTTTTGAGGACTTACTATTTTTAGCCAGTGCATGCATGCAGACCAGTTTTCTGGGTTTTTCTGGGTTTTTTGAGATCCCGCAGGCAATATGACATGCAAAACCATCCGGCAGTGAATGAGTCACTTTTTAGACAGTTTCTATTTTTAGCAGGTACACTCCGGCAGCCGCCCAACACTCCAGTCCAGCAAGCAGAACGACATGCAGAAGGAACGAAGTCAAACGGAGACCGTTCGGGATACATGCAAATCAAATTAGGGTTTCACTTTTATAAGGGGTAAAATCCAAAAATAGCCGAAACAAAGTACCCCACCCATGTCAGCACACTTCAAGGTACCTGCTGGCAAAATTTGAGCAAAGTCGGAGAACTTACTATTTTTAGTAAGTCAGGGCACGGCTATAAATAGCAGGTCTGCACCCGAGGTTGGCATCCAAGTAACCCTCAAGCTATCAAGATCAAGCGCTGCAACTTTCAGGCAAAACGGAGCTACTAAAGTCAGAAAGTCAAACTTACTATAAATAGCAGGTGGCTATAAATAGCAGGTCAGGGCAGAGGACTGACAGAACAGGTTCACAAGGCAGAGAATATCAGCTGATGAAATTTTCAGGCAAAACGGAGCCTTAGAGGTTGAAAATCAAGGGATTTGCTAAAAATAGCACAACTTGCTAAAAATAGAATGCAAGAGCAGGAACAGGTAGAGGCTTGAAAAACGCCTAAGGCAAAAATGAAAGCTCACATGTTGAAATGCGCCCACCTCAAGGAAAGATGCCTTGAAAAAAGTTTCTAAGGCAAAAACAAAAGCTCACCTAGTAAAATGCGCCCACCTCAAGGCAGAGGCTTGAAAAACGCCTAAGGCAAAAATGAAAGCTCACATGTTGAAATGCGCCCACCTCAAGGCAGAGGCTTGAAAAACGCCTAAGGCAAAAATGAAAGCTCACATGTTGAAATGCGCCCACCTAAGACATGAAATGAAAGCTTGGCCTAGCATTTGCGCCCATGATGAAGAGGAGATGGCCGAAATTTTCCTAAGGCATGAAATGAAAGTAGAGAGGTCAAAATGCGCCCAAGGCAAGATAAAGTGGCTAGGTTGCTGGAGAAAATTTCCTAAGGCAACAAAATAAAAGTAGACACATGAAAGTGCACCAGAGGTGTAAAGTGAAGGAATTTTTTTTGAAATAAATATTTCATCAAAATGTATACGCCTATGGTAGAGAAAGTGTTAGAAAATTTTTTCTAAGTGATATAACACTTCACTAGGGAAAAATACGCCCTTGGCAAGGAAGGATGATTTGATGAGTTTTAAAATTTTCCAAAGGCAGTTGAAAGTTAACGAATCTTTTTTCAAGGGGAAAATTTGATATCGACGAATATTTTCCATGGGTCAAGTGAAAATCAAATGAACCCGCTTAAAATGCACCCATGAGTTAGCAGAGTTTGAAAATTAATTTCCTAAGGGAAATTTTAATATTTTCAGAAGAAATTCGTTTTGCCTAGATTATTTTCCTGACAGAAGTTAAATCTCAAAGGACGAATTATTTTGAGCACGCAAACAATTTTTTAATCGCCCGGAGTTGAATGTTTTAATGAGAGAATTTAAAATGTCTAAGGCAAATTTTATGAAATCGAGGATTTAAATGACAGACATTTTAAAAAGTTGGAAATAAATTTGCTACTCCCACGAATTTTTTCGAGTTGAATTTATTTAAACACTACGAGATTTTAAAATGGAATTTTAAATCAAGTCAAGTGATTGTTTTTCTCGCGAGTTGTTTAAATCGCCAAGAGTTAACTGGCAGATTAAGAGGAAAATTCGAAATTTGAAGAAGAAGGAATCATTATTAATAGCGACTGCCATAATAACCGGCTGACGACTAGCCCACTACTGCGCTTGAATTAGAAGATTCCGAACGAAGATAGTGGGAAATTGATGAAGGTGCTAAAAATAGCCCCAGCACGACTTAGCAGGATTCTCCGAGAAGAGTTATTTAAACAATCTCTTCTCTCATTTCTCCTCACATTATTTCGAAGTTGAAGTTGCTGAAGAAGTTCTGGAGAGATTGAAATATTTTCCAAGTGGTCGAGGAGAGAAATTCTGTGAGAGTTTATTTTATTTCGGAGTGTTGAGTTGCTGAAAGTACGAAGTGCTGGAGAAAATTTCATTTGCCGCGACTCTTTCTTTCGAAAAGCTGAAAGTGTGTTGCTGCGACTTCGAAGTTGAAGGTTGAAGTTATTTTCCGGAGTTGCTGGAGAATTTAATTCTCAAAGAGCTGAAAGTGGAGTTGCTGCGAAGTTTAAACGTTGAGAAGTTGAAATTTCATATTGCTGGCAACTCTTTATTCCTCTAACTGCTGAAGTTGACAAAGTGAAGTCAAGGTTCGAACAATTTGTGCTGGAGAAATTAGCTACATTGCTGAAAGTTATTAGCTTGCTGCGTTTTTTCTTCACCAGTCAGAAGTGCAGTTGCTGAGAGTTGTCTCTAAACTCAGAGATTTTTATACAGTACGAGGTTTGGAGTTAGAAATTTATGCTGAGAAATTTTATTTTCAAAGCTAACTCCGTATTCGCAGCCATCTCGGGAATTGTTTTATTTTATTAATCTGCAGCCTAGCTTATTCTTCTATTTTATTTTACAGATGGCTGGCGCAAAGGATGTTGCAGGAACAAGCAGAGCCGCAGGCAGAGCTGCAAACACTGAAGCAGGCAAGGCTGGCTCATCCCGGCAGGCAATGATTAAGAGGCTCGCTAAGCCATTTCTCCCAAAGTCAGCAATAGTTTCAAAGTTGGCAGGATTGAATGACACCAACCTTGGTTCATTTAATCTGAATGCACTCAAATCGAGGATGTTCGGGCTAGGGGGCCATCAACCATCCGTCACGGCACATAATATAATGAAGAGTGGAATCTACGCAGCTGCTAGTTTTCCGCCAGCAATTCAGTGTCCGGAGCTAATTATGGAGTGCGCCAATCACTACAAGCCAGAACGTAGGACGATCGTCTCTCCGGATGGTAAACTGCTCGCCAACTTCACACCCGATGCCATCGGAGAAGCATTTGGGATTCCAACTGCTGAGGAGATGTTATACAGGACAAACAAGAGGGCAGATAAGATGTACTCTTCCTCTTTCGAAAGAGTCACTGCAGTCATCAACAGAGTTTGGATGCAGAAGCCGAGGCCACCCCGCACTAAGCTCCCAAAGCAGATAATTGCCGGGGACGTGAAACAAGAATACTGTGATTTGATAATGATGCTGAGCCGGGTGAATGGGAGTGCACAGGCTTACATTTTCGAGCCTTGGATGTTCTACTTCATCGAGATCATCTTGGAGGGAAAGGAGTGTGTCGATTGGGCTACGATGATTAGCAACCACATCGATGAGCAATTCAAGAGCTTGAAGGTGACGAAGACTTTCTACATGAGCTCATATGTAATTTACATGTTGGCCAGAATGACTAAGTACAGAGGGATTTCGTACAAGGAGCCAATCGGCTGTGCCCCTGGTCAATTCAAAATTCATGAAGCCTGCACACAGCTACATTTGGTTAACATCGCCAACTATAAACGGGCAAATGATGCATTCACAATGCACATTGCGAGGACGCTTCAGCAAAGGACGCAGCAGAGAATATCTAAAGAAGCACAGACACTGATTGAGGAATGTGGGTATTGGCTCATCCAATTCCCGAAATTCACATATATTAGGCTGCAGGGGTTCACTTCGTATCCGTATCGGTTACCACGATACCCCACTGATCACATAGTAATGCTTGAGATATCTAGGCAATTGATTGCCTACTATAAGATTCAGAAAAGGAAAAAGAAGGGTGGGCTTGATTTCCCTATCACCATGGGAAATTCCATTGAGGTGTGTCCCTCTTTGCAGGCAGCCCGAGAGGCGGAGGACGAGCTGCAATCTTATCATTTGTCATATCACACAGGCAGGCAGGATTTCGATCCTTACAGGAACATCCGGATGATACAGAACGTTGAATACCGGCACAGAGCTCATCTGGAGGACTTCTGGGCAAATGCAGTGGATGAGGCCGAGATAAGAAGAAGGATGTTTTCCAGACTTCCTCTCAAGTTGATTAGAGAATGTGAGATTATTCCAGTTCCCGACCAGGTGGAGGAGGATGTCAACGTCATGCAACCCGACTATGGGTCAATTAGGGATACTCCTGTCCCACCACCTGATTGGTCCGAGCCAGAGATCATGGACTTGGACACTCTTTCTATCCCGGTGATGACTTTTACCAGGACTTGGGTCGACAGACATGTATGCAGACTTAAGAGCAAGTCGATCGCCCTTACTTATAGCTTGATGGGTGACCCAAGGCCGTTATCGGTAAAAAGAGGGAAACAAATTGCTCAGACATCGAGGGCACAAGTGGAAGTGCCAACCCAACCGATACCGTTGAGGATAGAACAAGCATCACCCGTGCACTCACAAACTCAATCTTCGAGTTTAAGAGTGGTTTCATTATTTGCCGATCAGAGGGCAGGATTAGAGGAAGAGCGGGGACTTGAGGAGGTAGATCAGCCCAACGCCCGGGAATCAGCTAGTGTCAGTTATCCAGGGGCGGCCAACAGGAGGAGGAAGAGGAAACAATGGCCGACACCCATTTTCAGCAGATGTTGGACACGGCTTTGGAAGAAGAAGAAAACACGGAACAGGGGACCCAAGGGTCGGGAGATACCCAGATTATAGAGGAGGATGAACCTGAGCAGACCAGTGCAAGAAGAGAAGAAGTGCACGAGATGGAGGCAACAGAAGAGCAGCCCCTTGTCGTTTGTAATCCACAGCAGACAGTGCCTGATTGGCTTTCCGACAGAATGAGGAGAGAACCCGAGGATGACACGGATCCGGCCATTGAGATGGAGGAGTTCCTTAGGAGGATCAGTGCGCCACCAGAGAAGAGAAGGGCCCGAAAGTTTTCAAAGATCTCAACCGACGAGTCAGGCTCTCGCACGCTTCAGGTGGCTATTCCGAGGGAAGATTGTGATCGAACCGAGGAGAGGCCTGAAAATTATGTGATCACCACAGTAGAGTTGGGTCGTCCTACGGGAGCCCAAGTTATCGAGGAGTTCGATAACTCCTATCAGGCATTGAAGGATCAGTTGCTCCGCACGGAGAGGAAGTACAAGAAATTGAAGAAGGAGCACAAAACCTTGATAGGATATATGCAGAATCTAGCACGTCCAGGTGAACCAGCAGACCCGGCAGTGGAACGTCCATCGGAGCTTCCGAATGAGTCAATTGTTGCCTTAGAGGATTTAAAGAAAATGGAAACGGAGGCAGACAAGTGGGTTAGCCGTGTTCATACTGAGACAGGGAAATTCATGGAGGACCTTGCCGATGCTTATCGACAGGCCTCAAATATTTTGGCACGAATGGATATAGTAGATCAGGCCTGGGGTGATACTCGCAACTATCAAACGAAGACTGTACTTCGTTTGGGGGCTTTGATGCATGTACCTCTAGAAACCTTAGTGGATGGAGGTGTAATTCAGAGAGGTGATAGGTACGATTTCACCAGTTGGTACTCCTCGGTGGTCACAGGCAGTGGATTTCACGACGCAGCAAGGGCAGATTCAGCTAAAGTGAAGAAGGCAATGGGCAACATCTTGGGGGGAGTCCTCAACACATTAGAAGCCATATTTGCTAGAAAGTTGGTCCCAGAGGAGATAACTGCTGATGGTTTGAAAAGTAGACTGCCTCCATTCTTCTCAGCTGCGAGGTCACTTGTCCTGGATGACTTTGAGAATGTCTCCACGTTCTCTAGTATAAATCAGCATACCCAGGACGCCTTGGTGACATGGAAGAAATCTTGCATCAGATACGGACAGACGGTAGCAGTCTCGGAGTTCCAGCTCAACCATATTCCACCGATCTCTACACAGGAGGTTGAAGCAGTATTGGCCCGGTTGATCGAGTTTGCTATCCGGGAGAAGGCCAGTGGGAACGCGCTGCTTGATGAGGATCTTCTTGATGATGGTAGTGGACATTAATTGCTCATTATAATTCCTGCAGGGGAGTGGAGAATATTCTGTGCATTCATTGCCCACTCCTCTCTGTGGCGGTTTTTAGGGCAGAAACCCTAATCAGGGCATAGGTGGCTCGATCTGAGCCCTTCATTGTAATTTGATCTGAACCGTCCACTGAATTGGACTTATTATAAAAGGGGCATCCCCCCTCATTTGTAAGAATTAGAATTAGAATCAGAGATAGATCAGAGCTAGAGAGTATTGGAGATAGAAGTTAGAAAGTAGAGCTTAGAAGTTAGTTTAGATTGAGGAGGAAAGGAAGTTTTCCCATTGAGGACTTTGTAAGAAGTTGTTGTGAACACTCTCATAATATAAAGATTTATCATTGTTTGGTGGTTCTATCTTCTATTGTGAGTAGCTAGCAAGGCTTGTTCGTCTTTCCAATTCAAGGTAGATAGAGTAAAATAGATTTTATTTCATGCAAGTAGTTGTTAGCTGTGGAGTGTGGCGTTGTGATTTGAGCAAGTCTTCTCGTCCATACCACTAGCGGACTTGCTGATGGTAAGTTCGCCTTGCGTGGTCAACTGGAGTATCAGCACTTAACTTCGATTATGGTTCATGTGTTTGTATGCGTCGTGTTGACGGTATGAACGTGTTGTGTCATAGTTTGAACATTTTCTCATCCTTTGAAGATTGCACCAACTTTGTCGGAGTTGTTCGAAAGAAGACGAAGCGAAGTTTGGTTTGAAGATTGTTTAAGTCGATCTTCGTCCTCCACCCTTTTAGAAGTAGATCTGTAGAATCCCTATCCCTATCCCCTTTAAATTCTGCATTTTCCGAGTCAGTCTAGATACCAGAACCATATTGCCAAATCATTCATGTCCTAATTGCTTCACAAAGTCGAACAACTACGTAAGTCCCCTTGAAATAACCAGCAAAACACATCAACCAACTGAGTCTATTCGCGATAAAAGGAACCTTGGAGTCGAACACATGAACTTTCAAGCAATCTTAGCATGTGGGACACTTTGATCAAGAGAGAATAGAGTGACCGTTGGGCAACTTTATTCTGTGCTGGCGCTGTCACAAAAGGCACGTCAACAAGTACAAAAGTAAAACAATTACATACATAGCTCGTAAGCTTTTTGCACAAATAGTAGTAAGATGGTCCAGGATTCCTTCCTTTCAAATCTTGGTGTATCTGTCGCCTGTTGTGGAGGAGAAACATCCCTCAGGTGCTTTTCCGCCAACCACGGACTGTTAATGCAGTCCCCCGCACATCTATCATTCAATAGATGGCCCTCCCTTCGAACGAAGAGATTGGTGAAGTAACCGGTTGCAACAACCCAACTGAGCATAGTGTTGTGTCCTCTAGAACTTGCTATTTCACAATCCCAAACTAGCATGATGGATCACAATGAATTGACAGTGTAGTCTTGACTATCTCACTTCTAAGTGGATGTCGTACCTTCCACTACTTTGGCCAAAGCATTCTCATTCAGTACTTCAAATGAAGGTCATCTATCATATACACTACTCAGGGCCGATTTGACTTAAGGCTATCTTGCACTAAGCGTAGGTTGAGTCCTTTCCGTGGGTAGTCAATCACCCTAGACTTCCTTCATCAACTACTTAAACAGGAAATGGAATACAGTTAACAAGGGTCCCTCTGGTAACTCCTAACACGGAATCCTTTATCCGTGGAGTACATAGCTTTCCCTAGTTAACCTATTTAACTTTAAAGCTTTAGACTACCTTGGTACTGGTTCCACCCTCGACCTAGTATTTAATAACTAGTTCCTTTCTCCTTTATATAAGGAGTTTCAAGCAGTATTCAAGTAATACATTTCATGATATAACTTCTATTAAAAGGTATTCAAGCATTTCCCTTTCAAGCTATTCTTTTAACAAGTTTTTCCTATGAATTTAAGCCATTCCATTTCAACAAGCTCTTTTTATGAAAATAAACTATTTCCAACTTAACATGCTTTTCCTTATGAAATCAAGCTATTTCATTTCAACAAGCTTTTCCCTATGAAATTAAGCTATCTCTATTCAATAAGCTCTTTCTAATGGAATTGAGCTATTCCCAATTTAACAAGCTTTCACTATAAAATGAGCTATACACAATTTAACATGCTTTCACTATAAAATGAGCTATACCCAATTTAACATGCTTTCACTATAAAATGAGTTCTTTCATTCCAACAATTTTTCCTAAGAATTCAAGCTATTCCATTTTAACATAATTCCTTTGGAAAATAGAAACTTTCTATCACTTTCCTTTCCTACTTCAAAACATAATGCAAAGCATAATCAAGCAAGTAACTCATTTTAATTCAAATGACAGCAGTATTTAAAGGACATTTTCTCATGCCTGATTCCCTTGTTGCGAAATGAGTTCAATCAGTAGCTTCTGCTCTTCCTCCACAGTCCTTCTCAGTCTTTTCCAGATACTTTTCACAGCATGAGTAGAGTATGACTCTTTAGGTAAATGCAATACAACAATGATGGCTCATGGCTCTCAACAATACAATCACAGCAAAGATAGAAAATGGCTCTCAGCAACACAATCACAGCAAAGATAGAATATGGCTCTCAGCAACAGCAATGATAGATTGCAGCTCTCTAAAAAGGAATTCGTAATTTGCAAGTGTAGATAGCATTTGGTGTAAATGACAAAATGAAGCTCTCACAAGAGAAAATTCGGAATTCCAAAAGTGTGTTTTGCTGAATGAACTGGGCGGCTATTTATAGAGCCCTCAGCCAAACAATTTCCACTTATGCTGGCATGTAAATTGACAGAACTACTATTTGAATATTTCAAACTGAAATGTGGCGAATTTTCCATACTTACTCAGCCTTTGAGAAGGTGATTCGACTTCCAGCAGTTCAAAGAAAAGTTCAAACTTCCAAAGACAACTGACACCTATAGGCGTGTTCACCAAAAACGCCCAAACATGGTGAATTATTTGTTAAATGCAGAAACGTCAATGGAGTAATGCAGACATCTGGCTCCTATTTCGCCTCTCCACACGCATTTCCAGTTTGGAGTTTAAGTTGGCTGCGACCTGGTCTTCCGCCATGAGTTTGCAGCCGCGCGGTTCTTCCTCTTCACCATTCCGGCCATTTCCACAGTCCACGATTTTTAATATAAGGAAATCCGCATTTTTTTATTTAGCCAAAGTTGTCAAAATGCTTTTGATTTAAATCTTTTAAAGGACTATAGTTTCCTTCTTAAATTTCCCAAGATATTTCCAACGTATTTCTCCAATAGTCTATGGAAATTCGAAATACTTTTATTACTCATGGTAAATGCATTTTATTACCAAATGACTATATAAGTCAATTTTAATTATTTCCAAGGCAAAGTCATTTTAAATTATAAATTAAAATGTTATGTATATATATTTTGTATTATATTTAATGTAACTTATTATAGTTTTATTTTACCTTATCTAAATATATGTATATATCTATATAATATTTAAATATTACTATAGATATATCAATATATTTTATTATTGGTAAAACTATAATAATGTTTATATTAAATATACTATTAAATATATTTATAAACATATCCATATTCACAATTAAATATATCTATACATGTTTGTATTTAATTATCCAATTATGTGTATTACAGGCCAGTCAGAGTACCCTTAATACACGTATTTGTACAAACATGTATATATACGTTTAACTGTAAATTCCAGGCATCAGTATAACTTATCAGTTCACATTTCACATTCAAGGTTCACAGAACAGTAAGTCAGTCAACAAGTAACACCACTTAAAAGCATAACGAAGTAATCCAAAACTCCTAAGCCTGAGGGTGACTTACTAAGACAACTCAATCTGACTCAATTCCCAAAACCCCCAGTGAAGTGTGTGTATGCTCATATGATCAACTTTACCGGTTACTCGACCAAGCCCCTCTCCCGAATGATATCTCCCCTCCGCCCGGAGGAATAGTTCCTGTTCCTACAACCATAGACATACAATCTCGGCAGTTACTTGTTCACAACATCAACAGTATACAAAACATCTTAAGTTTGAATACTCACAAATCAATACTATGCATGCAACATTCATCAAGGATAACATTGATAGAAGTATCAATCAGATGAAACAATCATTTAAATAGAACTCATTCATTTTGATAATAAAAACATGTTTTATTTATCTCAAAGATTCAAACATTACACTCAATTTCCCTATGCAATAGTAGCTATACAATCGAGGTGTAACATACTCCCCCCCTTATGATTCATCGTCTTCGATGACCTAAGGTTTTATTCAAAGCATAAAATCCTAACACTACATTTATTCTTCATTCTTGAAAGTTTCAAGAACGTTTGATCGGTGTAATTTGGACATCAGCTTGTCCATCATTCATGGCAACATGTTTCCTTTGCTGAAACATGGCCTTTTGAGTAGGCAGTGAATTATCATGTTGTTGGGTACCAGAAGTTTTGTTAGGGCATTCATTTGCATAATGATTACCTTTACAAATAAAGCATTCTGCTCTTGGCCCTCTTTTCTCCATGATTTCCCCAGTTTTATTAACACCTTCACTAGCTCTGCTAGTGTCATCATACCTTGAGTTGTCTCTTTTCCATTCTCTTCTGAATTCCTTTTCATTGAAGCTAGATCTCTTCCCCTTCTTCTTTGTTGCATCATGCGCAAATTCTTCCTTCTTGGGGGCAATCTTATCAGGGACCTCAGTATCCTTCTTTTGTTTTTCTCCTTCATACTGGGTTGAGTCCGCCTTAAGCTTTTGTTCCTGCTTAATGGCTTTTTCATACACAAGGTCCATTGTGGTTGGACCATGCATATCGACTTCACCTCCAATATTTTTGTTAAGTCCCAAGATGAATTCCCTAATTCGGAATCATTCATCCTTATGATAGATGGGGACATATCGAAGAAGTCGAGTAAACTGCTCCCAGTACTCGTTGATTGACATGGTCCCTTGCCTCAATTCTTGAAAGTCAGAGAGTTTTTGGTCATAATAGAGTTGTGGCAACCACCGCTTGCAGAAAATCTCCACAAACTCTTCCCAAGTCAGCTTCCATGAACTTATATCAAGTTCCAACTTTTTGTTCATCCACCAATTAGAGGCTTCACCTACTAATTGGTATGCTCCCCATGCTGCTTTAGTCACCTCATTGTAGTTCCTTATTTCAAAGTACTTCTCCATCTGGACTAGCCAAACTTCGGCTTCATCACCACCTGCACTGCCATCAAACTTTGGTGGTATTATCTTCTTCATGTCACGCGATAGCTCTATGGACACTATCTTCCTGTTCCTTTCAGCAGAGTTGGTTGGTGACTTTTCTCTATCATTGTGGTTTTCACCACATCTATGAGACGAACTTTCGCCTTCCGTGTTGTTGTTGGTTATTTTCTTCTCCAACCTTTCTTTCTCTCTTTCATTTTCCAAGCTGGTTAACCTTGCCAAAATCAAGTCGAGTGTTGCTTCTACACCTGTGGTTCTTTGTTCCTCTTCACGACTTGTACCAGGATTATTCCTTGTCCTTTCATACACTTTCACCATGTTTTAAAAGCTTGACTTAAACCTGAATGTTTAATACCAGTTAGCCTAGTTATACTTTTAACCATCTTTTGGTAAAACATATAAGCATACATTCACAAGATTTCATTCAAGTTTTGGGTTTACCATTTTCACTTATTGACTAAAATAATATATTGCACATTCACTCAACTGAATGTTTCAAAGTGTGATCATGGTTTACACAACCCTATCTTTTATTTGCTAAACTGAAATACCCTTTCAGGATTACTAAGCAACTACTTGTTCACAATATATTATTTAAGATCTAAATCTTGTAAGTGAAGTTTTTCCAAAAAACACATTGATTTCTTTGATGAGTTTTGTCCACTAGAACATTATGTTAGTTCTACTAACACAGACATATCGATCTGTCCTATGTTCTACCATTTTCCTTAAGAGAGTTTTCATGTCCTACTTATGATGACATCCGGTCTTCATTTCCTGGTATTCTAGACATTACCTTGCCACATTCCATGCAGCCTCTTACTCTATCTTTTCCTAGGTTATAGTGGTTTCTCATCCGACATTTTCCGGTGTCATTCCAATGTCCTAATCTTGACTTTCTCCTTTTCCTTAGAATCATAAAACTATACCGCAGGATAAGGTTTATACTGGTTTTTCTTCCTAACCTTCCTGCATAACCTGATTGCATAATCTTCCGCAATCTTAGGTGTTGTCATAAGTTCTTTTCTCTTGCCGTTGCAGCACAAGAACTTTTCAACCATTATCTTCTGATAAGGTTTACGCATTGTTGCGTAATGAGCTCATAGGTTCCAGAGCTAAACCTAGTAGCTCTGATACCACATGTAACGACCCCAACCTTGGGTAATTAAAATTTTTCTAACATTTCACTTCAAACATATAAATGTAACAAGTAACAAAGACATTGCAATAAAATTCTTCCTTTCTTTATTGATAAATGCATGCCAGTTACAATATATATTTCCATATGGATTCCATTTCCATTGCAATTATGAATCAGAGTACAAAAGTAAAACAATTACATACATAGCTCGTAAGCTTTTTGCACAAATAGTAGTAAGATGGTCCAAGATTCCTTCCTTTCAAATCTTGGTGTATCTGTCGCCTACTGTGGAGGAGAAACATCACTCAGGCGTTTTTCCGCCAACCACAGACTGTTAATGCGGTCCCCCGCACATCTATCATTCAATAGATGGCCCTCCTTTCGAACGAAGAGATTGGTGAAGTAACCGGCTGCGACAACCCAACTGAGCATAGTGTTGTGTCCTCTAGAACTTGCTATTTCACAATCCCGAACTAGCATGATGGATCACAATGAACTGACAATGTAGTCTTGACTATCTCACTTCTAAGTGGATGTCGTACCTTCCACTACTTTGGCCAAAGTATTCTCATTCAGTACTTCAAATGAAGGTCATCTATCATATACACTACTCAGGGCCGATTTGACTTAAGGCTATCTTACACTACGCGTAGGTTGAGTCATTTCCGTGGGTAGTCAATCACCCTAGACTTCCTACATCAACTACTTAAACAGGAAATGGAATACAGTTAACAAGGGTCCCTCTGGTAACTCCTAACACGGAATCCTTTATCCGTGGAGTACATAGCTTTCCCTAGTTAACCTATTTAACTTTAAAGCTTTAGACTACCTTGGTACTGGTTCCACCCTCGACCTAGTATTTAATAACTAGTTCCTTTCTCCTTTATATAAGGAGTTTCAAGCAGTATTCAAGTAATACATTTCATGATATAACTTCTATTAAAAGGTATTCAAGCATTTCCCTTTCAAGCTATTCTTTTAACAAGTTTTTCCTATGAATTTAAGCCATTCCATTTCAACAAGCTCTTTTTATGAAAATAAACTATTTCCAACTTAACATGCTTTTCCTTATGAAATCAAGCTATTTCATTTCAACAAGCTTTTCCCTATGAAATTAAGCTATCTCTATTCAATAAGCTCTTTCTAATGGAATTGAGCTATTCCCAATTTAACAAGCTTTCACTATAAAATGAGCTATACCCAATTTAACATGCTTTCACTATAAAATGAGCTATACCCAATTTAACATGCTTTCACTATAAAATGAGTTCTTTCATTTCAACAATTTTTCCTAAGAATTCAAGCTATTCCATTTTAACATAATTCCTTTGGAAAACAGAAACTTTCTATCACTTTCCTTTCCTACTTCAAAACATAATGCAAAGCATAATCAAGAAAGTAACTCATTTTAATTCAAATGACAGCAGTATTTAAAGGACATTTTCTCATGCCTGATTCCCTTGTTGTGAAATGAGTTCAATCAGTAGCTTCTGCTCTTCCTCCACAGTCCTTCTCAGTCTTTTCTAGATACTTTTCACAGCATGAGTAGAGTATGACTCTTTAGGTAAATGCAATACAGCAATGATGGCTCATGGCTCTCAACAATACAATCACAGCAAAGATAGAAAATGGCTCTCAGCAACACAATCACAACAAAGATAGAATATGGCTCTCAACAACAGCAATGATAGATTGCTGCACTCTAAAAAGGAATTTGTAATTTGCAAGTGTACATAGCATTTGGTGTGAATGACAAAATGCAGCTCTCACAACAGAAAATTCGGAATTCCAAAAGTGTGTTTTGCTGAATGAACTGGGCGGCTATTTATAGCGCCCTCAGCCAAACAATTTCCACTTATGCTGGCATGTACATTGACAGAACTACTATTTGAATATTTCAAACTGAAATGTGGCGAATTTTCCATACTTACTCAGCCTTTGAGAAGGTGATTCGACTTCCAGCAGTGCAAAGAAAAGTTCAAACTTCCAAAGAGAACTGACACCTACAGGCGTGTTCACCAAAAATGCCCAAAAATGGCGGATTATTTGTTAAATGCAGAAATGTCAATGGAGTAATGCAGACATCTAGCTCCTATTTCGCCTCTCCACACGCATTTCTAGTTTGGAGTTTAAGCTGGCTGCGACCTGGTCTTCCGCCATGAGTTTGCAGCCGCGCGGTTCTTCCTCTTCACCATTCCGGCCGTTTCCACAGTCCACAATTTTTAATATAGGGAAGTCTGCGTTTTTTAATTTAGCCAAAGTTTTCAAAATGCTTTTGATTTAAATCTTATAAAAGACTATAGTTTCCTTCTTAAATTTCCTAAGATATTTCCAACGTATTTCTCCAATAGTCTATGGAAATTCGAAATACTTTTATTACTCATGGTAAATGCATTTTATTACCAAATGACTATATAAATCAATTTTAATTATTTCCAAGGCAAAGTCATTTTAAATTATAAATTAAAATGTTATGTATATATATTTTGTATTATATTTAAAATAACTTATTATAGTTTTATTTTACCTTATCTAAATATATGTATATATCTATATAATATTTAAATACTACTATAGATATATCAATATATTTTATTATTGGTAAAACTATAATAATGTTTATATTAAATATACTATTAAATATATTTATAAACATATCCATATTTACAATTAAATATATCTATACATGTTTGTATTTAATTATCCAATTACGTGTATTACAGGCCAGTCAAAGTACCCTTAATACACGTATTTGTACAAACATGTATATATACGTTTAACTGTAAATTCCAAGCATCAGTATAACTTATCAGTTCACATTTCACATTCAAGGTTCACAGAACAGTAAGTCAGTCAACAAGTAACACCACTTAAAAGCATAACGAAGTAATCCAAAACTCCTGATCCTAAGGGTGACTTACTAAGACAACTCAATCTGACTCAGTTCCCAAAACCCCCAGTGAAGTGTGTGTATGCTCATATGATCAACTTTACCGGTTACTCGACCAAGCCCCTCTCCCGAGTGATATCTCCCCTCCGCCTGGAGGAATAGTTCCTATTCCTACAACCATAGACATACAATTTCGGCAGTTACTTGTTCACAACATCAACAATATACAAAACATCTTAAGTTTGAATACTCACAAATCAATACTATGCATGCAACATTCATCAAGGATAACATTGATAGAAGTATCAATCAGATGAAACAATCATTTAAATAGAACTCATTCATTTTGATAATAAAAACATGTTTTATTTATCTCAAAGATTCAAACATTACACTCAATTGCCCTATGCAATAGTAGCTATACAATCGGGGTGTAACACAAAAGGAAGAAAGGGTTGTCCAAGAACTCTAGTTCTCCCAACAAGTGAAATCCACAACCACCACCATGTACAAGCATATGAAGGAATTAGGCTATTCCAAAAGCTTCCAAGTCATCCAATGAACAACTCCACAACGTACATTCATTCAAGGATAATAAGCCAATGCCTTCCAATGCCAGGGACTAAAACCAAGTACCCAACATAAGCACACCAAACTATAGTCAAGAAAACCAATGCTCTCCCATGTATCCAAAGGGCCAAAACTACCCAACATAAGCACTCTACTACACACGACCACATATTGAGAACACTCAGCCACCACAAGAGGTTTGATTTGTACTATTAAATAGGAGATCTAGGTCAATATCAAATTACATGCAACCTTATGACAAAATCCATAATGCTCCTCATCCATTCTTAAAGTGCCTACTATATACTAATAAACAACATCTAAACAACTTCCACATATACAAGGATTAATAATTAGTCAACTCCTTCGTATAGATTCCCTCCGATTTGCTAGGCTGAGAAATAACAAAAGAAGAAATATCTAGAACCTAATCACCATTAAACCAATGTAGTTCTGATACCAAATGTAATGAAACAAGAACCTTGTATGCACCTCTATTACCAATGATTTTCTTGACAAAATGCTTGATACAGGTGCACACAACTATGCTTGTAAAGTGGAATCAAGCAACAATTAATTTCCATATTAACACTTTGAGGAAAGTAATACAAATTTTAGATCTAAGTAAATTTTAGTAGCATAATGACATGTAAATTAACACATCTAAGAATAAGAGACAAGAAGAATAGATTGAATAGAAGAAATACCAAAAACCATAGGGAAAACCCTTTTAGATAAAAAATCCCACACTCTAAAGCATCAAACCAATGTATTAATCTACAACAAAAAACATGTTACAATCAATTCCAGGTTCAAAACCTTTATATGGAGATCTACATCTTACTCTAGATAAAATCTAATAGCACAACCCTACAAAGAAAACCCAAGGACCCAAATAAATAGGCAAACACCGATAAAGAAAACCACAAATGGTTTTGGAAAACCATGAGCCAACCAAGGGTAGTATGGCACCCAAAGTTCATGACTCAAATTCCAATGCCCCTTCTCCATGGTGGGTCCAACAAGCTAAAAATAGTCACGTGACATGTCATAAGATGTCATAAACTTGTCATATTCAACCCACCAACTTGGGCACCTAACTTTTAGCATTTACCTCATTTAGAAAGATGCTTAGACAGGGAAACCTGGGGACGCATCCCCAAAGCTTTTGGACACAACCCATTTTCGAGATGTCTGTTGTCCACAATTTTTGACATGGCAAAAATTGGGGTAACCTACCAAAAATTTGAAGTTTTTCTCTCTAAAGCATGTTTTACGAGGTGTTGAGGTTAGAAAACTTTATATTTCAATTGATGATTCCCTTGGGCATCCTTTCATCAGCTCCTCTTTCCGTTTGTGTAAAATTCTGAGTCATTTTTCTTGTGTTTTTGGTCAAATTCGGGTTTTTAAGGCAGCTCAACAAAATAGGAAGTTTTAAGTCTTAAGGCAAAATTGCTAAAGTTCCAAAAAGTTCTGATTTTGCTTTAAGTGAAATTGTTGGAGTTCCAAAAAGGTCCGAAAATTGCTAAAGTACCAAAAAGTTCCGATTTTGCTTTAAGTGAAATTGTTGAAACTCCAAAAAGGTCTGATTTTGTTTTTGGTGCTTTAAATGAAATTGCTAAAACATCAAAAAGTTCCTATTTTTGACTCATTTGACAAAAACAAAATTGTTAAGTCATCAAAAAGTTCCTATTTGGCTTATTTGACAAAAATAAATTGCTAAAAGAGCCAAAAGTTCCTATTTCTCCCATGAGTAAAGAAAAAGTTGAGTGAGGTTAAAAACCCGATTTTTGTCATTTTTGTTTGTTGTTGAGCTTGAAAAACCCGACGCCATGCTCAAGAAGAACAGTTTGAGTTTGATTTCGTTTGTATACCTTCTTTCATGGTGTCTTCATTAAATCTTAGCAACAAAATCGGACTCTCAGCTGTAATAAATCAAATTGTTTTCATTTGTTGAGTTTGCATCGAATTGCTTGGGATCTTCATCTCCATTTTAACTTTCAGCTTCTCTTCTCCAAGGTACGTTGTTTTATTTTCTCTCTTGTTTTGTTTTCTTTATTTCCTCTTTGTGGAAACACGTCTTTCTTTGCTGCAGACGTTTTCCTTATGTTAATGGTCTTTTTCAAATTTATTTTGTTGTCTTTTATTGGCGTGTCTCCTCCCTTTTATTTTCACGTTTTTGTTTAAATAGAAATTCCTTGCAGCTGCTTTTATCGTTGTCAAGAAATCGTCATTCCTTTTCAAAAAAGCAAATATTAAAAAAAAAACGTGTTTGCCCTTGATCAAATCGCGTTTTCACCCAAGGGAATCACGTTTTTGTCTTTGATGCTGATTAATGTCATATACATTTGTCATTTTGTGTGAAATCGTCATTTTCTTGCATCACATGGCAAAGCATTTCTGAAAAACGTGTCTTCAAAGTAAAATCGCGGCTCTTGATAATCACGTTTTTGTTTAAGACCGTATTTTTGCAGCTGATCAATAGAAACCGTCATTCCGTTGTGTGACTTGAGAGGAGTTGTATTTTGTAGGAAATGAGTCTTTAAAGCAAAAACGCGTTTTCCCTTTCAGTCAAACCACAACACTTTTTGAGCTCCTTTTTGCTAAGATATGTCATATGCGTTTTCATCTAAATGCCATCTTTTAGCAAGAACGTCATTTCCATTTGCCATTTCTCATTTCCACTTGCCTTCACCAAATTCACCTCACTCATTTACACTCAAACATCAAATCTTCATTGCCATTTTCGCAAAATAATGCCTTGGCTCATTTCGGGTTTTTATTATCAAATAGAAAGTCGGGATTTTTCACTAGAATTGCAATTATAAAAGTTGCTAAATGTTCAAAAAATCCCAATTGCGCTTTATAAAAGTTGTTGAATGCCCTCCAAAACCCGAAATGCTTCTAAATACCTTTAAAATGGACTTCCAACACTTGACTGCAAATTCAAGTTAGAAGTTTTGACTTGCTATTTCAAAAAGGTGAAACGTTGCTTTCATTCACAATCAGCCCACTGAGATCCGAATTGGTCTTTAGTCTTCATTATACACCATCATTCAGAAAGTAGTTTCATTGCCCTAGGGTTTGAGTCTTGTTGTTAATGGATACCATGTCTTCACATGTTGATGCTGATGATGTTCTGACCTTATGGGGTTTTCACCGCAGCCTTGCAGATTCCTGCTCAATGACAGACGAACCAGCTTCTCCAACAAACAAGAAAATGAAGTACAAATATGATAAGTACCAAAATGAGATTTCTCCATCTCACGTGGTCTCAAACATAGATGAAATCATGGACACAGAAATTGGGCATGTTGATATGTCTGAGTTTCTTAAGAGGGCTGAGAAATCGACTTCTCATGATATGCAGTTGTTGCTGAGAAGTCATATTCACCTGGTGTCTACTTTTCCTGTTGCTGCCCTTGAGCCAGAATTTTTTCTTGCATGTGCATCCCACTTTGACAGTGAATCCAAAACCATCAAGGATGATGACGACAACATTGTTATCAGACTTGATCCTGAAACCATCAACAGAATCTTCAGAGTTCCTGATGCTCCTACGTATTCAAACATCACAATGAAGAGTGCTCATAATCATTACGAGCAGAAGAAGAATGATTGTATCAAGCATATCAATCACAAATGGCTTCTCAAATCACGACCTTGTGTGACCCAGATACTCAAATTGTATCGGTTTGATTTTAAGGAAGAGATTAATGATATGATCACCTTCCTGAGCAGAATAGTGGGATTAAAAGTCTCAAATATGTTTGAAAATTGGATGTATAAATTCATAGTGGTTGTCAAAAAGGCACAATACCCAATTTTCTAGGGTGAAATAATCAGCGACAGTTTGTGTGAACAGCTGCACAGGTTCCTACCACACTCGCCTTCTACATGAATTCGTATCTGGTTTACATAGGAGCTTCATTGAGGCAGTTTCCAGGCCTTTCTACCAAAGGTGATAGATCATTGGTGCCTGTATGGGAGTATTATGATCAACTGACTTTGAGGCAAAGTCGTATACATTATAGAAGGGTTCAAGAAGCTTTCTTTGGTCATCTCATGTGTTTATTTGACAAAGCACTGGAAAACAACAGGGTATCTGAGGCTGCTTGGAGAAAAGTAAATGAATACGGTTGTCTTTTCCTTCAATTCCACACCTTCACTTACATAAGAGTTGGCTGTTTTGAAGACCAACCTTATATGCTTCCAAGGTACCCGACAGATAAGATCATTTTGATGGAGCTAGGAAGGCAATTGATGACAGTACATGCACGACAAGCTACACAACACAAGACTGGAGTTAGCATTTCATCACATAGTCCATTGCTGATTGGGAGGTATTCTTTGACAACTTCCACAAGAGCGAAAGCAATGGAGGCTGAACTTCAGGAGATAAAGTTAAAGAAATTCCAGACCAGAATGGAATTCGACTACAAAAGAGTGAAAGACAAAATTAAAAGAGCTTTTACCCACGTGCATCGCATTGAAGACATTTGGGTAGACCTCCGGACAAAAAAGGATATCTATAAAATGGATTACTGCAAGCTTACGGTGGAGCAAGTTGTTGATCTCAATCTGACCTTAGTTCCAGAAGGAGTAATTGATGACGGTCAGATTTTGGATCCTGAATATGAAGAACAAGAGGTTGCTAATGCCCCTATTCCTGCAATACAATGGTCTCAGAAGGAATCTACCTCTATTTTGGATAGGTTTCAGTCGATCTTGGCAAATACTAACACTTGGCTCAAGAGCATAGGTGTTAAGACTATAAAAATCAGAATCGGAGCTGAGGATGATTCAGCTGCGCCTAAAGGATTAAAATCAAAGGTTAGAGGCAAGTCAAAAGAAGGAGCTTCCTCTTCAGGTACCAGGATTAAGTTGAGGCTTAGCCGGGCTGTGGAAAAACCATTAGAGAAAGAAACACTAAAGGGGAAGGAGGTTAAGGAAACACAGGTTCAAGTTTTGGATCAGCAAGAAGAAGAGGTTCTTAAAACCTCAACTATTCTAAATGAAATGTCTCCTCACGTTGAAGCTCCAATACTTGTTTCTGCGATATCTCCTATGTCTCCCATTGATAGTGATGTTGATTCTTTCTCTACAGTGTTCGTTTCTTCCATCCCACCTTCA
Organism: Sequoiadendron giganteum; assembly: GCA_007115665.2. Classification (NCBI taxonomy): domain Eukaryota; kingdom Viridiplantae; phylum Streptophyta; class Pinopsida; order Cupressales; family Cupressaceae; genus Sequoiadendron; species Sequoiadendron giganteum. The sequence continues at coordinate 315,449,918 of CM021110.1, forward strand.
GAAGCTATTCATCATTCCTCAACTACATCAATAATGAATACGCCTGTGAGAAGCTTGCATGACAATTTGGAGAATGTATTTGATACAAATCCAATCCTTCCGGTGATGTCAGAAATAACTCTCCCAGAGATAGATACATCAGCAGCAAGTTTTGATTGTTTCATGGCTGATCCTAGTCGCAATTTGTCTTCTGAGCAAACCATTGTTGCTATCCAAACTGAGGCACCTCCTAGAGTTACAGCTGTGTCACAAAATGAGTCCATTTCTACATAGACTGTAGTTGTTGTTTCAGATGTGAGAACCTTGGACCTTCCTCCATGGTTAAATTCAGTTGCTCCGAAGAGGAAGAAACAAGCAGTCTCTCCTGATGTGTTTGATTTCCAGAAATTGAAGAAATCCAAACCAAGGGTTGCAAAGAAAGCAAAGACAGTTTCACAGGTGTTTGTTGACAGCAATAAGATAAAATATGCTGAGATAGCACAACCTCTCATAGACAAACCACATGAAGAGATGCAGGTGTCTGATTACAAATTCACTAGAGTGGAATTAGGCAAGCAAACTCACACTAGCATGATGCAAGATGCTCAGAGTTTAGTGACAGTTTTGGCACAAAGCTACAATGAACTTCTAGCCAAGAAGGAGAAGCTAAAAGAAGAAAATGAACAGCTAGTTTCAGTTATTCAAAGGATTACTAGATCATCAGAAACGGTTGATTCACTATCTTCATTTGCTCCTAAAGAATCAATCAGGCAATTAGAAAGAATTGCGAAAAAAGCTAAAGCAGTTGATTCCTGGACAGCCCAATTAATTGACCAAGGAATACCAGTGGTCGAAAAGGCATTGAAGAATTTGAGTACTGTCAAAGCAGCGAGATTCAAAATGAATCAAACTCTGGAAGCCTTTCAGCAAATCCTACATTCTCTTGAGAAAGATTTAAAAATCTGGCATGAGATGGATCAAGTGAAGCTGAAAATTTTGTGCAGCAATTCAGTGATTTCGAAAAGGGAAAAATATATAGAGTTTGAGGAACTTATGACAAACAAGTCATTAGTTATTCAAGATCTTATCAAAGATGTCCAGGCTACCCTTGAGATGAGTGCTGAAGTTGAGCATGACATACTTTCAGACTTTGAGAAAATCCCTTGCAAAGTTTTAAGTCATGAAGGGGAATTGCTTGCAGCCAATGTTGTTGTTTCTCAGATTACTACAAATCTTCACCAAGAGCTAGATTCAGATCAGTTCTCTATGGATACGATCCATAAGTTTGTCAATCACTAGATGGTATTCAACAAAATGCAAGCTGCTTTTGAAGAACATAGAGAGGCGACAATGAGATACTATGATGTTATCCTAAAGACTGTGGCCATTGGTAGGAACACGCTTGGTCCCGATCCTGTTGAGTTAAAGGAAATTATCAGCAAGTTTCTATCTTTCAAAGATGGGATCGGGACGGAGTGAAGAATATTATGTTGTTTTATGTATTTTACTTTCGACAAAATATATGTAAAAACAATTTTTACAATTGCAAGTGTTGTTTTCTTGCAGTTTTGGAAAATGTAATTACATGTAAATCCTTACAAGAAAAATCACAATTTGGATTGTAATTTTGAATAAGTCAATTGCAGTTAGTTAGTGGTTGAGATATTTTCTCAAGTTTGTTGAGATCCTCCCACCTTTTTCTCAAGGCCTCTCTCCTATAAATACTTGAGGGGGCCAATTGCAATCATATATTTTTAGCAAGCAAGAAATTTTTGCAGAATTTTATACTCATAAAGACTTTGAGCTTTATAGTTATAAGTTGTGAATTTTTTTCAAGTAATATCAAAGAGTTGGAATTTTAGACTTTGTGTTGAAGCCCTACTTTGCATCCTTTGTGTTCTTATGTCATTTTAGAGCATTACTTTGTGACTACTTGGAGATTGTGGAATATTGTTGAAGAGAGTTTCAATTGAAATATCTGTAGACTTTGTGCTATAAATGTTAAAGATTGAATTCGTAGTTAGTATTTAGAAATTGAGAAGAATTGCAAGACTTTGTGCTCGTGGTAATTCTCATTTAAAGTAGTTAATAGGTACATCATAATAGCAGACTTTGTGTTGTCCTATGTTGTATATTATCATTAGGTAATCATTCTAAAAGGGTAGATAGGATTTCAGGTCTTCAAGACTTTGCACTTGTTGGTTGTTTTCCCGTCCCGGAGGAAGTGACTGAAGTTTTTGTGCTTTCAGAAAACTTTATTTCCTCTTTCTTGGTTTCATTGCATGGCTGCTGTAATAAGTTTTCTTAATGTTTGCTATTGCTTTTCTGCAAAGAGAAAAGAATATAATCTTCCCTGAAAAAAGAGGAACGATTGCTGTCCTACCCATATTAGTTTTAGTTAGTTAAAGGGGGAGCCTTCCCTTAATTAGGAGAGTTTTATCTCACGTGCTGTGGTTGAAACCACAACTTTGTATGCTTTCCCAAGTATACAAAATTTTCAACCAACAATGTCTCAAGGACGGGGGATGCCTAGTGGACGTCCTCGGGCCATCCCCAAAAAACCAAAACCTAACGGAAACGCTCCCAAAATGTGGAGACATGGGGCATTGCAGGAGGGGATTGCTTGCCATCCATGGGACAGTCGTGGACGTCCCCCGACCGTCTCAAGGATGGTTGGTTGTTCCCCCCTTAAAGTCACTTAAAAAAAAAACACTCTGATTTTGTTACACCCCGAAATTGTATAGCTACTATTCTAGCGATGCTTAGAGCATTATGTTTGTATGGAAGAATAAAGACGAATAAAATGTGTTGAACCTTTTTATCAATTTATGAATCTTTTACATTTTACGATTGACTCATTCTGTGTTCCTCTAATTGATGTTATTCTTGGGTAAAGAATGCATAAAGGAGAATAATTAGTCTTGCTTTTTATATTGATTTATATACTGTAAAATGTTATGAGCAAGTAACTACCGTGGTTTTGTGCCAATGGATGCAAGAACAGGAACCATTCCTCTAGGCGGAGGGGAGACATCACTCGGGAGAGGGGCTTGGTCAGATAAACGGTAAAGTAAATCAATTGAGCATACACACACTTCACTACAGGTTTAGAGGAACTAAGTCAAATAGGTTGGTCTTGATAAGTCATCCATAGGCTTTAGGAGTTTTGGATTACTTCTTTGTGCTTTGTGAGTGGTGTTACTTGTAAACCTGACTTCTTGTTCTATGACCTTGGATGTGAAACATGTTTGGAAATATGTACCTAGGCAGAGTGTATGTGTATATACATGTGTCTCTCATATATATGTATCTATATGTATGACATGGCGATACAGACGTACGATGGGCAATCCATTATGCCATACATATGTATCGACATGGCATGCATACACCTACATACACATGACGGGATAATTGGCTTACACATCTATAAACATATACACACTATCTATTATGTGTGATTATAACATCATGGTGATATCCTGAATTTGCATATATACATATATACACATATTTACATGAATAGGTATATTTAAAGTATGCTGACTGACTCGCAATACACGTATTTAATCAATTATTATGTAAATGTGTATATATAGGTATAAATGTAAATATATATATATGATATTATACAAATATATATGTTATTATAGTCTTACCAAAATAAATATATAGGTATATATAGGTATATTTAAATAATATATATATACATATATTTATTTTGAAGAGAAATAAAACTATAATAAAATATATAATAAGATAATATATTATATATATATAAGAATATATATATATTAAATAAAAGAAAGTTACTGGAAAATAAGGGACTTAGCATTATTAAGTCATTTGGTAAATATCGAATATTTTCACCATGGGAAATTAAGCTATGAAATCTATTGGAAATATTTAGTATTCTTTTCACCGTAAAAAGCTAGGAATAATACGCCAAACATCAAATTGAAAATATTTCATCATGCATTATAGTTGAAACTTTTGAAAGGAAATGAAATAAGCACTGCTGCAAATGCGTGCACGAGAAAGACCAGGTCGCGGAAATGCTTGAAACGCAACTCCAGAAATGTTTGGAAAAGCCTGAAACAAAGGCCACGTGGGACACCATTAGGCTGGGACATTTTCCCACTATGAATAACACCCGCCAGATTTTATAAATGGCACCAATACTGGAGGACGCCTGTAGGTGTCAATCGAGCCATTTTTCATCATGTGTTATTTGAATCGTTCTTCACTAAGAAGGGTCGACTCACCTTTTAAAATGTTGAGTAAGGTTCTAAACTGCTGCCACCATGAGTTTGACATTTTCAAATAGGTAGAGGTGTTGATTCTCATGCCAAATCTGTAGGATGGCATGAGAATCCGAACTCTATAAATTGAGCTCACTTACTTATCAATTTCACCAATTTACAATTTGCTTTCAATCAATTTCGAATTTGCTTTCTGCAATTCATAATCATCCATCGTAGTTCTGTGCAAGACTTGAGATTATCATTGTTGCATATATGTATGTACGCACCTGCTGTAGAATACATTGTGAGAAAAACAGTAACCAGCATTACCAGTAATTGATTTTCTATCATTCTGAGCTTCAGCTAAGAGTTAGCATCTGAAAAGAACAAATAGGAGAGAGATTATTTAAAGGAAAGGAACAGAGGAGTTGTCACCTGTTGAATCAGAAGCATTCAAAAGAAGCAAGAAGGCCAGCTTAAGGAAACAGGCATGAGAAATACACTCTTTTAAATCTCTGTTTAAAAGTAGAAGAAACCATATGATTGTTTTATGCATTAAACTGAATCATAGCATAGGTGGAACAATCTAGTGAAAAGATAAATTATGTTTTCTGATTGTAATTGCATTGACTAAAGGAAATGGCTTGTCTGCAAATAATTTATAAGGGAATGGGAAACTGTTATCTTTACTTTACTTAAGAAAGGGATTTTTAAGTATAAGGGAATGTGTTTAAAGATGGATTGCATTTTGTATATAAGTAACCTTTACTGTATGATCTCCTTATATGGAGAATACGAGGAAACTAGCTATTTAATACTAGGACCAGGATGAAACCAATACCGAGGTTAGTCTAAAGCTTAAGGTTAGTAGGTTAACTATGATAAGCTAAGTACTCCGTGGATAAAGATTTCTGGAATAGGAGTTACCTGAGGGACAACTTGTTGACTGTATTTCATTTCCTAATTAGGTAGGTTGTTGTAGGGGGCTGGGGTGATTGACTACACATGGTAAGGACTTAGCCTACGTGTAGGATAAGACGGCCTCAAGTCAAACTGAACTTGACATAGTGCATGTGATAGATGACCGTTAGTTTAATACTGTTGAAACACTTTTGGCCAAAGTAGTGTGGTACACCTACGTCCACTTAGACTGTGAGATGACTACACTGTCAATTCATTGTTGTCCAAATTACATACTAGATTGAGATTGTGGGATTACTAGGATTTGGTTATGTAGGACACAACACTATGCTCAGTTGGTAAAAACAGAATCGGTTACCCAACCAATCTCTTCGTAGAAGGGAGGGTCGTTTATTTAACAGTAAACGTGTGGGGGACCGCAATATAAGTCTGTGGTTGGCGGAAAAGCACCTGAGTGATGTTTCTCCTCCACAATAGACTTCTGAAGTACCAAGGTTTGAAAGGGAAGATCCTGGACCGTCTTATTCCTATTTTCTCAAAAGCTTCCGAGCTATGTTTTATACTTGTATGTATTCTTACTCTGTTATTTACTTGGAAAGGAAAGTAATGATGTATTGTGTCAATTGTTTCTTTAATATGAAATGTTGAATGAAAAGAAAAAAGAAAATTTATTTTACTTTATCATTATGTATGATTTCCATGTTTATTATTTGTGAAAGTAGAAAAATTTTAATTACCCAGGATGGGGTCATTACATGTGGTATCAAAGCTACCAGGTTTAGCTCTGGAACCTATGAGTTCACCAAAGTTTTCCCTTTCCAACATTACCTAATGTTGTGAAAATTCTTGTGTCAGGATGGTATGTGTCAGATTAACGGCAAGAGAGTTCGTAATTGGGAATGAACGCTTCCTGAAGGCCAAGAAGGAAAATGAGGCAATTGTCAAAACCATAGTAACGAGACTCGGACTCGGCTCGGACTCGGCTAGGGCGACTCGACTCGGGACTCGGGGACTCGGGACTCGGACTCGGCGCAGACTCGGCAAAATGAAAAAAAGTTGAAAAAAACCTAGAAATTTAGAGATTTTTAAGGATTTAAAACTTGTTTCAAGCACCCTTTATTGAATACAACACAAATAAAAGCAAATTTGATCACATACACAAGTATACAACGATCACATAAGTATAAAGTACACAAATTGTAGTTGCGCTGCTGAAGGAAATAGCATACTTAGATATATAGATTATAAAACTAGTCAAATGTATACAAAAGTCATGGAATATGAAATCCATAACATCAAATGTTCCATACAAATATGAAATATCAAAACAATAGCTATGACTCTATGACTCTATGGCATAGTGGAGCCAACATCCTTCCTACGAAGGCGTCTAACGCTCCTGGATGATGTTGCAGCTGCAGCCATAGTCTCTGCCTCTGTCTGAGTCTCCATGCCACTCTCACCAACAGCAGCTATGTCTCCTCGTGCTCTAGCCTCCTCCTCAGCCATGGCTACAACCTCAGCCTCTCTCTCTGCCTGGTCCACCCAATCAAGGTCCTCGTCACTAAAGACTGCATCTGTAGCCTCAGTGGTCCACTCAGACTGTGGATCAACCTCATCTAGATTGATCGGGGTGTTGTCGTGGTCAAAAAGCTTCCTGTATCTGAGCCGAAGGTTGTAATGAACATAGACCAAGTCATTCATCCTCTCCACTGTCAATCTATTGCGCTTCTTGGAGTGTATGTGCTCAAACATACTCCAATTGCGCTCACAACCAGATGAACTGCATGGCTGGCTCAATAGACGAATGGCAATATTCTGCAGGTTCCGTGCATCAGAACCAAACAACCTCCACCAGCTATCTGAGATGAGAAAAAGAAACAAAATCAATCTCATTTCAAGTTTCAAGTTCAACATTTAATAATAAAATACAATATAAAAAGATGACAATTATGCCCTTAAATATATTTTTACCTGGTAGTAATGTTGTCCTACTGTCTATGGTCATTTGACGTGCAAAGAAGTCTCCTCGTGCCTTACTGAAGGCATCTATCTCCTGCACTATCTGTGTAGTAACAGCGGGCAACATCCGCTCTATCGTCGAGTAGAGCCCACTAAGAATTTCTCTATCTCCACGGATATCACGGCGGAATTGGAAGGCCGGATTTAGGAAACATGCGGCTGCATGGATGGGCCTATGAAGTTGGTTTTGCCATCTCCTATCAATGATCTCCCAAATGGGACGATACTTATCCTGAACTCCACCATAGACTGATCTAATGGCCTCTTTGGCCCTATCCATGCCCTCATATATGTATCCCAGTGCAGGCTTCTCCCCATCTGCAACTCGTAGGAGAACTAGCAAGGGCTCAATAAACTGCAAAGTGCAAACATGTTTCACAAATAAGTGTGAATGAAAATAAACAAATAAAAGATATGATTAAAAATTAAAACATAATAAAGAATTAAATTTTACCTTCACAATCTCCTCCACTGGTGTCCAAAACCCTTGCTCGTCAAAAATGCAATTGGCCACACCAATCCCTGCAGTGCTTGTAGAAAACGATGAGGAAGACCACTCCTCACCAACAAACATGCGCCTTAAGGCTGCCTTTGACCGAATCAAGGATTGCAACGTGATAAAATTAGTTGCAAACCTAGTGATGCCAGGACGAGACAACTCCCTCAACCCCGTGTATTGCCTCATAAGGTTAAGCACCCATGTGTGATTGTATATAAATTTGCAAATGTTTCTACCTGCATCCACACATGTTTTGATCCATGGGAGCTTGCCAAGATCCTCCATCATGAGGTCAATGCAATGGGCGGCACATGGAGTCCAGAATATAGTAGGGTGCCTCTCCATCAATAATCTACCAGCAGCAACATAGTTTGCTGCATTATCTGTCACCACTTGCACTACATTCTCTTCCCCCACATCAGCTATCACCTCCTCTATAGCCTCACACAGATATGTGGCATTTTTGAATTGGGCAGAAGCATCAATGGACTTAATGAAAATGGTGTCACCTGAAAGAATAAGCAAAACCAGTTATTCAATAAATTAAAAAACAAAAATCAGCCATATTAAATTATTAATCACTAAATCAAATTCAAATTTCAATGCATTGAGGGAAGTACAATTACCTCCGGAGGACACTAGAAAATTAAGCAGCGTCCTATTTCTCCTATCGGTCCAACCATCAGTCATGATGGTGCAACCAATCCTCCTCCACTGCTCACGCTGCTCCTCTAATTGTGCTTTCACATCTGCCACTTTTTGACTCAAAAGTGGGCCCTTTAATTCATCTTCAGAAGGGGCTTTGAACCCCGGCCCACATATGGTTATGGCATCAACCATGTTTTGCCAAAAAGGTGACCTAAAACATGTCATAAATAAATTAATAAGTTACTTACATAAGTATTGTAAAATGAAAAGTTTTAAGATTTTAACTGCACTAAATTTGAATTCGATAATGAGATACATCTAGATTCTAAAATAATAAATTTTAAAACAATTAAACAAAAAAGAATTACCTGGCAACATGGAAGGGAATGGTGCAGTAGTACCAAAAGTCTGCAATTGTCTTTTTTGCTGCATCATGTACATCCTTGTTCCAACCCATGCTCTCAAGTGACGGTTGGGAACCAGGAGTAGTGCGTGGTACAAAATATGAGTCCACCCTAGATTTACGAACTCTAGGGCCAATAATACTACCACTACCACTACCACTACCACTAGCAGTACTAGTGCCACCAGCAGTAGGAGTATGCACAGGGATAGCTGGTGCAGAAGCAGTACCACTAGCACAAGCACTAGCACTAGGACGGTATGGAGGCATGGAAGAAGCATCTCCAACAGCACCAAGTCCATGTCCAACTCCCAAACTCACCAATTCATGCTTCTGTTTTTTTTTCATCTCTTTTTGCAATTCAAAAGTTTCTAATTGCACCTGCACTTCACGGACAGCCTCAGGAGGTGCTATAGGGCATCCCGCTGCATCATGGATGGGAATGCGTGCAATATGGTATTTTAATCGATTTATGCCTCCATGATATATTGTTTTGCAGTATTTACATTTTGCTTCCCCTTTTTTCATTCCGGGAAAGATTTCAGCATGTTTCCAAGCAGGGTCTTTTCTGCCTGGGGTTTGAGACATTGTGAAAATAATAATATGTTTTGATTTGCAAATGAATGTGGCTGCAATAACAAGTAGGGTTTATAAAATTATTTATATTGCAAGTAGGGTTTGTAAAAAAAAAATGCAAACTAAAAAAAACAATGATTTTTCAAATTACAATGAATTATTTGTTAAAAAAACACAAAAAAAACCAATAAAAATCAAACTTACCTCTTATATTTGGCTTGGAATGCAATGCAAACTCCTCCCAATCACTGGTAATGAGCTCTCAATGCACCTTCTTGCTGTTATGAAGCTTCCCAAATGGTATGTGGCCCTGTATTTGTCTTCAACAGCTTGCTGGTTGCCCTCTCTTCTCCTCTTATTTTTCCTCACAACTCTCTCTTCTCCTCCTATTTTGCCAAATGAATGAAATGAGGTTGCTTTTAGGGTTGGGGAGATAATATAACACAAAAAAAATAAAATTAAAACATCAAATTTTATGATTTTTTGTTCACTTTTCTTTCTGCATTCGCCGGCCGCGTCCAGGGCTCGGGACTCTCCGGGAAGCGGCGAGTCTGGCGCGTCCGGCGAGTCCGGCGAGTCCGGCTAGGACTCGGTAGGACTCGGCCGCGTCCGCGTCCGGGCTCCCAGGACCCGGCCAGGTGTGCTCGGCTCGGGACTCGCCGAGTTTGGGCGCTTCCGGGCGAGTCTCGTAACTATGGTCAAAACAATTGAAGGAACCAATTACGACAATGTCGTTTGGTTAAGTGATACAGAAACCTTCAGCCATGCACTTTCTCGAATCAATGATGAGAAGAGAAAGATGAAGTTGGAGGCTATGTACAACTACCTTCCCTCCATTTCACCTGAAAAGTCTGAGCCTTTATCTCTATCCAGAGACATGTCGTCTGAAGAAAGCACCAGCCCGACATTCATATTTAGGGATCCTAGAATCCTTCCAATGGCGGAAGTTATCATGATTTCTTCAAGCAAAGAGTCTGAGGGATACACACCAAGGACCCTGCCAGTAGAGAAATGGTTTAATGAACAAATGTCTGTGAAAGGCATGGACCATAAAAGTAAAGAATACTTTAAGCACACTACTTCTCGACATTATGTATCGGACCATAAATCCGAAGGTTATTATCTGTTTTGGGATAAAAATGACCAGATAAGAGAAGAACAAAATGAAAGAGAACTACAATTCTCTCAATCTGTAGGGTATGCACCACTTAGTTATGTATCCGAAAGTGAATCGGAAGGGTATTCACCCCTTGACTACTTGAATAGTCATTCGATGTAATCCAATGGATTCTTTTGAAATCCCCCTTATCAATAAATAAAATGAAGTATTTCTATCAATCAAAATATCAAAATTTTGTGTGAAAAACAATTGTTTGTATGAATGGTGTTTTTTTTTAATGTTTTCTTAAATAGTAAAGTATAATTTAGTCTAACTTGAAATTAAAAATTCAGGTTATAACTACTTTAAAACCATGGTGCGAACTTATGAAAGAACTCGAAACAATCCCAGGGCAAGTCAGGAAGGAGAACCATCATCAACGGAAATGGAAGCTAGATTAGATCAAATTATGGCTAGATTAACCAATCTCGAGCAAGAAAATGCTGAAGATAGGGTTGAAAAGGAGATAACCATAGATGATCATGAGGAAAGTTCTTTGCGTCATGATGAAAGGGAAAAGTCACCCACCAATTCTATTGAAAGAAATAAGAAAATGATATCTCGTGAGCTGACTAGGGATATGAAAAAGTTATACCTACCCAAGTTCGAAGGAACTGCTAGAGGTGACAAAGCCAAAGTATGGCTTGTTCAAATGGAGAAATATTTTGAAATACGGGATTATGAAGAAGTTACTAAGGCTGCATGTGGAGCCTACCAACTAGCTGGAGAAGCCTCCAATTGGTGGATGAACAAGAAGTTTGAACTAGACATAAGTTCATGGAAGCTAACCTGGAATGAGTTTGTGGAAATCTTCCGCAACTGATGGCTACCACAATTATACTATGATCAAAAACTCTCTGATGGAAGTGAACAGCCAAAGAATCCATTGAGTGCCTTCGAAAATCTTGAAAATTTATGCAGAGGGACCTTTCAACAAAAAAAACCTCTTCTCCAATTAGTGACAGCCCTAGATACCAAAGGTAAAAATTCAAGGGGGAGTAGGGTATGGTTGTGTTACATTTGCAATACATATTTTAGAGGGAGCTACACAAGGGTACAGTCTTTGTGTTTGAATGGAGACTCTTGATTGTTGTGCATCGACCTACCGCATGGAGAGAGATTCGAAACATCCTCTGGAGGTCGCCATTGGTGATAAATGGTTCTGTTTGCATCTATGACATGCAAGATTTCACTTGTCGATTCATCTGAAGGCCTTCTTGGAAGTAGACTCAGCGCCCCTTCGAACTGTTCATCACCTTTTGCTTCATCTTCAAATTGATATTCTTCTTTTATCCATTCATCTTCAGGAGGTCGCAGTTGGTGATATAGTACTTCGTTTTCACCAACATCATGCTCATGAAATTCTGACTCAACCTTCAAACCAAGGAACAACTCCTCCGTACCCTCATGTTGAATACACCAAGCATCCTTGTGCACATATGTAAGCTTGTCTTCAAAAATTGAGGATTCCTTAATAAGTTGGTTCTAAAATATAAAGGGTAACGCCCCTTTGAATTGTTTTGTTTGTGGTCGAGAGGCGGGACATTCGAAATATGATGATTGTCCTTCATATGCTTCTTTTGATGCCACGACTTGATCACCGTTTTCTCATCCTTTTGATCATTTTACCCAAGGGTATTTGAGATTTCTTTTCCTATAACTACTTGCAGCACTTCTCTTTTTCGTGCAGATGAATGCTCAACAAGGATTTCCTCCTTTACTTGGATCGACGAAGCATCGAATGATAGGTCTTCGTGACAGCTTTCTGAACCTTGATCATTGCCTACAATTTCTTCATCCTCTTGAACGTCTTCTATTGTTTCCTTTATTTCAATGCCTTCTTCCTTAGGCACCATGTTCGGAATTTCACTTTCAACTGCAATTCCTTCTGGCTCAATTGTGATATCTTCTTGAAACTCAGTCCCTTGATTGTCACATGATGTGGTGCCATCCTTCTCCGGATAAGTTTCATCGATCACAGCTGTAAGGTGCATCTCCCTCATTTTATCTTCTAGGCATTCCTCCTTTGGTGCAAGGTACGTCAGCGGAATGTAGGCCTCTGAAAATTCTGCATCGCATATACTTGGATGTTCCAACCATCCTAACTGATGTTGCACTTGGCTAATGGCCTCCTTGCATAATTGACAAGTGGATTCTGAATGCCTCTCATTGTGAATTCTACACCAGCCAGTCAACAGGATGCATTCCACAGGCACCTTTTCAATGCTCAATTGCTTCTTGCTTCTTTCTTTGTATCTCTCGAACAATTCGCTGAGGCTTGGACCTTCTGGCACCACTGGTTTCAAAATATCTAGAAAGAAAATTTCTTATTGCAAAGCCTGATGCACCCTTGACAAGAACATCATACAATTTAATTCATTGTGCCAAGTGGTACCGTGAATTCTGCATCTATATCTTACTACAAAGTCAGATAAACTTCCTGGAGACAACTGTGCATTCAAAACTTGATGTAGCAAGGCAAGATCAACTTCAACACCTCCATGGTCATGAGAAATTTGTGGCCGATACCCATCCATTGAGGGATCTCTGATTTTTTTGATTTTTTAACTTTTCACTTTTTTTGGATTTTTTGACATAGAAGAGATCTAACATATCTCTAATTTGGCATTTCGAACTTTATACTGCTTTCGTCCAGCTGAATTTCTTCTCTTGTGAAAATGAATAATCTGAAGTCCGCCCTCCTTCTAGCGCCAATTCTGTTGACGTGTGTTTTACGACAACACCAACACAGAATAAAATGTCCAATGGTCACTCTATTCTCTCTTGATCAAAGTATTCTGCATGCTAAGATTGCGTGAAAGTTCATGCGTTCAACTCCAAGGTTACTTTTATCGCGAATAGACTCAGTTGGTTGATGTGAATATGCTGGGTATTCCAAGGGGACTTACGTAGTTGTTCAACTCTGTGAAGCAGTTAAGACATGAATGATTTGACAATGAGGCTTTGATTCCTAAGTTAACCAAGAAAATACTGAATTGAAAAGGAATAGGGGTAAATATTCCACAATCTATTTCTAAAGGATGGAATGCGAGGGCTGACTTCGACAATCTTCAAACCAAACTTTGTTTCGCCTCCCCTTCGGACAACTCTGACAAAGTTGGTACAATCTTCAAAGGATGAGTAAGATATTCAAATTATGAATCAACATGCGCACCCCATCACAACGATGCAAGTGAACACACAAGAATCACAATTGAAGTTAGGTGCTGAAATTCCAATTGACCACGCAAGGCAGACTTACCATCAGCAAGCCCGCTAGTGGTATGGACAAAGGAAGACTTGTCCAAACCAAACGCCACACTCCACAATTAACAACTACTTGCATAAAATAAAGTCTACTTTACTCAAATCTACTTGAATTGGAAAGATGAACAAGCCTTGCTAGCTACTCACAATAAAAGATAGAACCACCAATCAATGATAAACCTTTGTATTATGAGAGTTTTCCACAACAACTTCTTACAAAACTTTCAAAGGGAAAGCTTTCTTTCCTTTTCAAACTAAGCTAACTCCTAGCTCTACTCTCTAACTTCTATCTCCAATTCTGTCTAGCTCTGATCTATCTCTATTCTATGTCTAATTTATTACAAATGAGGGGGGATGCCCCTTTTATAGTTGGCCCAGTCCAGCGGACGGCTTAGATTGAATTACAATGAAGGGCTCAGATTGAGCCACATATGCCCTAATTAGGGTTTTTGCCCTAAAATCCACCACAGAGAGGAGTGGGGTAATAAATGAACAGAATATTCTCCACTCCTCTGCAGGAACCACTATGAGCGATTAATGCCCATCACCATCTTCTAGAAGGTTCTCGTCCAGAAATGAGTTCCCACTCTTCTACCTGCCAATTCTGTTGCGCTAGGAGGAGGCAAGCACACAACAACACTTGATTCAAATCCTCCTTGCAAAAAGTTCTTCTTCATTAAGTCCTCCTGTTGCTTTCATTCTTGGATGCATTTCTCTCTTGTAACTTTCACATTTCTTCAGCTCACTGCCTTGGGCGTATTTAGCCCCTTTTGCTCCACGTTCTTAATGCCTTAGACAGATCTTCAATGCCTTTTCCTTTTCCAAAGTTGTAACGTTGTCCATCTTCATCACCTCAAGTCCTCACGCTCTGGCTCCGGTGTTCATCCTGCAAAACAGAAAGAAGAGCATCAAAACATTTATAATATAAATTCACTTTTTTTACCTAATTCCTACGTTTTGACTTCCAAGCTCTGCTTGACCTCTAGATCTGATAAAGCTTATCACTTTTCTAGCAAACTTTCATCATGGGCCCATTGTGTGCTAGGGCGCATGCCATCTTGTTGTTTTCATCCTCCTGCTGTAGCAATTTCATTCACTTGCCCTGTCCACCTTCTTTTAAGAGCTTGGTGACTGAGATGAAATTCCACTCACCTTGAGCTTGAGTGCATTTGACCCCCTCTGCTCTCTTTTTCCATGCCTTAGAAAACTTATCCATCTGAGCCTTAGAAAATTTGCTAAACGGATGCCAGGCTAAAATCTTTGTTGAAACAATACGAGCAAGGTATGGAAGAATTTTAAATCATCTCCCAGTGGGAAATGTCCAATACCCAGAAGAAATTTCCCCTTAGAAATCATCATTTTCATGTGTATCCAAACGAAGGGGTAAGTTTAATTTTTATTATTTTTTGAAAAATAATAAAAATTGCTAAAGTTTATTTCATTTTAATTCTGGGCGCACCTCACACCTGCAACCTTCATTTTTTTATGCCTTGGCATTTTCCTATTTTCCTGAAGAAATTCTCTTCCTGCTTACGGGCACAATTCACCTTGTACTTGGAAAATCTAATATTACCTCCTCTAGGCGTGTTTCTCATCTTCACCTTAGGAAATCCCTTAGAAACCTTTTAATTTAATTAACTTACCTTGGGCGCACTTCATACTACATGCCTTTACCTTCATCTCCCAAGCATTGTCACGCCTTAGAGTTTTACCTTACACTCAGCAACTTTTCTTAAGTCCCAACCTCCTTGGAGCGCATTTGAAGTCTTCTACTTCCATTTTCTAACTTAGAAGTTCCTTCAGCATTTCCTTCTCTCTAGGCGTATTCCCTTTAGTGGCGTTTTATTTTAATGCCATAGACAAATTCGTAAGTCTTGTATGTCCTCCTTATCTTGGGCACATATGGGGCCATGTGCTGCAATTTTCATAACTTAGAAACTTCTTTTAACATTTCTTTCCTTGCTGGCGCATTCTACATGTTTCTCCTTTTATTTTCACCACTTAGAAAATTCTCACTTCACTTCCCTCAAGGGCGAACTTTGTATGTGCTACTTCCATCATTAACATTTAGATATTTTATTCCCACTTGATTGTTGGGCGCACTTGAGGGTGCCTAGTTTTATTTTCCCTCACTTGAGAATTTCTTCAACTCCCAACCTTTGTTGGGCGTACTTCAGCTAGTGAGGTTTTATTTTCCTCACACTTAGAAACCTTTTAAGCTAGCTCCTCCTTCTTATCAGCTTGGGTGCATTCGAGGCCATGTGCTGCAATTTTAGAAACCTCTTCATCCCACTCTCCTCATCCTTGGCGCATTGAGAGGGGTCAACTTCCATTTACCTGCCTTATACAATTTTAACCAGCAAGCTACCTTGTCTTGCCTTGGGCGCATTTTGTATGGGCCACTTTTATTCCCAACACTTGGGTGTTTTTACTCTTCCAGCAATCTTGGGCGCATTTAGCATGGTGGGCTCTCACTTTCCAATGCCTTAGCATTTTTACTTGGTATCCTTGCTAGAGGGCGCATTTTAGAGGGTCCACTTTCGTTTTAACACTTCGCAATTTCCTTCTTTTAACCCCTTCATGCCTGGGCACATTTTATCCCATGGGCTTCCATTCTCAATGCCTTAGAAACTTTTCTAAGTCATCACACAAGCTGGCCGCATTTAGAGAGGTCAACTTCTACTTTACTTGCCTTAGAAATTTTTCCTTAACCTCATGTTACCTTGGGCGCATTTTGCCCATCAAGCTTCCATTCTCAATGCCTTCTACCTCCATGCTCTTCTTTGGGCGCATTTTCAAAGAGGAACTTCCATTTTGATACTTAGAAGAATTTTGAACATCTTGAGGGCGCATTTCCCATAGGGAGGAGGAAATTTCATTGCCTTAAGAATTTTCTTGCCATGTCCTCTCAGCTTGGGCGCATTTGAGGTAGGGTGGAGGAATTTTCAACTTTTTCAAATTTTTCAACATTCTCTCACACCTTGGGCGCATTTCACATAGGGTGGAGGAATTTTCATACTTAGGATTTTTGATGCCAGTCTTCATGCTTGGGCGCATTTCATACTTCCTCCTGCCAGTTTCCACTCGTGGACTTAGAATTTTCAATGCTCTCAGCTACCTCTTGCCACTCTATTTTTAGTAATTTTTTGGAGAAGTGAGACTTTTTGTGGCCTTTTATCTTCTGACTTTGGAGCTGGTGTGGTATGCCTCCTATGGCCCTGCTACCCCATTTATACTTGTTGTCCAAGCTCATTTGCTATTTTTAGCAAACCCTAAAATTGATTGACTTCTGCAGCTTCGTTTGACTTGAATTTTTCACCACGTGGTCCTCATCACTTGATGAACCTGTTCACACCTGCCCCTTGCCCTGACCTGCTATTTATAGCCGTGTTCTGAAGACGACTTACTATAAATAGTAAGTTCTCAGATTGCGCCCAAATTTTACCAGTGGATTGCCTGAAGGACGTTGATCGTGATGGGATATCTTCGTTTTTCGAAATTCTGGCTTTTTACCCCTTTTTTAGGCATCGAAGCTGGAAACCCTAATTTGATATGCATGTGCCTTGAATAGTCTCCGTCTGACTTGATTTTTGCTGCATGTTGCTTTGTTCGTGATGTTGAAGTGTCGGGGAGCTGCTGGAGTGAAACTGCTATTTATAGTAAGTGTCCGGAAAGTGGTTAATCTGATGTCGAATGAGTTTGCATGTCACAGTGCCCGTGGGATCTCAAAAAACCCAGAAAACTAGTCAACATGCAGGCACTGGCTAAAAATAGTGAGTCCCTAAAAACTGGTCCATTCTATCTGCATGTCATACCACTGCGAAGCTCTCGCTAAACCCATAAGGAATATCCGGACATGCGTTGAAAAACTCTGCATGCAAACCCTAAAAATAGCCTCTAAAGGCTATACTGCTGAAAGTCACCATCTCAATTTGCATGTCACACCATTGCGAACGTCTTGAAAAACCCAGATACATTCCCCAATCATGCCTTGGACAATCATATGTTTAAACCCTGAAAATAGCTCCTGAAGCTTAAACTGCTAAAAATAGCCAGTTGTTTGATTCAGTTGACAAATGAGTGACAGAGTAACCAGATACTTCATCAGAAACCAGGCCAGATCTCAAATACAATTTCCGCCAGTACCAGATGCAGATACATTGTCAGAAGCCTTAAGAGAAACGGGTAGAACAGTTGAAAGTATGTCAGAAGGACCCCGTCTTTCAATGGAAGAAAAAGATGCCCAAACAGAAAAGAAGTTTGACAACATGTTAGACATGATGGCACGTTTGTTAGCTAGATTGGATCAGCAAGCTAGTCAGAACACTATTCAGCCCCAATAGAATCAAATTGGTGAAAACAGTGGTAACAGTGTTGTTAATGGAACTTATGGTCCTGATGGTCATGATGGTTCAGCGGTAAATGGAAGGGATAGAACTGTTGGACAACATGTCACAATCACAAGAGGATCTTCATCTAGACCTCTTCTCCCTACATTCACTTCGAGAGATAAGCCACCACCAGAAGTTGGGTTACCTTTTGCTAATGATGCTAGGCAAGCATATATGGAGTATATCTTTTTACCCCCCGATATGAGAGATGCATGGACCTTTGATCAATTCATGAATCAAAGAAGTAGAAGAAATGGTGGAAGGAATGAACATCGTCCTCCAATGAATCATAGAAATGATTTTCAACAAGCATTGGGTAAGATTACCTTGGACCACTTTGATGGATCTTTAGAAACTTATGTTGCTGATTTTCAAAGGTTGTCAGTAATGGTGCCTAACATTACCGAAAGAAGACTTGTGGTATTATTTGCTGAAGGTTTAATGGAGCCTTTGAAGGGATGGGTCAAAGCCTTTGATCCACCATCGTTGGATGAAGCAATCAAGAAAGCAAGGAGCATGGAGTTGGCTGCTACAAAGCCAAAATTTCAGTCCAAACCTTTCAAAAAGGATAAGAAGAAGTTTCCTCCAAATCAGCCCAACAAGTATCCCCAAAGAATCTCTGATGAACTCAATGATCAGCTTAGAAAAGAAGGAGTTTTCTATACTTGTCGTGAACCTTGGACAAGGGTCACCGTTGCTATGGGAAAGGTAAAGTACATCAAATGGAGGGTTATTTTGATTATGGATCAGAATCTGATCCGTATGATCAGCAGTACGAAACAGCAAGTAGTAAAGGAGAAGAAGCTCCAAAAGAGGAACCAAAGGTTGGAGATGGTAGTGCCTTTGCCCAACTGTCTAGTTTCCAAAAGAATGAATCCTTTCGAGTTCGTGGAGTGGTTAGTTCTCAAAGGATTGTTGCTCTAATTGATACAGGAGCAACTCATAATTTCATTGATGAAGGTCTAGTTACCAAAAGAGGATTGAAGACCGAAGAGTTTGAAAGATTCAAGGTAATGGTAGCAGATGGTTTTACCATATCTTGCACAAAAAAAATTCCTAATCTTTCCATGCAATTGGAAAATTATGAGGTGAAGAATGACTTCTATGTTGTTGGCATTGGTGACACCGATACTGTTTCGGGAATACAATGGCTGCGATCTCTTGGAGAGATCACCTTGAATTTGCAAACCATGGAATTGAAATTCCAAGCTGATGGGAAGAAGGTTGTTTTGAGAGGGATGTCCAATGGAGGTCCTCGAATTGTGTCCTTGAAAAGAATGGAGAGGCTGATCCGTCATGATCAAGTTGAATGGGCAGCAGAATGTATGATCTTACCAGCTGATCCAGTTGTCGAAAAAAGACAATACTCGCCTGATATTCAAGCTCTACTTTCTAAAAAGAGCAAGGTTTTTGGTGATTTACCTTCGAGAAGACCACCCGAAAGGGGGTGTGAGCATGTGATCGAGCTAGAAGAGGGTGCAAAGCCGGTCATCACTACTCCTTACCGTTATCCAAAGAAACAGAAAGATGAGATAGAAAAGACCATCAAAGAACTTTTGGAGGTAGCGTTCATTCGGCCAAGCAAAAGCCCTTTTGCTTCAGCAGTAGTGTTGGTCAAAAAGAAAGCTGGTACAATGCGTATGTGTGTTGATTATCGCACATTGAACCAAAAGACCATCAAGAATAGATATCCTATTCCTAGGATAGATGAGCTTATTGATGAGCTTCATGGGGCTATGTAGTTCTCGAAGATTGATCTTCGATCCGGTTACCACCAAATCAGGATGAGAGAAGGAGATGTTGAGAAAACTGTTTTTAGATGCCACTATGGGCATTTTGAATTCCTTGTCATGCCATTCGGTTTGACTAACGCTCCGGCAACATTTCAATCTTGTATGAACAAGACTTTCAGGCAGCAGTCGAGGAAGTTTGTGCTTATCTTCTTTGACGATATTCTCATTTTCAGCAAGTCTTGGGAGGAGCACCTTCAACACTTGGATGAACTGCTTAGCATTTTGGAGGCAGAATGCATGTTTGCTAAAGAATCAAAATGTGAGTTCGGAATGACAGAGCTTCTCTATCTCGGCCACATTATCAGCTCTAAGGGGGTCAAAGTTGATCCTGAGAAGATTAGAGTCATTATTGATTGGCCACCTCCAAAGAATGTGACTCACTTGAAAGGATTTTTGGGCTTGTGTAGTTTTAATAGAAGGTTTGTCAAGGGGTATTCTCACATGGCAGCCCCTCTTACAGATCTCACCAAAAAGGGAGTTTTTTTATGGACAGATAAAACACAAGGAGTGTTTGATAAGTTCAAGCAAATTATGAGCTCATGTCCAATATTGGCTTTACCTGATTTCAAAAAGCCCTTAGAATTGCAATGTGACACTTCAGGTGAAGGAGTTGGAGCTGTTCTCATGCAAGACAAACACCCTATTGTCTTCGAAAGCAGAAAATTGAGAGGAGCAGAAAAGTTATATTCAATTTATGACAAAGAGATGTTTGCCATTATGCATGCTTTGTCCAAATTCCGCCAATACTTGGTGGAAAGTAAATTTGTGGTTAAGACTAATCATAATAGTTTTAAAAATTTCATGCGCCAAAAAGATTTGAATGAAAGGCAACAAAAATGGGTAAGCAAACTTCAAGCCTATGACTTCGATATTGAGTATGTCAAGGGAAAGAACAATGTAGTTGTGGACGCTTTGTCCAGAAGACCTCATTTGCAGTCATTGTGTGAGCTATCAGCAGATTGGAAAGAGTTGATTGCTGCTGATTATGCAAAAAATCAGTTCACAACCAGCATTATAGAAGGTCATTTGAATGATGAAAGGTATAGTTTGGTAACTTTGGTTGATGGTTTGATTATGTAGAAGGGTAGAATCTTTTTGGTACCCGAATCCAAGCTTAAGAAGAAGATTTTACAGTCATTCCATGATGTTCCTCTTGCTGGTCATCAAGGCATGTTCAAGACTTATAAGCAAATAAGAGAGAGGTTTGCTTGGAAAGGAATGAAGGAAGAGGTCATGAATTATATAAAGGAATGTTCTACTTGTCAAAAGAATAAAAATGAACATTCTTTTCCAGCTGATTTATTGCATCCTTTACCAATTCCAAATTAGAAATGGGAAAGTATTGCTATGGACTTCATCACTGGTTTACCCAAGGTGGAAGGCCGTGATTGTATTTATGTTGTGGTGGATAGATTAACTAAATATGCTCATTTCTATGCTATCACTAATTCATTTACAGCAGCTCAAGTAGCTGAGTTGTTCTTTAGAAAGGTTTTTCGTTTGCATGGTTTGCCTAAGACCATTGTCAGTGATAGAGACAGCAAGTTCCTAAGTGTGTTTTGGCAAGAGATATTCAGGTTGAGTGGTACAGTGCTCACTTCAAGCACTAGTTATCACCCGCAAACAGATGGGCAATCTGAGATTGTCAACAAATGGTTAGAAGGCTACCTCAGAAATTATGTTTCAGGGCAGCAAAAGGCTTGGGTTAAGTAGCTTAATTTGGGGGAGTTTTGTTACAACTCTTCTTATCACATGTCAATTAAGATGTCTACTTTTATGGCTCTCTATGGGTATGATGTTCCTAACTTTGTAGACTTGGTGTTTGATGATAGTAGAGCTCCCCAAGCAAAGGATATGCTTTAGCACAATCAAGACATCTTGAAGTTTGAAATATACCGGCCAATTTTTTTTTCAATTTTTCCACAACTCAATTCACCCGTTAACATTACGAAAACTCAATCCAACTGAAGGGAACTGTTGTGACCTTTTTCACACGTCACCCCATCCAAATGTGGACCCCCTAAATTTTGCTCCATTCTGGTCTTTTGGGCTTTGGTTCGCTCTCTCTCTGGTCTTTCGTCCTTTTGGGGATGTCCCGTCGTTTGACCCAGGTTGAAATATTGATTAAGTCTACACAATTAGGGTTTTCTATCCTTCAGGCTTTTTAAGGTCAAACCAGGTTATCAAATTGGAATCTGAGCTTAGTACTGCAAACACAAGGCTTCCAGCAAAGTCCCACTGAATTTTTATCGAATTCTGACAACTTACTATTTATAGTAAGTACTCAATCGGGGACTATTTCAGCAAGATTTTGGAATTCTGTCAGCTTCGACACATTCAGAACACATCAAGCTGCTTGCACGTAAATTTTGAGTCAGATCAGACAACTTGCTATTTTTAGCAATTCAGGCTTCAGGAGTCATTTTCAAAGGTCAAACATATGATTCTTCATTGCATGTCTGGAGATTACTTCTGGGTTTCTCGAAACCTTCGCAACGATATAACATGCAAACCGAGACGACCACTTTCAGAGTTCAGCCTTCGGAGGATATTTTTAGCGTTTGCATGCAGAGTTCTCTAACGCATGTCCGGATATTCCTTCTGGGTTTTTCAAGAGCTTCGCAACAATGTGACATGCAAGCGGAGAAGATCAAGTTTCGAGGACTTACTATTTTTAGCCAGTGCCCGCATACAGACCAGTTTTCTGGGTTTTTCTGGGTTTCTTGAGATCCCACAGGCAATATGACATGCAAAATCATCCGGCAGTGGATGAGTCACTTTCCAGGAAGTTTCTATAAAATAGCAGTTTCACCCCAGCCACCCAACACTTCAATTCAGCATACAGAGTGACATGCAGAGTCAAACGGAGACCGTTCAGGATACATGCAAGTCAAATTAGGGTTTCCACTTTTATAGGGGGTAAAATCCAGAAATTGCCAAAACGAAGTACCCCACCAATGTCAACATACTTCAAGGCACCTGCTAGCAAAATTTGAGCGGAATCGGAGAACTTACTATTTTTAGTAAGTCAGGGCGCGGCTATAAATAGCAGGTCTGCACCCGAGGTTGGCATCAGAGCGACACTCAAGTTATCAGGATTAGGCATTGCAAGTTTCAGGTCAAACGGAGCTACTGAAGTCAGAAAATCAAGAACTTACTATAAATAGCAAGTGGCTATAAATAGCAGGTCAGGGCAAAGATCTGACAAAACAGGTTCACAAGGCAAAGAAGATCGGATGGTGAAATTTTCAAGCAAAACGGAATTGAGGAAGTCAAGGAAATCAAGGGCTTACTATAAATAGCAGGTGGTTATAAATAACAGGCTGACATGTGGGACAGGCGAAAGCAAGTTCACCAGGCAAAGAGGGTCATATGGTGAAATTTTCATACCAAACGGAGCCATGGAAGTCAGAGAAGCAAAGACTTACTAAAAATAGAATGTGAGATTGAAGGCAGGCAGAGATATGAAAAAATTCTCTAAGTCTGGAAAATGAAAGTGGCCTAGTGAAAATGCGCCCACATCAAGATTGATAGCCTGAAAATTTTCTTAAGTATGAAACAGAAGTAGCCACCCCTATATGCGCCCCAGTGAGGGTGATGAAGACTTAGGATATTCTAAGTATGGGGGAATCAAAGCTCATGTATGAAAATGCGCCCACCTAGTAAAACAGAAGCATGGGGTCTCATTTGCGCCCAAGGAGAAAGAAAGCCTTTGAAAATAATCTAAGGCACGAAACGAAAGTACACCCTCTAGAATGCGCCCTCAAGCAAAATTCTAAGTGTTTGAAAATTTTTTAAGTATAAAATGAAAGTTCAATGGGTAAAATGCGCCCACCTTAGGAAGGAAGTCTTTAAAATATTTCTAAGGCAAAAATGGAAGCATGCTAGTGAAAATGCGCCCTCACATGAAAGCTCCTCCATCAAAATGCGCCCAAAGATGAGTGAGAGGCCGAAAAGTTGCTAAGGCATTGAAAATTGAAGTTGAAGAGGCTAAATGCGCCCAAGTAAGGTGATGAAAGGCTAGGGCGTGGAAAATGAAAGTTGCCTACCTCAAATGCGCCCACATGTAAATGCGCCATCAAAAACGCCTAAGGCATAAGAATAAAAGTACGCCTAGTCAAATGAGCCCAAGGTGGTGATGGGAAGATCAAAATTTTCTAAGTGTGGAAACGTGGAGAGGACCCTATAAAATGCGCCCATGTTGGAGGATGCCTAGCAATACGCCTAAGGCATGGAAAATAAAAGTTGAGGGTGCTAAATGCGCCCAAGTTGAAGCAAAGATGTTGAAAACGTCTAAGGCATCAAATGAAAATAGACATGGCAAAATGCACCCAAGACGAGTTGAAAGGGGTTTTAAGAAATATTTCTAAGGCAAAGTAAATGGAAGTGCCAAGGTAAGAATGCGCCCTTGAAGGGGTTGATGGAATTAAAAACTCCAAGGCGTGGAAAACAAAAGTAGACGGGTGGAAATGCGCCCAGCAGGGATTGTTATTTGAGAAAAGTGCCTAAGGCAAGTAAAATCAAAGTGGACATACCTAAATGCGCCCACCATGGAGGAGTTAGCAAAAAAAAAAAAAAAGGGAGAGAAGAAAATGCTAAAGCATTGCAAATGTAAGCTCACCCTCCCTTTTGCGCCCATGAAATGAAGACTTGAGAAAATTTCTAAGTCATAAAAAATAAAATGCCAAGGGGTTAAGCGCGCCAGGGGTGTAAAGTGAGAAATTCTTCTAAATGAAATAAATATTTCATCAAAAATATACGCCTAAGGGGGTGAGGATTTAATTTTGCTACTAAGTGTGTGAAGTGAAAATACACCCTTGGCATGGAGAGATAGTTTGATGAATTTTAAAATTTTCTAGAGGCAGTGGAATAAGGTTGACATATATTTTTCAAGGGGGAGAATTAATATTGATGAATATTTTTCATAGGTTAAATGAAAAATTAAATGAACCCGTCCAAAAGGCACCCTTGGGTTGACAGAGTCAAAAAATTAATTTCCTATGGGAAATTTTAACATTTTCAGAGGAAATTCGTTTTGACTAGATTATTTTCCTAAAGGAAATTAAATCTCAGAGGGTGGATTAATCTGAGCGAACAAGTGATTTCTGTCAGCGGGTTGAATTATTTTAAGAGAGAAAATTTAAAATGTCTAAGGCAAATTTCATGAAATTGAGGATTTAAATGGCAGACATTTTAACAGATTGGAAATAAATTTACAACTCCCACGAATTTTTTCGAGTTGAATTTAATTAAACACTGCGAGAATTTTAAAATGGAGTTCTCAAACAAATCAGAGTGATTTTCTCGCAAGTTGTTTAATCACCAGCAGTTAACTGGCAGACTAGAAGGAAAAATTCGAATTTTTACAAGGAAAGAATCTTCATTAATGGCAACTGCCATAATGACTGGCTGACGACTAGCCCACTACTGCGCCTAAAATGGAAGATGCCAAATGGAGAGAGTGGAGAATTGATGAAGGTGCTAAAAATAACCCCAGCACTAATTGGCAGGATTCTTCGAGAAGAATTATTTAAGCAGTCTCTCCTGTCATTTCTTCTCACATTCTTCGAAGTGTTGAGTTGCTGAGGAAGTTCTTGAGAGATTGAAATCTTTGAAAGTTCCTAAAAAGAGAGGTTCTATGAGAGTTCTATTTTTATTTCGAAGTGTTGAGTTGCTGAGGAAGTTCTTGAGAGATTGAAATCTTTGAAAGTTGCTGAAAAGAGAGGTTTTGTGAGATTTCTATTTTTATTTCGAAGTGTTGAGTTGTTGAAAGTGCGAAATTACTGGAGGATTTATTTCTCAAGTTGCAGAGATTCTCGAAGTTGCTACAGATTTAATTTATTCGAGCTGCTGAAAGCTAGTTGCTATTGGAGTTGAGAAGAAATTGCAGCAATCTCTTTATTTCTTCACTCTCCAAATTGCTGAAGTTGACGAAGTGTGGTCCAAAGTTTGATTTATCTTGTGTTGGAAAATTAGCTACATTGCTGAAAGTTGTTGGTGTGCTGCGATTTTTCTTCGCCAGTCGGAAGTGAAATTGCTTAAAGCTTCTTTCTAAGCTCAGAGTTTTTATACAGTTTGAGGTTTGGAGTTAGAAATTTATGCTAAAGAATTTCATTTTCAAAGCTAACTCTACATCCGCGGCCGTCTCGGAAGCTATTTTATTTTATAAAACTCTGCAATCTAACTTATTGTTATTTCGTAGATGGCCAGAGCAAAGGATGTTGCAGGAACAAGCAGAGCTGCAGGCAGAGCTACAAACACTGAAACGGGCAAAGCGAGCTCATCCCGGCAGGCAATGATCAAAAGGCTCGCCAAGTCATTTCTTCCAAAATCGGCAATTGTTTCAAAGTTGGCAAGATTAAGTGACACCAACCTCGGGTCGTTTAATCTAAATGCACTCAAGTCTAGGATGTACGGACTAGGAGGCCATCAACCGTCAATCACGGCACATAACATCATGAAGAGTGTTATCTACGCAGCCGCCGGTTTTCCACCAGCAATTCAGTGCCCGGAGCTAATCATGGAGTGTGCGAATTACTACAAACCGAAGTGTAGAACCATTGTCTCTCCGGATGGCAAATTGCTTGCCAACTTCACGCTAGATGCCATCGGAGAGGCATTTGGGATTCCTACTTCCGAAAAAATGCTATACGAAGATGTGAAACAGGAATACTGCGACTTGATGATGATGCTGAGCCGGATAAATGGGAGTGCACAGGCCTACTTCTTCGAGCCTTGGATGTTCTACTTCATCGAGATCATCTTGGAGGGGAAGGAGTGTGTCGACTGGGCAAGAATGATCAGTGATAACATAGATGAACAGTTCAGGAATCTGGGGACGAAAACCTTTTAAATGAGCTCGTATGTTATATATATGCTGGCAAGAATGACCAAGTACCGAGGGATTACATACAAGGAGCCAATTGGCAGTGCCCTTGACCAGTTCAAAATCCATGAGGCCTGCACGCAGTTACATCTAACCAACCCTGCCAGTTATAAACGAGCTAATGATGCATTCACAATGCACATCACGAGGACCCTTCAGTGGAGAACACAGCAAAGAATATCCAAAGAGGCACAAGCATTGATAGAAGAATACGGATATTGGCTCATCCAATTTCTGAAATTCACTTACATTAGGCTGCAAGGGTTCACTTCGTATCCATACCGGCTACCGAGGTACCCCACCGATCACATTGTGATGCTGGAAGTATCTAGGCAATTGATCGCCTATGATAAGATCCAGAAAAAGAAGAAGGGTGGGCTTGACTTTCCTATTGCCATGGGAAATTCTATCGAGGTGTGTCCCTCCTTGCAGGCAGCTCGAGAAGCAGAGGATGAGCTGCAATTCTATCATCTATCGTATCACACAGGCAGGCAAGATTTCGATCCTTACAGAAACATCCGAATGATACAGAACGTTGAGTACCGGCACAAGGCCCACATCGAGGACTTTTGGGCAAATGCTGTTGATGAGGTTGAAATAAGGAAAAGGATGTTTTCTAGGCTTCCCCTTAAGTTGATCAAGGAATGTGAGATCATCCCAGTTCCCGACCAGGTGGAAGAGGATGTCAATGTTATACAGCCCGACTATGGTTCAGTCAGGGATACTCTAGTCCCACCACCTGATTGGTCCGAGCCAGAAATCATGGACTTGGACACGCTCTCTATTCCGGTGTTGACTTTCACAAGAGCTTGGGTCGATAGACATGTATGCAGACTTAAGAGCAGATCAATCGCCCTTACTTATAACTTGATGGGTGACCCAAGGCCGCTATCAGTGAGAAGGGGAAAACAGGTTGCTCAAACACCAGAAGCACAAGTAGAAGTACCAACCCAGCCGATACCGTTGAGGATGGAGCAAGCATCACCTATGCACTCACAAACTCAGTCTTCGAGTTTGAGAGTGATTTCATTATTTGCTGATCAGAGGGCAGGATTGGGTGAAGAACGGGAGCTTGAGGAAGTGGATCAGCCCAACATCCGAGAATCGGATAGTATAAGCGTTAGTGCATCCAGGGCTGGCCGACAAGAGGAAGAAGAGGAAACAGTGGCCGACACTCGTTTCCAGCAGATGTTGGACATGACATTAGAGGAAGAGGAAAACACAGAGCAGGGGACCCAAGGGTTAGGAGATACGCAACTCGTGGAAGATGATGAGCCCAAGCAGAACAGTGCAAAAAGAGAAGAAGTACACGAGGTGGAGGCAACAGAAGAGCAGCCCCTTGTCATTTGCAATCCACAGCAGACAGTGCCGGATTGGCTCACGGAGAGAATGAGAAGAGAGCCTGAGGATGATACGGATCCAACCATTGAGATGGAAGAATTCTTCAAAAGGATTAGTGCACCTCCAGAGAAGAAGAGAGCCAGAAAATTCTCGAAGATTTCGACTGACGAGTCAGGCTCTCGCACACTCCAAGTTGCTGTCCCGAGGGAGGAGTATGATCGAGCCGAGGAGAGGCCTGAAAACTATGTGATCACCACCGTAGAGTTGGGTCGTCCTACGGGAACCCAAATTGTCGAGGAGTTTGATAACTCCTATCAGGCGCTGAAGGACCAGTTGCTCAGAACAAAAGGGAAGTATAAGAAGTTAAAGAAGGAGCACAAACCCTTGATTGGATATGTGCAAAGTCTAGCGCGTCCAGGTGAATAGGAAGACCTAGCAGTAGAACTCCCACCTGAGCTTCCGAGGGAGTCAGTTATTGGCTTGGAGGACTTAAAGAAGATGGAGACGGAGGCAGACAAATGGGTCAGCCATGTTCGGGCTGATACAGAGAAATTTATGGAGGACCTCGCCGATGCTTATCGACAGGCCTCGAATATTTTGACGCGCATGGATATGGTAGATCAAGCCTGGGGCGATACCCGCATCTATCAGACGAAGACTGTTCTTCGTTTAGGGGCTTTGATGCATATACCTCTACAGACTTTGATGGATGGAGGTGTAATTCAGGACGGCGACAGGTATGACTTCACCAGTTGGTACTCCTCGGTGGTCACAAGTCGTGGGTTTCACGATGCAGCAAGGGCAGATTCGGCCAGAACCAGGAAGGCAATGGGCAACATCGTGGAGGGAGTCCTTAATACACTGGAGGCTATATTTGCTAGGAGGCTGGCCCCGGAGGAAATAACTGTTGATGGCTTGAGAGACAAATTGGCTCCATTCTTCTCAGCTACGAGGTCGCTTGTCCAGGATGACTTTGAGAATGTCTTCACTTTCTCCAATATAATCCAGAATACCTAGGACGCCTTGGTGGCATGGAGGAAGTCTTACACTCGGCACGGACAAACGGTAGCGGTCTTGGAATTTCAGCTCAACCATATTCCACCAATTTCGGTTCAGGAGGTTGAGGCGGTATTGGCCCGGCTAAACGAGTTTGCAGTTCGAGAACGAGACAGTGGGAACGCTCTGCTTGATGAGGATCTTCTGGATGAAGATAGTGGGCATTAATTGCTCGTAGTGGGGAGTGGAGAATCTTTTGTTCATTTATTACCCCACTCCCCTCAGTGGCAGTTTTTAGGATAGAAACCCTAATCAGGGCATAGGTGGCTCCATTTGAGCCCTTTATTGTAATTGAATCTAAGCCGTTCGCTGAAATGGGCTAGCTATAAAAGGGGCATCCCCCCTCCTTTGTAAATTATTAGAACTAGAATTGAATCAAAGATAGAGTTGAGCTAGAGAATAGAAGGCATATAGCATTTAGCTTAGAAGTTAGCTTAGATTGAGGAGGAAAGGAAGTTTTCCCATCGAGGACTTTGTAAGAAGTTGTTGTGAACACTCTCATAATATAAAGATTTATCATTTTTTGGTGATTTTATCTTCTATTGTGAGTAGCTAGCAAGGCTTGTTCGTCTTTCCAATTCAAGTAGATAGAGTAAAATAGACTTTTAATTCATGCAAGTAGTCGTTAATTGTGGAGTGTGGTGTTTAGTTTGGAGAAGTCTTCCTCTATCCATACCACTAGTGGGCTTGCTGATGGTAAGTCTGCCCTGCGTGGTCAACTGGAATTTCAGTACTTAACTTCGATTGTGATTTGTACGTGTTAACTTGCATCGTTGTGATGGGGTATACATGTTGAATCATAATTTGAATATCTTATTTATCCTTTGAAGATTGCACCTACTTTGTCAAAGTTGTCCGACGAGGAGGCGAAACAAAGTTTGGTTTGAAGATTGTTGAAGCTAATCCTCACATTCCACCCCCTTTAGAAGTAGATTTGTAGAATTCCTATCCCTATCCCTTTTTAATTCAGTATTCCCCGGTTAATTTAGGAGTCAGAGCAATATTGTCAAATCATTCATGTCTTAACTGCTTCACAAAATCGAACAACTACGTAAATCCCCTTGAATATCCAGCATATTCACATTAGCCAACTGAGTCTATTCGCGTTAAAGGAACCTTGGAGCTGAACGCATGAACTTTCACGCAATCTTAGCATGCGAGATACTTTGATCAAGAGAGAATAGAATGACCGTTGGGCATTTTTATTCTGTGTTGATGTCGTCATAAAAAGCACGTCAACAGGAACCCTTTCCTCTGATCAACCCTGATCCCAATGCGGGCAAGATTGAGAGCATACTCGAAAAGGGATCGTTAGCATTACTGAAACTTGTTGAAAGAGTAATAGAAAGGAAATACAATCACTCAACCACTTATTCAACAGGAGGACTGAAATGGAAAGTACATTACTGAAAGTAAGATGCAACTCGACCACTTATTCAGCGGGAGCATGTTGACGGCTCAGTCAATCAACAAATGATGAGATAATGCATTACATTAAGCAAATAGGCGGCAAGCCGGCCTCTTCCACTTGTTCAGCGGGTGATGCAATAATTAAAACCTGAGCTATAGACTGAATGAGACCAGTCTCTTTCACAATCGTGGGAAATGGAAAACAATCAAGGATGCTGACAGTACTACTGTTCAGCTTACAATACTATAGAATCGCCTGTCATCAAGATCAAGTATATGAAGCTGCAATAACATGGAGAGACTCTCCTACCCATTTCTTAACTTCCCAAACTCAAATCCCAGCTCACAAACCCAAATTTAACAATCTGATTATGATAGACCTGCACTGAAAATACATGAACAGCAACATAGAAATTCACTAGAATGTTGATAAATCTCTCAAAACCCACTCAAATCACATGAGATAAAATGCAAATAATGCTAATGCTGATGGCGCCCAAGATGGGACCAAGAAACCACCCCAAATGAGTCATATTTATTTGGCACACAAATCAATGCACTTCCAGCATGGTACGACCCTCAAGAAGGGCCGATTTTGCATTATAAAAATAAATACTCGACACTAAAATCTGAAAGTTGGTGAAAGGGGTCGCCTCAACCTACCAAACACAATCCTCAACTACCCATAAGCAGAATAAAATCACTCTTAAACATATAAACAAAAACCCAGTTCAACCACAATCAATACAACAACTGTAAAAATCGACTGAAACACAAGAACTCAATTACAAAATGCAAGACAACTCAATAGTAACCTATTCTCAACTAGTTGCTATCTTTCAAGCAAGAAGTTAAGCTAGCTAGGAGGTGTGCATCACTCGAAGCAACTCTGACACTATTCCGGCAGCATAACAATATTGAAGACATAAGATGATGAATGAAGACCCAACACTCCCCTTTTATAATTTCAACCAAGCATCTCTAGAACCTTCTAGAAGGTGCGCCCCACTCAAGGAGTCAACCTAATTCAATGTTGACTCATGACCCTCAAGTGGCGTCCCATTTTCCAAGGCATTTTCATACTTTTTAAACATTTTAATACCTCCCCATATTGGCGTCCCTTTTCTCTCCAAGTTGACTTTAATAAAATGGTAAATATTTCACTTAAACCTCCTGATGAGGCATCCACCCATAAAAATCCCCTTCTTAAAACAACTTAAGTCATAAAACTAGACCAAGGGGTTATAATTAAAATAAAACATTATTTTAATTAAAATAACTTATCTCTCCAAAAACTGCATCCAGGAGCTGATTCCAATACTGCCAACTGAACTATTTGATGAGGAAAGCCAAATGTACTGATGCTATTAGGACCACTGCTAGAAATAGAATTTACTAAAAATAGTAAATCCAGGAAGTTACTCGGATCAACATGCATGCTATACTGTCGCGAAGCTCTCAGAAAACCCAGAAAGGAGCCGCCAACTAAACATGAAGATTTCAGAAGCAAGTTCGAGAAAAAGTTGAAACATCCTCCTAGAAGATAGGAAACCTTGATTTCCGCTTCCGAGTAGTCTACGGGTCACCAGAATAGACTAACGGCCAACCGTTAGATCACTGCTGAGAAGGGGACTCAAGAAAGGTTAGTGCAGCATTGATATGATGTTTTCACTGATGTGATCAGAGTGGTGCAGCATCGGCATGGTGGGTCTTTCCTGAGACGGAATTGGGAACCTAGGATCATACTTGTTTCGATATGGATCAATCTTAATTTTTCTAGAGTTGTGGTGGCATTGCTTGAAGGCAAGCAATTTTGGGAAGGTCGGACTGTAATGTCCCCAATTTAGCCCTATGCTTTTTTTTTTGGATTTAGCCTAATTTTGGGAACTCGTAGGCTAAGCAGAAGCTCGAATCAGGGTTTCCAAACTTCTTGGAGGATGTTTTCGTCTTTTTGCGGAGCTTGCACTTGGAAATGTTGAACTTGGATCTCGGATTCCTTCTGGGTTTTCTGAGAGCTTCGCGTTGGTGGTTTCGGTTCGGCATTCTGAGCACCTTTAGGAATTTACTATTTTTAGTAAATTCTATTTTTAGCAGTGATCCAATCAGCATCAGCTCAGTCGACTTTCCTCTTCTGGCAGTTCATTGGGCAATTCTCTTTGTTGGCTTAAGGGGTTCATTTTGGAGAAATAAGTTATTTTAAGTCAAAATGTTTTATTTTAAAAATACCCTTGGCCTAGTGATATAACTTAACAGTTGTTTTAAAGAAGGGGACTTTGAGGGGTATTTTCTCATGAAGGAAATATTTTTATATTCCTAAAGTTTATAATTGCTCAAGGGAAAATGGACGCCTATTTGAAGGAGTTTATATTTTATTTAAAAATAGAGAAGTGATTTATATCTCTCAAGGAAGGTACGCCATTTTGAAGAAAGAGTTTTGGTCAAAGATTAAACCTAAAAGCAGTTTGGGATTAGGGCACACTTTCTAGAAGCCTCCAGAGTCTTTTCTTCATTCTATAAAGGAGGTTCCTTCTCTTCTTTTGGATGATCTTATGTTTTATGATATTGTTATGCTACCGGAATGGCTTTGGGATTGCTTCGAGGAATGAATGCCTCCTAGCTTGGCTCTTCTTCTTGCTTGAAAGATAGCAACTAGTTGAGAGATAGTTTGTAATAGGTTTGTCTTGCATTTCAGTTGAGTATCTTGCATTTTTGGAGTTCTAGATTTGCATTTCAGTCTCATTTTGAAGTTGCTGAAGTCAAGCTGAATCTGTAGTTTCACTCATAAATCTGAAAATAAAAATACAGTCGTTCTGGGTATTGATTCATTGAGTTTCCTTGATAGGGGCGACCCTTCTTGCAAAGATTCAGATTTTAATATTGAGTGTTTATTTTTTAAAAGCAAAATCGCTTCTCTCTATTGGCCGTACCATTCTGGTCTGCCTGGCAAATGTTTAGAAAAAAGAATACTTCGATTTGTTAGTTGTTTCTTGGTCTAGTCCTCATTGCCATCATTATAGCTTTCGTTTGCATCTGGTCTCATGTCATTCTGGCAAGTATTGAGTGAGTTGTGAACATTTTAGTGGATTCTAGGGTTGCTGGTTATGCATATTACGTTGCTGTTCTGTTATATCAGTCTTCAGTAATCTGCATTTTTGTGAATAGTTGTATCTGGAAGGTCATAATTAACCTTGGAATGATCATATCTATTACTGCAGCAGTGGAGAGCTTCTAATCTTGTTTATTGCAGGCATCTTCTGATATTTTGTAAGCTGAACAGTAGTACTGTCAGCATTTCTCTTAATCTTACTTTACATTTTGAAGCTGCATTGTATTTCTGTATATCTCCGCCATATGGTTGCCTCATTTCCACTCTGGAATTGGGTAGCACATACTTGGTGTTGAGTTTACTTTCAACATAGTTAGCATCTCCGTCATATGGTAGCTCCCATTCCATCTTGGTTTGGAAAGCACATTCTTGACGTCGAGTTAATTCAGCATCTTTAACATCTCCGTCATATGGTAGCTCCCACTCCGTCTCGGTTTGGAAAGCACATGCTTGATGTCGAGTTATATCAGCATCCTTTGGTTTTAAATGCTAACCCTAACGATTGTGTACTACTGCTATCCTTGTTGTAATTGAAAAAGCAAAAAATTTGGCTTGGTATATTTCAGTGGTATCAGAGCCAAGATCCTGCCATCCTGTGCCCATTAAGGTTCAGTTGACAGTTGAATGACAGAGAAATCAGTTTCTACACCTGAGGTTAGAACAAAGTTCAGTTTAGCTGTCAGAAGTTTCAAAGATGTTGCGTTTTCTAAGGTCCAGGGATTATGAGAAGTCAGATTCAACTATGGTATCTGAGGAAGGAAAGGTTAGTTTTGCTGTGAGGGATTTCATTGAATATGCTAAATAGTAGAAAAGACAATGTGAACATGAGGCTGCCAAACTCCGTGAGCAATATCAAAACATGCTAGATGATTATAAGTACAATGTTTCATTTGATGCCCATTTGAATTGTGTGGCGTTTCTGAAGCCCGAAAAGTCGGAGATGGTGGACCACATTAGGAAAATGTTAAAAAGGGAAGCAGAACAAGCTTTGGTTGAAGAATCAAAGAAGGAAGAAGATGAAGAGCCTATTTGTGAATTGCAGCCCACAAATATGCAAGTTGAAGAGAAAAATCAGCCATCTAGCAGTGAAGATGGCACAAGCAAGGTGCACATATCACATCAAAATGAACGTGAGTTCGATAAGGATACCTTGGCAAGTGAAGAGTTAAGGGTAGAGTCCCATAATACTTCCCTTGACTTGCATGTAATAGGAAGTAATGAAGATCAGCTTGGTAGGACTATTGTTTGCGATGAGTTCGTTGAAGAAAAGGAAGGACATATTAATGATATTGGAAGCGAATCCCATGAGTTCATGCATACTCATTTTGAAGATTTGATGAAGAAGGATTCTCTTCTTGTTGCTGACCCAACTTCCCAAGAAGTTCCACATGAAGAATTTGGCGACATACTTTTCCATGAAGGTCCCGAAGAAGATAGGGATGGTGAAGTTTTCAAAACAGTAAGTATAGAAGGTTTTTCACTCCATTTCCGTGGTGGCGTTATTGGACTTGGTTTTGACCAGCAAACCGAACCATGGGAAAGAAATATTTTTGATGATATCAGCTTAAGTGATTTGGGACTTGACTTATTCAAAGAGTCATCACTACAAAGGGAGCATGATAAGTTTTTTACGGTTGATCATCCTAATCAACCCACTAGCATTTGGGATCCGGGTGTGTTGGCACCAAGAAATGAAAGAGAACCGTTGTGGGATGAATTTCCCTTTGACCCTGATGAAGACCAAAGTTTCGTTTGCATTGCAAGCCATAAGGAGGGCACAGAAGGGAAAGTTGTCTTTGATGAAGTAGCTCACTCTGAAAGGTTCCATGGTGACCCCATCAAGTTGGTTGCAGCCATCAAGGAGGATGTTGTTCCTTCTGAAACTTTCAGAACAACATTCAATGATTCTTCGTTCAAGTTAGGGGCTGTCATAGCCTTTGATCAAGAAGATGGAGAGGTGGATGAAGAGCTAGAAGACCTTATGGCTCTTGAAGAAGAAAGGTTTAAAATGGTTTTAGAACACAAGGCTGATTTACCAATTCAAGAAGCTGATTGCAAACTTGGGGTCAAAGAATCTGTGAAGTATGATGCTTTTTATGACAATAAGCATTCTCCTCTAGTCAATGGTGGAGTTTATGAATGTTGGAGCAGCAATGAGGGCAGCAAAGACAAGGGACAAGGTTCTGATTTTCAGTTGCAGCCTATCAGCAGTTCATCATCTTTGAATTCTCATGATTGGGACAGACAATTCAAGGTGTCCGTTGACAAGGAAGTGCAAGCTCTATCCCTGTTTGATCACACACTTAGCTTGGTTGAAGGGTTGTACTGGAAGGCTCAGCTTGAAGAGAGACAAAGAGGAGTGAAAGATGAAGTTGCTCTTCCCAATCTGCAATTTATCATAAGCTCTTTGGTAACCTTGAGGTCCGAGTACATGCACTTGGTTGAAGATCGTGATCACGCCCTTGAAGTTGCAAAGAAGACCATTTGTGTTTTTCAAGATAGAGAAAGGAAGTTTGATGAACTTTATCTGGAGTTTGAATCAACAAGAGCTACGCTGGAAGAAACTCAAATGGCATTAATGGAGGTAGGAAATCAGTTTGTTGATTTCAAAATTTTCACAAAGCAAGAGAATGCACATAAAGCCGAAGAAATCAAGCAAATAATTTGTGAGCTTGATAGTCTTCGAGAAGAGTTTGACCTTCAAGGTCTCACAAGAAGGACTGAAGTTACAAGTGCAGATTTGGATCAGCAAGATAGATGGAATAACTTTCAAGTTTTTGACAATCCTCTCTTTGAAGAAGGTGATGAGGAAGATTATGACAATCCTCTCTATGAGATGGAAGATGAAACAGAGAATGAGACTGAACATGGTTTCCAGTGCTTGGATGCTTTGATATCACTCCATGAGGAAGTGCCACGTCCGTTGATAAGTAATGAATGCATAAGTGGGCCCAAGGGTGAAGATACCATATGGGAGGTGTCGAAGCAAGGTAATTTCAACATCTATGACATCAAGATGTTGATGAGACAA
Organism: Sequoiadendron giganteum; assembly: GCA_007115665.2. Taxonomy (NCBI): domain Eukaryota; kingdom Viridiplantae; phylum Streptophyta; class Pinopsida; order Cupressales; family Cupressaceae; genus Sequoiadendron; species Sequoiadendron giganteum. The sequence goes on from CM021110.1 coordinate 315,486,650, forward strand.
GTTGTGGTAGCTGCCGGTAACTTCATTACAGCAGCAAGGAGTGATGATTTCAAATCGACTACTCATGAGGAATGGAGGAAGAGTAGACCTAAAATCGGTGTTGGCACTCTTGACAATATATCCCTCGGGTGGAATGATGTTTGGGCTCATACTAGTCAGTTTTGGGAATTGAATCTGAAGTCATTCTATGTTACATACTCCAATGTGGTTGAAGCTTTCATGGTTGAGCTTCAAGGGGACACCAGTTTCGTGAGAATGCACTCGGTTCTCACTAGCACTTGGAGATGCGTTGAGATTTCTTGGCAGTGTGTTGAAAATATTTTTCAGTTGAGTGTCCATGCTTGGGATTCTCAACATGGGTGGATGGAGTTTATGGCTTGTGGAAAAGACTTGTGGTGGAGTAGTGATCAAATTTTCAGACCTTTGGGTGTGGTCCTTTCCTTTACCAACCACTTGATGGCCCCATTTGTTCATCAACAAGTGGATTGGAGGGAAATTTTGAGTCTGGATTGGAGAGAGGAACGGTTGGTGGCTTTTGAGAGTGATCCTTGGCTAAGGCAAAAGCAGATTTGGAGAACCGATCTTGCTGGGTTGAGGCGGACCAGCCACCTTACATGTGAAGTCTCTCTCATTCAAGAGAGTTGGTTCCTCACTTCCGATCAAAGAAGTGGTAGTTTTCAGTTGGAGATTGCTCTAGTGTGTTTTCCTGCCAAATTTGAAGTGATATCTTGCAACTCCTTGCTCATCTCATACACTCACACTTGGGAATTTCTTTGGTGCTACTGTTTTTCCTTGTGTGAAGTACTAAAATCAGATTGCATTTCGCTGACTTCAGCCTTGAATAGCAGAGATTATTTGTTTCTTCACAACTATCATATTCTCGGAGTTCACTTTATGGAGGTTTGTGAGACAAATTTTGATAGTTTCTTTGCTATACTGGTTCGGGACAGTGAACTTCCACATGCTTTGGCTTTCCATTCTGAGACTCTTGGAGTTGGAACTGTAAGAGTGATTAGAAGTCTTCATGATGGTGTCAGTATAATTCAGTTGATGCATAGAAGCTCCATGAGGAGACATGATCATGAGTTTGTTGAGCTCTTGCAAAGGATTGCTTTCCTCTTCACAAGAAGAATTGAAGATGTCACATTTGCTATCAGGGCTTCGTTTGTTACTATGTGGAGTTTGAGTATCTGGGATGGTAACACTTTGGAGACTCAAGAAAGGTTAGTGCAGCATTGGTATGATGATTTCACTGATGTGATCAGAGTGGTGCAGCATCGGCATGGTGGGTCTTTCCTGAGAAGGAATTGGGAACCTGGGATCATACTTGTTTCGATATGGATCAATCTTAATTTTTCTAGAGTTGTGGTGGCATTGCTTGAGGGCAAGCAATTTTGGGAAGAGCGAACTGTAATGTCCCCAATTTAGCCCTATGCTTTTTTTTTTGGATTTAGCCTAATTCTGGGAACTCGTAGGCTAAGCAGAAGCTCGAATCAGAGTTTCCAAACTTCTTGGAGGATGTTTTCGTCTTTTTGCGGAGCTTGCACTTGGAAATGTTGAACTTGGATTTCGGATTCCTTCTGGGTTTTCTGAGAGCTTCGCGTTGGTGGTTTCGGTTCGGCATTCTGAGCACCTTTAGGAATTTACTATTTTTAGTAAATTCTATTTTTAGCAGTGATCCAATCAGCATCAGCTCAGTCGACTTTCCTCTTCTGGCAGTTCATTGGGAAATTCTCTTTGTTGGCTTAAGGGGTTCATTTTGGAGAAATAAGTTATTTTAAGTCAAAATGTTTTATTTTAAAAATACCCTTGGCCTAGTGATATAACTTAACAGTTGTTTTAAAGAAGGGGACTTTGAGGGGTATTTTCTCATGAAGGAAATATGTTTATATTCCTAAAGTTTATAATTGCTCAAGGGAAAATGGACGCCTATTTGAAGGAGTTTATATTTTATTTAAAAATAGAGAAGTGATTTATATCTCTCAAGGAAGGTACGCCATTTTGAAGAAAGAGTTTTGGTCAAAGATTAAACCTAAAAGCAGCTTGGGATTAGGGCACACTTTCTAGAAGCCTCCAGAGTCTTCTCTTCATTCTATAAAGGAGGTTCCTTCTCTTCTTTTGGATGATCTTATGTTTTATGATATTGTTATGCTGCCGAAATGGCTTTGGGATTGCTTCGAGGAATGAATGCCTCCTAGCTTGGCTCTTCTTCTTGCTTGAAAGATAGCAACTAGTTGAGAGATAGTTTGTAATAGGTTTGTCTTGCATTTCAGTTGAGTATCTTGCATTTTTGGAGTTCTAGATTTGCATTTCAGTCTCATTTTGAAGTTGCTGAAGTCAAGCTGAATCTGTAGTTTCACTCATAAATCTGAAAATAAAAATACAGTCGTTTTGGGTATTGATTCATTGAGTTTCCTTGATAGGGGCGACCCTTCTTGCAAAGATTCAGATTTTAATATTGAGTGTTTATTTTTTAAAAGCAAAATCGCTTCTCTCTATTGGCCATACCATTCTGGTCTGCCTGGCAAATGTTTAGAAAAAAGAATACTTCGATTTGTTAGTTGTTTCTTGGTCTAGTCCTCATTGCCATCATTATAGCTTTCGTTTGCATCTGGTCTCATGTCATTCTGGCAAGTATTGAGTGAGTTGTGAGCATTTTAGTGGATTCTAGGGTTGCTGGTTATGCATATTACGTTGCTGTTCTGTTATATCAGTCTTGAGTAATCTGCATTTTGGTGAAGAGTTGTATCTAGAAGGTCATAATTAACCTTGGAATGATCATATCTATTACTACAGCAGTGGAGAGCTTCTAATCTTGTTTATTGCAGGCATCTTCTGATATTTTGTAAGCTGAACAGTAGTACTGTCAGCATTTCTCTTAATCTTACTTTACATTCTGAAGCTGCATTGTATTTCTGTATATCTCCGCCATATGGTCGCCTCATTTCCACTCTGGAATTGGGTAGCACATACTTGGTGTTGAGTTTACTTTCAGCATAGTTAGCATCTCCGTCATATGGTAGCTCCCATTCCATCTTGGTTTGGAAAGCACATTCTTGACGTCGAGTTAATTCAGCATCTTTAACATCTCCGTCATATGGTAGCTCCCACTCCGTCTCGGTTTGGAAGGCACATGCTTGATGTCGAGTTATATCAGCATCCTTTGTTTTTAAATGCTAACCCTAACGATTGTGTACTACTGCTATCCTTGTTGTAATTGAAAAAGCAAAAAATTTGGCTTGGTATATTTCAGAGGGGTAGTTGGTGTTGCTTCCAGAAGAGATCCTTGACAGTAGGGAGCGATCCTTGAGGAGGCGAAAAATCAAAGAGTATTTGGTAAGATGGAGAAACTTGCCTATTGAAGATGCTACATGGGAAAGGTGAACATATTTTGCAGCATCCAGCTTTGCAGTTGCTTGAGGACAAGCAATCTCGAGGGGGGCGGACTGTAATGTTCCCCTTTTATCAGTGATCCTATCAATTGCTCATCAGCCCATTCCAGAATCCTGTAGGTTCGTTGAGGTGAATCAAAGGGTTCCAGGTTTGGAGGTTTTGTGGTATTTCCTCAATATTTACTATTTATAGTAAACACTATTTTTGGCAGTTAGCAGTTGTCAGTCTTCAGCTCATTATGTCCTTTGGAGCAGTTGTTCTGAATTGACCTTTGGCCTTTTAAAAGTATTATTTTGATGAAATTCTTCATTTAAAGGCAAATTGTTCTAATTTTAAGTTGACCCCTTGGCCTAAGGTGATAACTTAAAGTTGTGTTAAAAGAGGGACTTGAAGGGGGATGCCTTCATGGAGAAATTTAATGTTTTTATTAAATTCTCTATTGTCTTAAAATGAACGCCTTTTTGAGAGGATTAATTCTTTTTTGAAAAGTAAAATATGAGATGGCTTTTGGCGTCCCATCTGAGGGAATTGAACAGTCATCCCTTTCTCTTTAAAAGTGTGGCTTTGCTCTAGCATTTGTTATCTCATGTTTATGCTAAACTTATGCTGTCGAAATGACTACTCATTTTGCACTTCGAGGAATGCTGACCTCCTAGTACCATTCTCAATTTCGTGTTTGCAAGATAACACCTAATTGAATTATTGTTGCTTCTCAACCAGACTAGCAGATAGAGTTCAAAGATGAATTTTTGGAGTGTTTTACCAATTTTGCAGTTGTTTTGCACACAGCTGAAAGTCGAATTCAATCACAGCTGAGTGTATGATTTTTGTTTTGTTCTGGGCATTTGAGCATTTCATTCCTAAGGTCTGGGCGACCATCTCCACCAAGTTTCGGAATTTATTTTGAAGTGTAGATTTTTAAATATCAAAATCGCCCCTCAAGGAGGGTCATACTTTTCTATGTGCATTGGGATTTGTGCCATTAATTATTGTTGGTGTTTTGGAGTTGTTTCTTCGTCTCAACAAGGGTGCCTATCTTACAATTGACCATTGCACTCGGTTTCACGCAAATCAGAGGTATTTTGGTTGAGTTATGAGCATTTGATTATTTCTGCAGTTGTTGATATCTCATTTTCAGAATTGCAGATTTCTAGAACAAAATTAATTCATTTGTTGTTTCCATCTTTTCTCTTCATTTCTTATTATGTTCTAACATGGAAACATTGTATAGCTTGGTGCTTGAAAAATGGTGAAAAAAACATTGTAATTTGCAACTTTCTTTATTTGTACAAACTGTTAACAGTAGTACTATTTCAGTTTAATATTGTTGCATTATCTATTTAATTTCAAATTAAGCACCCCTGGATGGTACACCGCCAGTGAGGATAAATTGAATTGTAATCTCCTTCATACCCACTACCAAGTGGTGAATCGCCACTCTTAAGTGGATGCCTGCCGCAGCAGAAGAAGTGTTTAAATTGTAATCTTTTCCCCCCACTATTTGGTGGTAGCGTGGAAAGTTCCTTTTGGCTGGATATCCGCCTTTGTTTCATTTCAATTCAGCATTTAGTACTCCACCATATGTTAGCACCTCGCCTATCAAAAGATCTTGAATGCACATTCTTGGTGTTGAGTTTAGTCTCTCTCTTTCACTGTAATCTTTGTAATTTTTGATTCAGTAGATCCTAGGGATCCTCTGACCATATGCCCGCCCCTCCTCCTTAAGTGGTTTTAGGGCGCATTTTTGGTTAGAGTTCTTTCATGCACGTTTTGGGTTATGCTAACCTTAACGGGTGCTTGGTTACATTGTAAACGTTCATTTAAAAATAAAATAAAATTGAGAGAGTATATTTCAAACACCCCACTTCATATGGCAGCCTTTGCTCTTAATCCCAAATGGTATGAACCAAAGGCTGGAAGCTTGCCTCCTTGTGATGACAAAGAGGTGAAAGAAGGGCTAATAAAGGCCTTTTATAAGATGTATTCAGCTAAGGAGTCTACAATACTTCGCACAGAATGGCTTGCCTTCACAAATCCTTGTGATCCAACATTCAGTAAACCAAAGGTGAAGATAGATAGAGCTACATTAGCTCAAATTGACCCTATTGGATGGTGGACATGGCACGAGAAGGATATACCACGGTTGATGATGCTTGCCATTCGCCTCCTTTCACAGGTTGCCAATTCCTCTACTGCAAAGAGGAATTGGTCCACATATGGCTTTATCCACTTCATCAAGAGGAATAAATTTACCTCTAGACAAGCAGAGAAGCTAGTGGTCGTGCAAAGTGCTCTTTGACTTCAAGATTGTTCTTCGACTTTAGGATCGTCAAACTCTAAAGTATCGACAGACTCTAGCTTTTCAATGGGATGTTGATCCCAAAGACAACACCCAGGTTGATGAGGAGGCACCAGAGGGATTGGTTGGGATTCCGTTGGATGAGGTGGACCCTCACAATGGCAATAACTCAGAGCAGGACTCCAATTTTGATGCAATGTTAAGAGATGTAGATCAAGGGTAGTTCTATACTTTTTTTTTTGTATTTTCATATTGTAATCAAAAGTGAAACTTGTAGCCTTTGGGCATTTAGCTGTAACATGTATATTGTTTTTTAATATCATTGCATATGCCATAATGACAACGAATTATGAAAACAATTTGAATTAAGTTTGACATTTTCTGATTTGTTCGATTTTGACTCTCATGTGAACTCTCAATTTAACACAAATGTTATGTATTAAGGTTCTATAATGTATGTATGAATGCTTTATCAATGGTATCATATGAAAATTTTAAATTTTCCCTATTTTTTATATAGCCATCCCCTTTGACATCCCTTGCCATTGAAATATACTCTCTCAAAGTTTTTGATTTTCAATAAACAAATATAATGTAACCAAGCACCCGTTAAGGTTAGCTTAACCCAAAACGCTGCATGAAAGAACTCTAACCAAGAATGCGCCCTAGAACCACTTAAGGAGGAGGGGCGGGCATATGGTCAGAGGATCCCTAGGATCTACTGAATCAAAGTTACAAATATTACACTTGAAAGAGAGAAGCTAAACTCAACACCAAGAATGTGCACTCAAGATCCTTTGACAGGCAAGGTGCTAACATATGGTGAAGTGCTAATTGCTGAATTGAAAGGTAATAGGCGGATGTAATGTTCCCAATTTAGCCCTACGCTCTTCTTGAGGTTTTAGCCTATTTCCGGAAACTCGTAGGATAAGCAAATTGGAAAATTAAAGTTTCCTATTTTATAGGAGGTTTCAGATGCATTTTTGAAGGCTTGCATGCAGGAGTTTGGAAGTGTGTTTCTAGGAGTTTTTTGGATTTTCAGAGAGCTTCAGAATGGTGTAATATGCATCTCCATCTGATAACCTTTCCAGGCACTTACTATTTATAGTAAGTCATGTTGGCTTCCTAGTTTGTGCTCAGAAAGCGTTTGGAAACACTTACTATTTATAGTAAGTCTTGTTTACTGCTCAGTTGGTGTTCAATTGATGTTTTGCAAACTTACTATTTATAGCAGTTGCTATTTTTGGTAAGTCAATTTATAGCAGTATCATTCTAGCAACAGTTCAGCCTTTTGCAATTCAGTGTGGCTGTTCATTTTGGCCTTCTGTCGAGTTTGCAGTGAACTTACTATTTTTGGCATTGGCTATTTTTTAGTAAGTCTATTTTGGCAGTGTCTTCATCAACAGTATGGTGCAGTTCATTATCCAGATTCTGGTAATGTCTCAGTTTTCCAGTTTGGTAATAATTGTCTCCTTGGACTAAGTTTTATACTTAGTTAAAATTGTGTTTTGAAGTTGTACCCCACACCTAGCTTAATGACTTTAAGTTGGGGCCATAAAGTGATACATTTAATATTTTATTAAATGGTTATTCCTCTAAATGGGACGACTTGGGAGAAATATGAAAAGTTTTAAATATTTCAAAAAGAAATGTTTTTTGAAATGGACGCCTCTTGGAGAAGTTGAAGAGTTTCTTGTTTGGAGGTTACAGTTGATTCATCTCCTCTTTGGAAGCTTATTTATTGATGCTTTGCTCATTCATTCGTATCTTTGAAAATTGGAAAGTAGTGTTATGCTGTTGGTTTGAAACCAGAACCTGGTTAAGGGGAAGCTTAGCGAATTCACTCCATCCTTCGAGCCTCCAACTATGCCTTCCTAGGTGGATTATCATGGCTGTATTTCACTTTGAAATACAGATGGAGCTTTAATTTGATGAAATCTAACAGGTTGTTGATGTAAAGCCTGTTTCTGAAGTTGTTGATTTGCCATGGCTGAAGTTGATTTCTGTTCATAGCTTCAACGTGGATTTTTGTTTCATTCTAGGTGATCATCCATGCAGTCCTACTATGAAGGGCGCCCCTTTCTGTAAAGTTTCATAATTTTTGGTTGAATGTGGATTTTTTAAGAGAAGGTCGACCCTCTTGGCAGGCCGTACCATCTCACTTGGCTGCATTGGGAAACGTGCCTCTTGTTGCTATTGTATTTGGCTCATTTTCTCCTTGAGGTTTGGGCACACATCTCCTATCTATTGTTTGGCTGTGGTTTGGGAGCTTTATGAGTGGTCTCGGGAAAGATACGTCCAAATTGGTGATTTTATAACTTGCTGGTCTGATTTTATGTACTCTATTTCTGATCAGATTAGTTGAGTTTAATTATCTTGCTGTTTTGAGCTTCATTGATGCATCTCTTCATATTGTAAATGTTAGAGGAAGTGATACTCTAACCATTGATTGTTTTGGGAATTCTTGTTGATACATTGCAGTTGTTTATTAATGATTTGTAAGCTGTTTAGTAGTACTAACAGCAGTTTGTTTACTTTCTGCAATTTATTTTGTTTGTAATTCCCCCCACAAAATAAAGTGGTTGCATGGATTGTATACCCCCCACAGTTTAAGTGGAAGTGAGGTCAATTGGCTGGCTTGCCACCTATAAATGTTTGTAATAATCACACCCACGTAATAAGTGGAGTATTCCCATCACTTGTGGATGCTTGCATTTGCAGAAGAAGTTTACTTTTAGTTAATCTAGCACTCCACCATATGTTAGCACCTCACCTTGCAAAAGGATCTTGCGTGCACATTTTTGGTGTCGAGTTTAGCTCTTCATTTCCAATTGTAATTCAAGTTATTAGATCCTAGGGATCCTCTGACCATATGCCCGCCCCTCCTCCTTAAATGGTTTTAGGGTGCATTCTTGGTTAGAGTTATTTCAGTTGTGTTTTGGTTTAAGAGCTAATTCTTAACGGGTGCATGATTTGCATTGTTGTAACTGAAAATTAAAGGCAAAAAATTAAGGGGTATATTTCAACGGATAACCAGCCATGAGAAAACTTTTCACGCTACTACCAAACAGTGGGGGGAAAAGATTACAATTTAAACACTTCATCTGTTGCGGCAGGCATCCACTCATGAGTGGGAATTCACCACTTTTTCAATGAGTACAATGAGAGAATTAGCAAATTCTTTTTTTCCACACTGGCGGTAAACCATCCAAGGGTTACAATGTGATAATTAAACACGAACAAGCAGCAATTAATAGACTGAAACAGTACTACTGTTATCAGCTTTACAAAATGAGAAAGAGCTGCAAATTACATGAGAATTACAATAGTTTTGAAACACAAAGAAGCTGGATGATCCCACATTAGATAGTTATCCAACTTATTGAAGAAAGAATTGAAAACTCAAACTGAAACAAGTATGATATAAAAAATCTGCAAACTGAAAATGAATTACCAGCAAACTATAGCACACCAAATTGTTCATAACTTCATCCTATCTTCACCAATTGACATGGAATCAATTGTATTAGCTTCTAGGAGTAAAGGCGCCCCTGTTCAAACACAGAAACTGCACCAAAGCCTCCATATTTATTAATGCACGCATCCCAATACCATTCTGGAAATGTACAGCCTTCAAGAGGGGCGATTTTCTCTTTAAAAATCAAAAACACATTAATAAAATCTGAAACCTCTTGGAAAGGGTCGCCCAAGGCTTAGAATCATATAGATAAAATACCCATATCAGAAATAAATTCATGAAGAGAGCTGCAAGCAAAATCACCAATTAGCCATATTCTCACCAGCAACTCAAAATCTGATAATAACATCAAATCTCCAACAATGAAGCTCAATATGTACTTTTGAATGAAGCACACTCTCAATCCATCATCTAGAGAACCATAGTTTTAGGTCCGAAGAGTGGAATAGAATTTGCTAAGCTTTCCGTTAGCTGGATTCTGAATTTCAAACCAGTAGCATAACTTTACAACATTTTCCAAAGTAACAAATGAGAGAGCAAAGGCTTTCTTTTATAGAATTGAAAGTGACTGTTGGCTCTTCAACTTCCATTTCTTTTTCCCTCCAAAAGAGATATCCATTTCACTTTTGAAATATTTTAATTTTTAAAACATTATATTCACCTTTCTAGTCATCCAAAACTTGAGGAGAAATATTTACTTTAGAAATATTTAAATAATCTCCCAATGAGGCGTCCACCCTCAAGGCCACCTTTTAGAACAACTTTAAGTCATTAATACTAGGCCAAGGGGGTCAATAAGAAATTATAACATTAATGACTTAGAATAAATCATTTTACCCAAAATGAGCCTCAAAGTGCTGAAGGCCAAATATGCTCCAAGCTGCTTTGCCCGAAATGGAAACTGAGCTGACTACTGATGCTACTGCCCAAGATGGCACTGCCAAAAGTAGAATTTACTAAAAATAGTAAATTTAGAAAAGTTGTCTGATGAATTTTTAAGTCATATCACTGCGAAGCTCTCTGAAAACCCAGAAAGAATCCGCAATCCTTATTCATGCAAACCTTCTTCAGAATCCCTATAAAATAGGAAACCGTAATTTCCAATTTTGCTTAGCCTACGAGTTTTCGGAAATAGGCTAAAACCTCAAGAAGAGCGTAGGACTAAATCGGGGACACTACAGCCATCCCCAAAAATGGCTCGAAAAATCAGGGACTCCAAAAAGCATCCCCTCGTCCCTGTTGTGACCTTTTTCACACATCACCCCATTCAGATGGGGACCCCCTAATTTTTGCTCCATTCTGGTCTTTTGGCTTTGCGTCTCTCTCTCTCTGGTCTTTCCGTCCTTTCAGGGATGTCCCATTATTTGACCCAGGTTGAAATATTGGTTAAGTCTATGAAATTAGGGTTTCTTATCATCCGGGCTTTTAAAGGTCAAACTGAGTTATCAAATTGGAATCTGAGCTTAGTACTACAATCACATGGCTTCCAGTAGAGTCCCACTGAATTTTCATTGAATTCTAACCACTTACTATTTTTTGTAAGTACTCAATCTGGGACTGTTTCATCAGGATTTTGGAATTCTAACTATTCCATCATATTCAAGTAACTTTCAGCTACTTGCACGTAAATTTTGGGCAGAATCAGACAACTTGCTATTTTTAGCAGTTTAGGCTCCAAGAGCCATTCTCAGGGTGCACGTGTGATTTTTCAATGCATGTTCGGAGATTACTTCTGGGTTTTTCAAAACCTTCACAACGGTGTCACATGCAAACCAAGACGATCACTTTTAGAGTTCAGCCTTCGGACGCTATTTTTAGGGTTTGCATGCGGAGTTTTTCAACGCATGTCCTGATATTCCTTCTGGGTTTTTCGAGAGCTTCGCAGCAGTGTGACATGCAAGCAGAGGGGACCAAGTTTCGAAGACTTACTATTTTTAGCTAGTGCCGCCTGTAGACCAGTTGTCTGGGTTTTTCTAGGTTTCTTGAGATCCCACGGGCAATATGACATGCAAAATCATCCGACAGTGAATTGTTCACTTTTCAGACAGTTTCCATTTTTGGCAGGTACACTCAGACAGCAGCCCGACACTTCAGTTCAGCATACAAAGCGACATGGAGAAGAAACAAAGTCAAACAGAGACCATTCGGAATACATGCAAGTCAAATTAGGGTTTCCACTTTTATAGGGGGTAAAATCCAAAGATGGTCAGAATAAAGCACCCCTCCGATATCAGCATGCTTCAAGGTACCTGCTGGCAAAATTTGAGCGAAATCGGAGAACTTACTATTTTTAGTAAGTCATCTCAAGGCCATAAATAGCAGGTCTGCACCTGAGGTAGGTATGAACAGAGTGCTCAAGTTATCAGGATCGGGCATAGCAAGTTTCAAGTCAAACGAAGCTAATGAAGTCAGAAAGTCAAGAGCTTACTATAAATAGCAGGTTGGCATGTGGGACAGGAGAAAACAGGTTCACAAGGCAAAGAAGATCATATGGTGAAATTTTCAGGCAAAACGGAGCTGTAGAAGTCGAAAATCAAGGGACTTGCTAAAAGTAGCACAACTTGCTAAAAATAGAATGCAAAAAGCAAGGGCAGGCAGAGGCATGGAAAATTTTCTAAGTATGGGAAAATAAAAGCAAGAGCTCCAAAAGGCGCCCACCTCAAGAATGAAACTTGAAAATTTTCTAAGTACAAAAAAATCAAAGTTGAGCATACAAAATGCGCCCACCTTGATCAGACTCCAAAAAAGACTAAGTGTTGGAATTGAAAGTACCACCTCCTAAATGCGCCCACCTTGTGAGCTAAGCCAAAATCTCTAAGCATAGATTACATACTCTCTGATTACTCTCCGAGTAGCCGAGTAATCTCCAAAAAATTTGCATGTTGAGTAATTTCTACTTTTACTCTCGGGCAGTATGCAAATGGATTTTCTCCCGTCAAATTATCGAGTAATCGCTAGTAGCTCGCAAAAACCCACAAACTTGGCAAGTTTGTGTGTGTATAAATATGTTTGTGTGTATATGCATGCAATCTTTGCATCCTATGTATGTTTATAGATATGTATGTGTGCACAGTGCAGTCCTGAGTATACACATACATAAATATCCACAGACATTTGCCGAGTATTTTCCGAGTGTTTGCCAAATATTTGCCGAGTATTTGCCGAGTCAAAATTTTTGAGCTTGCCGAGTACTCTCTGATTCCGAGTATGTAAACTATGTCTCTAAGTATGAAAACGAAAGCTTGAGGGCTAAAATGCGCCCACCATGGAGAGGTTAACATGAAAGTTTCTAGGGCGTTCAAAACAAAAGCTTAAGGGGTAAAATGCGCCCATAAGCTAAAGAGGGTGGAAAAACGCCTAAGTGTGAAATGAAAGCTTCACATGTTATTTGCGCCCTCAAGTGAAAGTAGACCCTATGAAATGCGCCCAAGGTTGTTGGAGGCTTGAAATTTCCTAAGGCAAGAAATGGAAGCAGGCATAGCTAAATGCACCCAACCTTGTGAAGTGAGCATTAAAATATTCTAAGTGAAAGTGAAAGCTTCAAGGCTGAAATGCGCCCAGCAAGTGTTGAGGGGTGGTGTGAAACAAGCTAAGGCATTTGAAATAAAAGTTGAGGCTGCAAAATGCGCCCATCTCTAGCTAGTCAAAATGCACCCAAGTCAAAGGGTGAGTGGAAGGCCAAAATATTTCTAAGTGTTAAGGAAATGAAAGCTGAAGGTATCAAATTCGCCCAAGGCAATTGGAAGGCTGAAAACGCCCAAGGCATGAGAAATAAAAGCTCCCACATGTGAATGCGCCCAAGGTTGCTGGAGACTTAAAACGTCTAAGGCATGAAATGTGAGTAGCATATGCCATTTGTGCCCATGTTGGAAATGAAGTGGAGGTGTTAGAAACAAAAGTTTGCCACCCCAAATGCGCCCAAGCTAGATATGGAAGTGTGAAATCGGCTAAGGCATAAAATCAAAGTGGACATGCCTAAATGTGCCCACGTTGAAACGAGAAGATGAAAAATCATAAGGCATGAAATGAGAGTAGCTACAGCTAGATGCGCCCAGGGTGAGTTGAAGACTTAAATTGTCTAAGGCATGAAGATAGAAGTGGGCATGGTAAAATGCGCCCACCTTGCAAAAGGAAAATATGCTAAGGCATGAGAAGGAAAAAAACGTCCAAGTATGAGGAATGAAGTAGACCCTCTCATTTGCACCTAAAATGAAAGCTCCCTAAGCTATTTGCGCCCATGATGGTCGAGTAGGCTGGAAACGCCTAAGTGTCAAGGATGAAAGCATGAAGTATCATTTGCGCCCAAGGAATGAGGATTTAAATTTATTCCTAAGTGTGTGAAGTGAAGGCTTGAGAGGATAAAAACACCAAGGAAGGAAATGTTGAACATTTTCCTACGTAAGATAATATTTCACTACATAAAATACGCCTTGGATATGGATGAACATTTAGGCAAAGTTGGCAACTTGATGAAATATTTCCCAAGTGGAAAATTAAATGAACCCGTTTAAAATACACCCATGGGTTGAGTGAAATTTAAAATTATTTTCCTAGTGGAGATTTTAATATTTTCGAAGGAAAATTATTTTGCCTAGATTATTTTCCTAACGGAAATTACATCTCAGAGGGTGGATTATTTCGAGCAATCAAGTGATTTCAAATCAACAGAGTCGAATATTTTAAAGAGAGAAAATTTAAAATGTCTAAGGCAAATTTCATGAAATTGAAGATTTAAATGACAGACATTTTAACAAGTTGGAAATGAATTTACAACTCCCACAAATTTTTCGAGTTGAATTTAATTAAACACTGCGAGAATTTTAAAATAGAATTTTCAATCAAGTCAAGTGATTTTCTCGCGAGTTGTTTAAATTACTGAGAGTTAACTGGCAAACTAGAGGAAAAAAAATTCGAATTTTTGCAAGGGAAGAATCCTCATTAATGGCAACTACCATGATGACTGACTGACCACTAGCCCACTACTGCGCCTAAATTAGAAGATTCTGAATGAAGAGAGTGGTGAATTGATGAAGGTGCTAAAAATAGCTCCAGCAGTACCTAGCAGGATTCTTCATGAAGAGTTATTTAAACAACTTCATTTCTTTCATTTCTTCACACATTTCGAAGTGCTGAGAGTTGTTGAAAGTGAGAATTTCTTTGAGAGATCAAAATCTTTTTCGAAGTTGCTGAGAGTGAGGTTGGATTTTATTTTTCTAAGATCGAAGTTGCTAAAGATTTTAATTCTTGAAGAGCTAAGAGTGTGTTGCTGCAAATTTTGAAATTATATACTGCAGTTGCTGGAGAGGTATTTCCGGATTGCTGAAAGTTGAAGTTGCTACAGATTTTTGAAGTTGCAGAGATTTTCTTATTTGCTAAGGATCTTGTTTACGAACCGCTGAAAGTTGACTGCTATTGGAGTTGAGAAGAAATTTGAAATTTCATATTGCAGCGATCTCTTTATTTCTTCTAAATTGCTGAAGTTGACGGGCTGAAATCAAAAGAATTCGAATTATTTATGCTGAAGAATTATTCACATTGCTAAAAGTTAGTAGTTTGCTGTGATTTTCTTCGCCAGTCAGAAGTGAAGTTGCTGAAAGCTTCTTCCTAAGCTCAGAGTTTTTATACAATTTGAGGTTTGGAGTTAGAAATTTATGCTGAGAAATTTTATTTTCAAAAGCTACCTCCGTATCCGCAGCCGTCCCGGAAATTGTTTTATTTTATTAAAAATTTGCAGCCTAACTTATTGTTATTCTATTTTATTTTGCAGATGGCCGGAGCAAAGGATGTTGCAGGAACAAGCAGAGCCGCAGGCAGAGCTACAAATACTGAAGCGGGAAAGGCTAGCTCATCCCGACAGGCAATGATCAAAAGGCTCGCCAAGCCATTTCTTCCAAAGTCAGCAATTGTTTCAAAGTTGGTGGGATTAAAGGACACCAACCTCGGTTCATTTAATCTGAATGCACTCAAATCAAGGATGTACAGACTGGGAGGCCATCAACCATCAGTCACGGCACATAACATCATGAAAAGTGGGATCTACGTAGCCGCTGGTTTTCCACCAACAATTCAATGCCCAAAGCTAATCATGGAGTGTGCGAATTGTTACAAGCCAGAACGTAGAACCATTGTCTCTCCAGATGGCAAATTGCTTGCCAACTTCACACCGGATGCTATTGGAGAGGCATTTGGGATTCCAACTTTCGAGAAGATGTTGCACAAGTCAAAGGAAAGGGCAGATAAAATGTACTCCTTTTTCGAGAGGGTTGCTGCAGTCATCAACAAAGTCTGGATGCAGAAGCCGAAGCCACCCCGCACTAAGCTCCCAAAACAGATAATTGCTAAGGATGTGAAACAGGAATACTGCGACTTGATAATGATGCTTAGTCGAATAAATGGGAGCGCACAGGCCTACATCTTCGAGCCTTGGATGTTCTACTTCATCGAGATCATCTTGGAGGGAAAGGAGTGTGTCGATTGGGCAAGAATGATTAGCGACAATATAGATGAACAGTTCAAGAGCCTGATGAAAAATTCCGAACCAATTTCTTTTTGTTTTTTCAATTGCAAATTACAAACAAACACGCCCGTTAAGGTTAGCTCTAAACCAAAACGATGCTGAAGCAACTCTAACCAGAATGTACACCAGGATCCCGATGAGGGCAAGGCGTGAGCATTGGTCAGACGATCTGAATGCCGAAACAGAGCTGGAAGGAACTCTAACCAAGGATGGCGCCAATGATGGCGAACATATGGTCAGAGGGTCTTAATTGAAATGCTTATACAAGAACTCTAACCAAGGATGCGTCGGCGAACGATGAGCATGTGGTCAGAGGGTCCTTACCATCTAATATACTGAAAGCAAACTCAACACCAAGTATGTGCTACCCAATTCCAGTATGGACATGAGGCGACCATATGGCGGAGATCAAAAGAATACAATTGCAATTACAGAAAGTAAAGTAAGACTAAGAGAAGTGTTGACAGTACTACTGTTCAGCTTACAATGAAATATATAATGCCTGCAAGATCAAGTATTAGAGCTCTTCAATTTGCTGCAACAATAAGGAATCTTTCACAAAACCTTTAATGATTTCCTAACACCAATCCAAGAAGGAGAATGCAGATTTCCTCAAATCTGTTATGATAGACCTGCACTTTAAATTATATAACCAGCATGCCTGTAACCCACTAAATTGCTCGTATATCACTCAAAACTGATCCAAATGACTTCAAGTTTGATGCAATAGACCTTCAAAAAGATGGCGCCTAGTTTAGTAATAAGAAATGGCAACTAAAAGTGGTTATTAATTACTGGCACGAATCCCTAGACACCCCAGAAAGTACGGCCTTCAAGGAATGACGAATTTGCTTTATAAAATCATAAACTTCATATTAAAATTTGCAAATATTCATGAAGAGTCGCCTCCAATAGGGAAACACAATGAGACAATACCCAGAACGATTCTTTTTGTATTTTTTGACTTATGAATCAAAAGACAATCTGCTGTAATGAAAATGCAACTCTAGAATTTCACTAAAATGCAAATAAGTTGATCTACAAACCCACACAATGAATTACAATGCAGAAATCCACTACAAATCACTCAACACTAAACTACTTCACCACTAGTCGCTATCTTTCAAGCGAGAAGCAATGCCAAGCTAGGAGGCTTTCATTCCTCGAAGTAATCCCAAAGCCAATCCGGCAGCATAACATTTCTGTAGACAAAAGATGTTGAAAAGATAACCAATGCCTTCCTTTTATAATTTCCAAATGACTCTTCTCGAAACCCTAATCTTCTTTGTTGAGTCAAACCCTAATCCTCCAATAGATGGTGTCCCACTTTTCCAAGCAAAATTTGACTTTTAATATAAACTTTATTTCTTCCCTGAAGTTGGCGCCCAACTTTAGCTTGGATTAAATCTTTTAATAATATTAATTTCCTCAATGAGGCGCCTACCCATAAAGAACATCTTTTAAAAACAACTTAAAGTGAAGTTGCTAGGCCAAGGGGTCAATGTTAAAATATAACATTAAAACATAACTTAATTAAAATAATTGGACTTATCTCTCCAGTTATGCCCCAAAGCCAAAAATGAGTAAGCCAACTGATCTGCCTGAAGTAAAAAGCCGACTGTGCCAAAGCCAACAAGACCACTGCCAAAAATAGAATTTACTAAAAATAGTAAATTCCTGAAAATGCTCAGAACGCCAGGAAAACATATCACTACGAAGCTCTCTGAAAACCCAGAAAGAATCAGCCATTGAATCAACCACCCTCAAGCAAGAGCATCCTTCAAAACAAGAAACCCTAATTTTACCTTCTGACAAGCCTACGGGTCTCCGGAATAGGCTAACAGTCAATTGGAAAGATCATGCTCGAGAAGGGGACATTACAATCCGCCCTTCCCAAAATTGCTTGTCCTCAAGCAATATCGCCATAATTCTAGAAAATTTAAAACCGATCCATACCAAAACAAGTATGATCCCAGGTTCCCCAATCCATCTCAGGAAGGACCCACCATGCCACTGCTGCACCACTCTAATCACATCAGTGAAAACATCATGCCAATGCTGCACTAACCTCCCTTGTAACTCCAAAGTGTTACCATCCATGATAATCAAACTGAAAGATCTTAAAGGACTAAGATCAATATCATGCAACGTCTCACGTCCAAGATGCCCAGAGTCAACAGTAACAACAATACCACTGTCGACCACAATTCTAGGCAAGAAGAAGGATAGGTCACTCAACTCATAACTAATCTCCTCAGCATACCTCCACATGGTAACAAACGAAACCATGACTGCAAATGTGACATCTTCAACTCTTCTTGCGAAGAGGAAGGCTATCCTTTGCAAGAACTCAACAAACTCAAACTCATGATTCCACACGAATTCCCTATGCCTCAACTGAATTATCATGGCACAACTATGAAGTTTGAAGAAGTTTTTCACAATTCCAACCACAAGAGTCTCAGAATGTAGAATCAAGACATTGAACAGGATCTCAACAGTAGAAGTCTCGAAATGCCAAGCCAAGTCGAGCGATGGTCTGCTGCTCCAATTATTTGTACAAGAATATGTACCAAGAAAACCATTAGAATGAGTATGGTTTCTTTCCAAATTTTGATCGTGCTCAGTCCACACCACCAATTCTCTCCTTTGAAGCCATAAATTGTCCCTCGAAAGAAATTGGAAGGTCTGAAATTGAATGAACCAGCAACCCAACAAGACTGAAATGATCAACTTGAAATCTGATTTTATGAAAATCAGCATCCAAGGAGATAGATAGCTGTTGCCAAACTGAAAATCAGCACCCAAAAAATCATGTCTGCTCATATCTACAGCCAAAAATAAACCCACTGAAGATCCCATCACAGCCAAGTACCAATCCTTGCTCAACTTTACTTTCCAAAACTCCCATTGATCATTAGGAGTGAACTTCAAATGACTGACAAAGAAGGTAACAACATCCAAAGGATAGTGAGTTTGAGGCTCATCACTCCAACATACCTTCTTGACACATGTCAAAAGCAAGCTGATACCAGGGCCCCACATCATAAGTAAAGAAGAGTCATTCTGCAAATGGAGAATTACTTTTACTAGAACGCTTTGGGAAATACGTTCTATTTGAATCATCGCACCCTGAAACTCCAAGAAGTACTCAACAAATCTGAATTCATTGAGAAAGTCAAATTCAAAATCATGAGAGAAGAATTGCGGGAATGATTCAATGGACCCTTCATCAAACTCCATTATGAAATTAGTTATTCTTAGAGAAGATAGTGTAAGCAGGAAGTCCGATAGGAATCTGACAAGCATCCACATCAGAAAATGAATGAACTCTTCATCCGAGTGCCAATCATCCCTTTGTTGACCATCAAGATTAGTGACCTCATTCCACCATGCTTCTTGATTTTCCACCTCCTGAATGGGGAGACTAGGAGCAACAGGTAAGTCCTCATTATGCAACTTATGCATCCTTGTTCCATTGCTAGAATAGGTGCTAGAACTTCCCTCTTCAACAATGGTGTCAAAAGTGATTTCCTCAAGGCTTGAAGTCCCATCATCTACCACAAAGGAATGTTTCTCATAAGCTTCCTCTTCACCCAGTTCAAAAAGAGGATTGTCATACACTAGGAATTCGTTCCTTCCATCTTGCTGCTCCAAATCAGCACTAGCAATTTCTGATTTTCTTGTGAAACCGACAAGATCAAACTCTCCTTCAAGACTATCGAGCTCTTTAATAACTTGCTCGATTTCTTCAGCTCTATGTGCATTCTCTTGCTCCTTAGAAGGTTTGAAATCAGCAAACTGATCTTCTACCTCCATTAATGCTACTAGAGTTTCTTCTAGCATAGCTTTTGTTGATTCAAGCTCATGAGTAAGCTCATCAACCTTTCTCTCTTTCCCTTGGAAAGCATTGAAGGTCTTCTTTGCAAGTTCAACGGCATGATCCCGATCTGCAATCAAGTGTATGAAATCTGATTTCAATGTCTCCCAAGAGTCTCTGATAAGTTGCAAGTTGAGAAAAGCAACTTCATCCTTAACTCCTCTTCTTCTTTCTTCAAGTTGAGCCTTCCAGTAGAAATCTTCAATCAAACAGTGAGTGCAATCAAGTTGGGATAGAACTCGCACTTCCCTCTTAAGGGACTCTTTGACTTGTTCCTCCCACTCAAGAATATGCAAAGATGGCGGATTGCAAGCTGACTGATTTTCAAAATCAGAACTTTGTTTTGTGCCCTCGCTGCCATCATAGCTGTTCCAGCTTTCATGTCTTTCTCCCTCCATTAGAGGAAAATGCTCAATGTCATGGAGAGGAACACATTCCACAATTTCTTCAACCCTAAGTTTGCAACCAACATCATGCATTGAAAAATCAGATTCGGGCTTGGTAACACCTTCAAACTCTACATCTTCAAGAGCCATATGGTCTTCTAGCTCTTCTTCTTCATCACTGCCTCCTTGATCAAACATTATGCCAGCATCCCATCTGCTCGAGGAATCATATTTGTCCGTTGTTCGGAAGGTTTTTGTAATCACATATTCCTCTTTAGTGGTTGCAACTACTTCAAAGAGATCATTATGGAGCTTGGCTAGGCAGTCTTCTTCTTCAAAGGCAGCTCCTCCTCCAAAGGCTACCTCATAGTTTGCAATGCAATCTGATTTTTGATCTTCATTCGGAGGAAAAGGGAATTCATCCCACACTAGTTCCTTATCTTCGCTAGATGACCCCACACCTAGATCCCAAATAGTAAGAGGCTGACTGTTTTGATCAAAAGGAATGAGCTCTTCGTGCTTCTTTTGGAGTGTCGACTCTTTGAATAGGTCACCACCCAATTCACTTAAACTGTCATCCTCATTCATATTTATTTCCAATGGTTTGGTTTGATGATCAAAGCCAAAACCACCCTTGACACCATCACTGTAATGAAGTAAAGAATCTCTAGTGCTAGCTGTTTGGAAAACTTTATCATTCTTATCTTCAATGAACCCATCATCTATAGGTGTATTTCTGATCTCATCATGAACAGTCATATGCATGCCAAAAGGGTCTTCTTGATCACTTGTCATAAATTCATTTTGTGAAAACTCTTGAGGAGTTTGAACAGCAACAAGAGGAGAATTATCCATCACTAAATCTTCAACAAGAGGAGGTACAAACACATTGGAATCATTACCAGCATCATCACCTTGGTAATGAACATAAGCAGATTCAAAGACACCAATAGTATGTCCTTCAACTTGCACTTCCTCATTTGCTATCGCATGCAAGTCAAGGGGCGTATTATGAGGCTCTACCACACACTCTTCATTTGTCAAGGTATCTTCATCAAGCTCACGATCATTTTGATGTGACATGTGCACCTTTCTATCCCGACTTTCAGACTTAGCATAAATCTTTCTAATTCCCCACCTTATGTCAG
>CM021110.1:315507850-315543576 GCA_007115665.2 Sequoiadendron giganteum
GATCCTTCATTAGCATAAACAGTTCCTGCATTAACTCAAGTACAGACTTTTCTGTAGTCATCTCTCTCTGTATGTAGTGTCTGGCATCTCTGTCACTCATCTGACAATTAAATCAGTGACTAGTTTCATAGGATGGCAGGATCTTGGCTCTGATACCACTGAAAAATTCTGAACCAATTTTTTTTTGTTTTTTCAATTGCAAATTACAAACAAACGCACCCGTTAAGGTTAGCTCTAAACCAAAACGATGCTGAAGCAACTCTAACCAGAATGTACACCAAGATCCCGATGAGGGCAAGGCGTGAGCATTGGTCAGAGGATCTGAATGCCGAAACAGAGCTGGAAGGAACTCTAACCAAGGATGGCGCCAATGATGGCGAGCATATGGTCAGAGGGTCTTAATTGAAATGCTTATACAAGAACTCTAACCAAGGATGCGCCGGCGAACGACGAGCATGTGGTCAGAGGGTCCCTGCCATCTAATATACTGAAAGCAAACTCAACACCAAGTATGTGCTACCCAATTCCAGTATGGAAATGAGGCGACCATATGGCGGAGATCAAAAGAATACAATTGCGATTACAGAAAGTAAAGACTAAGAGAAGTGCTGACAGTACTACTGTTCAGCTTACAATCAAATATATAATGCCTGCAAGATCAAGTATTAGAGCTCTTCAATTTGCTACAACAATAAGGAATCTTTCACAAAACCTTTAATGATTTCCTAACAACAATCCAAGAAGGAGAATGCAGATTTCCTCAAATCTGTTATGACAGACCTGCACTTTAAATTATATAACCAGCATGCCTGTAACCCACTAAATTGCTCATATATCACTCAAAACTGATCCAAATGACTTCAAGTTTGATGCAATAGACCTTCAAAAAGATGGCGCCTAGTTTAGTAATAAGAAATGGCAACTAAAAGTGGTTATTAATTACTGGCACGAATCCCTAGACACCCCAGAAAGTATGGCCTTCAAGGAATGACGAATTTGCTTTATAAAATCATAAACTTCATATTAAAATCTGCAAATATTCATGAAGAGTCGCCTCCAACAAGGAAACACAATGAGACAATACCCAGAATGATTCTTTTTGTATTTTTTGACTTATGAATAAAAAGACAATCTACTGTAATGAAAATGCAACTCCAGAATTTCACTAAAATGCAAATAAGCTGATCTACAAACCCACACAATGAATTACAATGCAGAAATCCACTACAAATCACTCAACACTAAACTACTTCACCACTAGTCGCTATCTTTCAAGCGAGAAGCAATGCCAAGCTAGGAGGCTTTCATTCCTCGAAGCAATCCCAAAGCCAATCCGGCAACATAACATTTCTGTAGACAAAAGATGCTGAAAAGATAACCAATGGCTTCCTTTTATAATTTTCAGATGACTCTTCTCGAAACCCTAATCTTCTTTGTTGAGTCAAACCCTAATCCTCCAATAGATGGCGTCCCACTTTTCCAAGCAAAATTTGACTTTTAATATAAACTTTATTTCTTCCTTGAAGTTGGCACCCAACTTTAGCTTGGATTAAATTTTTTAATAATATTAATTTCCTCAATGAGGCGCCTACCCATAAAGAACATCTTTTAAAAACAACTTAAAGTGAAGTTGCTAGGCCAAGGGGTCAATGTTAAAATATAACATTAAACCATAACTTAATTAAAATAATTCGACTTATCTCTCCAGTTATGCCCCAAAGCCAAAAATGAGTAAGCCAACTAATCTGCCTGAAGTAAAAAGCCGATTGTGCCAAAGCCAACAAGACCACTGCCAAAAATAGAATTTACTAAAAATAGTAAATTCCTGAAAATGCTCAGAACGCCAGGAAAACATATCACTACGAAGCTCTCTGAAAACCCAGAAAGAATCTGCCATTGAATCAACCACCCTCAAGCAAGAGCATCCTTCAAAACAAGAAACCCTAATTTTACCTTCTGACAAGCCTACGGGTCTCCGGAATAGGCCAACGGTCAACTGGGAAGATCATGCTCGAGAAGGGGACATTACACTTGAGGAGGACGAAAACGTTTTACATGAGCTCGTATGTGATATATATGCTGGCGAGGATGACCAAGTACCGAGGGATCACATACAAGGAGCCAATCGGTTGTGCACCTGATCAGTTCAAGATACATGAAGCCTGCACACAGTTACATTTGGCTAACCCTACCAGCTACAAGCGGGCAAATGATGCATTTACAATGCATATTGCAAGGACCCTTCAACAGAGAACGCAGCAAAGAATATCGAAAGAAGCACAGGCATTGATCGAAGAATATGGATATTGGCTCATCTAATTTCCGAAATTCACATACATTAGGCTGCAGGGGTTCAGCTCGTATCCATACCGGTTACCGAGGTACCCCACCGATCACATAGTAATGCTAGAAGTATCTAGGCAATTGATTGCCTATGATAAGATTCAGAAGAAGAAAAAGATGGGTGGACTTGACTTCCCTATCGCCATAGGGAATTCCACTGAGGTGTGTCCCTCCTTGCAGGCAGCTCGAGAGGCAGAGGATGAACTGCAATTCTATCATCTATCGTATCACATAGGCAGGCAGGATTTCGATCCTTACAAAAACATCTGAATGGTGCAAAATGTTGAATACAGGCACAAGGCTCACATAGAAGATTTTTGGGCAAATGCTGTTGATGAGGTTGAAATAAGGAGAAGGATGTTTACCAGACTCCCTCTCAAGTTGATCAGGGAATGTGAGATCATTCCAGTTCTTGCCCAGGTGGAGGAAGATGTCAACGTTAGACAGCCTGACTATGAGTCAGTCAGGAACACTCCGGTCCCACCACCTGATTGGTCCTAGCCAAAAATCATGGACTTGGGCACGCTCTCTATTCCGGTGATGACTTTTACGAGAGCTTGGGTCGATAGGCATGTATGCAGACTCAAAAGCAGAGCGATCACCCTTATTTATGACTTGATGGGTGATCAAAGGCCACTGTCGGTGAGAAAAGGAAAACAAGTTGCCCAAGCGCCGGAAGCACAAAATGAGATGCCGACCCAGCCAATACCTTTGAGGATGGAACAAGCATCACCTATGCACTCACAAACTCAGTCTTCGAGTTTGAGAGTAGTTTCACTATTTGTTGATCAGAGGGCAAGATTGAACAAAGAGCAGGAACTTGAGGAAGTGGATCAGCCCAATGTCCGAGAATCAGATAGTATAAGTGCCAGTGCATCCAGGGGTGGCCAACAAGGAGAGAAAGAGGAAACAGTGGCCGATACCCGTTTCCAGCAGATGTTGGACATGGCATTGGAGGAAGAGGAAAACACAAAACAGGGGACCCAAGGGTCAGGAGATACTCAGCTCGTGGAAGATGATGAGCCCGAGCAGGACAGTGCAAGAAGAGAAGAAGTACACGAGGTGGAGGCAACAGAAGAGCAACCCCTCATCATTTGCAATCCACATGCCGGATTGGCTTTCGGATAGAATGAGAAGAGACCCCGAGGATGATACAGATCCGGCAGTAGAGATGGAAGAATTCCTCAAGAGGATCAGTGCACCTCCAGAAAAGAAGAGAGCCAGGAAATTTTCGAAAATTTCGACTGATGAGTCAGGCTCTCGCACACTTCAGGTTGCTGTCCCGAGGGAGGAATGTGATCGAGTCAAGGAGAGACCCGAGAATTATGTGATCACCATGGTTGAGTTGGGTCGTCCTACGGGAGACCAAATTATTGAGGAGTTCGATAACTCCTATCAGGCATTGAAGGATAAGTTGCTCTGTACGGAGGGAAAGTACAAGAGGTTGAAGAAGGAGCATAATACTTTGATAGGATATGTGCAGAGTCTGGTGCGTCCAGGTGAACAGGCAAACCCAGTAGTAGAACTCCCACCAGAGCTTCCGAGGGAGTCAATTATTGATTTAGAAGATTTAAAGAAGATGGAAACGGAAGCGGACAAGTGGGTTAGCCATGTTCGTGCTAAGATAGGGAAATTCATGGAGGACCTCACCAATGCTTATCAGCAGGCCTCAAATATTTTGGCACGAATTGACATGGTGGATCAAGCCTGGGGCGATACCTGCATCTATTAGACGAAGACTGTACTTCGTTTGGGGGCTTTGATGCATATACCTCTACAGACCTTGGTAGATGGAGGTGTAATTCAAGAAGGTGACAGGTACGATTTCACCAGTTGGTACTCCTCGGTGGTCACGAGCCGTGGATTTCATGATGCAGCAAGGGCAGATTCGGCTAGAGTTAGGAAAGCAATGGGCAACATCTTGGAGGGAGTCCTTAATACATTAGAGGCCATATTTGCTAGAAAGCTGGCTCCAAAGGAAATAACTGTTGATGGCTTGAGAGACAAACTGGCTCCATTCTTCTCAACTGTGAGGTCGCTTGTCCAGGATGACTTTCAGAATGTCTCCACTTTCTCTAGTATAATTCAGAATACCCAGGACGCCTTGGTGGCATGGAAAAAGTCTTACACCCGGTACGGACAAACGGTAGCAGTCTTGGAGTTTCAGCTCAACCATATTCCACCGATCTCTGCCCAGGAGGTTGAAGCGGTGTTGGCCCGGTTGATCAAGTTTGTTGTTCGGGAGAAGGACAATGGGAACGCTCTGCTAGATGAGGATCTTCTAAAAGATGGTGATGGGCATTAATTGCTCATTATGGTTCCTGCAGGGGAGTGGAGAATATTCTGTGCATTTATTGCCCACTCCTCTCTGTGACGGTTTTTAGGGCAAAAACCCTAATTAGGGCGTAGGTGGCTCAATCTAAGCCCTTTATTGTAATCAGATCTGAACCGTCCACCGAATTGGACTCATTATAAAAGGGGCATCCCCCCTCATTTGTAATCTATTAGAATTAGAATTAGAATCA
The DNA here is from genome assembly GCA_007115665.2 of Sequoiadendron giganteum. NCBI lineage: Eukaryota > Viridiplantae > Streptophyta > Pinopsida > Cupressales > Cupressaceae > Sequoiadendron > Sequoiadendron giganteum. The sequence continues at coordinate 315,512,719 of CM021110.1, forward strand.
GATCAAGATCAAAGCTAGAGAGTAGAAGGCATATAGCATTTAGCTTAGAAGTTAGCTTAGATTGAGGAGGGAAGAAAACTTTCCTTTGAAAGTTTTGTAAACGGTTGTTGTGAACACTTTTCATAATACAAAGAGTTTCATTGCTTGGTGATTTCTTCTTTTGTTATGAGCAGCTAGCAAGGCCATTTCATCTTTCCAATTCAAGATAGATAGAGTAAAATAGACTTTTATTTCATGCAAGTAGTTGTTTATCGTGGAATGTGGTGTTGAGTTTGGACAAGTCTTCCTTTATCCATACCACTAGCGGGCTTGCTGACGGTAAGTCTGCCCTGCGTGGTCAACTGGAATTTCAGAACCTAACTTCGATTGTGATTTGTATGTGTTCACTTGCATCGTTGTGATGGGGTGCACATGTTGAATCATAATTTGAATATTTTATTCATCCTTTGAAGATTGCACCTACTTTGTTAGAATTGTCCAAAGAGGAGGCAAAACAAAGTTTGGTTTGAAGATTGTTGAAGCTAATCCTCACATTCCACCTTTTAGAAGTAGATTGTAGAATTCCTATCCCTATCCCTTTAAATTCAGTATTTCCCGGTTAACTTAGGAGTCAGAGCAATATTGTCAAACCATTCATGTCTTAATTGCTTCACGAAATTGAACAACTAAGTAAGTCCCCTTGAATGCCTAGCATATTCACATCAACCAACTGAGTCTATTCGCAATAAAAGGAACCTTGGAGTTGAATGCATGAACTTTCACGCAATCTTAGCATGCGGAACACTTTGATCAAGAGAGAATAGAGTGACCGTTGGACATTTTATTCTATGCTGGCGTTGTCATAAAACACATGTCAACAGTCCCCATCCTAGAAACTTGGGGTAACATAGGTCATAGATTGTCATAATGTTGGTCAAGATTCCTATAACCTCCCTCTTATATGCTCTAATGCATCATAGAATTTGTCATATGTAACTCCCATCATGATGACCTTACACACATTACAAGATGCCGACACATGACCAAAGAATGCCACCTCAATGGGAGGACAAAACTAATAATAACGAATTCCATGTCAACTCCAAATAGGACATCAACTCTTCCACAATACAGAAAAGACAAAATAGTGAATGTATATTGAACATTAGAAATGCAAGGTTGAGACAACTTTTCCCAAAATCTGCAGCATCCCAACATCCTATAGTAGCATTTTGGTCTTTTGAGCATTTGGTCATCTTCAATGTGAAGCTTTCTACTCCATCCTTCTATATTGTTTTATTCTTTGGGGCTCTTTGTATTCTTGAAGTCTCTTGAATCTATGAATACTTGACATTTTGGAGTTTTTGTTGTGCTTTCCAAGGAAAGGATTTCTAGCAACTATATATGTTTATTTTAATTTTCTGCTAACCTTGAATGATAGTGCACTTTTAGGACCATAGCACACCTGCAATTTTGTCCAAATACTCCAAAATACTCTATTGCTTCTAGTTTTATACATCTTCTCTAGTCTTTTTTCAGATTCCTTGCATATTCAATGTTGTAAACTTGCTTTTTGTTATGTAATCAAAATTTAAGTATCTTAATCTAGTTTCAATTTGTATTAAACCCAGCTCTTGTACTTAAATTTAATTAATTTAAATTTTATTGCTTTTATCATCTTAATTAATTTAAACTTTGTTAACAAAATTTAATCTACATTTAGGATTATAGATTCTATTTCACCAAGTGCTCACAAGATATTTCTGTAGCCAAGTAAATTGCCCATTGGTGAGTTTTGGCAAGTCTTGGTGAGCTTTGTTGAGTTTCACCAAGTTAATGGATTTAAGTAATTTTTTATTTTCCAAGTAACCAAGTCCAAGTCAAAATTGGGTCTACTGAGAGATTGGAACTTTACAACAGCTAATGTATTGCCGAGTTTGCTATTTCAAGGAAATATTTTCAGTCTTCTTCATTGGTGCAAATTTTGTGGCCAAGGGCCAAATTTGGAAGAAATCGATTTGAGGAGATATTGAAGTTTATCTTCAGTTTGGATCATAGTAACGGGACTCGCCCGGACTCGCCAGAACTCGGCGAGTCCCGAGCCGAGCACCCCTGGCCGGGTCTTGGGAGCCCGGACTCGAACACGGCCGAGTTCGGCCGAGTCCTGGCCGGACTCGCCGGACTCCCCGCTTCCTTGCGAGTCCTGAGCCCTAGACGCGGCCGGCGACAGCAGTTTATAAAGTGAACAAAAAAACATAAAACTTATGTTTTAGTTTCTTCTTTTTGTGTCTTATATTACCTCCCCAACCCTAAAAGCAACCTCATTTCATTCATTTGGCAAAATAGGAGGAGAAGAGAGAGCAACCAACAAGCTGTTGAAGACAAATACAGGGCCATATATCATTTGGGAAGCTTCATACCAGCAAGGAGGTGCATTGAGAGCTCATTACCAGTGATTGGGAGGAGTTTGCATTGTATTCCAAGCCAAATCTAAGAGGTAAGTTTGATTTTAAATGGTTTTTTTTGTGTTTTTTTAACAAATAATTCATTGTAATTTGTAAAATCATTGTTTTTTTAGTTTGCATTTTTTTTTACAAACCCTACTTTCAACTTAAATAATTTTAAAAACCCTACTTGTTATTGCAGCCACATTCATTTGCAAATCAAAGCATATTATTATTTTCACAATGTCTCAAACCCCAGGCAAAAAAGTCCCTGCTTGGAAACATGCTGAAATCTTTTCCGGAATGAAAAAAGGAGAAGCAAAATGTAAATACTGCAAAACAATATAGGAGGCATAAATAGATTAAAATACCATATTGCACGCATACCCATCCATGATGCAGTGGGCTGCCCTATAGCACCTCCTGAGGTTGTTCGTGAAGTGCAGGTGCAATTAGAAACTTTTGAAATACAAAAAGAAATGAAAAAGAGACAGAAGTAGGAGTTGGTGAGTTTTGGAGTTGGACAGGGACATGGTGTTGTTGGAGATGCTTCTTCCATGCCTCCATACTGTCTTTGTGCTAGTGCTTGTGCTAGTGCTACTGCTTCTACACCAACTATGCCTATGCATACTCCTACTACTGGTGGCGCTACTACTGCTAGTGGTAGTGGCAGTATTAGCATTGGCCCTAGAGTTCGTAAATCTAGGGTGGACTCATATTTTGAACCACGCACTACTCCCGATTCCCAACCATCGCTTGAGAGCATGGGTTGGAACAAGGACGCACATGATGCAGCAAAAAAGACAATTGCAGACTTTTGGTAGTACTGCACCATTCCCTTCCATATAGCCAGGTAATTCTTTTTCGCTTAATTGTTTTAAAATTTATATTTAAATTTTATTATTTTAGAATCTAGATGTATCTCATTATCGAATTCAAATTTAGTGCAGTTAAAATCTTAAAACTTTTCATTTTACAATACTTATGTAAGTAACTTATTAATTTATTTATGACATGTTTTAGGTCACCTTTTTGGCAAAACATGGTTGATGCCATAACCATATGTGGGCCGGGGTTCAAAGCCCCTTCTGAAGATGAATTAAAGGGCCCACTTTTGACTCAAAAAGTGGCAGATGTGAAAGCACAATTAGAGGAGCAGCGCGAGCAGTGGAGGAGGATTGGTTGCACCATCATGACTGATGGTTGGACCGATAGGAGAAATAGGACGCTACTTAATTTTTTAGTGTCCTCCGGAGGTAATTGTACTTCCCTCAATGCATTGAAATTTGAATTTGATTTAATGATTAATATCTTAATATGGCAGATTTATGTTTTTTAATTTATTGAATAATTGGTTTTGCTTATTCTTTCAGGTGACACCGTCTTTATGAAGTCCATTGATGCTTCTGCCCAATTCAAAAATGCCACATACCTGTGTGAGGCTATAGAGGAGGTGATAGCTGATGTGGGGGAAGAGAATGTAGTGCAAGTGGTGACAGATAATGCAGCAAATTATGTTGCTGCTGGTAGATTATTGATGGAGAGGCACCCTACTATATTTTGGACTCCATGTGCCGCCCATTGCATTGACCTCATGATGGAGGATCTTGGCAAACTCCCATGGATCAAAACATGTGTGGATGCAGCAAAAAACATTTGCAAATTTGTATACAATCACACATGGGTGCTTAACCTTATGAGGCAATACACGGGGTTGAGGGAGTTGTCTCGTCCTGGCATCACTAGGTTTGCAACAAATTTTATCACGTTGCAATCCTTGATTTGGTCAAAGGCAGCTTTAAGGCGCATGTTTGTTGGTGAGGAGTGGTCTTCCTCATCATTTTCTACAAGCACTGCAGGGATTGTTGTGGCTGATTGCATTTTTGATGAGCAAGGGTTTTGGACACCAATGGAGGAGATTGTGAAGGTAAAATTTAATTCTTTATTATGTTTTAATTTTTAATCATATCTTACTTTTATTTGTTTATTTTCGTTCACACTTATTTGTGAAACACGTTTGCACTTTGCAGTTTATTGAGCCCTTGCTAGTTCTCCTACAAGTTGTAGATGGGGAGAAGCCCGCAATGGGCTACATATATGAGGGCATGGATAGGGCCAAAGAGGCCATTAGATCAATCTATGGTGGAGTTGAGGAGAAGTATCGTCCCATTTGGGATATTATTGATAGGAGATGGCAAAACCAACTTCATAGGCCCATCCATGCATCCGCATGTTTCCTAAATCCGGCCTTCCAATTCTGCCGTGATCTCCATGCAAATAGAGAAATTCTTAGTGGGCTCTACTCGACGATAGAGCGGATGTTGCCCGCTATTACTACACAGATAGTGCAGGAGATAGATGCCTTCACGAAGGCACAAGGAGACTTCTTTGCACGTCAAATGTGCAAAGACAGTAGGACAACATTACTACCAAGTAAAAATATATTTAAGGGCATAATTTTCATCTTTTTATATTGTATTTTATTATTAAATGTTGAACTTGAACTTGAAACTTGAAATGAGATTGATTTTGTTTCTTTTTCTCATCTCAAATAGATGGTGGGAGTTGTTTGGTTCTGATACAAGGAACCTGCAAAATATTGCCATTCCTCTATTGAGCCAGCCATGCAGTTCATCTGGTTGTGAGCACAATTGGAGTATGTTTGAGCACATACACTCCAAGAAGCGTAATATATTGACAGTGGAGAGGATGAATGACTTGGTATATGTTCATTACAACCTTCGGCTCAGATACAGGAAGCTTTTTGACCACAACAACACCCCGATCAATCTAGGGGAGGTTGATCCACAGTCTGAGTGGACCACTGAGGCTACAGATGCAGTCTTTAGTGACGAGGACCTTGATTGGGTGGACCAGGCAAAGAGAGAGGCTGAGGTTGTAGCCATGGCTGAGAAGGAGGCTAGAGCACGAGGAGACATAGCCGTTGTTGGTGAGAGTGGCATGGAGAGTCAGATAGAGGTAGAGACTATGGCTGTAGCTGCAACATCATCCAAGACCCTTAGACGCCTTCGTAGGAAGGATGCTGGCTCCACTATGCCATAGAGTCATAGACTTATAGCTATTGTTTTGATATTTCATATTTGTATGGAACATTTGATGTTATGGATTTCATATTCCCTGACTTTTGTATACATTTGACTAATTTTATATATCTAAGTATGCTATTTCCTTCAGCAGTGCAACTACAATTTATGTACTTTATACTTATGTGATCGTTGTATACTTGTGTATGTGATCAAATTTTCTTTTATTTGTTTTGTATTCAATAAAGGGTGCTTGAAACAAGTTTTAAATCCTTAAAAATCTAAAAAATTTCTAGGTTTTTTTCAACTTTTTTTCATTTTGCCAAGTCTGAGTCCTGAGTCGAGTCACCCTAGCCGAGTCCAAGCGAGTCCAAGTCTCGTAACTATGGTTTGGATAGCATTGATTGAGGTCAGTTTTGGTATTGATAGCAATCAGATTTTATTAAGGAGAAATTGTGGCCCATCAATCTTGAAATCGCAGCATATTAGAAGTTTATGTTCATCTTGCATTCATCAATTTGCATATAAAATCGTGGGAGAACAAGCACTGCCTGTTGGAGGAAGAATCGTGGCTCTTTATGACTGATTTTGTGATCAGAATATTAACATCTCCAGCCAGGGATTGATTGTGGGTTTGGCTGGCATAAGGCACTCCCATCTAGAGGAAGGGTCGACCATCATTGAGCCAAGGTCGTGGATTTTGTTTAGCTGCCATCGACTTTACCAGGTTCTTAATTGCATTTGTCTTTCAGTTGTAATTGCTGCTAGCAGCATTTTCATTACATTGTAATCATTGAATAAGAATAGTCATTGCAAGCCAAAGTCTTGGCATTTCATTATAATCAGCTTGTAACCAGTTTTGCATCATATAATACAATGGTTGGAGTTGGCAAGTTCCCATGAAAAGTGTTTGTCATAAGGCCACATGCTGTAGCTGTTAGTTCAAGATAGAGTTAAGTCTCAAATATGCATACCAAGTGTTTGTAGAAATGTCTACTAGCTGTAGATACCATTTGCACTCATTTTCAGTCCTTCATGGTCATTGAAAAATCCAAAAGAAATATTGCATTGCATTCTTATTTCATATCAGACATTTGCACATGTTCATTTGAGTCCATTGAATGCACATTTTCATTATCTACATCAAAAATACCAAAAAGAAACTACAATCAGCAAGTTCAGAGTTTGCAAGCCAAGTGTTCGATAAAATTCCTAAAGGTTCAAATCAGAAAATTAAAGGCCAATTCAGCAGGGGTCTTTACAGCCTCACTACCCAGACCCTGAAAGGTATCTGAGTCAGAAAGAGGAAGATGATAAAATAATTATTTATGACACCATATAGTCATTCATTGGGATTACAGTTATCTTCGCAATATTTGAGCCTCATGACATAATCAAGTCAAAGTTGGTTAAACTAGATTAAAACCTTATTTTCTTAGTCAAAGTTGATAAAAAGTAGTTTTAAACCACTTATTTTGTCTCTCTGACTGACCAGTATTAAATTTTCAATTATTTTATTCAAATGCTGATTTGACTGGACCCAACTACATAGTGCCAGGTTATTTTGACCAAATTAACTGTATATTTATAGGTCAGCTTGAATATATTTTTTTCTCATTCCCCCTGTAATTATCAAGATAGAGGAGAGAACAGGAAGATTAAAAACAAGCAAATTAATGTTAGGCCTACCATTAACTAATTCTGCAGCAGCATTGACTTCTATGAAAGCAATTTCTTTTAAGTATTGACTGATATGAATACTATATCTTGTTGTGTTGACTGAAATCCAAGATGAATCAGATGCTGTTTTGAGTCCTATTGCTACTTTTTACCAATTTTTGCAATGTTGACCTTTGTGTACCAATGTTGAATTTTCACAATAGTATCTAGCTGAAAGGGTTAAGTCTGTTCTCAGTGTTAACTGATTTGTTTAACTTTCAGGGTGCATCAGCTCTTCAGGTGTTAAGCATACCAACATTAATTTTGAAATGTGGAACCAACAATACTATAAGCCTTTGAATAAACAATAAGTTAGAGGATGGTGGTCACTATGATAAACATTTCACCAACAGTCACTAAGGGATAGTGGTGATGATTGAATGCTATGTGAGACAACAATCTCATAGATGATAAGTTATTTAGCCAGTGGCCCCATAAATGGTTGTGGCAAAGATGATGAAGTATGTGGCCAACAGTCTTGCAAAGGAAGGGCAAAGAAATGATTTCTTTACAGAATAATCTTGTGAGGGAGGGTGGAAAAGATGATATATTATTTAGCCAAAAGCCCCATAAGGAATGGTGGAAGAGATGATGACATAATTAGTGAGCAGTCCTTTAAGGGATGACAGCATGATGAAATTGTTTAGCCAACAGTACCATTAGGGAAGGTGGCAACAACAATGAGTTTTTAGCATATAATATTTAGCCAGGAGTCCCATACAAGATGGAAATAAGATTAAAGCAACAGTCACATGAAGGATGGTGGCATGATTTGGCCACGATTCCTTAAGGGATAGTGGCACAATTTGCCAAACTGGCCTTAAAGGGATATCTAAAGAAATAATGATAAGTTGTACATGTGAAAATTTGTTTCTGCATTTATTGAAATATTCTTCTAAGGTTAACCGTTAGGCAATAGAGATGCAATGGGCTGGAGTCTGTTGTGACCTTTTCACACATCACCCCATCCAAGATGGGGACCCCCTAATTTTTGCTCCATTCTGGTCTTTTGGCTTTGGTTCTCTCTGTCTCTGATCTTTTGTCCTTCCGGGGATGTCCCGTTTGACCTCAGTTGAGTAATTGACAAATTTAGGGTTGCTATCCTTTAGACCCGTTCGAGGTCAAGATTGAGTTACTTAGGTGAAATCTAAGTGCAGCAACACATTCAAAAAGCTCAAGGCAGAATCCCCCTGAAATCTCACTGAAATCCGACCACTTACTATTTTTAGTAAGTACCTAATTCGAGGCTTGTTCCTCAGGATTTCGGGATTCTAACTACTTTAGCACAATCAGGCAACTTCAGAGTGCCTACATATGAGATTTGAACAGATTCAAACAACTGGCTATTTTTAGCAGTTCAGCCTTCGGAGGCTATTTTCAGGATTTAGACAAGCAATTCTCCGATAAGTGACAGGAGAATTGATCTGGGTTTTCCAAGACCTTCGCGATGGTGTAACATGCAAATCAAGTCAGGGACTTTCAAAGGTCAGCCTTCTGAGGCTTTTTTTTAGGGTTTGCATGCAAGAATTTTCAATGCATGTCCGAATATTCTATTTGGGTTTCACGAGAGCTTCGCAGTGATATCACATGCAAGTGGATCAAATCAGTTTTTAAGGACTTACTATTTTTAGCCAATGCCAGAACTTTGACCAGTTTTCTGGGTTTTTTAAGATCCCACAAGCACTGTGACATGCAAACTCGTCCGACTTCGGATTGACCACTTTCGGGACACTTACTATAAATAGCAGCTTCAGTCCAGCAGCTACCTAGCACTTCATTCCAGTGAGCAGAACGACAAACGGTATAAACCAAGGGCAATCGGGAGCACATGCAAATCAGATTAGGGTTTCCCTGCCATGTCTAAAAATAGATGAAGCGAAATGCAGAGACGTCAAAACGAAGCATGCCGCCATGATCAGCATCCTTCAAGCTACCTACTGGCAAATTTTGAGCAAAATCGGAGGACTTACTATTTTTAGTAAGTCAGGGCACGGCTATAAATAGCAGGCCTGCGCCGGAAGTCAGTATGAACAAAGCACTCAAGTTATCAGGATCGGACATAGCAAGTTTCAGGTCGAACGGAGCTACTGAAGCAGGCAACTTTGAAACTTACTATAAATAGCAGGTGGCTAAAAATAGCACGTCATCACCAGAAGTAAGTATGAACAGGTCTCTCACAGCATCAGAGGCAACTGGAGCAAATTTCAAAGCAAACAGAGATACGAAAATTGATCAATTCTAAGGTTTGCTAAAAATAGCAAATGGCTAAAAATAGCATGTCTTGTGTCGGATAAGATGTGAACAAGATGACGACACCAGATGGAGGCACAACCACGCCGGTTCCAGTGCAAAGCAGGGTGAAACGCAATGAAACCCTAATTTTACTAAAAATAGAAAGCCAGAACAGGGTTAGGGCGTTGGAAATTTACAAATGATAGCTGACAACCACACACCCTGTAATGTCCCCGTCTCAAGCCTGATCTTTTCAGTGATCGTTGGCCTATTCCGGAGACCCGTAGGCTAGTCGGAAGGTAAAATTAGGGTTTCCTATTTTGATGGAAGTTCTTGCTCGGAGTTGGTTGTTTCAATGGCGGATTCTTTCTGGGTTTTCAGAGAGCTTCACAGTGGTATGTTCTTCTGGGCATTCTGAGCATCTTCAAGAATTTACTAGTTTTAGTAAATTCTATTCCGAGCAGTAAACAGGTTGGTCTCAGGCAGTTGACTTTCCTCTTCAGCTGATTCAATTGGCGTATTCAGATTCTGGCCTCGGGATGCAGTTTGAGGTGATAAGCTGAATTATTTTGAAGAAGTTATGTTTAATGTTATATTTTAACATTGACCCTTGGCCTAGCAACTTTACCTTAAGTTGTTTTTAAAAGAGGTTCTTTATGGGTGGGCGCCTCATTAAAGGAATTGATTATATTTCTTATTAAAAGATTTATTTCCCAAGCAAAAGTGGACGCCATCTTCAATGAAGGAATAATTTAATAATTAAAAGTCAAAATTGCAGCTAGAAGGAAAGAACGCCATTGGTTGAAGGATTAGGGTTTGACTCTTAAGAGAAGGTTAGGGTTTCGAGAAGAGTCAACCAAAAATTATAAAAGGAAGACTTTGATCCTCAATTCATTATCTTTTGTCTACAGGAATGTTATGCTGCCGGATTGGCTATGGCATTGCTTCGGGGAATGAAAGCCTCCTAGCTTGGCATTGCTTCTCGCTTGCAAGATAGCGACTAGTGGTGATATAGTGTAGTTTGAGTGATTTGTAGTGAAGTTGGTGGATTGTAGTCAGTGTTTGGTATTGTAGATCAGTTTATGCATATTAGAGAGATTCTGGAATTTCATTTTTATCTACAGCAGTTTGATGTTTTTATTCATAAGTCCAAAAATACAAAAAAAGTCATTATGGGTATTGTCTAAATCTATGTGTTTGTAAGGGGCGACTCATTTCTCCAAGCTGCAGATTTTTTGGAGAAGCTTTGAATTTTTAATGTGAAATCGCCCTTCTTGCTGGGCCGTACTTTCCAGATTTGCCTTGGGATTGGTGCATTAAATACATAGAGTCTTTTGTTTAGCTTTTAGTGTCCTATCTTGGTCGCCATCTTATTAGGGTCATATTGCATTTCATCTCGTGAAATTTGAATGGGTTTGGAGTGAGTTATGAGTAAAATTGTGAGTTTCAAGGCTGCTGTTCATGCATAAGAAAAACAGGACTGTCATAAATCAGTTTGTGAAGTTGGTCCTATTAATTACAGTTTCGGGTCTAATCTTTATTATTCAGTGAAGGAAGTTATATTTAATATTGCAGCTCTCTCTAACTCTCGATTCACGATCATAGCAAGGCATTATCTTTTATATTGTAAGCTGACAGTAGTACTGACAGCCGTTCTTAATCTTGCTTTATCATGATTTGTAATGCTCATCTTTACATTCTGTAATCACATTTGTATTTCATTTATCTCCGCCATATGGTCGCCTCATCTCCGTATTGGATTGAGTAGCACATACTTGGTGTTGAGTTTGCTTTCAGTTTACTAGATGATAGGGACCCTCTAACCACATGCTTGTCGTTCACCGACACATTTCTTGGTTAGAATTCTTGTACTAGCATTTCCATTAAGATCCTCTGACCATATGCTCGCCATCACTGACGCCATTCTTGGTTAGAGTTCCTTCCGCTCTGTTCTGCTTTTCAGATCCTCTGACCAATGCTCACACCTTGCCCACATTGGGATCCTGGTGTACATTCTGGTTAGAGTTGCTTCAGCATCATTTTGGTTTTGGGCTAACCTTGACGGGTGCGTATTGTTTGTAACTTGCAACTGAAAAACGAAAAAAAAATTGGCTTGGTTTATTTCACACCCTCATACACGCCCAGGAGAAATGAAAGGTACAAAAAAGTTCTAAGTATGAAATTCCCTTGGGCAAGTTTGAAATGCGCCTTCCAAAGGCATGAAAACTATCCTAAGGCATAGAAATTCTTCTAAGGCAAGAGATTTTCCTCTTCATACCCCCAAATGCGCTTGAGGAAGGTGAAAGGTCAAGCTTGGGCGTGGATTTTCCATCTCACATGGTGAAATGCGCCTAAAATGGAAGTTACATGGCCTAAATGCGCCCAAGGAAGCTGAACAGTCACTCTGGGCGTGGGTTTTCCATCTTGCATAGGAAAATGTGCTCAAAGAAGGAAGTCAACACCCTCATATGCGCCAAGAGGAGGTGAAGAGCCACTAAGGGGGGGGCGGAATTCCTTCCAACACTAGCAAATGCGCCCAAGAGTGGAAGCATCATGTGCTAAATGCGCTAGGAGGAGGTGAAAGGTCACTTAGGACGTGGAAATTTCCTCTAACACTATGAAATGCGCCCAACTTGGAAGCCACCTAGCCCATATGCGCTTGGGGAAGCTGAAGGGTCACAGGATAATGGAAGGTTGTTTCTCACATGTGATATATGCGCTCAAAGATAAAATGGAAGTCTAGTGTAGGATATGCACCAAGAGGAGGTGAAAGGTCATATCTTAGGCGTGGGGTGATGAAGGAAATGCGCTTGAAGGCAAGGAAGCTACATAGTCAGAATGCGCCAGAAAGAGGTGAAGAGTCACCCTAGGCGTGAGATTTCTTCATGGCATTTGCGCCCCAAGTAAAAGGTAGAAGGTGAAAAGTAAAAGTGTTAAGTGGTGAAGGTGAAATGCGCTTGCAGGTGAAAGTCCTCTATGAGGAATACGCTAGAGGAAGGTGAAGGGTCACCATGTGAAATGCGCCAAGGGAAAAGTAATGCTAAGGGGGCGTGATTGTTTAAAAGACCAAGGGTTATTTATATTTTTCCCCTTCACTATATGAAATGCGCCTAGAGAGTAGGGACTTAAAAATGAAGATTGCTAAGGTCAAAGCGTGAAAATTGTTAAATGAGAAATGTCTAGGCATGGAATTGCCTGAGGAATAAAATGGAAAGATGGCACTCCATATGCGCCCCTCAGAGATAAAATGATAAAATTTAGATTTTAAAAAATTCCTAAGGTATTTTCTAGAGGAAAAAAATGAATAACACGCCTAGAGGATGATGCTAGTTTCCAGAGTTAGAAAAATCTTCAGAGAGGAAAACTCTTCAAAGGAAAATCAAGAAAATTGGCCAGGATCAAAGAAATGGGAAATTATGGAATGGAACGCATCAGGAAGGGGAAGAAATAAACATTAGCCATTTTTATTATTTTTAAATAATAAAAATTAAAAGAACCCCTTCATCCGGATACACATGAAAACGATGGATTCTGGAAGGATTTTTCTTCTGGGTATTAAACATTTGCAATTCAGAGGTGATTCAAACATTCTTCGCGCCATGTTCACATCGTTTCAATGGATATTTTGCCCAGTGCCTATTTTAAATAAAAGTCCTAAGGCAAAATTGAGAGATTTCTCTAAGGCAAACGAACAAAATGAATGAAAGGCACTTCGCTAGAAGTTTTGAGCTAGATAATTTTGCCAAAACGAAGACAAGATCAAATGACTTAGCCAAACGTTTCGAAATTGTTCAAGGAAGTGAACAATTTAATATTTTAAGAAATCAAAAGCGACGAGGCAGGCCTGTGCAAAGGTGATGAATTCATAATTCTAGAAGATGCCTCAGATGACAAGTGTTACAATGCAAAACAGAGAACAGTCACTTCGCCAGATGGCAAGGTGCTGGCTAACCTAACACCTGAAGCAATCAGGGAGGCATTCGGGATTCCAGTTCATGAGAAGATGATCTACAAGACGAAAGAGAGAGCTGGAAAGATGTACTCATCCACCACAGACCGATGTGCTGATTTGATAAACACTAGGTGGATGATTAAACCCAAGCCAACTCGCACCAAATTGCCCAAGCAGATAGTCTCAGAGGACTTGAGACAGGAATTTGGTGATCTCATTATGATGCTGAGTAGAGTTGGAGGATGCCCCCAAGCGTTCATCTTTGAACCTTGGATGTTCTATTTTGTCAACCTGGTGTTGGAGGGAAAGGATTACATGGATTGGGCACTGATGATCAGTGATAACATACATGAGCAGCTTCATGGCGTGAGGAGAACGAAGACATTTTACATGGGCTCCTACCTTGTCTATATGCTGGCTCGCATGACGAGATATAAAGGGATCTCTTACAAGGAACCAATCGGTTGCAGATCCCATCTGTTTAAAATATATGAAGCTTGTCCACAGTTGCATCTGACAAGCACAACCAATTACAAGAGGGTCAATGACGCCTTTACAATGCATATCACGAGGACCTTGTAGCAGAGAACCCACCACATAATATCAAGGGAGGCACAAGAAATGATTGAGAAATTCGAATGTTGGTTTATCCAATTTCCAAAATTCACCTACATAAGGCTGCAAGGATTTTCCTCCTATCCATACAGATTGCCTCGGTATCCCACAAACAAGATAGTGATGCTGGAAGTATCTAGGCAATTGATTGCCTATGATAAGATTCAGAAGAAAAAGAAGAAAGGTGGACTTGGATTCCCGATTACTATGGGAAATTCAAATGAAATCTGCCCATCGCTGCAAGCAGCAAGAGAGGCAGAAGCGGAGCTCCAGTTCTTCCACCTTTCCTATCACACTAGCAGGCATTGCTACGATCCCCACAGAAACATCAAGTGGATATTGACAGAAGAGTTCAGGCACAAGGTGCAAATCAAAGACTTTTGGGCTAGTGCAGTGGATGAGATCGAGGTCAGAAAGAGGATGTTCTCTCGGATACCGTTGGTGATGGTCAGAGAATGTGAGATCATCCCAGTGCCAGATCAGATTGAGAAAGATATAAACGTAGTACAGGCTGACTACGAGACAGTAAGAGATACACCTTTACCTCTCCCAGATTGGTCTGAGCCAGAGATCACTGACTTGGATACACTTTGTATCCTTGTCTTGACATTTACACGGAGTTGGGTAGAGAGGCACGTCAGCCGACTCAAGGGAAGGTCAATTCCCCTTACCTACAATTTGATGGGAGACAGCAGATTGCAGACAACTAATCAGAGGAGACGGAATAATCCAACTCCAGAGCCTCGAGGAAAGGAGCCAGTTTGACCTGAGCCAGTGGTAGTTGAGGAGTCCATGCATACGCCATCTCGGACACATTCTCCAAGCTTACAGGAGGTGTCTTTGTTTGTTGATCAGAGGGAGAGATTGGACGTAAAGCAGACAGTGCGAGTGGAGGGTCAGCCACCTCGTAGAGAATCAGTGGGTTAGAGCATCAACATGCCCCAAGAAGATCATCAGCGGGAAAATCAGCAAGAGACAGATGAGGGGACGGCTACTGATACTCAATTTCAGCAGGAAATTGAGGCGGCTCTCGAGGGTGATGCTACTTCAGATCAGGATGCCCAGAGCTCGGGAGACACGGAGCCTATTGATGACGTTGAGCCTCGTCAGAACGATGGCAGAGGGGAGGTTCACGAGGTGGAGGCTGAGGTAGAACAGCCTTTTATTATATCTGACATGCGGCAGGAGGTGCCAAAATGGCTAAGGGACAGAATGAGGCGTGATCCTGTAGATGAGACTGATCCCGCAGCCGAGATGGAAGAATTATTACAGAGGATCAGCGCACCTCCAGCAAAGAAAAAGGCTAGGAAGTTCTCCAAGATATCCACAGATGAGGATGGATCCCGAACCTTGCATATGGCAGTTCCTCAGGAAGAAAGTGATAGGGACGAGGCCGTTCCTGAGAACTATGTTGTGACAACCATGGAACTAGGCTGCCCTACTGGAGCACAAGTGGTAGAGGAGTGCGATAATTCCTATCGGGCACTCAAGGATAGATTGTCCTACGTGGAGGGCAAATACAAAAGGTTGAAGGTAGAGCACAAGACACTGATCGGCTACGTGCAGCACTTGTCCCGTCCTTGTGGGCAAGAAAATCCGGCAATTGAACTTCCAGCTAAGTTTTCCAGGGAGTCAATCAGTGGGTTAGAAGATTTGAAGAGAATGGCACAGCAGGCAGACAAGTGGGTTGCCAATGTGCGTACAGAGACAAGAAAGTTCATGGAAGATCTTGCACATGCCTATGGGCAAGCTTCCGATATTATGGCTAGAGTGGAGGCAATTAACCATGCTTGGGGTGAGGCTCGCATCTATCAGACGAGAGTTGTTCTCCGTTTAGGGGCTTTGATGAGCATACCTCAACACACTTTGGTTGAGGGAGGTGTTATCTAGCAGGGAGATAGATACGACTTCGCCAGATGGTATTCTTTAGTAGTCTCATTCCGGGGATTCTATGATGTATCACAGGTAGAGTCTATCAAGGTCAGAAAAGCCATGACGAACATCTTAGATGGAATTCTCAACACGTTGGAGGCAATCTTTGCCAAGAGGTTGACTACTGAAGAGATAACTGCAGATGGATTGAAAGACAGATTGGCACCATTCTTCTCTGAAGTGAAGACCTTCACACAGGACGATTTCGAGAACACGGCCACGTTCTCCAGTATCATACAGAACACCCAGGACGCCCTTGTTGCCTGGAAGAAATCATGTGCCCGGCATGGGCAAACAGTTGCAGTTTTAGAGTTTCAGTTGGATCACATTCCTCCTATCTCCGATCAAGAAGTTGAGGTAGTCTTGGCCAGATTCATCAGATTTGCAGCCAACGAGAAGGAGAAAGGAAACGCCCTTTTGGACGATGACCTTCTGGAGGGAGACGACGTGCATTGATGGCAGGGTGTGGTGCATTGATGAGGAGTGGAGGGCGCATTCATTGCCCCACTCCTCTCAGTGGCGGTTTTTAGGGCAAAAACCCTAATTAGGGCATGGGTGGCTCAATCTGAGCCCTTTATTGTAATCAGATCTGAACCGTCCACTATTTGGACTCATTATAAAAGGGGGCATCCCCCTTCATTTGTAAATAGTTAGAATTAGAATCAGAGATAGATCAGAGCTAGATAGAGATAGAGATTGATAACAGTTAAAGTAGAGCTAGGAGTTAGCTTAGTTGGAAAGGAAAGAAAGACTTTCCCTTTGAAAGTTTTTGCAAAAGATTGTTCTGTAAGACTCTCATGATATAAAGATTTCATTGATTGGTGACTTCATTTTGTGTTGTGGGCAATTGACAAGATCTTTTCGTCTTTCCAATTCGAATAGAGTAAAGTAAAGTAGATTTGTTTTCATGCAAGTAGAGTTAATTGTGGAATGTGACACTAGTTTGGGCATATCTTCCCGTATCCATACCACTGGCGGCCTTGCTGACGGTAAGTCTGCTCCTGCATGGTCGATTGGAATCTCAGCACTTAACTTCGATTGTGTTCAATGTGCTCACTTGCTTCATTGTGAAGGGGTGTGCATGATGAATCTCAATTTGAACATCTCATCCATCCTTTGAAGATTGCACCAGCTTTGTCGGAGTTGTCCGAAGGGGAGACAAAACGAAGCTTGGTTTGAAGACTATCAAAGCTAATCCTTGCATTCCACCCGTAGAAGTAGATTGTAGAATTCCTATCCTTACCTCCTTTAAATTCAGCATTTCCCGATCCATTCAAATACCAGAGCATCATAGTCAAAATCCTTCATTTGTTTGAACATATAAAGTTGAACAATTACGTAAGTCCCCTTGGAATACCCAGCATATTCACATCAACCAACTGAGTCTATTCGCATTAAAGGAACCTTGGAGTCGAACGCATGAACTTTCACGCAATCTTAGCATGCGGAACACTTTGATCAAGAGAGAATAGAGTGGCCGTTGGACATTTTTATTCTGTGTTGGTGTTGTCATAAAACACACGTCAACAGAGTCCCAAATTAGTAATGCCTTGATGGTGAAGATTAAGGGGCACCCATTAACAATGCATGGTTTAGTGATAGTCTCCACTTGTTCCAGACTTGTTTTGTTTGACTTAGTGACTTGTTTTAAACGTGGCCTTGTATTTTGTTCTTGGGTACAGATATTCATTGGATGGTTCCTAAAAACATATTTCAGCAAACTTGTATCATTTATTTAGATTTTTTTCCTTCTCAATATCATACATGTGAAATAAATGGAAGCTGGATTATGTTTATTTTTGTGAAATAATTGTGTTCAATGTTGTATTAATCACATTGTAGCTTAGCATTATGCAGCCCATGATGATAAATAGGGTCTATTTTAGTGATGTCCTCTTATTGTTGATTGGGAGAACATTGAAAGATCAGTCACTGTTGTGAGATCAACTAGATACCACAATTTTAAATTCAGAGTGTGTAACCACAACCAGCCTGGACAATGATTCTTTTAATGTCTTCAAATATAAACCATGCTATGTTTAATTCTCTTCAAGGGGAACATTGGTGGCACAACTAAGGCATTATATTGAATACTATGGTGTAATATGGCTGGTTGGAACCATGAACCAGTATGTCAATTCCCTATGAGATGTCAATAATAAACACCAAATTATGCCTATCAAGGATTGCTGAAATAGATTTGGGCATGTTTTTACTCTAGTCTTCACCATGAATAGGAAGAAATATATATCATTTTCCCTCTGTAGTGGATTGAATAGGTAAAATGTGTTCTAACTTCCATGCTTCTACAATTGTTTGCTTGTCATGTGTTGGAGGGATAGGCAAACTGGTCACATGTGATCTAGTATCGGGAAAAGAATATATTGATGATCGAATGGGAAGGGAGGAAGCACACCTTTGACAGACAAACAAACACTAAACGTCAACAGATGGCCTATAATTCAAAGGAAAATCAAATGGTGACGATAAATGGCAAGGGAGGTTCAATTTGGAGTTTGAATCCAGTAGATAGAGTTTTATTGTTGGAATATCAATTAGAAAGTATAAACATAAAAAAGTTATGCTTTGTGATACTTGCTAGAAAAGAACTCTGTATGTCATTTTTCCCCCATTTTCCAGCTTATATTTTTTCTGTGACTGATTTTAACTTTTTTTAACCTATTATCTTTCATTTTTATTGAGACATGGTTACTATGGTTGCCAACATGATAAGATGGCATGGAAAAGCCTAAGAGTTCTCTCTATGGTTAATATCTTGAGCCAATACTCAGTTGAGTAGGAAAAATCCTCTTGCCACATATCCAGAGGTGAGGCTATAAGCCTTTAAAGTTTGCAGAGCTGCGTGATTCCTCTTTTGGCAAGGTCTAATTCCTGGGTTAACAATGTCATGTGCCCTCTGGCTGATTTGGTGTATTACAATGGAAATCCTCTGGCTGTCAAGTGGCCATTGGTTTATTGGTGAGAATTCTTGGTTCATAAAGCGCTCACCGGGGATCAATTCTTTTCAGTGCAAATGCCTGACATTATAAGTGATAAGGACGGTTTCAAGTCCTATGCAAATTTTGCAAAATAGATACCACTCAGTCCTTGGCAATAAGTTAAAAGAAGCTGATGATTTATAATAAGCTACAAAAATATTGGAATGTTTATCAACCAAATTGAGTTAGCATTTGAACCCTGAGCCTCACCGGCTCAAATTAAAATTAAAAAACACAGCATTTACGTTTTGCATTTTCATGGGTGTAAGACCAAATGGTAGCTCGTTGGCAATTATCAGTGATTCAAGCAATGTGTCATTCCATACAGTTACGGAATTTCAGTCCACGTAGTGGAAACAATTGATACCATTAAGAATTAAGATAACTAATGCAGTGATGCTTCCAAACACCGTAGAATATAAAACAAATATGCACTGACTTGCAAGGTAAAATATTCCCAGATTTGCCATTTTCTTACTATTTTATGCCACTACACTCAATGCATTAGAAAACAAGAAAGGCCATTAGAACAAAATGAAAGCAATTACATGTCCACTAGACAAGGATAAGATCAGTGTGACCAAGTGCCAAGAAGAACTTAATTGAAATGACAGCCCAGTTGCATCAAGTTATGATGAAAATAATTGGTAATTTTAAAAAAAAAAAGAGGAAATGATGAAAGTATACCTGACTTCAACCCCACCAAGCGTTGTGGAGATGAGAGCGAAGCTAAACCAGCTGAGGAAGACAAGTTCAATGCCATTATTTCTTCTTAGTACTCTCAATCAATCAGCCCATGCTGCCTCTTAACCACTTTGACTTAGTTTGATATTCTGGGGCCTCATAGATGGCCACGTCTGTGCTTTAACATTTGAAGTTGTTATTCCATTGTTATTTATCACCACATATGGTAGAGCGCCTTCACAGATTCGAGCCACCGTAACCGGAGTCAGCTTGTAGGAGTACAAGAATAGTTTAGAACCATTTTTTAACCGTATCTTTTTCATAAAGAAAGTGCAACAATAGTTGGGGTGGTTAAGGGAATTATCGAGCATGAGAGCATGTTGGCACACTTTTAACCAAAACTAAAATAATTATAAAAGTTTAAATAATTTAAAATGTTAGTAAAAATAAAGAATTACTTTCAATATTGTAGGGTAAATAAATAATTAAGTAATAATTAAATTTATTTTAAAATTTTATGGGTTGTCTAAAAATTGTAAGTAAATATGTTTTTTTAAATGATAAAGATGGATTAGGGTTATTTAACATTATGTGTAGTTTAATGGAGTTGGACTACAAATTATCTTTATGATTCAGAATAGGACTCTAATATTAAATTTAGTTTTGTCACTCTAAAATACAACAAACTCAGCTTTGCTTTGATTTAGGGCAAAATCATAGTGTGGAATTGATACAAGTCAATTGTGCAACACATTGTCAATCTCATTGCATTAAAAAAACCTTTAGTATTCAATTGGCATGTTGGGTTCAATGATCTAGAAAACTACTTGGCCTTTCTTTTTCAACATTTGAATCTACAATAGATATATTATTAGAGTTTAAAAACACCTTCAAGAAACTTGCTAAGTGAGGGACATGTTCTCCTTAGTCAAACCCCAGGGTAGACTAATTCAACAACTTGTGAACAAGATCAAGGGTAGCAAGGAACCATGCAAATATGTTTATCATTAAGTATGCAAAGGAGAAAAACTTGAATAATAGGTTCAAGGGAAAGGGTGATCGCCTCTCTATGCTAGCATAACTTATCATTATTAAGAGAGCCCTAATGGAAACCATAACAAATTTCAATAATAAGTTTCATAAGACCTTCAACAAAATCCCCCAAGCGATGAGGCCTCCTTCTCAAATGATATTTTTCTACTACTCGAAAGACTTCAATCTTAATAGTTTTGTTATGATTCAATTATTAGGTGGTATTGACCTCACTACAACTTATAATATAGTTGTGAGGGTAGAAAATAGCTTGATATAGGGAGAAAAGCCTACACCAAGGCTTGCAATGCCAATATATGCAAGCATTTAGGCCAACTACGTGCAAATGCTTCTCCCTATTATAGCCCAAGTATCTTAGAAAGTTCACACTTTCCTTCTCAAACTACAAAAGATCTAGAAGATATGAAAGTCCTAGAAGAAATGAGTGGAGTGTCCTGAAGAAACATGTCATTCTCCCTCCGAGACCTTACTACCAAAATAACCAAGAGTATATGCCACCAAACCAAGACTAAAACTAGCCAAGAGGTATCAAAAGCATCAAGTCCTTCACTCCCAAATGGTTTTGATGCAAATACCTTTGTAGTAGGGTCCCCCATATAATCTACAAGAGATATTATTCTTGTGTAAAACAATTTGAATGAAGATCAAAATACATGGTGCTACCCATGTGTTGATTATCATGCTCCAAGCCTTCGTTTGAGGTAAAATCTTCAACAAAACCTATGGGAAGAAAAATAAAATAAAGCAACTCTAAGAGCACAAATCCAAGAGATGTCTCTTAAACCATCTACCTCACAAAAGAAGCCAACACTAAATCAAGATCTTTCCAACTAAGATGGATAGGATATATGGTGGAGGAGCACCTTGAGCATTGTAAGCCTCCGATAGGAAAATTTGTAAAATTTGAATTTTCATCATGAAGTGCATGTAAAAAGGTCATGTGAAGACCTATTCTAATGTATTTGAGTCTCCATTAAGTCTCTAGGAGGTTAAAATGTTAAAATTTGTCTTTTGAAGCAAAAATGCAAAAATTGCAAGAAATTGCAAAGTTGTTAGAGGAAGTTGAAGAGTCATTTGGGTATAGGGAAGGTTTGATCATTTGGGTATAGGGAAGGTTTGATCATTTGAAACTCAAGGGAAAGTTTTCATAACTGATGGAAACATCTTTATAAATCATTTGTAAGGGCGAGCAAATTATTGCACATTGTATTCTTGAAGAAGTTTTGTTAATAAAGTACCCCTGTTAGCAAAATCTGCATTTTTCCCTCTTGTTTTCAGACTTGTACAGTCTGTACCACAACACTAGGCATTGATATTCATTGTATTTGATTAAATAGTGGATTTTTCCATCCATTAAACTTGGTTTGTAGGGATCTTATTGATTTTTTAATCTGTCTTAAGTCTTATTACAGTAAACTATGAGAAACCCTCCATTTTGGGGTTTGAGAGTCTAATTAGCATAAAGTAACTACTTCACCGATTTAGACACTGTGGATCGGTGGAGTAGGTTAAAGTAGGATGTTTTAAATTGTGTGTGCATTGATAGGTGCAGGGGATGGTGTGAATATAGGTTTAATGTTGCTTCCCTCACATAAAATCAGAAAATTCTGTGTTTTTCTTCATGAGATTGATGGCTCCAAGGTAGTATACTATGAAGAAGCATTGAAGATGGTTGGGAAATAGTTTTATTTTCTTGGGCAGACCTATTCTTAGGTTTTTGAAGCAGTGGAAAGGTTTATGGAGGTTTGTAATGCATACTTTCTATAAACCCTCATTGTATGAGGCCTAATTTAAGCCCAAAGAAAGGTTTTCATTATTTTCTGCTTTAGTGAGTTATTTTCTTTGATAATATGGTTTATTTGGAGATTTTGTAACCTGATATAAGACTGTTTGAGGTTATGTAAGGTTTTGGAGTTGAATTGAAGGTACTTTCTTTGTATTTTAGGCCTAATTGGGGCTCTTGTGTCTGTGGGATAGTCAATTATTCTCATATATTTTTCAAAACAACAATACCTTCCTTTGAAGTATGTTAAATTAGGCACAAATGGGTCTTAGAATCTAGTTTTTTTTTATGGAGATTCACTGTGGTTTTAGAGAAATACCTAATTTGAGTTGTATGGACTACTACTAGGATTTGGTGTCTTTGAAGTGCATCTTGAAAGAGTTGATTGTTTCAGAGTTTTCTCAATGGTTTTTTTGCTTTGATTCAGTCAATTTTTTTTTTTTGAAGATGTATTAAGGGTTGTTGAGAGTTTAGGAGCAAGATTTGGTGATTTGGTGCCTTGTAGCAATGAGAAATCAAGTGTTAAAGAGGTGAACTTTGTTGAAAGTTTAAGTGAATTAATGGTGAATGTGAAATTGATCTGCTCAAGTTTATGTTTTGGGTATTTAATACCCCCTAAAGTTTGTTGAAGGTTGTAGATTCTCTGCATCAATTGGTATTAGAGCTAGTTGATCTGGTGTTTGTTGAGTTGTTGGTTGCAGGTGCTTGATCCATCTAAGCTGTAGAGAGGAAGAGTTTTGAGAAGTTATGTGTTGGCAGATAAGCTGAGGTCTATGGTCACCATCCTCCAATGGAGATTAAGCTGGGGAGAAGGTGCATAGAGAGAGTGAGGCATCTTCCAGGATCTACTGTTGGCTAAGATGGATGGTTTGTTGAAGTTGTGTGGTGGAACAATGAGGGAGATGGATATCTGTCTGAAGAAGCACTAGAATATTTTGCAGCCATTATGAGAGTTGTAAGTCAGTCTGAGAGTACTCCACTGATGGGAGTAGATGACAAGATGATTGGTCAGAAAAGGTCAAGGATGAATTAAGAGGAAAGATTGCTTGGAAAAGCAATGTGAAAGGATAGTCCTGTGTCCTTTTGAATGAGAAGAGTGGTTGTGAACCTGATGAGCAGAGAAATAGAAGGCAAGAGGCAAAGAAAATACAAGTGAAGACAAAGGAAGACAAGAGAAGACAAAAAGGAAGACAAAGCTGAAAGCAAACGATAAAACCAAGACAAAAGCAAGTGAATGATTTCTAGAGGAAGCAATCCAAGGAGAATTTGATAAAGATCTGCAGGTATGAAGATTCAAGGTTGATGAAACACATTTCCAAAGGGACTTGGAAACCTTTTAGGCCAGTTGTTTGGTGCAGGAGCACCTTGAGCATTATAAGCCTTCGATAGGAAAATTTGTAAAATTTGAATTTTCATCATGAAGTGCATGTAAAGAGGTCATGTTAAGACCTATTCTAATGTATTTTAGTCTCCATTAGGTCTCTAGGAGGTAAAATTTTAAAAGTTGTCTTTTGAAGCAAAAATGCAAAAATTGCAAAAGTGCAAAATTGCAAGAAATTGCAAAGTTGTAAGAGGAAATTGAAGAGTCATTTGGGTATAGGGAAGGTTTGATCGGTTGAAACTCAAGGGACAATTGTCATAACTGATGGAAACATCTTTATAAAGAATTTTTAAGGGGGAGAAAATGATTGCACGTTGTATTCTTGAAGAAGTTTTGTTAATAAAGTACCCCTGTTAGCAAAATATGTGTTTTTCCCTCTTGTTTTCAGACTTGTACGGCCTGTACCACAACACTAGGCATTGATATTCATTGTATTTGATTAAATAGTGGTTTTTTCCATCCATTAAACTTGGTTTGCAGGGATCTTTTTGATTTTTTAATCTGTCTTAAGTCTTATTACAATAAATTGTGAGAAACCCTCCATTTTGGGGTTTGAGAGTCTAATTAGCATAAAGTAACTACTTCACCGATTTAGACACTGTGGATCGGTGGAGTAGGTTAAAGTAGGATGTTTTAAATTTTGTGTGTGTTGATAGGTGCAGGGGATGGTGTGAATACAGGTTTAATGTTGCTTCCCTCACAGAAAATCAGAAAATTCTATGTTTTTCTTCATGAGATTGATGGCTCCAAGGTAGTATACTTTGAAGAAGCATTGAAGATGGTTGGGAAATAGTTTTCTTTTCTTGGTTAGACCTATTCTTAGGTTTTTGAATCATTGGAAAGGTTTATGGAGGTTTGTAATGCATACTTTCTATAAACCCTCATTGTATGAGGCCTAATTTAAGCCCAAAGAAAGGTTTTCATTATTTGTTGCTTTAGTGAGTGATTTTCTTTGATAATATGGTTGATTTGGAGGTTTTGCAACCTAATATAATAATTTTTGAGGTTATTTAAGGTTGGGGAGTTGAATTGAAGGTACTTGCTTTGTATTTTAGGCCTAATTGGGGCTCTTGTGTTTGTGGGACAGTCAATTATTCTCATATATTTTTCAAAAAAACAATACCTGCCTTTGAAGTATGTCAAATTAGGCACAAATGGGTCCTAGAATCTGGTTTTGGTTTATGGAGATTCACTTTTTTTTAGAGAAATACCTGATTTGAGTTGTATGGACTACTACTAGGATTTGGTGTCTTGGAAGTGCATGTTGAAAGAGTTGATTGTTTCAGAGTTTTCTCAATGGTTTTTTTCTTTGATTCAGTCAAATTTATGTTGTTGAAGATGTATTAAGGGTTTCTGAGAGTTTAGGAGCAAGATTTGGTGATTTGGTGCCTTGTAGCAATGAGAAATCAAGTGTTAAAGAGGTGAACTTTGTTGATAGTTTAAGTGAATTAATGGTGAATGTGAAATTGATTTGCTCAAGTTTTTGTTTTGGGTCTTTAGTACCCCCTAAAGTTTGTTGAATTTTGTAGATGCTCTGCATCAATATATATGCTGACAACAATATGCCATCTAAATTAGGTATACCCATAATGCAATTAAACTATTGTACAAGAGATAAGAAGAAAATTTTAGAAGAATAAATTCAAAGGCTAATGTGCCACCTATAATTCAAAATGAAAGTAGCCTTCCCACTTCAAAACAACCAAAAAATGTTCCTAATCAAAATAAACCAAAGAAATTTTATCCCTTTGTTAAGAGCCTGATAAATCAATAGGTGCCTCACGCACCAAAAGCATAATCAGTTATGCCCTTCAATATGGTAGATTAAATGAGGATTAAAATAATAAATGTTTCTTTGTTAGAGATTTTTCAATTCCAAAGCAAATGAAGCTATTGAAAGAAGACTTAAAGCAACAAGAGAACAAATTAATGGATCTAACCACCATTCCTTAAAGAAAAATACTCCAAGAGAAGCAACATGTAGTCCACAAGTGATTGATTCAAAGGTAGGTAAGCCTAAAGCATTTCTTTTCTACCTTTCTCAAATGGTGATCAATGAATAGTTGCATAAATGCATGATTGATTAAGTGGCTAATTCCTTTGTCATGTCCAAGAGGGTTGTAGATGCACTTGTTTTGACTTATGAGCCTATTAAGAAAGAGTGAAATATTTGGATGGTTATCTGGTCAATACCTTAGGAGTTATTAGACACCTACCCTTCAGCTTGTTATTAGGAAAGGGGTATGAACCTTGCATCCTAATATTAAGAACCAAAATAAAATTCAATTTTTAAGCTATAGAACACAAAAATGTAATTTTCATGCCTCTAGAGGTTCATTTTGTCCCCATAATTTTTTTAAATAACTAGAGAAATCAAGTTACAATGGAATGGATCTCTCTAAGATCTCAATTTAAAAAAGGGCTCAATCGACTTCACAATTCAAAAGTTAGGTCTTCCACATTGAAAATGTAAGAGAATATATGACACATTAGAGAGCTATAAGAGGGAGTTACACTTGTCGGAAAATATATGACACATGTTATGGAATTTTATAAGGCACCTTTGAATGGAGATAATAGATCCAAAATTGAGCATCCAAGTTGGTGAATGGATTATGATGAGCTTATGACATGTTTAAGGAATATGTTTTTAGCCTATGGACTCATCTTGGGATTTGACTTAACTATTGGATTTTGACTAAGGATTTGGGTGCCACATTTTGGGTAGTTTTATCTCAATTTTTCTTAATACATTTGATGGTTTCATGCATTACTTCTCCTATTTATTTAGTGCTTGAGATGGAGGTTTGAATAGTGAGTTTTATAGGTAATGTTATGTTGTCAAAATTTATCTATATCTCTTATTGGTGATACTTATATAAAGGCTTAGACTCTAGAAGTGTAATGTAACTATTGATTACTAAATAATACTGAGTTGCTTTAGATTGTGATTTTTTTTATCGAAATGGTTTTCCCCACATAAATCATTGTATTATAGTATTTATTTTTAAGTTTATTTCCTTATAAATATATGACCAATTTAATTTTTTGCACATACATCCTCTTGTAAATTAGTGTAGGAAGAAATTTTTTCACCTCTTCTTCCTTTCACCTATATTCCTATCCAAATGTAACTATTCCCCAAATTTCATAGTCATTTAAATACCACTAATTTTTGGGCTTTGTCTATCTTGAGATTTTACAACCAAGTTTGGAGGGTACCTATATTTATACTAAACCCATATAATACTTTTAAGAACAAGGTATAGGACCAAGGTCAAAATCCAAACTTAACCCATAGCATATCTTTCTTGTTGAACGTGATCTAGAACCATATGTTATGTAATGTCCCCTTCCCAGCTGTGACCGTTTCAGTTGACCGTTGGCCTATTCCGGAGACCCGTAGGCTACGCGGATGGTGAAATTAGGGTTTCCTGGTTTTGAGGAGGTTGTTGCTTGAGGTTCCGGGATTCTGTTTGCGGATTCTTTCTGGGTTTTCAGAGAGCTTCGCAGTGATGTGTTCAGTTTGGCATTCCGGGCAACTTCGCGAATTTACTATTTTTAGTAAATTCTATTTTTGGCAGTGGACAGTTTGGGTTCAGTTCAGTTGGTCCTCTTCTTCAGTTGGTTCAGCTGGCACTTCAATTCTTGGCTTTGGGCGCATATTTCTTGGAGAGATAAGTATTTTCATTATAATATTATATTTTAATATTATACCCCTTGCCTAGCAGTACAACTTTAAGTTGTTTTAAAAAAGGGGGAACTTTGAGGGTCTAGGCGTCATGGAGAGATAAGTTATATCTTTTAAATGTCAAATATTGAGATGAAGAAAGGGACGCCTATTGAGAGAATTGATTTTATTTTAAAAGAAAATACAAAGTGAAATATTTCATGGGTGGAAAAGGACGCCATTCTTTGGAGGGAAAAGGTGAATTTGAAATTAGGGTTTGGGTGCCTTCTGGAAGCTTCTAGATGTTTCTCTCTTGTCTATTTAATCAGGCCTCAGCTCTTCATTTGGTATCTTTTGTCTACTACACCGTTATGCTGCTGAATTGTCTTCAGGCACTCGCTTCGAGGAAAGCATCCCTCCTAGCATGGGCTCATCTTCTTGCTTGAAAGATAGCAACTAGTTGAGAGGTTATCTTGTAATAGGTTTGAATTGCATTTTCCAATTGAGTCATTGCATTTTGGGAGTTCTAGTTTTCATTTTCTGTCATATTTTGATGTTGCTGAATGTCATTGAGGAATGTAAGATTTGCTCACAGCTCATGAAATAAAAATGCTATCATTCTGGGTATTGAATCTATCAATCTGTTTATGAGGGGCGACCATTCCTGCCAATTTCCAGATTTTATTTGGGTCTCTTTGATTTTATAGAGGAAATTCGCCCTTGCAGCTGGGCCGTACCATCTTGAAGTGCATCGAAGTTTGTGCAAAAATAAATAAGGCTTGTTTTGGGTGGTTTAGGAATTGCATCTTGGGCGCCTATATCAGTATAGTAATCTGCATTTGATTTCTCGTCAATAGGATGTGTTTAGAGTGAGTTATGTGCATTTTCGTGAGTTATTATGTTGTTGTTCTACATTAAATCTGTCAAATCAGTCATACCAGATTTAAGGAAGTTCATTAGTTGGGCGAGGGGTTGATATTCAAAGAGTTTGTGATTGTAGAAGAGGGATCTTATCTTGTTATAGCTTTGGAAGGTCTTACTCTTATGATATTTGGCAAGCTCTCTAATTTGCTGTAAGCTGAACAGTAGTACTGTCAGCAATTCATTCCCTTCATTTTGAATTTACATGTAATCCCCACTGAATAAGTGGAAGAGGCTGGCTTGCCGCCTATTTGCTTTCAGTTGAGTAATTTAGGGACCCTCTGACCATATGCTCGCCATCCATCGGCGCCATTCTTGGTTAGGGTTACATTCTGTCATCATGCATTGATCCTCTGACCATATGCTCGCCATCACTCGGCGCCATTCTTGGTTAGAGTTCCTTCAATTTGCATTGCATTGATCCTCTGACCATATGCTCGCCATCACTCGGCGCCATTCTTGGTTAGAGTTCCTTCAGTTTGCATTGCATAGATCCTCTGACCAATGCTCACACCTTGCCCACATCGGGATCCTGGTGTACATCCTGGTTAGAGTTACTTTCCGCAACGTTTTGGTTTGTGCTAACCTTAACGGGTGCGTGTTGCATTGTAATCAAATTGTGAAAAAAAAAAAAAAATTGGTCCGGTTCATTACATGTTATTCCTAAATATGCATTAGTGGTTGAAGAAGAGCCCCCCATCATTTTTTACCAATGAAATACTATTAAGTACTCATAAGAGTAGCTAAATAACTATTCAATTGAGGTTTAGGACTTAGACCATTTGAGGGTATGTTTAGGATCATGGGGGTCCAAACCAGGCCTTTAAGTGGCAATGAAAATTCAAAAAAATAGAGTCAGAAACTTGACATAAAAATTTGAATAGGTTATTAACATAATTTGAAAAATATGTAACAACAAAATTTGTAGCAAATTGAATGTAGTTTCTAGGCTACTAGTCATTTTTTGGAAAAAGGCTAATTTGTTTTGCAAAAAAATGAAATTTCAATACAATGGTACTAAATTTTCAAGAAAAGGATAAGAAGCAGGTGTATGTCTGACCACCCTAAGTACAAGAAAAAATAATATTTTTTTCTGAAACTTTCAATATATGTAGAGGACACATGCCTGGAAGTGTCAGATTTTTTTTTTTAAAATTCCATGTAAATAATTAGTTATGAATTTTTATTAGAACATTTCAAAATTATTAAAACATGTGTGTTTGACCACCATAACTTGGTCAAAAATTTATGAAATTCATTTTTTATCCTATAGTATGTGAAGCATAGAATGTGACACATCTTTTAGGTTCAAAAAATGTGAAGTAGTTTGAAAGTTATAGAAGTTTTTCAATCAACCTATCAATTAGGATTTTAGTTGTAATGTATGTAGAAAATCAATAATAATTATTTATTAAATTCAAAATAAGGCATATCTTATATTGGTGGAAAGTTGACAATTTTTTCTATAAACCCTTTTTGTTTCATGAAATTTAGATAAAAAAAGTCATCAGCCACAAGGGTGAATTTCAGAAAACTAAACAAATTTTGTAAACACATTTTTTGGGTTGACTTTCCAGGTTAGGCAATCCTGAACCAAATCTCGAGCCAAATCTCAAGCCTATTGATTTTGTCAAAAAAAAAAGGATATTTGTTTCAAAATGGATATTCGCTACCTATATTATTTATAATACATAATGTTTTATATTTTAATATATACTAATATACTAATATATTGTATATATTATATATTATGTATTATATATTATATATTATGTATTATATAATATGTATTATATATTATGTATTATATATTATATATTATGTATTATATTTAATATGTATTATATATTATGTATTATATATTATATATTATGTATTATGTATTATACTATATATTATATTATATATTACATTATATACTATATAGTACATATATTTTGCATAGTATATTATATATTATATACTATATATACTATATATATTAAATATTATATATTATATTAATATTATGTAATATATATTATATATTTATTGATGTGTAGCCAATTCACAAGAGAGAGAGGGAGAGAGAAAAACCTGAGAGGGAGTGAGAGACCTTAGAGGGGGTGAGAGACCTAAGAGGGATGGGGGGAGAGAGAGTTGAGAGGGAGAGAGAGGGAGGGAGGGAGAGAAAGGGAGAGAGGGAGAGAGAGAGAGGGAGAGGGAGAGCAAGAGAGATAATGGGAGAGAATTGAGAGGGGGAGAGGGAGAGACAAAGATAGAGACAAACATAGACAAACAAATACTTGAGAGAGAGAGAGACCTAAGAGGGAAGCATATAGAAAGACTTGAGAGGGAGGCAGATAGTGAGACTTGAGAGGGGGGAGAGAGAGAGACTTGAGAGATAGAGAGAGAGAGAGAGAGAGAGAGAGAGAGAGAGAGAGAGAGAGAGAGAGAGAGAGAGAGAGAGA
>CM021110.1:315543676-315655604 GCA_007115665.2 Sequoiadendron giganteum
AGAGAGAGAGAGAGGGAGTGGGAGAGAGGGAGAGAGAGGAAGACTTGAGAAGGAGAGAGGGAGAGTGGGGGAGAGAGTGGGAGAGAGAGAAATACTCAAGAGGGGGAGAGGGAGAGAGAGAGGGAGAGAGAGGGAGAGACTTGAGAGAGAGAGAGAGGGAGAGTGGGAGAGAGAAAGAGGTAGAGAGAGAGACTTGAGAGGGAGAGAGGGAGTGGGATAATATATATTATATTATATATATATTAATAAATATTATATATTATATAAATATATATATCATAACATATAATATATTTAATATATAATATAAAATATATCATAATATAATATTTTAATAGTATTATGTTAATAATAATTCTTAAAACTAAAGCAAACAGATATCTATTTGCTTTTCTATAGGTTAAAAAGATTCTCTTACTCTTTATTAATAGTTACAATCATTTTGTGTGTATTTTTGTTTGTGCAATGGGGAGCAGTAGTCACCGTAAAAGAAAAGGAAAAAGGAAACTAACATCAGATCAAATTGAAGCATATAGAGCAAAAGATAGAGAAAGTCGTAGGAAAAGAAGACAAGGTATGAGAAATATTCAAATTGAAGCTTCTTCTACACTGTTAAATGTTAATTCAAGTGAAGATGAAATAGAATTTGAAAATATTGAACATCATATTGAAATTGAAAATGAAAATATTGAAATTGAAAATGTGGAAATCGAAAATGAAAATGTTGTTGAAAATGAAATTGTTATTGAAAACGAAAATGTTGTTGAAAATGAAAATTTTATTGAAAATGGTGAGAATGAAAATGTTAATAACATTGAACTTGAAAATGAAAATGTTGGAATTACTATTGAAAATGTTGATAACATTGAAAATTTTGAAAATGAACCTTATGTAACCTAATTACATGAGAAACCCTAAATGGTTGCTTGAAATAGATGATAACATAATAGATAATATTAAAGGAAAAAAGTCACAACAAATGGTTTGTTTGTGGGCTACCAATATGTTCAATGAATACTTTTTCAATAAGACATTAACCAAACAATGCCAACTTTTTGTGTGATTGCTTAAGTCTTACAAAATGAGACCATTATTAATAAAATTGAAGATTCGTGTCACCAAAAAATTAGAAAAAATAGTATTATTGTAAAAAATATTTTTAATGCTCTAACCTCTATTGGAAAGAATAGTAAGGAAAAAGATAAAAGGGTTGCTTGTAGAGTGATCACAACCTCACTAGTAAGCCATCATTTGAGAAAGGCTTGTTTAATAAGACAAACTTGTATTGATTTAAATCTAAATCTAAAACATTGAATAGAGCACTCTCAAGAAGAGGAAGACTCAATAGTTCTCTTCAAAATGATACGTGGGATTTTAGTGGGAGGCTTCCATGTGTTGATAAGAAGCTAACTAATAATGTAAAGATGCAAATTGAACAATTTTGGAACTCTCACTCTAGAGTATCACTGAATGTAAATGATTTTTTAAAGTTATGAATTGGTAATCAAGATCACACACTGCATCCTAAACATTTCTTCGAATGTAGCCAAATTGTATAAACAATTTTGTCAAGAACATCCAAATTTGCAAATCTCACAAAGGGTTTTTGAGTCTTGCAAGCCATTTTATTGTGTACATATTAATGTTTGTAATACATGTGTTGTAAATACCATGTTGAGTTTTCAATGTATCATGAATTATTATGCCATATTCATTCTACTATGCATACTAACGAAATATTGTAGGAGTGTGATGCAATGCAACTTCCCAAGTCATCCAGGGACTTGTTAGATTCATTTTTATGCATTAGAGGTGATGGTTGCTTATTTTATAGAAATGATTGTTTAAATGAAACGTATTTGCAATATGGTGGTTTATCAAAGTTTGTAACATGCTTTCATCATTAGGGCAATAATCATGATTTTGGTAACAATATTGTTGAGAAAAAAAGGTTTGAGATAGTCAAATACACATTGAAGAGTGAAGGTGAAGGTTCTAGAAGCGAGTTGGTTGCAAGAGAGGTAAGTATTGTTGATTTTATTTCTGATTTTAAGAAAAATCTTTTCTATAAGTATGCAAGGCATAGCCATAGGTCACAGTGGTTGGATCAACAATTTAGGATTTGCAAGGACTCTTTCCTGATTGGAACTATTGTATCCGTGGTTGATTTTGCTAAAAATTACACATTACAACCACAAAATGAAGTATAATCACAATATTATAATTCTATTCAAATTGCTATTTTTGTCCACATAACATATAGACATGCCCCTGATAGTACAAAAGAGGACATGAAGATAATCAAGGAGTACCATTTTTACATGAGTGATGATAGATCTCATTTATCTAAGTTTGTACAACATTGTTTTGAAAAAAAAATTTAGTTCTTTAAGGAAAAAGATATTGCAATGGGTCAACATCTCATTTGGTCATATAACTGCACATGGCAATTCAAGAATGCTCACATCTTTTATTGGTTGATTAGGATGCATATAGAGAGGGATGTACCACATATTTGAAGTTTTTAAAAGTTGGGCATGGAAAAGACAAGCATGATGGCACATGTACATGTGTGAAGAGAGCTCTAGTTAAGGAACAAATGAAGATCAAAGGTGGTGCAACATTCAATGATGCACGTTCTATTATTGATTGGTGTACTTATGCATTATCACAAGGAGGAACACTTGATTCGCAAGTGTGTAGGTTCTTTTGGTTGGTTGAGGAGGGCACAGTGGGAGACAAATTAGAATGTCAAACAATTAGAGATTCTTCAAAGATGCATTCATTTCAAAGCTTAGATGCAGGTGCATGGACCATATGGACATGAGATTTGGCTTATTTTTTTATAAAATTGTATTAAGTGTGATTGGGATCAATGCGAGTCAAGTGAGTGGGGACATACATGGATTCCACAGTACCTAACCCCTTTATCTGTAGCACAATAAGATGAAATGGAAAGTTCATTTGACTATGACCATCTTTTAGATCTTGTACAACCAGGACATGTCTATGCAGTTGTAGCACTACGGGGGAATGAAGAGGGGTCAGACTATTGGTTGGAACGATGTGTACAAGGAAAGAAAAAGCTAACACAATCGATGATAGATGATGATGGGTTCATGTATCCTATAGGTTCAGTTGTTGTTTTCGGAACTTGGTTGCATTACCATTTCATCATCATTTAGGTTGTTTAGAATAATATAGATTTGTTATTCTAAGCATATTTTCTAGTTTTCATTACCATTTCATCATCATTTACGTTGTTTAGAATAATATAGATTTGTTATTCTAAGTATATTTAGTTGTTGATAAAAAACTTATAATCATATAGGTTTAGTTGTTGTTTATGGAACTTAGTTGCAAACATATATGATTAGACAGAATGACATACCTACATTTGAAGATTGTGAGAAACACAAAACAACTCTCATGTATTCACACCTTGCTATAGAAACAAATGTTAAGTTATTGAGACATCATGCTAGACCAAAAAAAAAGAACTATGGAAAATTAGTAGTGGTGATCATGAAGCATTACTCGATACTATGAAGATAGGAGATGACCCTTTAGGCACACTTGAGTAGCGGATCATTTGTTGTATGGGACATGCATGATATTGTTCATCACATTTTGATATTTTTTATCTGCTAAGGTTCATTATTTAGGTTGTTTAGAATAATATATATTTGTTATTCTAAGCATATTTTCTAGTTTACATTACCATTTCATCACCATTTAGGTTCTTTAGAATAATATAGATTTATTATTCTAATCATCTTTTCTATTGTGATCATATAGATTTGTCATTCAAAGTATATTGTGATGTTCATGGCATGATGGACCATGGAGCTGCTGCAACAATAGCCAGCTTTGGACCGTGGTATGCGACAAATTAGTAAATTTGACATTATATTTGCTCTTTTATGGTCTATTATTGAAAATTTTCATGATGCTTGTATGTAGTTTAACTATTACCTTGATGGTTTTTATAGGTGCTTATCACTCCAGAACATCAATGCGCTACTGTTGTGGAAGAGTGTGATGATTATTTCTTTGAGATTATTTTGTCATATGCCATTCCATAATTTTCAATTTTTATTTATTAATGTATATACTTATTATTCTATCAGTTTTATCTCCAGATGAGTGAAGAGAGGAGGACTAATGGGCACATTCAAAAGACAAGAATCAACAAAAGCTCCATATTAGGGTTGTTTGTTATATTCCTATGTGGAATTTTGTAAATCCTATATTTGATAGCAATTCCTGAATGATGATATCATGTTTATTGTGTATACTTTACATGTATTCAAGTGTATACTGTATACTTTGTGACTTATGAGTATTCCAATGTATACTTTACGACCTACATGTTTTCATGCGTATACTTTGTATTCATGTGTGTAGTTCATGACTTAAGTGTATTTGAGTAAATTATTCACTTATTCATGAGGATTAGAATGAACCCTAAACCCCTTTGCACCTTTACACTGCATCCATTTGGCCCTTTTTCCATCAACTGAAAACTCGACACCACAGGAAAACACCTTAGAGATATAAAACATCAAGAGAGGTTATTGTAGAGGGGCCCTGCATGATCTCATAGCCTCATACAAATTATTTCTAGGTGACACAATTTTTGATTAAAAGCTCATCAAAGATTGCATCCTTTTAACACTTTGGACTATTAAGGGAAATCATCAATCCAATGTAGCTCAGATTGTTTCAATGTGTTTTGGTGTGAAACAGGACCATGCCTAACATAAAACCACCAATCCAGACATGTTGGAACAATCATTTTGGTCATACGAGTTGTAGAAAAAAAATTGCACGATGATCTCATAGCCTTAGACAAAGAGTTTGAAACCATCACGACTTCTGAGTAATAGCCCATCAAATATTGTTGTCTTTTTGCACTTTGGACTCTTAAGGGATCGAGTCAGTTGAACGTAGCTCAAAGTGATTCGGCGTGTTTGGGTACAAAGGAGGACCATGCCTAGTGTAAATGTACCCATCTAGATATGTTGGAACAATCTACTTGGTCGTATGAGTTGCAAAACAAAAGTTGCACCACTTTGCAACTTTACACTACTTGCATTTGACAACCTTTTCCTCAACTAAAAAGTCATCACCACGGGAAAATGCCTCCAAGATAGCAAAAACCGAGAAAAGTTTATTGTAGAGGGTCCCAACACAATCCCATAGCCTCATATAGAGATTTTTTAAGCATCATGGTTTCCAAGTAATAGTCTGTCAAAGATTGCAACCATTTTACACTTTGGACTCTTAAGGGATTGAGCTAGTTGAACATAGTTCGAAGTGATTCAACGTGTTTGGGTGCGAAAGAGGACAATGTCTAGCATAAACATACCCATCCAGATGTGTTGAAATAAATGGTTTGGTCGTATGAGCTGCAGAATGAAAGTTGCACCACTTTGCAACTTTACACTACTTGTATTTGACAACTTTTTCCTCAACTAAAAAATTGTCACCACGGGAAAATGCCTCTAAGATAGAAAAAACTGATAGAGGTTATTGTAGAGGGTTTCAACACAATCCTGTAGCCTCATACAAAGATTTTGTAAGCATCACATTTTTTGAGTAATATCCTATCAAAGATTGTTTCCTTTTTGCACTTTGGACTCTTAAGGGATATTGCCAGTCTAATGTAGCTAGAACTGTTTCGGCATGTTTAGGTTCGAAATAGGACCATGCCTAGCCTAAACGTACCCATACAGATGTGTTGGAACTATTTTAAGAGTAGAATAGCCTCCTTTTGATTGATGATAAAATATTTGTCTTACCTTTTCATTCCTTTTCTAAGTGGTTAATTTTAGTCTTTAGTTGTTTTACTTCAATTTCAACACTTAGGACAAAAAGACCCCTTCGTTTGATAGATTTTTTAACGCTTAGGACAAAAAATTAATTTGTTCAAATCCACCTTAATCACCATCTCTCACTTTCTTTTCATGTACAAATTATTACCAAATACAAAACCTCAATTGTGTTAGGTTGAATGGCATATATGACAACAATTGTGATATGGCAAGTTTGTTGTGGGTCAAGGTTGATTGACATATATGATAATATCATATGAGTGATATTTCTTTTGTGTAAAGTGTGCATTATGACTAGTGTGCATCAAGCCCATATAGTATGCCTAGTTTTCTTATTCATGCATTATGGTTAGCAACATTCATTGTTATGCATTACAATAATACAAATTGCATATGGAAGGTCAAATAACATGCATGTTATGGAGTTGGATTTAGTTTTTTTAATGGTTGTATCACACTCATTTGGTTTGTTTAATGGTTGAATCATGGTTGAGTGATTTCTTAATTGTTGATCATGATTATTGTATAGATTTCACATGAACAATCTAATGAACATGTATCTTGTTTAGTTGTAAGGACTTTGTTTGAAGGTTGCATCAAACCCCTATGGTTGAAAGATAGTGATTCTTATTCATGATGATTTGATACCTTTTACATGTTATTAAGCTTGAATGAACATTGAGTGACATCGATTTTTATCAAGATGATTATATTACTTTTGAATGAACACTGTAATGACATATATTTCATTAAGTTGTACCCATTTGTTTGAAGTTTTTAATCAATCAAAAGAATCAATGCCATAAGACTATCATAAGCTGCTCTTTTCATCTATTTTTCCTTGTCCATGAGACCATAATTCTTTGGCATATTTTCAAATAGTCCTTCTCAACAAATATTATACAGTGCTTCTCATACCATTTTTCATTAATTTTAACATCTTTTGAAATAAAAATTAGCTGCCCACTTCATTACAAGAGTTCAAAAAACAAAATAATGTCAAATGTAAATTTATTCAAGAGAGATTAAAATCACGTGTATTCTCAAAATTGAGTGTTTGATAAAAATGCTTTGGTAGACATGCATGAAAAATGTGGTACAATAGAAAAGGTATTGAATTGTTTGAAAAACTCCTCAAAGAAATGTGGTCTCCTGGAATGTAATGTATGTGAACCTTAATATGAATAAACTCTAACATAGATGGATTACTGATTGTAATTCATAAGTTCTATTAAAATGCAATTCCATTAATCTATAACATGTTATTGATCATAAATTTAAACCATTCTAAGATAATTATACATTCGATTTTGAAGATTCAAAGTAGAAAGACATGCACACAAGGAACAAATTAGATTGAATATCAATTCTTATATATCAAAATGTAGAATAATTATGTTTGTGCATATACAAATTTGGCATATTTACCTACTTCGAACAAGTTTTACAAATTGCAGCATATATGCCATCTCAAGATCTATCAAACCCTAAATACATATCAATCTATATCAAATCCTAATCCTATGCTAGACCATAAAAAATTGAGCCTCCTCGAAGAACTTAGTTGCTTTGAAGCTTCCTGCACAATAACAATTCAAATCACAAATTATATTAATTATGTCAATGGTTGACAAGATAGACTAGTAAATAGAAACTTATATAGTATAATTTATAAATTATGAATTTAACATCAAAATCACTATACAAATAATATATTATATCAATAATGCAATTCTTGTTTACCTCAAGTCTTGCTCTCTTTTTTGCAAGACAGTCTGCATATGATTGTCCCTTACGATGATCAGGAGTCCTCGTATAAAGAAATGGTCTGATACTTGTCATAGTGCTAAGTCAGGCAGAGGAATATAGCAGGTAAAATAAAAATGATATGAAAATTAGCATATAATTGTTGACAAATAATCATATTTACTAGACATATATCTACTCCTATCTAACCATAAATATCTGCAATATAAAATAAACACATACCTGTTGTGATGCTTCTACACTAGATGGGCTCATGGTGGATGAAGCAGCTAAGATGGTTTTTGTAACGCTTGAATAAAAACAACAAATAGATTAATCTGATAAAAGCATATACTAATCTAATCCTACACTAACAACAAAGAAAAAGGAAAACTAAAAACATAAATACAAGAACAATATCACAGAACATCTGTATAATTCCTTGGATAACCTCGATTGCACTTCTCCATTTTGCCTTTGTTATATAATTGCCTTCAAATTTTAACAAGTATGCAAGTATGGCCTATTGATTATTGATTTAGCAAAATATTGAAGATTATTGAATTTGCTTCCTAAAAGTATAAAGATTTCAGGAGGAGGAATAATGACAAAGGTCAGGTCAATTTATAGAAAATTGATTTTTGAATGATCAACTCAGATTCAAAAGACAGATCGACGATTGAGATTAATGAATGCCATGCGATAGAGATTCAGTGTTAGTAATAACGTGAGTGAAAAACCTTGCATGATGGAGATTAAATTAAATAATAATTTAATCTGGTGTTGAGACTGTTTGAAATTCAAAAGAATAAGAATTGCATGAAGAAGATAAAGAAGAAACATTATGTTCGAACGTACGAGTGGATGAATGAATTAAATAAATTTATTTAATTAATATTAATTTGCACGGAGAAGAATAAGATTGACTGATTAAACCAAAAAGTTTGTTTGTCATAAATAAGCAGATATTAAATCAGGAGATAACTGATTGATTTAATTAAATCTCGACTTAAGTAGTAAATAAACAATTAGATAACTAAGAAATTATCCAATCACAGAGGAATAGGCCAGGAATAATTATTTTTATGAATTAAATGATTATTTAATTCAACATTCAAAATTTCGAGATTAAATTAAATAAATAATTTAATTGATTGGAGAAAAGATTATAGAATAATTAAATAATTTGAAATGAATATTTAATTATAGTCAGAAATGTGATAAAGGGTAAATTAAATAATAATTTATTTAATTTAGAAAGGGGATTAATTAATTAGCAACGTAATTAAATAAATAATATGTATTTAATTAATCAGGATTGAAATGAAGGTGATAATGAATCAATTAAATAATTAAAGTTATTTAATTAATAGAAGATAAGTGATTTTAGAAAATAATTAAATAATTAACATTATTTAATCATGACCATGAACATTAGAAATGTGTCGAAAATGGTGTCATAGGCCTAGACCAATTTTCAGTGTCTACAGTTTGCCCCTCTTTGATACATTGTTGTTTCGGCTTTTGTGTCAAAGAAAACTATTGAAAACATGCCCCTGTCATGCCCCAATGTGAAATAGGTTAGGGTATGCCCCCTCGGGAAAAATGATAATTTTTGAATTTTTTTTGAAAAATTTGGAAATTGTCCCAATTAGGTAATTTGATAGTCAAAAGTTTGATGGTGGTGAAAGAAATTGATTTTGAAGTGATTTGGCAAGTGAAATGGATGTTAGAAGTTGGAAAATAGTACGTCCAATACAAAAGGTTGGAGAAAAACCCTCTAAAACCCTAGGTATAAATAGGATTTGGGGTGGAAAATCAAATCATTTGCAACCTAGACATTGAGAAAACCTTGATTTTTCCCTAGAGCTCACAGCGAAGATGTCTCCAGTTCCATATGCAGAGCATCATGGTTACTACATCCGGACCTTCAGACGCCCAATCGATGCAGGACCCCCGGTATGTACCCTTGAACCACCTTTTGAAATTTTGTTTTTCACGCATTTTTAGGTACTTAATGTTTAAACTGCATATGTGTCGCTTTAGAATCAATGCATATGCATTCATACGCAACACATGTGCTCGTAGAACGACGCATATGTGCAAACACGCCTAGGTCTATTTAAGTCATTTAGGTCAATCAAAGCATTTGAATAGTTTTGCACCGCATATGTGTAAAAGCATCACATTTGTGAATGGCAGTGTCACATGTGGTTTAGTTCATTGCAATTGGTTTAGAACACCACATTTGCATGATAGGAATGACAATATTTATGCACTACAATTGTAAAAAATGACACATATGCATGCTAGGTAGGCGTGATTGGCTGTGTGACGCATTTGTGTTCAAACAACACATATGCATGTTTAAACAATGTATTTGAGTTTTTGCAACGAATGTGGAAATTTTAATGACATATTTAAGATTGTGCACCACATTTGATATTGAAATGATGCATTTGCATGTCAAAATTTTGAAAATTTTTGTGATGTAAAAAATGAATGTTCTGTATTTTGACAAAGTATTTTGATGCATTTGTAGACTGTGTTGGATCCGATATACACTTGAGAGTCGAGGCTGGCCACTTTTGAGCTGGGAGACCAGTTGGTGAGTGCAGAGACACGTTTGATCTAGAGTTTAGGGCTACATCATGTTTGCACTATGCCCACTATTTAGGCTAACAAAGGTATGTTGACTACTCTCTGTGAGCAATGGCATTATGAGACCTCCTCTTTTCATCTGCCTACAAGAGAGGTGACAATTACTTTAGAGGATGTATATAGGATTTTGAGATTGCTTATTAGAGGTGAGAGAGTGTTATATGATACCCAAAGAGGATACTGTGAGATCACTCAATTTTATGTTTATGATGACATCAAAAAGCTCAGTATAGAGCACTATGAGATTAGATGGTATGTATTAGCAGAGAGATATGAGAGGATTGATTGCATGTTATGTACATTGATTACTAGGATTTTCCTTCCTGACCATCGAGGTCAAGGTTTTCCTGTTGGGTGGGGGGAGATGCTATTCGGGGTGTTAGAGCATCAAGTAGTATATGCATGGGGATCATGTTTAATAGCCATGTTTTATTTTCACTTACAAGACATTGCATATAGCGATGCATAGTCAATGAGTTGTGGTGCTACCTTGCTGATGATCTAGGCGTGGGAACACATTGTTGTGTTCCATCCCCCAGTGACCTCGGATCTAGATGCTAGATCACATTATGTTTTATGTTATGCGGGGACCATTACCCAAAGTCATGTTGGCAACACTGGTTACCGGAGACATGCCTTAGAAACACTTGTTCAGTTTATTTGGAGATCTTATATGGATTGTGCACGATGGTGGGATGAGGATAGGCACTTACCCTTTTGCAAACATACACAATATTTGATTGGTAGGACTATTTCAAGTGTTCATATTATTGAGTCACCTGCTAGATTGTGTATTGAGACAGTTTGGAGAGGTTCAGGATGAGCCTCGAGGGTGAGCTGAGTTTTCTTGGTCTTTGAGAGAGGTTCCATTATGGGGGCCTATGATTCCAGTGGTGACATCAGAGGTGGATATTCAGGCCTTATAGCCTATGTAGTTGGGTTGGAGGGGTGGGGTTGTAGATTCAGGTACCACTATAGCATATGATGCATGGTGGCCAATGCATAGACCCATTCCATTTACAGATCCAGATCAATCGGCTCCAGTTGAGAGGTGTGGAACATGACCTAGAGGTCTCGGCGTAGTGGCAGGGCTAGGGATAGAGGAGGCATAGGTGGTAGAGGTGGAGGTGATGATGGTAGAGGTGGAGGAGGGAGAGGTGGTTGACAGGGTCGACAAGGGAGGAGAGGTGGTCGAGGACACAGGTTGTCACCCGTTCTTGAGGAGGAGGGTGAAGGAGTGGATGTACCGATGCCAAAATTTGGTGGAGGGGAGGCATAGATAGGGGGAGATAATACAACTGAGGAGATCGTAGGGGAGGAGCATGCAGAGGAGGAGGTTGATGGAGAGGACATGGAGATAGATGCCCTCAAGATGTTGGTAGGTTATTGTGATGAGGAGGAGGAGGAGGAGATGGGGGAGTAGGAGAGGGAGCTCAGAGATAGGATTGTGTAAGATTGGGATGCTAAGGTGGGAGAGAGACCATGACAAGATGAGGAGGTTCCCAGGGATCCGAGTGTAGCAGAATTGCAGGCCCGAGTAGAGGCCTTGGAGGAGAGGGTGAGGGAAGTTATTGTAGAGTGTGATGCGATGTAGATGGAGAGAGACAATGCCTACCTGGACAAAGATCAGGCAGTGGCTAGGAGGCAGGAGATAAAGGGCAGGTTTATAGAGTTGAGGGCTTTATGCACTGGGCCAACTGTAGCCTTCGCTCGAGAGTTAGTCAAAGCAGGTGAGAGGGAGAGGTATTATAGAAATCTTTATGAGGTAGAGGTACTACTTGAGAGACAAGCTCCTAACTATTCATAGGCACATAGTGGTAGTTCCCAGAGCAGGTCACACAACCATACACAAAGCATAGATGATGTGGTGGGACCACCTAGGGTAGGACCATATGGCAGGCCTCCTTCTGCACAACGAGTACCTCATCGATAGTTGCCCCCTCAGACTCCACATGGGAGTAGTGGTAGCACTTCTCAGTGATATGTTTATATTTGTAGACATTGTATATAGAGCCTGTGAGCTCCCTCTGGATTGATACATTTTGACATTATACTATGACACTTATTATTTTGAGTGATATATATATATATATATATATATCATTTTTGGCGGCGATTATATGATTTATAGTTTTTCTATATGATTATGCAATGTTCTACATGATTATGCAGTGTTCTATATGATTATGTCATGTTATACATGATTATGTCATGCTCTACATGATTATGCAATGTTCTATTTATGCATGCATATGTTATGGATGATGATGTTTACATTATGATGTTTTATTTCCTATGATGATGTGTTTATTCTATGTGATGATGAATGCACAATATTTATAAATGTTATGTATGCATTCTATGTTTATGATAATAAGATGCAATGTGATGCTATTATTTATAATGCTATGTGGATGTATCTATAATATGTACACTTTGTGAATGGTAAATGCCTATATGTCATGATTATCTA
The DNA here is from genome assembly GCA_007115665.2 of Sequoiadendron giganteum. Taxonomy (NCBI): domain Eukaryota; kingdom Viridiplantae; phylum Streptophyta; class Pinopsida; order Cupressales; family Cupressaceae; genus Sequoiadendron; species Sequoiadendron giganteum. The sequence continues at coordinate 315,556,394 of CM021110.1, forward strand.
GATGGATTGGATATGCATATTTTTGTGTTGTTTTGAAAATGCAACATAGATGTATGGTGTACTATATATATGACAATTTCTACATGATAGTTGTAAAATGAATGGATATGCAAATTACTTAATTTTTTTGTGTGTCACAGGACTCCGTTATTATACAGGAAAGAAGAAATGTTAGCGTAGATTAATTGAAATGTAAATATTAGAAAATGGATGTTAGAAGAATGTAGAATCTTCAATATTTTTCCAAATACAAACTAAGCCTTGCATTAAATCATCATTGGGTGGGACATGAAATAAATGGATAGTAAACACCATGATATGAGATAGACCAAGGTGTACAAAGTCATCCACTTGCTAAAATAGATAGTCACAAACAAGGAGTGTTCAGACTCATACTAAAGGCAAAATTGACGCAGTCTTTTTGTCAAGACAAACCACAAACAACAATCAAAGAAAAAAGACATAGTCAGGATACATTATTGCTCCTCTAAATCCTTCATGGGGAATCCTTGAGAAAGCTAATAACCTGACTTGAAAACCAAATTTAAAAAGATAGTCGATAGATAGCAGTCAAAGAAAAAGAGTCCCGAAACATGCTTGCTTCTCTAAATCCTTCACGGGACATCCTCAAGAAAGCTAGTAACGGGACTTGAAGACCAAGCCAAATGAAAAGATAAGACATAATAAGCCATAAAGTCAAAAAGCCAATAAAAATATTTTCCAAAATTTGATCTGTTGTTGTTTGTTTGATAAGCTAATTGCTTGATAAAGCTTGATTGTAGGGATGATACATACCGTATAAGACATTGAGTCTGGTTTCAATGTTGTGACCATCTATGTAAGGCATGGTGAAGCCTGGTTTCAGAAAGAAACGTACCATATAAGATGTTGAGTCTAATGTCATTGATGTGGAAAGCTATATAAGGTTATGATGATTGTTTTCCTAAATGATAATATCTGTTGTCAAGAAGGACACATCTTGTAAAATACATAAGTTGATAGTTTTAGCAATTTGTTTGGTTTGACTTAATGACATTGTTGACTTGTTTGTCTTGTTGATGCATGACTTGTCTTGATATTTTGACTGTTGTTTGTGTGTGATGACAGTGTATGACTTATGTTAACTGACATGATGTACCCTAAAGGGCTGACCTAGTGTGGCCTTGGGGGCTCATCGATTGATGGCCTTGCCTATGTTATACATGTAGAGACCTCATAGTTTGACTACACTTTGACTGACATAACTAATTGACAAAGAGTTTCTAAAGTTAATGATATCTGATGTGTGTGTTTGTGAATGTGATAAACCATAATGGACTGACCTAGTGCAACCTCAAGGGCTCATCGATTGATGGCCTTTCCTACGTTATACATGCAGAGACCTCGTAGTTCGACATGACCAATGACTTTGACATGTACAAAGAATGAGTCATGATTTTATGTGTGTGATATGTGACAAACCTAGAAAGATAGACCTAATGCCTCGGGGGCACATCAAGTGATGGCCTTGCCTACGTCCAGTCACAGAGGCAATGTAGTTTGACTATGTCTACGACTGTCTAACACAACTGACTCTGACTCTGTTTTTGGGATTTTTGACATGTTTTGATTTTTTTGGATTTTATTTTTCAGGACTTTTTTTGATGTTTTTGGAATTTCAAGACATTTTCTAATGTTTTTGGATTTTTTCAGGACATTTTATGATGTTTTTGGACTTTTTTAGGACATTTTTTTATGACATTGGATGAACGAGTGCAAGGTCCAAATGACATAGGTCGAGGATTTACCCCCAGTCGGGTATAAGACCAATATGATAGAGTGGGGAGATGGAGTGGACTTAATGTCAATCATTCCAAGTTATGGAAAGGATAACCATTTATTATGGGTGATGGTGGAAAAGTCTAATTGGAATGATGGTAGACGAAGGAGCGAAGTCGACTACACATGGCATCTGTTTGCTAGGTTTTCACCATGGTATTTATCCAAAGTGCCACCAAAGTGGTTTTCACTATTGGATGACTTATTTCTCTTTACAATTTTTTTTTTGTTACAAAGACGCTTGTTTGCCAGGTTTTCATCAAGGTAACGCTTTTTTTGGTTTTTCCATATTTTTTTATTTTTTCATATTTTTTTATGATTAAGACAAGGCTCTCAGAAGCTATGCATAGAACCTCTTCAGATGAAGGTTGTTGATAGGTGATGATAGTGGTTATCCTTCAGGGGTAGAGAGTTGATATGCTCCTGATCCAAAGGCTTCTGTAGCAATGTAAGGTCCTAACCAATTTGGTTGAAACTTGCCTGGTTTTTCTCTTTTTGCTTGATTCTTTGGGTTCTCCATTAAGACCAAGTCACCAATGTCAAAATGTCGATTTAAAACTTTCCTATTATAGCTACGATGAAGACGGTTTTGATATGCTTGAAAATGATCTAGTACCTTTTGTCTTCATTCATCTAGGAATTCTAACTCATGAAGCCTTGACACATGGTACTCTTCATCATCAATATGACCTTTCAAAGATACCCTTAGGGAAGGAATTTCAACCTCAATAGGTAAGATAGCTTTAGAATCAAATACCAGGGAGTATGGAGTGGCACCGGTGGGAGTACATATGCTTGTGTAGTAAGCCCATAAGGCAAGATTAAGCTGTAAATTCCATTCATGACCAACATCATTGATAGTCTTTTTGAGGATTATGATGATTGTTTTGTTAGATGCCTCAGCTTGATCATTACCTTTTGGATAATAAGGAGTGGAAAAGTGGTGTTGGATATGGAATTCTTCACAAAGATGGCATAATTCTTGGTTTTTAAATGGGCGGCCATTATCCATAATGATGGATTGAGGAACACCATACCGACAAATGATGTAATTAAGGATAAATTTAGAAATTTGTGTGTTAGTAATGTAGGTCATAGGAATAGCCTTGATCCACTTGGTGAAGTATTCGGTGGCAGTTATTATGAACTTATGGCTATTGCAAGATGGAGGATGTATCTTACTTATGAGATCAAGTCCCCATTGGGAAAAAGGCCATGGTGAAGTTATCGGTTAGAGCTCTTGTGCTGCTGCATGAATTAAGTCTCTGTGTACATGGAACTGTCGACATTTCTTAACAAAGACATATGAGTCATTTTCCATCATAGGCCAATAATAGCCTAGTCTCATAATATTCTTGGCTAAGGTAGGACTGCTAGAATGGGATCCACATATACCCTTGTGTACCGCACATAATGTTTCTTTTGCTTCTTCAACATCGAGATATCTTAACAAGGTATTGTCTAAGGCACGTCTATAAAGGGTATCTCCGATGATGGTATATTTGGAAGACTTACAGATAAATGTCCTATGTTGGTTATTTGATAGGTCTAAGGATAGGATTTGGGCATGGAGGTAGTCATATATGTCCTTGTACCATGGGGAAGTGGGACCAACAAGCTCACACACCATCATAGAATCTAGGACGTCATAGGCAGGGACCAAAAGTTGTTCGACCAAAAACTCAAATTTAGGCATGTTGCTAGGTATATCCAATAATGAACTAATGGTTTCCATAGCATCTGCTACCTTTTTCTAAATGTGGGGTATTTGTTGAAAGTTGATGTTATCAAAATATTGCTTAAAACTGTCTACCATGTGCTTGTATGGGGCAAGTTTCTCATCTTTAGTTTCATACTCGTGATAACTTGCTGGACTACTAGCTGAGAGTCTCCATAAACTTGTAAATGCTTAATCTTCCATTGGACTACCATTTTTAGTCCTGTTACAAGGGCCTCATATTTCATTATGTTGTTTGTGCATGGAAAATCAATTCTGAATGACTTAGGAAAGTGTCGCCTTGTGGTGTAACAAAAAGTATACATGCTCTTGACCCATGATTAGTATGGGAATCGTCAAAGTATAACTTCCATGTGGTTCTTTTGTCAAAGGTAAAGATGAACTCATCAAGAAAATCCACAAATAGAGGATCCTCGGCCTTGATTGGTGTGTCTGCCAGCTGATCAACAATAACTTTCCCTTTTATAGCTTTTCTTTCTACATATTGGATGTCATATTCATACCCATTTAGCCAATCGACCTGTTAATGCTGCTTTACTTAGGAGATATTTCAAAGGATCTATCTTGGCGACCAACATGGTTTGGTGGTTTAACATATAGTGCCTAAGCTTTTGGGTAGCAAAAACTAGTGCAAGACAAGCACGTTCTATGTGACTATAGTTTTAGCTCGTATCCCACCAAAGTATGACTAATATAGTACACTGCTCTTTCATGACCTTCATCATCATTTTGTGCAAGTAAGGCTCCTAGTGCTGATTAGGTCGTTGAAATATAGAGTATCAAAGGTCGGGTATTTGTAGGTGGCATTAACACAGGTGGTGTAAATAGGTAATCCTTGATCCTTTGAAAAGCTTCTTGGCATTTGGTTGTCCATACAAATAGTATCCCCTTTTTGATTAAATGTTGGAATGGATGTATCTTGTTTGTTAACTATGCTATGAAGCGTTTAATAGATTGTAGTCTCCCTTGTAATGTTCTTAGTTGACTGATGTTGGTTGGTGGAGGCATGTCCATTATAGCTTTTACTTTCGCGGGGTCCACTTCAATGCCTCATCTAGAAATGGTGTATCCTAGAAATTTTTCTGATTGAACACCAAAGACATATTTTTTTGAATTTAGCCTTACTTTGTATGCTTCTAGTCTTTGAAATATCTTATCTAGGACTTGCAAGTGATCAAATCTTGTCAATGATTTGGCTATCAGATCATCCACATAGTCTTCCATGAGAGTATGTACAAGGTCATGGAATATAGTTGTCATGGAATGTTGGTATGTAGCTCCAACATTTTTGAGCCCAAAAGGCATGACGTTCCAACAATATGTTCCCCATGGACATGAAAAAGTTGTCTTGTGTTGGTCCTTAGGTGTGATCTTGATTTGGTTATATCCAGAGAAACCATCCATGAGGGATAGTATCTCATATCCTCCTGTAAGGTCCACTATCATGTCAATGTTTGGAAAAGGGAAGTCATCTTTAGGACATGCCTTGTTGATATCTATGAAGTCTGTACAAATGCGGATGCCCCCAAATGGTTTGGTTACTAGCATAAGAATATAAATCCATTCTGCATAGTCTATTGATCTGATGCATCCGACATCCAATAGTTTCTTAAGTTTAGCTTTGACTAGTAGAGCAATTTGTGGATGCATTTTCCTTAACTTTTGCTTGATGGGCCTAACACCTAGTTGTAATGGTAGATGATGCAATATAAGTTTAGGATCCAGCCTAGACATGTTGGCATATGACCATGCAAATTTAATATGTCTTTTTGTAAAGAAGTCACAAAATTGTGGTTGCTTTGTCTCTATCAAAGATGCTACAAAGTAAATTACTTGAGGATTATCTTAAGTGTTTATGTTGATCTTGATAGATTCTTCCACTAACATTGGTGACTTTTCCTTAGCAACTGGGAGAATGTTCAAATCTCCATCCTTGGGTGCCTCAGAGAGGTTTTTTCCCTTGGATGCGTCCTTTATTTTTACTATTTCATCATCCAAAGGTGCCTTTCGGTTTTCACCTAGGGACTTGTTATTTGAATTTTTTTCACTTTTTTTTCTTTTTGTCTTCATTTTTGCAGCTAGAGGTGTGAAAAAACTCCCCAAAATATGCCATTTTATCCAAATCTATGGTAGATCCAGTCTTATTGATCCAGCCCTATGGTAAATCCAGCTTGTTTGTATATAACACTAGAATAAAAATAACAAATAGATTAATCTGATAAAAGCATATACTAATCTAATCCTATGCTATGCTAACAACAAAGAACAAGGAAAACTAAAAACATAAATACAAGAACGATCTCACCGAACATTTGTATAATTCCTTAGATAACCTCGATTGCACTTCTCCATTTTTCCTTTGTAATATAGTTGCCCTAATATATTTTGACAAGTATGCAAGTATGGCCTATTGATTATTGATTTAGCAAAATATCGAATATTATTGAATTCGCTTCCTAAAAGTATAAAGATTTTGAGAGGAGGAATAATGACAAAGGTCAGGTCAATTTATAGAAAAATGATTTTTGAATGATCGGCTCAAATTCAAAAGACAGATCGACGATTGAGATTAATGAATGCCATGTGATAGAGATTCGGTGTTAGTAATAACATGAGTGAAAAAGCTTGCATGATAGAGATTAAATTAAATAATAATTTAATCTGGTGTTGAGACTGTTTGAAATTCAGAAGAATAAGAATTGCACGAAAAAGATAAAGAAGAAACATTGTGTTTGAATGCACAAATGAATGAATGAATTAAATAAAGTTATTTAATTAATAATAATTTTCACAGAGAAGAATAAGATTGACTGATTAAACTAGAAAGTTTGTTTGTCAGAAATAAGCAGATATTAAATCAGGAGATAACTGACTGATTTAATTAAATTTTGACTTAAGTAGTAAATAAATAATTAGATAACTAAGCGATTATCTAATCATAGAGGAATCGGCCAGGAATAATTATTTTTATGAATTAAATGATTATTTAATTCAACATTCAAAATTTAGAGATTAAATCAAATAAATAATTTAATTGACTAGAGAAAATATTATAGAATAATTAAATAATTCAAAATGAATATTTAATTATAGTCAGGAATGTGATAATGGGTAAATTAAATAATAATTTATTTAATTTAGAAAGGGGATTAATTAATTAGCGACGTAATTAAATAAAAAATTAATTAAGATTGAAATGAAGGTGATAATGAATCAATTAAATAATTAAAGTTATTTAATTAATAGAAGATAAGCGATTTTAGAAAATAATTAAACAATTAACATTATTTAATCATGACCATGAACATTAGAAATGTGTCGAAAATGGTGTTGCAGGCCTAGGCCAATTTTCAGTGTCTACAGTTTCCTATATGAAAAATGACAAGAATGCAATACAATTTAAATGCACATGCACATATAATCATAATGTTGAGAATTAAAAAAAAAATGCATACCTATTGTATAGCTTCTTCCAATGGTTCAGGCTTAGTCAACATGGCTATAACAGAACTAGGTTGCTACATAAAAAGACAAGATTGCATTAGACTAGATCAATGTATGTAGTACCTGTATCTAAACATAATAGATTTCAAAAATTAACATCTAAATAACAATTTAAATGATACTGTATACTGAGTCCCTAAGCCAAATGAAATGGCCAATTGTGTAGCCTCCTGCACTTGGGAAATCTAGTCCCTATCATCAACTATAAAATACAAATAAACATATATTAGTACAAATATCTCTTATAAAATATGAAATAATTTAGATAAAACACACAATAAAATACACATAAACATACATTAGTACAAATATCTCTTATAAAATATGAAAGAATTTAGATAAAACACACTATAAAATTACTTTAAGTCTTACCGATGCTCCCACATTATCCCTGGTAGCCGATGTCTCTCCTAGAAATGGTCCACTCCATGCTCTATCAACTCCTACATTTGACATATCCTACACCTCATAGTTCGATGTGTCCATGGGAGCCTCAATGGATTGTCAAAGAGGACCCAAAAATAAATTGTTGCATGTAATGCCCCACCACGTAACCCTAAAGGAAGTTACAATTAACTACTTAAGCGCACCAATTTTTATTTATTTAAAGTGTAGTAGTATACATGTTCACTTAATAATTAACAACAACTTCTAAGGCTACAAGATTGAGATTACTTAAACCCATACATATATCATCTAACATCTATAACATTTACTTACAAAAAGAATTGAGTACTCATACATAATAAAGTTACATCATAACATAAAGAGAAATAACAAAACTCCATATTCATTAACTTAATCATAAGGTTACTCTCTCATTCCCCGAATGAGGCAATAATACAAATGTGTTACATTATACAAATATCCACCTCAAATACAAATGGGGGGTAAAAAATACATGAGTCAAACTGAAATAAATACATTGCTTGATTTAAATGTAGGAAATTGCGAGCTCTCCAACTGGATACCTCACCATCACGAACTGAAGATCGAAGGGGGACCCAACGGTGTATGGTGCATGTTCCACCCAACCAAGTGGTACCCAAAGGCCCACCCCCCATGCTAGGAGATAGTAACAACATAACATGGACAGACCTACAACCTCTAATCATAGGCTGACATACACACACTGACTCAACCGATTATTTACACCAAACTAACACAAGGTTACATTGCTTCCAATTTGAACCATTTTCAATTCACAATACAAACAACACAGTTGACCTAGGAGGAGTGTCATCACAATGCTACATGGGATATCTTGGTGAGTCTTCCTAGGCCCCAACACCCATCTTGGGATCTCTTGGAAACCTCTAATGACTTCCAGCCCTACATGTAGTCCAAAGCGGAATCAAACATCTTTCATGAATACAAGATACCGATCATGCCATTCCAGGCCTTCTCATCTCATCCCAAGCCTATATTAGCACAAGGGTCCATGAGCGAGGCTTATTAGTCTAGATTAAGTGTTGAAGCTACCCAACCCCTAACAAGTTAATTACATTATCAATGGATTACCAACCTACAACGAGTTATCCTGGCACCCCTTTGTGTGTTGGCGCTCGTTGCAAGCCACTCCCCATGACAACTTAGTGGAACAATTTTCCACAACCCAAGGCAACCTAGTGCTAATCCAAAAGTAACATCCACCCTAAATAAGACATAAGGGTAACACTTTCCTGTTCGTGGAAACCGGGTTACAATGACCAAATCAAGAGCACTAACCAAAGGTACAATTACTGGGTTGACTCAAATAAACATACAACCCCATTTCCCTCTTTCACTACTGGAAGTCTTAAACAATTTAATCCCACTTCCCCTTATGGAATACATAGGAAATAAACATAGAAGGCAATTGCGAGGAAATATCTATTTTTGGATATTCTAAATCTATTTCCCTTTCAAATTCATTTCATAGTAAAGAAAACAATTGCCCTATTAGAATAATTAAAAATAACAATTTATTGCCTTTCCAAATACAAAGAAGGAAAAATACTAACTTGAATAAATAAATCAAACCCTTGATTACTTATAAAAGCAACATAAAATCCAGTGAAAACTTAACTTCTTCAATTTCCTTTCTAAGCATAAAAACATGTTACCTTTTTGAAATAAAACTATTTTAAATATAAACATATATATTTAATATATATACATAAAATATACATACATAATTATATTTTAAATTATATAATTATGTATATACACTTATGATATATATTCATTAAATATATAATTGATATTTTATAAACCAGATATATAACATATATATATATATAATATATATATATACACATATACATATATATATACACAATGTGTATATATATAATATAATATATATTTCATTTTAAATAACTTAAACAATATCGAAATTCGCAAAATCAAAAGGACGGATGAATTTAACTATTCGCATATTTGTTTTAAGATAAAGGAAGCATATGTTTGGGGGGCGTCGACTATACTCATTGTATAGCCGACCACCCTAGGCATTGGGGGTAGTGCTCCCTCCACTAAGGTGGAGGGCGTTGCCATGGGAGCAACGCTCTCCCCAAACAAGTGGGTACGGTGGGGGCTTAAACCCGCTCCGCCCCGCCCCCCCAACCAACAATAACATTTTTTAAACTTGCAATTTTGTTCCCAGCCAAAGGAATAAATTCACTGTATGGATTATAGGCTTTCTTTAGAAAATTTGACAAGAATACAATAAAAATAAATATATATAATATATATATATTTGTATACATTTCAATGTATATAAATGTATATATATTTATAAATCCATCAACACATTATTATGATTGGGAAATAAATTTTCCGAAATGCAATCTATAGGAAGGAAGCCAAATTACAGAGAAGAATAAAGAGGCAATGATTTTTCCCCAAACCGTTTATCGATTTTTTTTTCCAATTCAATAAAAATTTAAAAGTCTCTGTTGTTTCTTCTAAAACCTTCTATTGTTTAAAACAATTTCTTCACAGATGTTTTAACAATTTTCAACACAGATTTAAACACTAAAATTTCCTAAATTTAAATTTTTTTTCCTCTGGATTTTATTTCACTATTTAAATCTAATAATTCCTCAAAGATTCTCAAATCTTACTCTCTGGTTTCACTGTAACTAAAATTTCCTATAGAGGCTCTAGGTTTCTTCACGAAAATTACAGAAGCCTTAAATTTTTTTCTCTTCTTAAACAAAATAAACTTTCTACTATAGATCTAGCACAACAATCTTCTACAATAATACAATTTCATTAAAAAATTTAAACCAAAACAATAACATAAGAATGGAACCTATTTCAACGAAGCTTCTAGAGTAATTGAATTTTCTAATGTCGAGCCTTTCCAAAGCTTCCAGCAAAGCTTTCACAGCTTCTTCCAAGCAATCCAAATTACCGCTCACACAATATTGAATCCAACACCACAACACTCTATCCCAAACAAATCTAAAAATGTAAACTGTTCACAATTTCCTTCCAATTCAAAATCCTTTTCAATTTTTTTTAACAGCAAGCCAAAATCTTCCATTCTTCCCCAATTTTCAACATCCCAAAAATATCATAAACTTTTCCATGAAGAAGCTTTCCACTTCCTCACCCAAAGCCAAGATTCCCTCTAGGAATAATTTTTTAACAACCCTCAATTAATTAACTAACACATGTTGGCAATTAACAATTATCTTTCAACAACCCATTTATTTTCACAAAATAATTTAATAATTTCTATTCAAATTTAATTTCCAAATTTAATTTAATTCCTTTAAACAAATTTCTTAATAAATAAATTTAACCACATGGATTAAATTTAATTTACTAAATAAATTTAATTTAATTAATTAATTTAAATAGAAAGCTTCCATCATATTATCTAAAATTAATTAAATAAATACCAACATCATTTAATGCATAATTTAACATTTATTTTCATAACATAAACCCTACAAAATTAAATAGTAATAAACAAGGCAAACGAAGACACACCAAACAAAGACTAAAGACACACTGTGGCTAGGGTGTAGAACTGACACATGTTACCTAGTTACTATCTCCCTTTCAACTTTACTATTGGGTCGACACGCTCAAACCTGTGAAACTAGGTGGAGTCGATGTCATGTACCTATAAACCTGTAAACGAGATATCAAAGTACATGTATATAAACAACATAAAATACACACCATGAAGAGGAAATCACAGAATCGTAGGGCGCTCGCAAGCGAGTGATACGATCTCGTCCCCTTCACCAATACACTCATCTTAAACTGACAGTTTCATTATAATCAAATAACTCATATGCAATAAACATCTTGTAAAAACCAACATTATTTCGCTAATTAAAGCATGACAATAAAGCATCAAAGAAATACATCTCACAATCACAAATAGTCTATGTCACTTAATAAATAGCGATCCCATAACACACACATGATAAGGTATCTAAAAGTATCAGAGAAACTGAAAAACTAAACAAAGCAAAGAACACTGTTTGAGCAAGAAGCCAAAATAGAGGGGTATTACATCGCATGTCATGTAGTAATGGGGTACACAAATATGTGTCGAAGAGGACAGTGTATGAGTCAGAGTTGATGCAATAGGTGCATCACCATCATGCTGGGATGTATCAAGTGCACCACCATCATGATGGGATGCATCGTCATACAACTACACAACATGATGGCATTGCGTGACAAAATGATCACTCAATGAATGTAAGGAAAAAATTCTTTAAATCCTTGAATCTAAAGCAATCGTGGGGTAAGGCACTAGAATCGAGGCAGCAATAGGCAGAGCAAGAGGAACTAGGGTGACTAGGTGTGCTGTAATGCCTCGCCACGCAACCCTAGAAGAAGTTTCAATTCACTACAAATGCGTACTAATTTTTTAAAAAAAATGAATTAAACAAACATGTTCTCCTATAATTGACAACCTCCCCTAAGGCTATGTAACCGAGATTACTTAACTCCCATTAACATACATCATCTAAATTACATTGCATTAAATAACTCAAGAATGACATTCATCCAACATAAGTAAATACAAGATATGAATAGATTAACCATCACATAATTCCATTACATAAACCATTACAAGATTACAATCCTCATTCCCAGAATGAGTAAAAATACATAAGAGTATAATAATTACAAGATCCACCTCATAACAACAAGAGGGGTAAATACAACTGATAACAAGAAGAATTACAATAGTACAAGAAGAGAGTAGCAATATCCGCAAGCTGTCGAATTAGATGTCTCATTTCCACGAACTGAAGAACAAAGGGGGACCCAACGGTTTTGGTGCATGTTCCACCCAACCTAGTGGTACCCGAAGGCCCACCCCCCATGCTAGGAGATAGTAAAAATGCAACATGGACAAGAAATCTACTACCTCTAACCAAAGGCTGACTAACTGAACAAACTGACTCAACCATACATATGCACAATACAAATCTAACTCTAACATGGTTACATTGCTTCCAGACATTATAAAATCAAGTGTGCTAAAGAAACCATACACACCACATATAATCAAGGTTATCCTATATAGAGTGTCATCGCAAGGTGTGTCATGAGATATCCTCTGGGCATCCTTCATAGGCTCCGGTAATCCTAGTGACCTCAACCGAATCCCGACCCTCATACTCACTCAAGCAGAATCAACTACCTTTTGTATGGACAAGCTAGTTGACCTTGCCATTCCAGGCCTTCTCACTCACCCCAAGTCTAAACAAGCCCTTGTGTTTGCGAGTGAGGTTAATTTTATCTTGGTTAATGTGAATGCATCCTAGTAATCTAAGTACTTTGCTTTAATTATCACTTCTCAAAAACACTTTCGAAGGTTACCCGGTTTACCTCTTTGGGCTCTGACCCCTAACAAAAGCCACTCTTCTAATGGATAACTCACTACTCAAATCTAGACTCCAAGGGTAACTCAAATACTATAGAACTGAATAACTCAATCTCTCCTAATCTAAGAGACGACATTACAGAATCCCACTCCAACACTTGGAGGAAAACAATCTCACAAAGTACTACCCAAGGAAAACGAACATCAACTAACATGGGAATGACCCACATTCACTGGAAGACTTTTCATTGCTTAACACAATTACCCATTCCCCAAAGCATTCACTAAAAGGGAAAATAATTTAATAATGCATTGATAAAGAAAATACACTATGTTTGGATATCTTAAATCCATATTTCTACTTAATGCATCTCGCAGAAAATAAAATACTATCTTTATAAACCTTCACTAAAACGCAATAATTTCATCATTAAACAAATATTTTTTTTTTGCAATATTATCCAAACATGTTTAATAAGAGTTTTTCATTAAATTTGTTATCTAACTACATGCATATGTTAACATGTCTAAACTGATCATCATTTACATATATATATTCTCTCAAATATATATATAAAAATAATATTCAACAATGACTAAACATACTTATGTAATTTAAATTTATCCTTTATGTTAAAAGTAATACTTGCATCTTATTCAAATAAGGAAAAAGAAACTCTGGTAAAAAAAATATATTACAATCTGAGTATTAAATCATTCTAAAAAAATCTATCACCGTTTGTCCTAAAAATACAAATACTAATAAATACATATATTAAATGTATAATATTTATATATATATATATTTATATAATATTAATATAAACATGATTAATATAAACACTATTATACCTGACATGTTTCCCGAACTACCTTGGACTACGAACAACACACAGGTGTTCGAATTTAAAAAAAATAAATTTACATTCTAAAACAAAACTTATAAACTTAAAGTATATAATAAAAAATACATACATAAAAAAAATACAAATAGAAAAAAACTAAAAAAAAATAGTTTAATGCGGCCAAGCTTACTTGTACCCGCAGACAGAGTTCTATGGGCACTGGCGGTACTATGTACTGGCCGGATGCACCACAGGTCGCGTGGGGGCTGACGCTGTCATGTGACAGCGCGTCCCCCAAAGGGTGGGCGCGCTGTCCCATGACAGTGTCCCTCCCACTGTACCATGGGTGTGGCCCTCCATAACATTTTTTTGTTTATATTTATTTATTTATTTTAAACTTTTGTATTAACAACTTTATTTCGTTATAACTAGTTATATTTTCTTTTTCTTTTTTTTTTATTTATACACAGATTTAAAAAAAAACGTAAAAAGGGTAACATTGCCTTTACACAGGCGCGTTTTTCGAGACAAAATTTCTAACCCCAGAATTTTAACAAAGATATAATTTAATAAAAGAAGTTCTATAATTTATATATATAATACACAAATCAAATTCATATATAAATTTATATTAATATAAACTGATATAAATATGTATTTACCAAAATTTAAAACTGGTTAAATTGAAAAAAATATATAAACAAAACTCAGAAACTAGAAAATTAATTTATTTTTCCAAATTTTCATTCCAAAATTCCAAAATTATATTTAAACAAAGAACTTTGTACTAAACTGAATTTTGTTTGATTTTCAATGTAATTTTCTAGAGGGTTTAAATTTACACTTCAGATCTGATTGTTTTTCAAACTAGATTTTCCACAATAAATCCTAAATGTTTGAGAACATTTTAAATTGAAATTTAAACAATGGATCTACGGTTTTGTATAGTAAATAATCTCCTACAGTAAATTTATCAAAATTTCCTCAACCATTAAATTAAAGATTGAAATAAACATGAAGTATAAAACCTGGAATGTGATGCTACAGAAGATGATGAAATTTCTTGATAGAAGCCTCCTCCAAGCTTTTCCTCAAAAGTGCAACCAATTTCCAATTCCAAAATGCAAAATTTGATTCAAACCCTACTTGTGCAATTTCTTCAAAAATTTCCAAATTCCTCTGAAAATATCAATTCTTCCAAAAACTTCTCCCCCAAAAATTGAAACATGCATTCACATTGAAACTAAAAATATCTAATCTAACCCTAATTCTCTTTTGCATGCAAAGTAGAGAATTAGATATTTTCTTCTTTTCTAATTTTCGAAAACAAAAAATTGAAATAAAATACAATTTTCATTTCTTTTCAATTTCTCATAATTTAATTTAATTAAATTTATTTCAATAAGCTCAATTAATTAATTTTAATTATTTAATAATTAAATTCAACCTTTTCCAAGATTAATTTAATTAATTAAATAAATTAAAATTTAATTAAATACAATTTCATCATAAACATAAATATTTAATCTAAGCATAAATTTCACTTAATATTAAAATAAGCTCTACTTTCAACAATGCAATAATTCTAAAATAATGATTAAATAATAAAGCATCCAACATAATCAAATAACATTAATAAGGTAAAACATGACTCAACAATTAGGACTGATGACACACTAAGGCTAGGGCGTAGACCTGACACATGTTACCTAGTTACTATCTCCCTTTCAACTTAACTGTTGGATCGACACACTCAAACCTGTGAGACCAGGTGGAGTCGATGTCATGTACCCACAATCTGAAACCAGGTAAACAACATAATACAGTATATAATACACATTGTGAAGAAGAAATCACGGATTCGCAGGGCGCTCGCAAGCGAGTGATGCGAACCGTCCTCTTCACCAATACACTCATCAAAGACTGATATTACATCATAATCAGAAATCACGTAATACAATATCTCAAGCTAACTCTACTAACATCAATAATCCATAATGCATGTGAAACAATAGTCAAATAATCCACATCGCACAATAATCAATGCCGCTCAATAGTAGCGATCAAAACACAAACAACAAGGTGGACACAAACATAGCATAAAGCAAACACACTAGAAGCAAAATAGAGGGGTATTACATTCTCCCCCCTAAGGACCAGGCTTACTCCTGGAAACTTGCAAACAAGTAGGGATATAACTCCCTCATCCTAATTGAATCCTCCCAGGTGGATGAAGTATCATCCCTGGGATCCCACTGTACTCTGACCTACTCAATATCTCGCCCTCGAAGAGTGAGCGTTCTGCGCTCCATTACGGCCATGGGCTCCAAAGCCAGCTGCCTGTCCTCTACTTGTAAAGAATCCCAATCAAGGACATGAGTAACATTCGGATGATAAGGTCGAAGAACTAAAACATGGAAAACGTCATGTATATGTGAAAGACTAGGTGGCAATGCAAGTCGATAAGCAACTGGACCAATCTTTTTGAGTATCTCGAAAGGTTCGACAAAGCGAGGCGCCAACTTAGAACCCTTTCCATATCGGATAGGACTCTTTCACGGACGCACCCGAAAAAATACTCTGTCGCCAACAGAAAATTGACGATCCACCCTATGTGCATC
The DNA here is from genome assembly GCA_007115665.2 of Sequoiadendron giganteum. Classification (NCBI taxonomy): domain Eukaryota; kingdom Viridiplantae; phylum Streptophyta; class Pinopsida; order Cupressales; family Cupressaceae; genus Sequoiadendron; species Sequoiadendron giganteum. The sequence continues at coordinate 315,572,768 of CM021110.1, forward strand.
CGCATATTTCTTCTGCCTATCCTGTGCTGCCACCAAGTGCTCCCTAATCTGATCCACTTGCTGCTCCATATCCTGTAACATCTCAGGTCCTAATAACACTCTGTCCTCCAATCGATCCCAACTAAGAGGAGTATGACAAGGACGTCCATACAAGGCCTGAAAAGGTGCCATGCCTATGGAACTCTGGTAGCTATTATTATACGCAAACTCCACTAGATAAAGATAATCCTCCCACCGTGTCTACTGATCCATGACATACATGCATAACATATCTTCGAGGATTTGATTAACCTTCTTTGTCTGTCCATCTATCTCAGGGTGATATGCTGAACTAAAGTTCAACTGTGTCCCATAGCATGCTGTAATGATGTCCACAAAGATGAAGTAAACACTGGATCCCTGTCAGAAATAATCCAACGTGGAATTCCATGCAACCTCACAATGTCCTCCATGAACACTCGAGCAACTGATGATGCATTATAGGAAGCATGCATAGGCGAGAAGTGTGCTACCTTTGTCAACCTATCGACCGTCACCATAATGGCATCATGTCATCACGAGGAGTTGGGTAAACTAACAATGAAGTCCAATGAGATAATATCCCACTTCCACTCAGCTACAAGGTGCAGCTGTAGAAGCCCAGCTAGATGTTGGTGTTCAGCCTTCACTCGCTGACACTTGAAACATCGCGCTACAAAATCTGCAATATCCCTCTTCATCCCTGGCCAGAAATACAACTGGCATAGATATGCATGCATCTTCTTGACCCTAGGATGGGCTGAATAAGGCGCACGATGAGCCTCGGTCAAAACCAAAAATCGAAGGTCACCTACTGAAGGAACGTAAATACACTCTATATGCCTAAATAACCCATTTGACTCAAGTGAATATCTTGTAAATCTACCCTCAAGAGGTCTACCTGCCTCAATCTCTGCTCTCACATTCTGGTACCAACTATCTGCTGGAAGTGTAGTGAGAATCCGACTCCGTAAATCTACCATAAGAGTCAACTTAGAAATCTCATGCCTATGTCTGCTGAGTGCATTAGCTACAACGTTCTCTTTCCCTTGAATATACTTCACCTTGAAGTCATACTCACAAAGGAACTCCATCCAACGCCTTTGTCTAGCGTTAAGATTAGGCTGAGTGAAAATATACTGCAAACTCCTATGATCACTATGTAACTCAAAATTGTGCCCATGTAAGAAGTGTCTCCATCTAGTCAATGCATGGACTACTGCCGCTAATTCAAGATCATGTGTGGGATAATTAAGTTCATGATCTTTAAGTTTACGCGACTCATAAGCTATCACTCGTCCCTCTTGCATCAGGACTACACCTAAGCCCTCTAAAGATGCGTCTGTACATACCACAAAGTCTCCTGTGGGATTAGGTATCGCTAAAATCGGTGCACTAGTCAGCTTATCCTTAAGGACCTAAAAAGTTGACTCACACTGCTCTGACCATCCAAACCTCTTCCCTTTCCTCTGAAGAGAAGTGATACGATGTCCTATCCTGGAAAAACTCTGCACAAACCTCCTGTAATATCCTGCAAGCCCCATAAAACTACGGATCTTTGCCACATTCATGGGCGTAGGCCAATCAAGAATAGCTCGAATCTTCGAAGGATCCACAGATATTCCCTCTCCTGAGATCACATGACCAAGATACTTGATCTCAGACTTAAAAAACTCACATTTCGACAAGTTGGCATAAAGTTGGTTTTCTCGCAAACACTGTAGAACCTGTCGCAAATGCTCCTCATATTCCTCTACTGTCCTAGAATATATCAATATATCATCTAGAAACACAAGAACAAACCTATCAAGGTACATGCGGAATACTCCATTCATCAAACCCATGAACACAGATGGTGCATTCGTCAACCCGAATGGTACCATAGTGAACTCGTAGTGACCATACTGTATCCGAAATGCTGTCTTATGTATATCTGCATCAAAAATACGAAGCTGATGGTATCCCGACTTAAGGTCTATCTTCAAAAAGATGATAGCACCTTTGACTTGGTCAAACAAGTCATCAATCTTGGGAAGTGGATGACGATTCTTGATCGTTACCTTGTTCAACTGTCGGTAATCAATGCACAACCAAAGTGAATCTTCACGAAGATGACAGGTGCTCCCTATGGTGAAAAACTAGGATGAATAAATCCCTTCTCTAATAACTCCTCCAACTGCAAGCGAAGCTCTTTCAACTCCTGAGTAGTCATACGATAAGGTGCTTGTGAAATAGGCTCTGATCCCGGTACTAAATCAATCTTAAAATCTATATCTCTCCTAGGTGGCATCCCTGGAATGTCATCGGGAAAGACATCTGTGAACTCCTGAAGAACAGGATGACTATCAAGAGCTACCTTCTCCTCTCCATCTCCTAAACCCAAATCCTCAACTGTAACTGTAAACAACTGACATCCACGACGTACACATCTCGTCAACTGCATAGCTAAGATGATCCTCAAAGATATCGGTCTCTGTACTCCTATAATATCCACCTCTCCACCAGATGCATTAATGCACTGAATCGACTTATGTCGACAATCAATAACTGCTCGGTGAGCCTCTAACCAATCCATACCTATAACAACATCGTAGGATCCCAGTGGTATAACTCGAAGATCTAAGGTAGTGGAAAGTGGTCCAATCTCTAACCTACAGTCAGGTACTACAGAATGTGATGCAACCTTCGCACTAGACGCTAACTCTACCTGCCACCTATCGGCTTGCCTTACGGCACCCAGTCTGCAGCGTGACACGATCGATGACGAAATGAAAGAATCCAATGCTCCTGAATCGAAAAGAATAGTAACAGGGTTACCCAGTAACATACCATAGGTCTCTACTACGGTACCCTGGTGCTCTGCCTAGCGGTTATCAACCGCTGCGAACACACGATGTCCTCTGCCAGCATCTCCCACTATCAGCTCTAACGCCACTGGTCTTGGTGTAAATCTCAACGTGCCCTTATTGGGACACATCCTAGCAATATGGCCCTGCTGACCACAAGAGAAGCAACCTGTGCCTCTACCATAACCTCTGCCTCCTGTTGGTGCACTAGACTGCTGTACACTACCTCCAAAAGTGGATTGGGCACTCTGAGCGGATTGCTCAGCATTGAAACGCTTCATGCGCCTCCAATTCCTATTACCCTGTCCCTGCTGGAAACCTTTCTGTTTCCCCTAAAATGATTGCTGCTGACTGCCCTGTACTGATACCTATTGAGTCTTAGGAGGCACAGCTCCCTGTGTCTGTCCCCCTCGAGCACTAGTCCCAGCTCTTGTACCACCACCAATACTAACACCTGTATGACCTCCCAGTGCCATAGTCAGGTTCTCCTCCACCAGCCATGCCTTCTCCACAGTTATCTCCACAGACTTGGGTTCAAAGACCCGTACACCTCCACTGATACAAGCATTTAAGCCCCTGATAAAATGATGCACTAGCATTCCCTCATCGTCCCCTATACCTACGAACTGTTTAAGTTCATAGAATCTCCTCTCATACTAATCAACTGTCATGGCTAGCCGACGTATGGTATGGAACTCGTCGCCTCTACGTTGACGCCAATGCTCAGAGAGAAAGCAGGCTCTGAATCTCTTAAGAAAAATCTCCCAAGATACTGTACTCATGTCTATATGGAGCTTCTGCTCCTCTAGCTTCCACCAAGTGGCTGCAAAACCTCAAAGATGAATAACAGCGCACCGCGCTTTGGTGTTACTATCAAACGGGTGCATGGAGAAACATCGGTCAAGTCCTATCAACCAGGTTTCAGCCTCAAGACCAATACCCACTCCATCAAATCGAGGTGGCTGTGATCGAATCAAGTCCCTCATATAGTTCACTACTAACATATCAGACTAAGCTATAACTGTCCCAATCACAGGATTACCTATAGGTACCTCTTGTCGCAGTCCTAATAATGCCATAGCCTCCTCGAAGGCTTTGCGTGCAGCTTCAACCCTAATAGGATCTAACTGTCTACCACCACCTCCTGGATCATTATGTGAAGCCTGATGCTCCTCCTGCTCTGGTATACATGACACATGAGGTGGCGAGTCATGCTGACTCTCCCCTCGACCGTCTACCCGGCCACATCCACATCCTCTCCCTCGTTCGTGTCTAGGAGGCATACTCCTACACAGACAAAAAAGGGTATTAGACAAGGTACACTTAAAAACCTACACAACTAAGCTTAATGGGTACATCGTAATCCCAGAGCACCCAGTGTTTAAACCTTGGCTCTGATACCATGTGTAATGCCCCGCCACGCAACCCTAGAAGAAGTTTCAATTCACTACAAATGCGTACTAATTTAAAAAAAATAAAAATTAAACAAACATGTTCTCCTATAATTGACAACCTCCCCTAAGGCTACATAATCGAGATTACTTAATTCCCATTAACATACATCATCTAAATTACATTGCATTAAATAACTCAAGAATGACATTCATCCAACATAAGTAAATACAAGATATGAATAGATTAACCATCACATAATTCCATTACATAAACCATTACAAGATTACAATCCTCATTCCCAGAATGAGTAAAAATACATAAGAGTATAATAATTACAAGATCCACCTCATAACAACAAGAGGGGTAAATACAACTGATAACAAGAAGAATTACAATAGTACAAGAAGAGAGTAGCAATATCCGCAAGCTGTCGAATTAGATGTCTCATTTCCACGAACTGAAGAACAAAGGGGGACCCAACGGTTTTGGTGCATGTTCCACCCAACCTAGTGGTACCCGAAGGCCCACCCCCCATGCTAGGAGATAGTAAAAATGCAACATGGACAAGAAATCTACTACCTCTAACCAAAGGCTGACTAACTGAACAAACTGACTCAACCATACATATGCACAATACAAATCTAACTCTAACATGGTTACATTGCTTCCAGACATAATAAAATCAAGTGTGCTAAAGAAACCATACACACCACATATAATCAAGGTTATCCTAGATAGAGTGTCATTACAAGGTGTGTCATGAGATCTCCTCTGGGCATCCTTCATAGGCTCCGGTGATCTTGGTGACCTCAACTGAATCCTGGCCCTCATACTCACTCAAGCAGAATCAACTACCTTTCGTATGGACAAGCTAGTTGACCTTGCCATTCCAGGCCTTCTCACTCACCCCAAGTCTAAACAAGCCCTTGTGTCTGCGAGTGAGGTTAATTTTATCTTGGTTAATGTGAATGCATCCTAGTAATCTAAGTACTTTGCTTTAATTATCACTTCTCAAAAACACTTTCGAAGGTTACCCGGTTTACCTCTTTGGGCTCCGGCCCCTAACAAAAGCCACTCTTCTAATGGATAACTCACTACTCAAATCTAGACTCCAAGGGTAACTCAAGTACTATAGAACTGAATAACTCAATCTCTCCTAATCTAAGAGACGACATTACAGAATCCCACTCCAACACTTGGAGGAAAACAATCTCACAAAGTACTACCCAAGGAAAACGAACATCAACTAACATGGGAATGACCCACATTCACTGGAAGACTTTTCATTGCTTAACACAATTACCCATTCCCCAAAGCATTCACTAAAAGGGAAAATAATTTAATAATGCATTGATAAAGAAAATACACTATGTTTGGATATCTTAAATCCATATTTCTACTTAATGCATCTCGCAGAAAATAAAATACTATCTTTATAAACCTTCACTAAAACGCAATAATTTCATCATTAAACAAATATTTTTTTTTTGCAATATTATCCAAACATGTTTAATAAGAGTTTTTCATTAAATTTGTTATCTAACTACATGCATATGTTAACATGTCTAAACTGATCATCATTTACATATATATATTCTCTCAAATATATATATAAAAATAATATTCAACAATGACTAAACATACTTATGTAATTTAAATTTATCCTTTATGTTAAAAGTAATACTTGCATCTTATTCAAATAAGGAAAAAGAAACTCTGGTAAAAAAAATATATTACAATCTGAGTATTAAATCATTCTAAAAAAATCTATCACCGTTTGTCCTAAAAATACAAATACTAATAAATACATATATTAAATGTATAATATTTATATATATATATATTTATATAATATTAATATAAACATGATTAATATAAACACTATTATACCTGACATGTTTCCCGAACTACCTTGGACTACGAACAACACACAGGTGTTCGAATTTAAAAAAAATAAATTTACATTCTAAAACAAAACTTATAAACTTAAAGTATATAATAAAAAATACATACATAAAAAAAATACAAATAGAAAAAAACTAAAAAAAAATAGTTTAATGCGGCCAAGCTTACTTGTACCCGCAGACAGAGTTCTATGGGCACTGGCGGTACTATGTACTGGCCGGATGCACCACAGGTCGCGTGGGGGCTGACGCTGTCATGTGACAGCGCGTCCCCCAAAGGGTGGGCGCGCTGTCCCATGACAGTGTCCCTCCCACTGTACCATGGGTGTGGCCCTCCATAACATTTTTTTGTTTATATTTATTTATTTATTTTAAACTTTTGTATTAACAACTTTATTTCGTTATAACTAGTTATATTTTCTTTTTCTTTTTTTTTTATTTATACACAGATTTAAAAAAAAACGTAAAAAGGGTAACATTGCCTTTACACAGGCGCGTTTTTCGAGACAAAATTTCTAACCCCAGAATTTTAACAAAGATATAATTTAATAAAAGAAGTTCTATAATTTATATATATAATACACAAATCAAATTCATATATAAATTTATATTAATATAAACTGATATAAATATGTATTTACCAAAATTTAAAACTGGTTAAATTGAAAAAAATATATAAACAAAACTCAGAAACTAGAAAATTAATTTATTTTTCCAAATTTTCATTCCAAAATTCCAAAATTATATTTAAACAAAGAACTTTGTACTAAACTGAATTTTGTTTGATTTTCAATGTAATTTTCTAGAGGGTTTAAATTTACACTTCAGATCTGATTGTTTTTCAAACTAGATTTTCCACAATAAATCCTAAATGTTTGAGAACATTTTAAATTGAAATTTAAACAATGGATCTACGGTTTTGTATAGTAAATAATCTCCTACAGTAAATTTATCAAAATTTCCTCAACCATTAAATTAAAGATTGAAATAAACATGAAGTATAAAACCTGGAATGTGATGCTACAGAAGATGATGAAATTTCTTGATAGAAGCCTCCTCCAAGCTTTTCCTCAAAAGTGCAACCAATTTCCAATTCCAAAATGCAAAATTTGATTCAAACCCTACTTGTGCAATTTCTTCAAAAATTTCCAAATTCCTCTGAAAATATCAATTCTTCCAAAAACTTCTCCCCCAAAAATTGAAACATGCATTCACATTAAAACTAAAAATATCTAATCTAACCCTAATTCTCTTTTGCATGCAAAGTAGAGAATTAGATATTTTCTTCTTTTCTAATTTTCGAAAACACAAAATTGAAATAAAATACAATTTTCAGTTCTTTTCAATTTCTCATAATTTAATTTAATTAAATTTATTTCAATAAGCTCAATTAATTAATTTTAATTATTTAATAATTAAATTCAACCTTTCCCAAGATTAATTTAATTAATTAAATAAATTAAAATTTAATTAAATACAATTTCATCATAAACATAAATATTTAATCTAAGCATAAATTTCACTTAATATTAAAATAAGCTCTACTTTCAACAATGCAATAATTCTAAAATAATGATTAAATAATAAAGCATCCAACATAATCAAATAACATTAATAGGGTAAAACATGACTCAACAATCAGGACTGACGACACACTAAGGCTAGGGCATAGACTTGACACATGTTACCTAGTTACTATCTCCCTTTCAACTTAACTGTTGGATCGACACACTCAAACCTGTGAGACCAGGTGGAGTCGATGTCATGTACCTGCAACCTGAAACTAAGTAAACAACATAACACAGTATATCCAGTATATAATACACACCGTGAAGAAGAAATCACGGATTCACAGGGCACTCACAAGCGAGTGATGCGAACCGTCCTCTTTACCAATACACTCATCAAAGACTGACATTACATCATAATCAGAAATCACATAATACAATATCTCAAGCTAACTCTACTAACATCAATAATCCATAATGCATGTGAAACAATAGTCAAATAATCCACATCGCACAATAATCAATGTCACTCAATAGTAGCGATCAAAACACAAACAACAAGGTGTGTCCAGTATAATAGTAGCTGCATCCCAAACATAGCATAAAGCAAACACACTAGAAGCAAAATAGAGGGGTATTACATGTGCTCTAGGTCTATCCCGTGCCATCCCTCTACCAACACCTTGGAAATATCACATGTCAAAGTAATTGACATGCCTCCTTAGGAAAAAATTGACATATAATTTTTGAAGAAAATACTGAGGGATGTCAAGATTGTTGTTGGGTGGTTTATCAAAAACCATCCACCAACGTCTCCATAAATTATCTAATATACCTCTATGTGTGCACCATTTAATTGAAAATTTTGGCTTCTGCATATTTACAAGTTTTTCTATTATGGGATTGATGAATAACTGGGCTAATTGGGCTTTGTCAATATCAAGTGCCCTCACCTCATCATAAGATAATCCATTGGCATAAAATTTCCTTTGTTCCTCTCACCATTGTGCAAACCTATTGTGCTAACTTGCCAAAGTTTCAACATTTGAAATGATTGTTTCTAAAGTGTTTTTCATATCTAATAGCTCAGTGAGTGTATCATAAATTTGACATACATTTCTCAATTGATTTAAATTTCTATGAATAGATTCATGTATTGTTGGCACATTTTGGTTTGGAAACAATGATTGTGGCAAAGGAGGATTTGGAGGGTTTTCATCTTGAGTCGGGTTAGAGTTTTCATGTTGAGCAGGGTTACGGTTTTCATGTTGAGTGGGGTTGGGATAAGCCATTTTAAGCTTGTTAATTGATAAAAAAATTCAAAATTAATAATCATTTTAATGCAACAAAAAACCTATTAAAAATCCTATTTTTGACTGAAATTCACAAAAAATCAATGTAAAAGTAATATAAATTGAAGAAAAACATTAAAATCCCTAAATACCTTTGAAATGTGATTGAAATTTGAGCAAAAAGATTAACCCCCAAATGGATATCTGAGTCATTGGATGCAAAAATTGTGCACACATTGTGAAAGAAATGAGCTCTTGAGCTATTTGTTTTTAATTTTATGAAACAAGAAATGAATATTCCTTTCCTTTATGTAGTTTTTTTAATAATTGGTTGGTTTTGGGACCCGACCATTATATATTGTATGCACTTGTTTAAATAGTTAGCGGTTTTTTTCGAAATGTAATGTAATCATTTATTAGTTTATATTATAATATAAAATTATATTACATAATATAATATAATATAATATAATATATAATATAATATATAATATATAATATAATATATAATATAATATAATATAATATAATATATAATATAATATAATATATAATATAATATATATTATAATATAATATAATATATATTATAATATAATATAATATAATATAATATAATATTTATTATAATATATAATATAATATAATATATATTATAATATATAATATAATATATATATAATATAATATAATATAATATATTATAATATAATATTATATAATATAATATAAATAATAATATAATATAATATAATATAATGTAATATATATATAATATAATATGTAATATAATATAATATATATAATATAATGTATATATATAATATAATATAATATATATAATATATATAATATATAATATAATATAATATATAATATAATATAATATAATATATTATATTGTATAATATATATATATTATATATGTATAATATAATATAATATTATAACATATTATATTATAATATAATATAATATAATATAATATATATATTATAATATAATATAATATAATATATATATATATTGTATAATATAATATAATATTATAACATATTATATTATATTATATTATATTATATTATAATATAATATAATATAATATAATATAATATATATTACAATATAATACGTTATATATTATAATATAATATTATATAATATTTAAGACTATATAAGTATTATAATATATTAAATATATTATTATATAATATTAAATTAAAATAATTATAATAATGTATTAACTAAATATCCATGTTATTTAAAAACATTATTATAATTATATTAAAAATTATTATTAATATATTAAATTGAATAAGTGGTCGGCCCAGACTAGACCAAAATAAAAAATTCGACCTAAACATAATGGATATCTGTTTCATAACGAATATCCATTTCGGTTTGGTTTTTTCTTTGACACCATGTACTTTCTACTCGAGCCTAGATAAAGTCAAAGTAGAGTTTTTCATTTTTAAGGAAGTTAAAAATGTCTTTTTTTCACATCGCCACTTTTTGGACCCCCATGATCTTGCACAAACTCTTGACACCATCAATGAAAATATTATGAGCACCTATATGATTCATGAAGAAGTCTCTTTTATCCCTAAGAACTCAAAAGAAACATATTCTAGTGTTGGGGAATGGAAGTTTTACTTTGATGGCCCACCAAGTGTAGAATTGGAGCTAGGGCAAATACTTCTCTAATTTTCTCACATGTAGAGAAATATTACTAGTCCTATAGGCTATAGTTCAACAACACCAATAATGTGGCAAAATATAAAGCATTACACCAAAAATTAAAGTGTGTTGAAAAGAGCAATGTGAAGCTCATACAATTCCATGGTGATTTTGACCTGAATTTAATTATGAATTCAGTTTACGATATCTGGTGCAAATGAAAACCCATGATATTATTATTGCTAGACAATATGGAAAACTCGTGAATAAGAGTTGTACACCTTCAAAGTCACTATTTATTCAAAATATCATGAATATATACAAACTAAGGAATTACAACAATCATCACAGCCTTAGGAATTCAAAATGAACAATTAGATGTGAGAAAACAACAAACAAAATAAATAAATAAATAAATGTGAATTTAGGTACCCCAACTTGGTGGAGTCCTAACTTTTAGCCTATTGGTTAGATTGAGGACTTCTCTACCTCGTTGGAAAGGTCTCAAAGAGATCTAATTTCAATCCCTTAAATCCAATGCCTTTGACTATTCCATTTAAGGGACCCATGACAGTTTCGACCCCAAATTCCACTCTGAAGACCTCTGAAAATGCAATTTACTAAAAGATAAAAAATATCAAAAAATTTGGGTTTTGATATTTTCCATCCTTTCTTGTGCCAATAGCTCCTGATCATTCCTCCCCCTTGAGAGGCAATGGGCCCCATTGCATCAATTATTTGCAATAGATAATGAAAACGTGTGGAAATTTTCTCTTTTGTAGACCACTTGCTTTGGTGAGTTAGTTGTCCTGCCTGAACCACCTGATAAAGAGTAACTTGTGTGTTTCTCAAGAATTTATCATGAACATCAACAATATGATCATTCACCATTGGAATAGTAGTCTTAGGATTCAATTCAACAGTCTGAATTTACTCAACAACATTTGAAGTATCCAATAGAGGTGGGAAATATGGTTGTAATAACTCAACATTGAAAATAAGACGAAGCCCCAAAAATGGAGGAATGTTGAGTTCAAAATCATTCTCACCAATCTGTTTTAGAATAGTGTATGACCCATACCAAAGAGGATGGAGCTTATTTTTGGTCCCTGAAGTCTTTCCCTTTGAAGATAAAGCCACACTTTGTCACCAATGTGAAAGTGATGAGGTGTATGATGTGTGTCATATTTCTCCTTGTACTTCTAGTTGGTCTACTACAATATTTCATGAACTTGTTGTTGAATATGGTAGATATTTTCAAAAAAAATAGAGGCTTTATCCATCTCCTTTTCAACAAGTGTTGATAGCTCACTTGTCATGGCTAGAAGAGAAACATCCAAAGGAGCCAATGGTTGGTATCCTAAGAAAACCTCAAAATGGACCATGTCCTATAAAACTATGCACTCCACGATTTTAACTATGTTGTACATATGAAAGAATCATCCCATGTTCGAAGATGTTGAGAGTGATACATCCATAAAATGTGAATATTCATGCGATTGGCCACTTCAATATGGCCATTTGTTTGTGGGTGGAAAACAATAGACTTGGTGAGTTTAGTGTCCATCATTTCCCAAAGTGTAGACCCAAATTTACTAATAATTTTTCTATCTCTATCAGAGATGATACTCTATAGTAGTCCAAGTGAACCTAGACATGAGCAAAGAATAACTTGGTAGTATCCTCTGTTGTCATCCCTTTCTTGCAAGCTATCAGTATGGCCATATTTGAAAACCTGTCTACCACAACATATACTCAGTCATGGTCGTGTCTAGTAGTACAGAGGCCAGACATGAAGTCCATAGAAATTTATTGCCGAGGTCTATTGAGATAGAAAGAGGCATATATAGTCCTACCTTATGATTTGCAAGCTTCACAATGGCACAAGCTACACAAGAGCTTGTAATATAAGAAGTAACATCATGTTGCATCTTGGACTAGTAAAAATACCTTTCGAGTACAACAAGAGCTTTTCCCACCCCAAATTGTCCAACAACATGACTATAATGTGCTTCCCATATCATCGTTGATCATTCCTTAATAGGAACACATATATGACCCATGTGAGAAAGAATATGTCACCTTGCAAATAAAATCCAGGGACTTTCTTACCTATTGTTAGTCTGTTGTAGGTATCAAAAAAATTTGAATAAGTGATATACAGGTTGGGCCAATCTGTTGTTTGATATCCATAACAATTCAACATCATGGTTAGCGCAACAATCAAAGGTCTACTCAAGCAATTTGCAACCTTATTACTACTGCCCTTTTTGTGACGAATATTAATATGAAATTGTTGCAAGTAGGTTGACCATATTTGATGTCTATCATTTTGTAATTTCCCTTGTGCCTAAAAAAATTGTAGGAGTTTGTGATTTGTATGTATAATAGTCTCTTTCCCCAAAATATATTGCTTCCATTGCTTGCAAGCCTACACAATAGCATATGTTTCCTTTTCATATGTAGGATATATATGAACTATATTAGAGAATGTTTCACTATGATAAGCCATCAGATGACAATTTTGCATGACTACTGCCCCAAGAGCATACTTAGAGGCATCTGTCTCAATCTCAAATGGTTGTTGCAGGTCTATAAGTTCTAATATTGGTGTTGAACATATCCTTTTCTTGAGTTCCATAAATTCTTGTTGTTGTACTTTTATCCAAAAATATTTTCTTTACCTCCTCCTTTGAGTACTTGGTTCATGGGCCATGCCAAGTGAGAGAACCCAAGTATGAACCTTCGATAAAAAATGGCTAGCCCTAAGAAGCTATGGAATTATGTAGGAGAAGGCCAATCTTTAATCATTTGTATCTTTGTTGGCTTGACATGAACACTTGCACTATCCATGATATATCCCAAGTATTGAATCCTTTCCATACCAAATGATTATTTTTCTTTATTAGCATAGAGTTTATGTTGTTACAAGGTTGAGAGAACTTGTTCCACATGCTAAAAATACTCCTCCCATGTCTTGCTAAAGATGACTATGTCATCTAGGTAGACCACAACAAAAGAATCACCGAAAGGCCTGAGAATCTCATTCATCATTCTCATGAATATTGGCAGGGGCATTTGTTAGTCCAAAAGGCATTACCAACCATTTGAACAACCCCTCCTTGGATTTGAAATCATTTTTCTAAACATCTCATAGATCAATTGGAACTTGGTGGTATCCTAATTTTAAATCAATTTGGTGAAAAATTTAGCTGCCCTTATCTATTCCAAGAGATCATCAATACGAGGGATTGGATACTTATTTTTCATAGTGATCTTATTTAGGGTCCGATAATCAATGCATAACCACTAAGTTCCATCCTTTTTCTTGGAAAAAATAATTGGACTTCCACATTGTGATGCACTTGGTCAAATATGGCCCTTTTGGATAAGCTCTCCAATTTGTCTTTTGATCTCATCATTCTCCAAAATTGATATTTTATATAATGGCCCATTTGGTAATGGTGTCCATGGAATCACATCAATGGAATTTTTGACTTGGCAATGCTTTGGAACTCCTGTTGGGGAAGTGGAGATGTTTTACTATCCTGCTAATAGTCCATCCATCTATTTTTGTCGATATGTGGTGATAGTTGTTTCTATTGCATGAGTGTTACATGTATGACTTATCTTGTTTCCTCAATTTAAATCTTTAATAATACAAAAGCTCTAGTTTGAGAAATTAAACACCTACATTGCTTTGCAATAATTAAAGATGTAGTTTTTGATGGACATGCCTTAGGTATCCAATATTTTCATTCTCCCAACTTGAAAATAACACTTCATGGTCTAGACTCATAAATTCCATGTCTTTTGTACATGTATGGTTTTCCCAACATTACATCACATTCATCCAATGATGAAACATCACAAATCACCTCATCTTTGAATGGTTTAATGGACAAGTAACACTATTTGGTTACCTGGATATCTTGTCTCTGACTCACCCAACCCATTGAGTATGGTTTGGATGAGGTGTTGTTTTCAAATTCATCCTCTTAACAACCTTAGAAACTATCAAATTATTCTGACTCCTGATGTCAACTATGAAATGCAAGGCCTTTCCATTCACCCACATTTGTGAATAAAATAGACGCTCCTCATCTTCATGGGGAAAAATTTTGGTAGTAGCTATTGTGGCATAAGAGTCTTCCTCAATGATTTTTTCTTCCTTGTGCTCAAAAGGATTTGTAGGTAGTGACTCAATTTCCTTTTTTAGTTCATGGGTTTTTGCCATCAATGTTTGACAACTTTCTAATCTTTTGTACTATGTTAGGAGCTTTTATGAATTTCACACCACATACTGGTATTCTTCGACACATTCTTAGCATTTGTACTTGATGATGCTTGAGAGGAGAATTTTTTTTTGGTTTTATTTCCTTGAAACTTAATGTTATTGTCTCCTTTTGGTTTGTTATCCTTTTTCCCTCTCTGCTTGAATTTTTCTTCAATTTTATTTGCATATTTGTATGTAGTTCTGGATGTCTCAATATTCAAGAAAGACATGTATGTTTGAATATAATGATGCAACCCACTACAATATTTCAACACTCGATGTTTCTTCGTATCTTGGATGCCAAGTTTTGTAGATAGTGCATGGAAGGCATTGGTATAACCTTGGATAGATTGGTCTTTCTTTTGTCAAATTAGATGTCATTGTATATATTTCTTTGTATGTGTCTGTAAGACCCTGCTTCACATGTGATTAACACCAAACCTAATTTGTTATACATTTTCTTAAATACGATGGTGATATATAATACAAGTGAAAAATAGGGTGATTGTGTGGTAATAATCTTTCATTTCATTTCTACATTATATTTTATTATCACTACTAAGAAGGTGTTATGTACTTGTAGTTTATGGAATATGAATTGAAAATTTTAAATGGAATTGTTGTACATCTAAATTCTAGGACATTCAAGTAGCAAATTTATATGATATGTAATTATTACTTATGATTGTGTTGGTAATGTGCAGGAAATCAATGGTGTCAGTATGAGAAGGGAAACCCATTAGGAGAACATTTGAAGACTTCCTCAAGAGGATATAAATTTGATCCTTTTGGGGGCTTATGAAAAAATAGAGTTAATATGTCAATTGGCTAATGTTTTGAGGGTTGATATTAAAGGACTAATCTATTCATGGTTATAAGGGCATTTAATTGTGTGTCATATGAAATGTAAGTTGGGGGTAAAGGTTTAGAAAACCAATATCCAAGTTGAAATTCGGATAGGTTCTTAAATGGGTCTTTAAAGTGGGTTGTTGTCAATCTCCTTGGTTGGGATACAGAAATAAACTCCCTAGGGTATATACCATATTAGTAGGGGTCAAGTGGGCATGCAATAGGGTCCCAATGACATGATTTGACTCTTGAAAAGTCCTCATAATGAGGAGTGACGAAGTTTGGAGAGAGGTTGGGGTGAAATGATGGAGGGTTTGTCCAAGTTCATGTTCCCTCTTTCATGAGGAAAGACCCACATTAATGGAAGGCGGTACACTCCACACCTCCCCATCCAAGGTTGTAAGTGGAAATATCTTGGAGAGGAAGGATGAGTGGGGTGTTACCCACTTCTCCTTTTGGAGAACTTTAGTGAAGAGGATAGAAAGAATAGGGAGAGGAGGAGTTCTTATGGGAAGACAATGATCAAAATGGCTTGGTTTGGAAAGAAAAGAAGGATGAAAGAGTTCAATTCTCTCACCTAAAGAAAAGAGATAAGCTCTCCTTTACTTCCATTTTCCCTCTTTTGTTTATTTTTTGTAAGAAAGTGGTATGTTGCATGGATCATGGTTGGAACAAAGAGTAGAGAACTTAGGTACATAAGATTTTGGTGTTAAACTATTCTTATTCCTTTGTAAAAATGTGAAAAGACTCCATGCATCATCTTGGAGCTAAGAGACTTCCTTGCTCGGGGGTATGGCTAGAGCCCATGAGGCTCCATGACACCATTATGGTAGGGTGGAGAGCAAGCCTGTATTCATTGACATTGAAACATACTTACCTCTTTAATAGTAGTTGTAACTTTGTAAATTTAAGATATGAGTTTCATATTCATCATTGTATTATAAAGTATTGCAAAGGAGTGTGCATGGTAGATGTTCTGATTGTGTATGACTACTGATTATGTAATTCTCAATAATCTCCTTGAAGGGTTCATAAGCTACCACTTAACAATAAATGAAAAAATATAGAAAGTGTATTTATTTTGAAGGCCTATTCCATTTTATATTTTAGTATGGGTAAAAGTAATGAAAATGTGTTTATCCTTTATGTGGTTATGCTTGCAAATGATTCTGTTATTAAACTTACTGCTGTAGTGATATGATAAGCATATATCAAGAAGGTTTTATAAGTTTCAGAATTTTCTTGTTGAGGATTCCATTATAAACAGGCCTGCAAGTTATTCCAGTGTGAACAATTTAAATAAGAAGTAAATATATAAGGAATACAAAAAGTGTAAATAGGCAGCAGAAAACCACTATGAGATTACTTGAAAACTTGCCTATTCGAGCATGATTTAGTTTGCCATCTAATGTTGTTCTTATATAATCTGGAGAACTCTATAAGAACTCATTTTTTTTTAGATAGAGCAAAAGAAAGGAGACAAATATATAATTCTTTTAAATAAATGGGACAGAGGATCGAAACCCCTAGTCTGCACCCCACGCCTTGTTCAGCTGAGCATCGTGGTTGTCATGGCTTTCATAGCCTTCTTAAGCATCCAGTTGGTTTTGATCTCAACCTATAATTTAAATCTAACAAACAAAAGAAAAAGACTCCAGGAGAATCACGTTAGCTGAGAAATTTACTCAACCTATACCTCTAGCCGGACCTCCTTACTGCATCATGAAAATCCTTATCTACACCTGGTTATTACTTCAAAGCAAATCTTCAAAAAAAAAACAGAGGCTAAAATGCTACGCTGTGTCTGAAATTGTAGCATAAATAAGAGATAATCTCCCAAATGCCCATGGCTGGCTTGTACAAGCTTTTGGCAGTGAGTTATCAGGTCACCATATAAGAAGCAAGATCCAAAACAAAAATAAAGACGATGCTGATACAACGTTTTTATGACCTCCTCTATTGATTTTCATCAGTGCACAAGAATATGCAACTCCAAGCATATGTTTAAACATACAGCTTCAGGGTCGAGTCAGCCGTTGCCGGTTAATTTAACAAGGGACCTCACATTTTGTAGTGAATGGGAGTTGATTGCTCCTTAATGATATTTCCTTCATTAAATTCTATGTCTAGTGATCCGTTCTAACAATAATTGACTTCCACCGCAAGGTCAAACTACAATAGAACTTATTTTTAAACAAAAAAATCTTCTAAGTCATTCACTGCTTTGATTTGTACAGTACATAGCTTCAGTGCACAATTGGCGAAATTATCTTAAACCTCACGTCTACTTTTAGTGCCACCGATCATACCGTGTCAAGTAATCTACCGCAGGATTTCGTGTATCCAGGAACATAGCTGCGTAGCAGTTGCAGTAATTCACTTCTTACATTAATATTAGAATCTAAATGTAGATAGGAGCATACCGGGCTTCCAGAGTTATTCGATTCTTAATCTCAAGCTTTGATAACCACAATTTTTCACACAAGTACAACCATTGAGGATCTCTTCACACGTTATCTCTGCCAGTTGCCGTCCTCCACACCTTCCCTGCACGACTTTAATGGGTTCAACAAATAGTTATATCTCTTCCTTTGTTAGTACTGGCGAATTAATATTGAACTCTGTGCCTGATGGAAAGTAAGAAGTAAATAAATAAAATAAGGGGAAGTAGCATCCTCAGCGTCATCCTCCCCTTCCATCCTTAGGGTAATGTGCAGATCACTGTCGAAGAACTAGGCGGGTCAATAGCACTGTCGAAAGGATTATTAGCCTCATCATATTTATGCTTAATCAGAATCATGTTCAATCAAGTGATCGGCACTTCTATTGAGGTCTCGAGTTACCGATGGTGGAAGGAATATCGTTCTTCTCCAACTCACTGCACAAATATATAATTTGGCAGAAAATGGAATCACATCACCAATTTGCAAGTATAAACACCATCTACTTATAAAATTAGATCAATTACAACTTCTAGCTATTAGGATTTCCAGCTATATAATTTCTTGACGAATGTTGTCCAGGAAGTGCAGAATGAGATTTGATGACTGCAGTGAACCAAATCGCACTAGTAAGTATTAATTCCCATGAGTTCATGAATAACAGGGATATCTACGATATTGGCTAAGAGAAGAGCTTAGAATTCATGCTTAGAATGCTGAATATTTACAAAGAAGATATTATCAGCTAGATTGAAGCAAAAGATCTAAATTAATCAATAATAAATATTAGATTTGATGGTTACTATTAGCAAAATATAGCGCTAAAAATATGATCATCTTTAGTACCACCCATTGTCATCTGGTTCAGATTCTACACTTATTTTGTCAAACCCATGTTTTATCGTTGCCAGGAATATTAAACCAACTTTATAATCTTAGAGAACGGTAATACACCCATTTACTCTGATAAATAAAATCTACCGTACCAATAATACCATTAATTTTAAGTGCAGTGAGGTAAATGAAAATTATTTAGCGTAATATTGGCAAGTTTTCTTGGAGTTTGGTAAAAAAAAAAAACATTTGATACGCAAATATGTATTTACTGGATAGGCTACGCATAATTGTATAAAAATAAAGTATTTTAAATATTAATTAAATACATTAGTAATAATAATGCATTCTGTTAAAATGAGGTTATTAATGCTATAGATAAGAGAAATTATTAATGCTAGTTGATTTTATAAGAATATATTAGTACAATACTCATGGGTGATATCAATAGAAATAAAAAATAATAATTATGTTGATTTCAAAGCAAAATAAATAAAAATAATAATAATGTAAATATATCTTTATGTATATAAATATACGCCACCCAATATCTATTATATATTTTATCTATAATGCCACAAAGATGTTTCAACATGTACATTTATATTATTAAATGTGATTGGTATATTCTTATATGCAGCTTTGCTGCATTTGATAATAGCAATAAGTGAATTCACTATCCTTAATAATAAAATTAATTTTAATAATAAGATTGATGTTTTAATCAATAATGTATTTTATTAATTATTGTATTCAAAATTAAAATAAATGAGATTAGAAACATTGGAGGATTATGATGCTAGTAAAAGTATGAAGGATGGAAATGTAGCATAAGAGAATATTATTATTATTTTGGAAATTGAAGTAATTTATTATTTTTACAAGATAAAAAATAATTTTTATTCTATGTTATAAATAACATTATTGTTGGTTGATTTAGTAAGAAAAATAAAATACTATTGTAATAGACAAGTAAATATTATTATGCCGAAAGTGTTATATAGTGAAAGCAACAAAGGAATATTCGTAAACTTTTTGAAGCTTCATTGAAAATGACAAGCAGGTGGAAGTATGTGCTACTTAAGAATAACAAGCACATAAAATAAAATAAAAAAATCTATTTTTCGAAAAAGATTTAAATTAAAAACTTTCCAATAAATAGTTTTTAATTTATATATATTATTAGTTTTTAATATATTTTATTAATTAATATTATAATAAACAATGTTAAGTATTGATAACTTTCAACGTTCTTTATATATATTAATTAATATATGTATGCTAGTTATGTTATATTATTAAATTTGTGAGTACATATTAATATTGTTATTTTTAACATGGGTTAGTTAGTGATGTTATTATTATTTTTACTATTTAATGGGTAAATTGAGATTAAAAATAGAAATAGAATAAAATTGCTATTTTAACACGGGTTAGTTAGTGATGTTATTTTTTTTTTATATATTTAGTATTTAGATGGAAGTAATATTAGTAAGGTAAATTGAGATTTAAAATAAAGGCAATTAAGATATTAAGAATAGTTTCAAAATTTGTGCAATACTACCATGAATAAGAAATCTATTATCCTAAATTAATATGTTAATGAAAGTAAAGTTATTTGTGAACGGTTAATTAATAGAGGTTATTATAGGGTTGGTTGGAGCACTATAATTGGTATTTTTATAAATAAATAAATGTAAGTTATTATTATTTGCCAATTTTTTTAATGAATAGTGTAATTTCTACAATTAGAAATAATATATAGTGGGTACACAAAGTAATAACTCCATGGTAACTTTATGGTGTTAATTACTTAAGGGGTAAATTTAAATATACCTTAAATTCATATAGTAATAACTTTATATTGACTTAATAGAATTTAGGTGGTAAAATTTAAATAATTTTGAAAATTATCCTTACCAACACCATGGCCCCAAAAATATTAGTAACAACCAATGAAATAATGGTAGCATATCCTTTGACTCCAAGGAAATACAAATAAAATAAACAATTACAATATTAAAGCATCAACAAAGGATATACTAAGCCATGTGCTATCAACAATATAATTAAATAGTGGCATTACAAGATAGTTATTAGTTTGGAAAAATATTAGGGATGATATAGAACCCAAGAATAATATGGAAAATTGTAAGAATTATATTCATAATTAAATAAACAATGATAATGTTAAGTGCAAGTTTGAATTATTCTCTCTCATTCTATTAAAAAAAAAAAATTGGTTGGTTTTTTTTTTAGAGTGAAATGTATTAGGCATGACAGTGTCTTCAAAGAAATATTCTTCTTTGATTTACTCCATGAATTCTTCCCATGTAGGACTATCATTTATTCCCCTATCTTCAAGAATTTCCTTGGTTGACAGTTTTTTCTCCCATGATTGTTTCACATGGTGTTCAACCTTGAGGAGTCACCTTGTTCTTCTACCATCTTTGTTCTTATGCATCTCAAAGGAGGATATTATGATAAATATGTGTTTTCAATCCTAACCTTTGGTAGGCTAACCTTGTGTGATCTAAAATTCATGACATTCCCACTCTGATACCAATGATTTGAATTTAATTGTGAATTTATTTTATGATATTTGGTGTAAATGAAAACCTATGATATTCTTATTGTTGGACAATATGGAAAACTCATGAATAGGAGTTGTACGCCTTGAAAGTCACTATTTTATTTAAAATATCATGAATATATACAAATTAAGGAATATCAATAGTCATCACAACCTTAGGAATTTGAAATGAATAGCTGGTTGTGATAAAATAACAAACAAAACTATTTTTTTTTAAAACATGTGAATTTAGGTACCCCAACTTGGCGGGGTCCTAACTTTCAGCCTGTTGGTCGGATTGAGGATTTATCTACCTTGTTGGAAAGGTCTCAAAGATATCTAATTTTAGTCCCTTAAATCAAATGCATTCATATATTCAATTTAAGGGATTGATGACAGTTATGACCCCAAATTCTGCTCGAAAGACCTCTGAAAATGCAATTTACTAAAACATAGAAAATATATAAAAAAATGATTTTTGATATTTTCCATCCTTTCTTGTGCCAAAAACTCCAGAGTACTCTTGATCATTCCTCCCCCTTGAGAGAAAATGGGCCCCATTGCATCAGGTTTTGAATTAGTCATAAAGCATGTAAGGTCCCTAAGGTGTGACGAAGAACTCTCTTACAAAGGCCCACAAGCATTTGATATGACATATACTAGAATATTTTGACAACTTTAATTTTTAAGCTATTCCTAGAACAAAAAATGTTGAAGCTAACAAGATGGCCATGATTAGTTCCCAATTTGACCTAATGAAGGATTTACTTGTAAGAAAGGATTGTGGAAAACCCATCATCCAACCTACTCTATCCAATAATGTTTCTCACTATATGATTTTTACACTGGTGATTAGATTGCCAACTTTATTATGTAGTATGTAGAGTTTGGAGAAGAATTACCTCCTCAAGTGGAGGATACTTATGGAGATCACATTCTCCAACTCAAAAGTAACAAGTTACTTAGAGTATGATTAAAATCCTAATGAATCCTTTGAAAATAAAAGGAAGATAAGTATAAGATAAAAGGTCTATAAATATCTAGAAACATCCCCAAATAGAGCGATTAAATTGTCCAAATCTAAACAAAAGAAGAAAAAACCTCCTTGCTAATTTGTGTCCCACATATGACCAATTCATGGCCTAGGGATGTAAGAAATTAGAAGGCTACAACAAGGATATTGAAATAAAACAAGGTATTAACAAATGCTTTCTACATTAATATTCTATGGAGTGTTGTGTAAATTTCAATATTAAAAATTATAGAAACCAAAAACACATTCACAAATAAAATAAATAATATATACCATAAAATTGGTGTACATGGGGAAAACCCTATTAGGATGAAAACCCCACACTCCAAAGAAGTTCAATTTATTATTTAATAAAACATAATTACAATAGACATGAGTATCACCAACTAGATATCTAGAGGAATTCTAATAGCTTACTCTACACACAATCTCCATCTCAAGTACCTAATATATAGAAGATATAATACATGAAACCATCAAATGATAATTAGAAAAATAGAAGCTAAAACCACCCAAAAATGGTACCCAAAATTATCCACAATCAAATATTCCTTATGATGTGTCACAACATGCATCATAAGTTGGTCAACAAATGTAACTCCCCTTACAACTCTTTTACACATCCATATACAAAATTCAAGAGGCCATAACTTATGATCCAATGGGATTATTAGGCCCATTTTATTTTAAATTGAAGTGATTGAAGAGATCCCTAAAACAAGCACCTATAGGTGGTGATGAACAATTGAGAATATTTATTTTGGCTAAAAATAAACTCTGTAGCCTATAAATTGAGCTTTTCTATTTCATGTTTGAAAATAACACCTTTTGTAATCTTAACATTAGGAGCAAGGTTGAGAAACCTTTCCCTACATTCTCCCACTTTTCAAAAACCTTGTAAGAGAAAAGGGATTATCAACACCATTATCTAATTGCTAGAGGCCAAGAGGCCGATAGAATCATAACACCACCTAAATATTTTTGTGCTCACTAGCTTCATTGAAGTGAATTTGTAACATTCTACAAATTGTTAACTTTTTTCTAGCATCATCTTCCCATCATCTATCATATCCCCAAACAATGGTACTAGACATAAATAGGTTTTTTCCTCACATGAAAGGTTA
Source organism: Sequoiadendron giganteum (assembly GCA_007115665.2). Lineage (NCBI taxonomy): Eukaryota > Viridiplantae > Streptophyta > Pinopsida > Cupressales > Cupressaceae > Sequoiadendron > Sequoiadendron giganteum. The sequence continues at coordinate 315,596,537 of CM021110.1, forward strand.
GGTTCTTTGCCAAACATATGACACTCTGACTATCATAATGAACTATAATGGCTCCTACCTCTAACCCAACATCTAAACATAATATCTTAAGCTATATGGATTCATATCAAGCATGATTTGCTACCATGTACTCTACTTCTATAGTGGACATAAAGACCATAAATTTTCACCTACTCATCCAACTAATTGCACTACCAAACATAGTGAAAATGCATCCTATGGTGGATATTCTTTTGTCAACATCTCAATCCCAATTTGAATTCATAAATCAATGAATTCAAAGTGAATATCTATTCCTATTAGGATAATAATTATAGCATAAGGAATACTCAAAGGTACTATCCAAATACCTAAATACCCTCTTCACTACATCCCAATGTACTTGTCTACAATTAGCCATAAATTAACTAACAACTCAAATTGTTGGGAAATGTTTGGTCTTGTATAAACCATAGCATAAAAAACTCAACTACACTAGTATAAGGTAATCTAATAATATCCTCCTTCTCATTAGGATAAATTGGAAATTGTTTAATAGATAACTTTTCCCCATTCATAATAGGAACACACACTAGCCCACAACATGTCATGTTAAACCTCTCCAACATTGAGTTCACATACTTAATTTGGTCCAACCAAAGATTTATTCTCACTCTATCTCTTCTAATCTCCATACCTAGGATGTACTTGGTTTACCCTAAGTCCTCCATCTCAAATTATGTTGAAAGCTGAGACTTCAAATCATGAATCAAACATTTCCCATTACCAAAAAATAATATATCATCGATATATAACATAATAATGAGAGTATGATCATCATCCATTTTATAATAGAAATAGTGATCTAATTTGGATCTCAAAAACCTTTTAAAAAATAAAATAATAATAAAAATTATACCACATCCTAGGAGATTGCTTAAGACTATAAAAACATTCCTTCAACTTACAAACCAATTGTTCTTTACCTTTCTCAATGTAATGCTCTGGCTATGTTATATATATCTTTTCCTCCAAATCACCATGAAGGAATGTTTTCTTCACATCCATTTTCTCAACCTCAAGATTGTACATTGTAGAAGGGTATGTGCAGGATCATGATGGGCCAAAAAGTGGTGATATGATGGGTATGTGGCTGACGACTTTTTTTTAACCCAAAATTAATGAAACGAAAAGGGTTTTTAAAGGATATTATCAAATTTCCATCAATCTAAAATATTATTTACTTTGAGTTTAATAAATAATTATTATTCATTTTCTATTTGAATTACCGATAAAGTCCTAATTGATAGGCTGATTGAAAAACATCTATAGCTTTTAAACGGTATCACATTTTTTGAATCCAAAACATGTGTCACATTCTAAGCTTTGCATACTATAGGATTAAAAAAAAAAATTTAATTTCATGAATTTTTGACCAAGTTAAGGTGGTTAGACATACGAGTTTTTTATATTTTTAAAAACTTGTAATAAAAAAATCATAATTAATTATTTACTTGGAAAAAAATTACAAAAAAAATGCATCACATCGGGACATGAGTCCTCTACTTATATCTAAAATCTCAAATTTCCATCAATCTAAAATATTCTTTACTTTGAGTCATAAATAATACTTATATCTACTCATTGTGGTTAGGGTGGTCAGACAGACACCTACTTATTTTTTTCCTGAAATTTAAGTACTATGGCATTGAAATTTCAAATTTTCACCAAATAGATTTAAAAAATAAAAAATAAACCTAGTAGTTTAGAAACTAAATTCAATTTTCTACAAATTCTATTCTTACATATTTTTGAAATAATATAGATAACTTATTCAAATTTTTACATCAAGTTGCCTAACTCTGATTTTTCTGAATTTTTTGCCACTTAAGGGCTTGTTTTTTCCATGATGATCCTGCACATACCTAGAAACAAACGATAAAAATCGAATAGATGTCATCTTATTATTGGGGAGAAAATTTTACCATTATCTATTCTCTCAACTTAGGAATAACCATTCACAACCAATCTCACCTTTTTGCTTCTCAATATTAACATCAAACCCTATTTTTTCTTTTGAACACCCACTTACGTCTAATAAGATTTCATCCATTAGGTAAAGATACTAGGTCACATGCATTTATTTTCTTCAAAGTGGCCATTTAATCATCTGTATCCATATTAGGACTCTGCATCCTTAATATCCATAGCCTTATTTATAGTCCTACACTCATTAGTGTTAGTAATCAAAGCAAAAAAAGTATCTCTAATTATAGGGAGTATAGCTTTTTGGTTGTTATCTTTATCGAGCAAGCCTCGTCATTGACTAAAATGAAGGTTCTATCTCTTCTTTGAAACTCTTTGAACTATCTAAGCTCTCATCCTCTTTAGGTCCTTCATGGGATTTTGGTTCAACCTTCTCAATGTTTGGGGTTATTTAAACCGCATATTTCTTTCCATAATTATCTAGTTAAAATTTTATTGAAGAAGACTTAAATTCTCTAAATATAACACTTTTTCTATACAAAAATATCTCATCCACATGGCCCCAAAGCTTGTATCCTTTCACCCCAACATCATAGCCAATGAAGATACATTTTACACCCTTTTTATCTAACTTTGACCACTTCTCCCTTGGTACATGTGCATATGCCTCACAACCAAATACTTGAAGATGTCTTAATGATGATTTTTTCCCCAACAAAACCTCCACTAGTCTCTTATCAACAAGAGCTAATATAGGAGACCTCTCAACCAAGTAACAGTTTTTGAACCACTTCTACCCAATTAATTTGTTCCATTCCAACCCTACTTACAATACTCCTATCCCTCTCCATCAATTCCCTATTCATTGTTTTCACAACTCTATTCTATAGAGGGGTGTTTGGAGTCTATGTCTTTCTATCCCATGTTCCTTACAAAATCTACCAAATTTTTTAACAAAAATCATCACCATTATCAATCGTCAAAATATCAATCCTCCTACTAGTTTGATTCTCTACAAGAGCCTTAAGCTCTTTAAAATGACTTCAAATTTACTTCTAAGAAAATATACCCATGTCCTACTATAATCATTAATAAAATAAAAATAATAAATAAATTTTGAAATCAAAGAAACATTAATAAGACCAAATACATAAAAATGGATTAAATCCAACAATCAAGAAGATTTATGAAAACTAGAGTAAAATTGAATGTGGTTTTTTTTCATATATGTAATCACAAAAATTAAATTCAAGACTATGATTATTTAACCCCTCAAAAATTCTATTTATTTTTAGGGTCCTTAAACCCTTCTCACCTATGTGACCCATCCTTTGGTGCCATAACATTGTTTTCCTATTGGTAGCTTAGTCTCTAAAGCATGAGCACCCTTAGGTACCTAGAAAGAATGAACATAAAAAATAGACATAATACACCTCGTTGTTGTTGGTTTTAATGGTGAAGGTAATATTTTGTAGATCTCTTTAAGTTACAAGAACTGATGAACTATTATATTGAATTATACATACATTTGTCTAAAATAGAGTGCCAACATGAACACCCATAGTATAACCATAGATCCTTTTACCATCTTGTACCCTCCACTCGACAAAATAACCTACACACCCCACATCATTTAGTTTACTTATAAAAAATAAGTTTTGTGTCAAAATAGGGATCTAGAATACACTATTGATCCCCTTCACTCATATATTAGGGAAACCAATAATATTTAGATGATAATTATCTCCAAGGTTTACCTTTCCACCATCATATTGCTCAATTTTTTTAAACCAACCTCAATGTGAGGTCATGTGGGAAGATGCATCAAAGTATATCAACCACACACCTTCCAATACATGAGTAGCCAAAGAAATGAAAAAAAAATCACCCTCATGTTGGGAGGATTCGTTAAACTCATTATTATAATTTCTTTTTCTTCTTATCCTCCTCATAGTCTCTTCTTAGGTTTCTAACTTTCTCATAGTTCCAATTTTTTTCCTTGACCTTACTAGGAGATTTGGATCTAGAATTATCTTGCTTCTTGTCCTTCTTCTTACCTTTTTCTTTGGATCTTCCATGAACCCCTAGGGCCTACTTAGTTGAATCAAAATACTTCCTTCTCATTTATTTAGAAATTAAATATGTAACTAGCTCATCCATATTGAACTTGGTGGTAGTGCTCCCAATGACTATAGCTATATGGTCCCATGAATATGGAAAAGAACACAACAAAGCCATACGCTGATCTTCCTCCTCCTTTTTCACTCCCACAATGTACAAATGGGTAGTACCATATTGAAGAAATTTATGCGTTTAGACACAAACCCACCATCCTCCATCTTGAGGGTATACAACTTGTTTCTTAGGAAAATATTATTCACCAAGGATTTATCATGATAAATTTATTGAAGCTTCTTCCAAAGGTTCACTACAGTAGCCTCTTCATGTGCATTTAACAACATTGAATCAACAAAAATAAGTATAATAAGAACCTTTTATTTTCTATCCATCGTGTTCCAATATTCTTGTGATGTAGTTGCAGGTTTGGATCCAAATACTATAGCCCATATACCTCAATCTATGAGGACATCCTCCATCTTAAGCTTCCACAAATCAAATTTTGTGTCTAATAACTCCTCCATCTCTATCCTTGATGTGCTTTCCATATCTTCCTATAATAAGATCAAAACCCTCTATGTTCAATCTCCCACTAAAATGAAGATTAGTAAAAAAAAACCTCTATCCAATGCCTAAAATCCAAGGTGATTAAGCTACGATACCAAATGAAAAGGAAGAAAGGTATGCAAAAATGCTTCCTATAGAAATATTTTGAAGAGAGTGTTGTGCATATTATTTTTTAATAATGAATAAAACTAAACACATTTCAACATAAAATAAATAATATATACCATAACATAGGTGTACATGGGTAAAACACTTTCAAGAGAAAACCCCATACTCTAAAATAGTTAAATGTATAATTCAATAAACCAAAGTTACAACACACTTGCAAAGAAAATCGTCAAAGGAAAATCACCAAAAAGAGATCTAGAGGAATTTTAATAGCTTAAAAATATCTACAAACTCTACACACAACCTTCATCTCAAGCACCTAATAGATAGGAGATACAATACATGAAACCATCAAATGGTAATTATAAAACTATGTGCCAAAACCACCTAAACCCAAAATTATCCCCAATCAAAGATGTCTTATGATGTGTCACAACATGCTTCATAAGTTGGCCAACAAGTGTAACTCCCTTTATAGTTCTTTTCTGCATCCAATAACTTTGTACATTTCCTATCCAAACTTTTGGAGGCCATAAATTTTGATTTGGTGGGTCACTTAGGCTCATTTAAAAAAATAAAAGAGCTCAAAGAGATATAATAAAAGGAATCCTTTTATATTATGTCAAATAACTAAGAATAACTATTCTATCCAAAAACCAACTCTATAGCCCAAAATTTAAGATTTTCTATTTTATGTCCAAAAATCACACCTTTTATAATCTGAACATTAGGAGCAAGGTTGAGACATCTTTCTCAACATAGACCATGTGACACACCATAGAGCTTCATCCTAAAATAAAATAGTAAGGAAAAGGTAGATGATAGTCAATCCAAAAATTGAGCATGTTGGGAGTTAAGGTGTCTCAACCTTTGCAATTTCCTAGCCTTAATTTATTAATTTAATTATGCCTATGTTGTAATTTCTTACTCATATTTATTTATCATCTAATGTGACTTGACATAGTGAGTTGCTAGTATGTTGGAAGGTGACAAGGATTTTGTGGTCCCCACAAGGAAATATACACGTCCCACTTTGGAAAGAGATTATTTGACATGTGCAACATCTTTGAGGGATATGTAAATCATTATTATATGGCATATTCCTATGGCAAGTTATGATGATTTAAGAGCCAAATTCTATGAAAGGTTGGATAAGTGTTGATTAGAATCTTCACATGGGAAAGTGGGTGCCCAAGTTTAACCTATGACAAGTTGTAAGAGAGTGTAAAAAGAATCTACTATTAATAGTGTGTTATGATAGATTCTCTTACACTTGTAAGATTTGTCATATATGACATATTTTATGACATTGTAAGACATCTATCATACCTATTTGGTGAAATTTTGGGTGCCCAAGTATGGAGGTATGTAAGGGGGCAAGGAATGTTTGTACAAGTGTCATAGAAGTCAAACATGTGTTGGAAAAGTGTGCCACATGGATTTGGATACCCATCCCTTGTTGCTTTCTCATGAAGCTTCCTCTATGCTTGTATTTCTCTATGAATAAGGTGCTTGTGGGAGAAGTTTGTATGGTTCATTTGTAAGTATTGTGATGTTACCAAAATTTCTCTAGGATTTTACATTTGTGTATACTCTTGGAAGAACTTGCATTGCAAGTGTGTTGTAATCACCATTGATTCAATAATACATTGTTCAAGTGTAGGAGTGTGATATTTTTTACCCAAAAGGGTTTTTCCCATGTATATCTTGTGTTGTAGGCATTTATACTTTGCATGTGATATTTTTTTAATCTCTCTTTTGTGTATCTCATATTACAACTTTTAAAATAATTAAAATTGTACATTTGTCCTCATTAGATTGGTGTAGGAAGTGTTTATGTGTACCTTTATTCCTTCTTGATCCCATCATGAAATAGGAATTGACAAAGTTAGTTGGTTCAAAATTAATATATCCTTTCAATAAATAAATGTGGGTTTTTAACCTTGTCCCCATTAGGAATATAAATGGAGATCTCAAGTTGTGTATATATTTTAGGGATATAAATAGTTAATCTCTTAATGACTAATATATCTTGGCCTCAATGGATCAAATTTTACACATTGCGGCAAGATTTGATAGGTTCTCAATGTTGGATGGATTCTCTTGTTATAACTAGATATTAATAAAAGAGGAAGACTAGCACAAAACAACATTGACAATGAAATGGGACACCTTTTCTCATCAAAAAATACCTTTTGACTTGTCCAATGTAGGGGACACATTTTAAACTAAAATTGTTTTTTTCTTTAAGGACCTACTCAATGAAATAACTCTAATCTACCTTGATAACCTAACCTATTTCTCTAAAAATAGAGAGGACCACTTTGAACATTTAGAGAAGGTATTCCAAATATTCTAATAGTTTGGGATTTTTCTAAATATTAAGAAGTTTATATTTTGTCCCCAAGGGAAATTATTGGGGCACATTATATCAAAGGAAGATTTATCCATTGATCCTAAAATATTTCATGTTATCCTTGATCTATCACTTCTTTAGAATAAAAATTTTGTAGTCTTTCCTAAGAAAGATAAATTTTGTGAGGAAATTTATATCTAAAATTGTAGGCATAGTGTGGACTATTACTTTCATGTTCAAGGACCAACCTTCTAGGTCGGAAAAGGAATGAAAATAGAAATTTGAATAAATCAAAGAGGTAATTATCAAGGCCCTAGTATTGTCATCTCTAGATATAATTAAGTATTTCCTCCTCAACATATGGTAGGCAATCCAAAATTTCTGGTGTTGTACTCAATAAAAGATAGATGCTAACTTGGATAAACATTCCATAACCTTCTTCAATCAAACTCTAAAGGATTATGAGGTAAAATACAACTTTTTTGAAAAAATATCCATGCCTTTGTCAAGGATCAAAGAATTTATATATTTAGTCTCTTCCAATAAGATCATTGTCATGGTAGCTCACTACAATATAAGAGAGTACACCTTGGGTGGAGAGATCAAAGAGAAGACCTGACTTGATAGTAAGATTATTGAGTTTGACATCAATGTAAAACTTACAAAAACAGTCAAGAGAAGGGTTGTATACCAACATTTGGTTAAAGATGCACTCATTCCAAAAGAGGTAGAAGAGATATAAGAAAAAAGAAGAAAACTACATGGTAAATGAATTAAAAGAGCATGGGAGTGATTATATTGATGAAAAACCATATTTTTAGAGAAATGAAATTCCCTATTAGTCTAAAATTGGCCAAAATAAGGTGCTATATAATTCTAGCAACACCATTTGGGATAATTGATGGTGTTATTTTTAGGAGCAATGTTGATGGTATTCTGCTATGGTGTGTAGGAGAGGAGAGAGTTTGATTGATACTAAAAATAATTACACTGGGTCCTTTTTAGGTGGACAATAATAAAATAAAATCATAAAAATAAGATCATAAGAGATATGTACTACTATCCTAACATATTTTTTTATTCTCACAAGTGGGAAAGAAGAATATTTCAAGAGTTCCAGTTATACATTGGAAAGAAGAAAAATGCACTAATTCTATTAAATCCCATCTCCATCAACCAATTTTTTTTATCTTAGTAGGAGTTATATTTCATCAAGAGGATCAATCATCCTTCTAGCATTAGGCATAGGTTCATATTGATAGCTACCAACTACCTCACCAAGTGGACCAAATTTGTAGCATTAAAGGAATCAACTAAGGAAGACATCATTGACTTCCTTGAAGGTATTATTACCAAGTTTGGAATTATTGAAACTATTTTAAATGACAATTACAAATCCTTTTTTAGAGGATTTATAACTAGATTTTCTCTAAAATATGACATCTCCATGAAAGCTTTATCAATTTTATATCCCTAGGGTAATGAATTACCCCTTCACAAAAAACCATGCTTTATGCTTTTCAAAACTACCATTAGGACCGCACTTTTTATTGAACACCCATTTGCATCCAATTAGTTTACGTCCTTCAAGAAAATGTACTAGATCTCACATATCATTTTTTTTAATGCAACCATCTCTTCATCCATTTATTTCATCCAAGAATATGCATCAATCATACCCATATCCTCTTTCACAATCTTAGGCTCGTCAATGTAACCAATCAAAGAAAAATATTTAAATCCAATAATGAATAGCCAAACCTTTCCAATTATTGCCTAACAATGTAGAAATCCTCAATGGTTGAGGTTGAGGTTCTTATTCTTCTTAAAAAGTTTCAAATATTCTTGAGCTCATGTCATCATCAAGTCTAATAGGTGTGTGTAGTTCATCTTTCTTTAAAGTAAGTGGAATATGAACTACATATTTTTCCTTCTCTTCATTCTCTTCTTTCTCTAGTCGTAGATCAATAGAGGAAGGTTTTATATATAAAAAAACCACATTTATTCTATATAAAACCTTTTTGGCTACTAGATCCCAAAACTTGTACCCTTTCACACCAACACCGTGGCCAATGAAGATACACTTAATTTACCTTTTATCCAACTTGGGCCTTTTCTCATTCAACACATGTGCATATGCCTCAAAATATAAAATCTAAGATGTCTCATAAAATTCTTATTTCATGACCGTGCACCTCTATGGGTGTCTTATCAACAAGCAGCGATGTAGGATATTTACTAGATAGTAGGCAATGGCTACAACTTCAACTCAAAACTTATGTTCAAGGATAACACCAATCAACATAATCGTAGCCCTCTCCATCAATGTCCTATTCATTCTCTTTGCAACTCCATTCTATTGAGGGCTGTATGGATTTGTCTTATGCCTCTTAATTTTGTTTTTACAAAACTTATTGAATTATATAAAAAAAACTCACCACCATTGTTAGTCCTCAAACACTTAATCTCTTTGCTATTTTGGTTTTAAACCAAGACCTTAAAATCCTTAAGCTGACTAAAGAATTCATATTTACTCCTATAAATATACAAATGTCCTACTGTAGTCATAAATAAATGAAATGAAATACATATATATTAAAATTTAAGGAACATTAAAATTAACAAACATAGTCCAAAATCTTAGAAGATTTGTGAGAACTAGAGTAAAACTTAACATGATTTTGTTTTCCATAGACACAATGTTCCCAAAATTTGAACTCAAGTTTACAATAATCAAACCCCTCAATGAGACATTTATTCTTCTGGGATCTAAGACCATTCTCACCCATATGGCCAAGTATTTTGTTCCATAACATTGTTTTCTCTATTGGAAGCTTCATCTCTAAGGAATGAGCACCCTTAGGTACCTAAAATGCATGACCATTGGAAGTTGATGCAACAAATTTCTTCACTTCTTGATTCAATGGTGAGGATGAATTTTTTTTAGCTCTTTTATTTGACATGTCAAAAGAACCATTGCATTAAATAGTTCATGTATCCAACTTGTACAAGGTTAAAATGAAAACAACTTTAAAGCCAATATCATAGCTCCTCTAGTATCTTACATCCTCCACTCGAGAAAAAAACTTGTACACCTGCATCATTCAATTTTCTCATTGAAAGGGGATTTGTACTAAAGCCTAGATCTGTAGTATACCATCAATACCCTTCTCTACCATTAGGGAATTTAATATTGAATCTTATATGTGGACAAAAATGCTCAAATGAGACTCATCACCCATATATACCTTCCCACCATCTAATTCTTCATGCTTCAAGAACCGAACCATATGTGAGGTTGTGAAAATATGCAACCAAGTCTATCAACCACACATATTCATATTCATACATTGAGAAGGTTAAGAAAAATGTTTCACCACAATCCTAAGAATATTTTTTTGAGTAAAAATCAGAGGCATTCTTTTCTTTTTCTTCTTTTTCTCATATTTTTTGCAAAAATGACTAGTTTTTCTAGATCATTCCAACATTTCACCTTGGAATTTCCAGGAGACATATATCTCCCTAGGGACTTGTATTTTGACTTCTTTTCCTTCTTTCCTTTCTCTTTTGATCTACCATGAACAACAAGGGCCTCATTAGCCATCCCAAAATATTTTTCTCTTTAAAAATAAATGATGAAACCATTTCATCCATGTTGAAGGTGGTAGTGGTACTTTTAATGGCCATCACAAGGTGATCCTATGAGTCTAGAAAAAAACATAACAATATCATGCAACGATCCTCAGTCTCCATTTTCACACCAATAGAACCCAATTGGGAAATGAGGATGTTAAAGGCATTCAATTGAATAGCCATATATCCTCCTTCCATCCTCACATAATATAACTTCTTTCTCAAGAATAATTTTTTTATCAAGGATTTAGCCTAATAAATTTCACCAAGGTTTTTCCAAAGGCTCACTGCAATATTCACTTCATGGACATTCAATAACAAAGATTCTACCAAATAGAGTCTAATGAAACCCTTGTATTTTTTCTCCATCAAATCTTTTTTCTCTTAAGTCATTCTAGCAAGTTTTTATACCAAATATTATAGCCCATAGATCTCTATCTACGAGTATATTTTCATTTTAAGCTTCCATAGCTCAATTTTTTTTCTATTAAGATTTTATAGCTTGATCCTTCTAGATGTGCTTTTAATCTATCTTCTAGAACAAGGTCACAAAAATGGTTCCATAAAATATCCCACTCAAACAAAGATTAGAAAAAAACCCTTCAACCCAATAATGGAATCAAAGCTAGCTAGGCTTTGCTACCAACTAAAAGGAATTTGAGTACACAAAAACACTTCCTACACAAATCTAAGTTGGGGAGATAGTGCAAAAATTCTTAAAACCTTTAACTATTACAAATTTAGATGCACATTCAAATTAAAACTAAAATAAATATCCAAAATAGAATAAACACCATAACACAGTGTATATGTGGGGAAAACCATTTCAATAAAAACCCACACTCAAAAACACAACCCAATGTATTGATAATAAATAACAATTTACAATACAATTACTGAGCTATGCTCTTTTAGAAGACTTCACACTACATGATTCTAGAGCAATTTTGGCAACATAATGATACATGTGAAACAATCATCATACAACTTCAAAATAACACATATTTATAAACCACCAAGTTGGACACCCAATATTTCTATGTGTCATCATCCTCTTCATTGTATACATGGAAAAAAGGAGGATATGTAAGATGCCAAACTTCACCTGTTATGCAAAAATGAATCAAACTCAACATGTAAGGTGTTTTTCTTTTCCTTCCATCCAAATTTTGATGCAATATCAACAATACCCATAACATCTAAACACATCCCAATTCATCTTCCAACAACAACAACAATAATACACACCACCTCATATGTATCAGTTGGAACTACCTATACAAAAACAAATATATCAACCTAATTACCTAGAATAACCTATAAAACAACAAAAATACCAACCTAATTACCAATAATAACCTATCCAAAAAATCCCCAAAGTTTTAACCTAATTACCAATGACAATCTATCTAACAACAATCCTCAATATTCCTACCTACTTATGAACAACCACTTTTCCAACAACAACAACAACCACATTTCCATCAAACCACAATATTTAGTCACCCATCCAACTACCCTCAATACCAAGATCCCATAATCTTTAATCAGCCATCCATTAGTCTTAAATATCAAGACTCAACTAGCATAAGATATACCATTAATCCCCAACAAACATCCATTTGTCATCGTCATCCAAACCTTGAAAAGGGAAGCCATATTCCATTTGAAGCTTTCCTCAACACTAATCTATATATCAAATCCCTATCTCCCATCCATATTCAGAATCCTCATCCCCATCACCAATTCAATAAAGTCTTATAGCCTCCACCTCCTATTGTGATCCTTGAACCTTTGAACCATTATAATCCACTCCATCCCAATCCAACATTCCATCTAGTAAAGAAACTTTTATGGATTTACTCCAAGCACTAATAGAAAAGAATCTTAAATTCCATTATGTAAACAAATTTAAATGCGAACCATTATATTTCTAATCCTACAACATCCAAAAATGTCTCACCATCATGCACTCCATCACCTATCAAGCTTACTCAAGATATTCATATCTAAAATCCATTATTATCACACCAAAATCCTAAGCCCATCAAAGAAGATCCTATCATTATCCAAAATCACATTAAATTATTTAAACCATTAGATCTATTTCAAGAGGAAATTCAAAAGTATAGCAAAACAATCTCCATCAAAAATTAAGATCAAGTTATTGAGAAAATACCTATAGATGATTACAATACCCAAGCTAATCTTGTCCTTAATCAAAATAATGTTTATGACACCTAGGTTAATCCATGTTTACAACACCCAAGTTAATCCAATCTTTTATCAAGATCCTATTCACAACATCCACGATAATCCAATCATTGATCTTGATCATATCTCTAATTCAATCCAAGAATCCCCTCTAGATGAACATGAAATTCAAGTTAATTTGATATCTAATCAAGATTCTATTCCTAACCATGACATCTAATATGAGTTGATATTTGATCAATATCCTACCTATGGTCAATAAATTCAAGATGATCCACTTATACACCTATATACCATCCATGATAATAAAATTGAATTTGATCCTATCCATAGTCTAACCACCTCCATTTCCCAAGATGAGATTTACCTCCCTTGGATGCATAGATGATTAGATAAATAACATGGATCACATAAATGGTGAAGATAAAGAAGCTACCATAGACCTCGAAACTAAAAATGATTAATATGAACCAATCATGACCAAGGATAAAGCCCTAATATATTATTAATTATGACCATCCACTTTTATCAAAGTAGTATTTCTTGTAGATGAGATAATAAAAAACACTTATGGTTATAAACTACAAAAGGATGGGTTAGTATCTTGTTTCCAAAATAAAAAATACCACATCAAAAACATAATTTATCAAAGTATAGAATATCAGGGAACATGATTAGGCCTATGTGAGAAATTCATTCTAGAACGAGTACAATTTGGTGCAAATTCTAGATATCAAGTTCATGGATATTCCTTAGTTAATAAATCAAATGATGTTATTGATTCCTCTATTATGCTAGGGGAAAATTCATCTAATACAACCATAAAAATAGGGGCCACTTGTAGTCCTTACCATAAGGTTGCTGCTAACACTCCTCCCATCCACACCATAAACCATCATTCCAAATTCCTTAGACCCACCAATTGGAACCAAGAAAAAAAAAATATTATAATGAAAAGATCAAAATAAAATTTCAAAATTTATTGAATACAAAAATCCAAGTGGATGAATGAATTCAAAATGAATCCTAAAGAAAACTAGATCAAGCAAAGTAAAGAATCTGAATCCAATAGTCAATCAAAGTGTGGAGCCATAAGAAAAAAGGCTTCCTACATATGATAAGTGTCCACCTCCATCAAAATAGTTATCAATATCATTACATAAGATATATCAAATTATTTGTTCCAATCACAATCCTAAATCTAAACTCCATCATCCACCATCCCAAGTTTGGAAAATAAAAAAATCCTACATCTAATGTGCCAAATAATCCATCCAAATCTACCATCATCCATCATAATCCAACATCTCACTTAAAGTACAAAAATCTTAATTCATAAATCCATCGTGTCATAGCAAAAAAACTTTACCATAAGGAATATCGTGGTATTCTATCATGATGTGTGTATTCAAATAAGGCTAACCCTAGTATCAACAAGGATCACAATGACACCCATGGGTTATATACAAGCGACATGATCCTAAAAAATAGATCCTTTGTGTAGGTCACTATTGGCATATCATGACACCAACATCTACATCAACACCATCAAATGGAACAAAAAATAGTGATCATCTAAAATCAATGTTATCAAGAAGATAAATAAGAATTCAAAATCCCAAAAAATAGTAAAGAGAATTTTTTCCCTTTGGTGAAAATAATTTATATGGTGTCTTGGGGTAGTCACCATGATGAAAAATTGGAAAACAAACATCATGGATAACAATAAGAGAAGGTAAAGAGAATAATTCATCCAATAGTGAAAAACATGCTTATGGTGCTTTGGATAAGTACCATGATAAAAACTTGGAAAACATGCATTATGTGTAAGATCAATTATCTATACATGGAACATTACACTTGGGGGAAATTTTTCTCATCTACCACACCTTTGCTATAAAATTTATATGCATCCATCCAATCCATGTCATTTCCACCCATCTTCCCTACCTACCTTGATTTTGATAAAGAATGGGACATAAACTTAAAACTTGCTTTAGAAAACACTTGACATGTCCATTTTGATCATACACTATTTAATGTCATTTCATATCCTATATAACACTATACAACCCCATATCTTGGAGAAAGTATATTATTCCTATGCAACATAGTCCTTGGAGATCATATCCTAAATCCTCCATTAAATAACCCCCACGTCTCATATCCTCTATTGAAGAAACTACTAATCCTTTCATCCCTATCACAAGAATTGGTTCTCCCTTGTCATTGGTTTTGAGCTTCTAATCAACCGATCTAGATCCATATCCCATAAAATCCTAAAATTAGACCATCTAAATGTAACAATCCTAATCTAAACAAACTTTCTATTCAATCTATCACGTCATCAAAAACATCCCTTGGTTTTGTTCCTAGCCTTGCTAAAAACCTTGATCAACTTTAGTCACATTATTGTCATCAGTATAAGAATTTATAAATACTCATGTTGATTTTAGATGTTTCCTTCCCATATAAAGAAAATTACCATCATTTTCATCAACCAATCAATCAATTAGTTCTCAACTTGGCTAGGGGCAAGACCATGTTTGCCATTTTATCTAAGTTGTGCATGCTTTCTTTCTTTATCATGTGTATCTTTTAGTAATCTATATTTTTCATGGCTCTTATAGTACAATCAACCCCATAAATAATTCAAACACCAAACGTAAATGTATGTTTTCAAACCTTCAAACCAAAATATTTGAAACATGAGCTTTAATGAGAAACCGTAGAAATCTACATCAACTTCGATAACATACAATAAAAATAATCCTTTTCCCTCATGAAAATATCCTTTTATTCCACCATTCATCTTTGATGGGATGTTTCCTTCCAAAAAATAGATGCTTTTCTTATACATGATGTTTCCTTCCCAAAACTAGACATGATCCAAATCCATCCTTTAGTCTTTTCTACACCTTGTCAAAAAATACTATTGATGTGTGTTGATTGACAATTTTTTGTCTTTTCCTTTGGTTTAACTATTGAATCTTTTGAGTGGTATACATTCTGGTAAGTTCTTTTTCTTCTATTTTTTGTGTGTTATGGTTGTCTCATCACATATTCACCAAGAGTATTATACTTCTTGCGAGTGTTGGGGCATCCTATTTTTTGTTGTTTTCTTGAGAGAGAGTCCATGCATTAGATACATTGTCACCTTGCTCTTATATACCTTGGTCTTATAATTCTCTATTATCTCCTCATCATTTTGAAATGAAAATTTTCCATTTATCAGCTGAGTTGAATCCACAGATTCTCTAGTTAACTGAAGTCTTCATTCTTATCCTCATTTCCTAATTTATTTTTCCTCAAAAAATCTATAAATAAGATCATTCCTTCATCATTTCATATCTCACATCTTATGCAAATCAACTATGTCAAAATCTACCATCAAACAAAATATATCATCAATACAATGTTATGTCGCTATCACATCCACATACATTCAAGGAAAATCAACTTACATATTTTTGAGGTTTGTAGTGGGATTGATAAAGTGGGATTTGATTTGATTTATTTTATGTATTTAGTTATTTTGTATTTATTATTTTCGAATTTCATTGCTTATACGAAGCATTTACAATTTTATACAAAAAGACACACCAAACGCTTTGTACAATCCTAACATTATTCAAGTAGTAATGTCTTTTTTTTGTGGGCTTACAAATATAATATATACTAAGTGAGGGATAGCTATGGAATGTAAAGTTCATGGACCAAATTCACACTTCTTACTATGGAGGCCAATGCATTAATCAAAGTAAGCTCTATCTTAGAAACTTGGAAGTACAGTGTGAATAAATTTTTGGGGTTAATCACTTACTGGTGCACCACAAAAAGGATCACCAAAAGATATTAACTAAGATATACAAACTTAAATAGGGGATATTCTCTATAAAATTGAAGGTATATGGGACTTTATTCTATAAAATGAAAGAGATATGAGTCACACAACTTGGTATGAGAGGGTAATCCACTCTCCTTCACTTTGAAAGGTCTAAATTTCTTGCAAGCTTAGATCAAAAGAACATTTTTCTTTCAAATGTTAGAGTATTTGATTCTCCCCCAAATTTTTATACCTCATCATAACATGTGGGTATGGGTCATCCCATAAGGTTATGAAGTCCTTAGGTAGATCCATAAAATAAAGAAAAACTAATTATTTCTAGTCACCCAAGATTACTTTGCAATGCAAGGGGAGATAATATGCATTTAAAATCCTTAGGATTTAGTCTAAAACAAAAAAATAATAATGTTATTTTTTATTTTCAAGGTCACAAAATTATGCAAGAGAAGAGTGTTGGAATTAGCTAAAATCTGAAAGCACAATATAATGTTCCACTTAGTGAAACACAATGAGCACAGTAGAAATGTCTATCATATAATGATAATTTTAAAAATGTACATAGATTACTTCCATATACATGCAAGGTAGAAGAGGTAGGAAGGTAGAACATAATGATTTAATATCCTTCCAAAGATGAAACACTTGTGAGTTCACTTGATAAGTGTGCAAGAAAGTGGCAAGTATGCATGTAATATTTGTCTCAAATGATAAGGAAACACATCTCAACCACATGAAATGAGAAAAAATCCTGAAAAATCCTAAGTAAACTTAATCTAAGTGTGAATAGGTCAATCCTTGAAAGGTGGTATCCTAACTAGATCTATAAAGATACTATTTACACTAACATCCCCACTTAAGTACAACTTAGGGAGAAAAATATGCAAGATGACGATGGTCGCATATACTAGCCATGTTAGGTACCCATGGATAATGAAATATCTCATAAAACAAAGGAAATGAGAAACCCAATAGGAAAAAAACTCCTCTCCAAAAGATAAATAATGCAAAGTGAATGTATAAGTGATAGAAGGAGGACTCATTATGACCCCCAAATGATTAATTCTAATATATTATATAATAAATTTCCCCCATAGGAGAGAAATAAAGAGAAGGTAAATGTGAGTCCCACAAAAGCTAAGAAGGAAAGAAATCCATGTGAAGAAATGCTCCCTCCCAAAAATAAGATGAGAAAAGAAACCATACATCCTCTCCTCAAAATTATGCCTATATTCTTGACATTAGATGTTAAAGACAATCCACGATCGTTGAATGACATTTCTCCCATTGGGAAGAAACAACACCACAAATGTGTGTAATATGAATTCTTATTCCTTATAAGAATATGTTAGAAGTGAGATGAATGTCTTTGAATTTTTCACATGATCCAAAAATGTAGATGATTCCCATGATGATTTGTTTGAATGATGGACAAAGATTTCCAAGCCAATGCTAAATTGTGACAAATATTGATACAATGATGACTAAGTTGAAGATGTGGACTCATGAATATTTACAAAATTAGACAATGTAGAAGCTGATATAGGAAAAAAATAGTAATAATGTCTAAATAATTGATGTGTGGAATATCAATGCATGCCATATGGCTACAATCCAAATCCCACATGAAGTCCTAATGTAAAGAATATCTATAAGCCCTCAATGAAGCTTCTCTTAATTTTGTAGTAGTGCAAGAGCTATCATCAAAGAGAAGAAAAATATCCTCAATACTATCTTCCAAATCTATAATGTGGGACTCTACAAACAAAGATAAAATGTCTAGTAGAAATCTATCCCAAGGTGTTGGAAAAATGGTATCAATATCCTAATGCATAGAATCACTAGAAGTTCTCAAGGAAGCAACTCTGAACTTTGAACTAGCAAGAAGTGATGAGATCTCAATGGATGTCATCGGACTACATTGTTCATATCTAAATGATGGCGATGTCACACAAGATGCCCGAGTGACACTAGCTGTTTTTACAAGTGTTGGATTAGAAGAATCTAACAAGATGATTCTATTTTTAATATAAATTTTTGATGAATTTTTCAAACAAGTTTCAATTCATCAAATTTTCTCAACATGCATTCATATATGGTATGCTTTTTCCTCACACAATAATCAAATTTAGTTTTCCATGGATTTGGAGTCGTGATTACAACCAACAAAATCAAAAGAAAGACTATAAATTCTTAAGGAAAATGTAGAAGTGCTTAGAACATGACTCATGTAAGTGGTCAAAGGAACAACTCGAGACAACCCCATAATTTTTTTGTTACTAACTTTAGGACCCCACAAAATGACGTGCAAGAGAAATTATAATGTTGTTAAGTTTGGATGTCGAAATTGACTATTTATAATGCATAATTATTTTTACAAAATGGGCTATATAAAACTTAAAATTAAATGAAAATTTTAGTTCCTTGCAAATTTTTGATACATATCAAAAAATATTGCAATTTTTTGATAATTAGGGTGAAAATATTTTTCCCATAAAAAATTTCTTATAAATAATGACTTCAAAGACCAAAAAATGTATCAAAATAGCATAATTTTCAAATTATTCCAATGCCAAAGTGTAGAGGAAAAAACCACGTTCCTAACAACTATTTACACTTAAAAAAGTGATTCCCCTTTTACAAGTTATGAAAGAACAAAAAGTGCCCCCTTTTACAAGCACTTCGATGAGATGATGGTTTAAATATAACTGCTAGTGGATAACATAAATTGTCACATTTATAATAAAAACTTATTCGCTAGCACATAAACATTAAGTATTAAGAGTGACAATTAATGGAGCATATAATTTTTAACAAGTGGAATATAAGTGTTTAAACTTTTGGGTGGAAAATAGTTAGATCCCTTAGTGGACCGAACGGACCGAGTCAAAGGATAAAATGCCATTGTTAGGAAAAAAGGGTGCATGAGAGGAAAATACAAGAGAAAAGACCACATCTTATAGATATTGTAGGGAATTTGTATATTATGTAAGTCATGTGGGATGTATTTATTTTTGTAGGATGTGTGGGGTGAAATCGAGTCATTGACTTAAACAACAACAAATGAGGGAACCACCAAACAATAAATTTTTAAATGTCACCCTTGTAAATGGATGTTTCTATAGCTATTTGAAGCTTGGAGTGCATAAAAGAGAGCCATGTGAAAGGCTAGACTGATATATTTCTTGCCACTCTAGTCCCTTAAGTGAAATACCATATACTCATGCTACCAAAGAAGGAAAGAAGCTTTAACAAAAGCCTTTTTCTTAAGAAGTATGTATAAGAAACCTTATGAGACCATTTTCATTACACTGCAAACACCTCACCACCATAAAAAATCCCTCTTCTTTAAAAATATTGTGTTTTCCATCACAATTAGGGAATAGAAAAAACCTCACATCACCGCACCCATCATAGGGCTCAAAACAAGTATTGATAGGAAATTCCTCCAAATACTTGGCCAATTCACAAAACAATGTGCTCCTCCAAACAATAAACTAAACAAAAAGCAAAGAGAAACTCGACACTAAGTGCTAAAAATTGTAGAGAGCACATATGAGGAGGGGAACCTTGTTTACAAATATATGCCAAATAGATACATCTTGTTTTATGCACTTTACAAAAATTCCTTCTCTGTGGTCTGGTTTGAGATGCAAGTTGCAATGCTAAACCTTCAAATTTTATAGGTGGAATGAGAATAGTAATTCCCAAAATAAAACACCAGGTCAAGACAAATATGTTGAGAATTATCAAAACCATAGCAAAATGACCCAAACCAAAGAAAAAAATTTCCTATATTAGGATGGGAAAGCTTTGAAATGATGAATATAACATGCAAAAACAAAATTTTGACAAGAATGGAAAAAAGGGCAAATGGTGATTTTGGACCTCTACAATTTTTTTAATTTTTTTTTACAACTTTCCATATTGTATGATTTTTTATGGTACCATACATGTTTGTACAATGTACTGGGTACAAGAAATTAAAAATTTGTAAAAAATCAAAATTATCAAAATTAATGAAATGAAGGGTACTTTTTCATTTTTTGGGCCTTGCAAACACAATGGTGATGTCTGTTTAGCTCCAAAATGCTTTGATGACAGAGATAAGTGCTAGAGTCACTTTGTTGCTAGAAGGAGATGTGTAATCATGGCTTTGATATAATATTGGAATTAGCCAAAATTTGAAACCACAATATAACCTCATGTGGAGCTTTCTCTAATGCCTAATTAATTGGTGCAAATAATAATGCACATGGCTTAATGGACTTGAAGATCTCTAAACTAAGAAGTTCATCATTCAAGAGAGGGCTTCATTGAATTATCAACCAAGGAGTCATAGACTTTAGATGATGTTGACAACGTATATGCATTCATGAATTTTAAATGTCCTACATCAATTAAGTATAGGTAAATTAAACACAAATAAATGCATTAAAATATTTTAACCAAAATTATCTTCTATTTCCCAAAATAGAGTAAATGAATACAAACAACTACCTAATTACTATGGGTACTTAATGCTTACGACTATAACCAAATAACTATTATACTGCAGTATGTCCTAATCCAATTAACCTCCGAAGTACTGAATGAAGTATCAACTAAATATTTCTAATTCATAATTTATAATGTATCATTCATAATTGTATAAATTGAAAACCACCAATTAAGCTTGCATTGCACAATCTAATCTATCAATCTAAAATAAGGCGGTTTTGCAATACCTC
The DNA here is from genome assembly GCA_007115665.2 of Sequoiadendron giganteum. Classification (NCBI taxonomy): domain Eukaryota; kingdom Viridiplantae; phylum Streptophyta; class Pinopsida; order Cupressales; family Cupressaceae; genus Sequoiadendron; species Sequoiadendron giganteum. The sequence goes on from CM021110.1 coordinate 315,618,072, forward strand.
AAGTGGCCCTTGCTTGAGTTGTTGTACCTAAAAAATCTTCTTCAATTACTCACTCAATATCTTCTCTTTATTGCATTCCAATCATACACAAAACTGTTGAATAGAATCTAATAGGAAATATTATTCAATCTAATACATGCAAAATATAGATGTAACCTAGAATCCATGGTCTCTCAACATAACACCTTCCTAAATAGGGTTTGATAGAGTTTGATTATTATAGGATTGTAAACAAACCATCAAAAAATGTCAACTCTTCTAGGAAGATAGGAAAAGGACTTGAGTCTTTAAATCTTAACAATAATAATCAATTACTGGAAGTGAGAGTGCAAAAGTCAAATGATTCTACATCTTTTAAGAATGCTACTATTGTAAGAGAGGGGGATTGACCACGTCAAGGCTCCAAGTCATAGAGAGCTAAGAGCGGAGGGCTGCCCTAACTTACCTCACTCTAATGGGTATCTTGGGATGAGGATCAAGAATGAAGAGCACTCTCAGGTGCTTATGTCACTCTATAGACCTGAAAATATAATTGGGGCTAGATGATCCAATGTCTTGAGTCCAAACTGCACCTTAGACAACTCTTTGTTCGAGGATGGAAATGCAGGTCTGGGACGATAACACGACACACTGGCATCTCTTTGGTGTGCTAGCATCAATATAACTAGAAAACATAAAATATAGTGAAGAAAAAACCAGAAGCCTACTAACAACCTAGCTAACTAACTTTAATGAAATCAATAGATTGATAAAGTATGAAAAGTAAGTACAAAAATGATAAAGTAAGTAGATAAAAATGAGGGTGATGAATACCAACTCATTGAAGCACCAGTTCACTAGCAAAATCCACACACACGTTCACCTACACACAAAAAATAAGGTAAAATTGTTGGGGTTGTATAGGGGTTTGCCTCAATCAAACCCCATTTTGGTGTTTCCACCTCCACGAACAACCAAAAAAGCAACGAAATAGAAATTATGGTAAAGGAGATAGAAAGAAATGCGTTGAACTCTAAAAAATATAAAAGCTACTCTATCAAATCACAATGCAAAATTAAAGTGATGCTATACCACCTCCACCCAGAGGAAATCAAGGTCAATGAATGGAGAATGCAAGGTAACGAACTTGGTAAAGTCATCACAACTGCAACTGTGATGAAGGGCGGTCTCACAAGACTCCAAGTTTGTAGCTTCTATGGTAGAGAAACACATGCAAGCATGAAGTTAAAGGAGTAACCAACTACTGTAATTCTCAATTAAGTTGTGAAAATGCTAGTATGATGCTTCAAGAGTATGCTCAAGAGATCCCAAAAGTGTGAAGAAAATGGAGTGAAATTGCTAGAGAGATTGATTGAATGTCCAAGAGATGAAGTGAGTGTGGAATGAATGTCTTTGAAAGCCAAAATGAAACATTTTTGGGTCGGTTGGTCGCATAGAGGAATTACAAACCATCCCCAATGAGGAGTGTAACATCCCTGTGGACTCAGGGGGAGGAATTTGTCAGGGATGACAAAATGCTACATAGATGTTCGCGTGCTGTGCCCATGTCCTTGAAAAAAATTCCCTTATTGACACACAAAACATGTGCCAAGTGGTTGCATTTCAAATGGGTGATGTGGAATTTTGCCTTTAGATTTTATTTTCTAAGGTGAGGGTATGCAAAAAGGGGAATTTACACAAGGGGTACAAATTTTATCCTATACATTTTACCCCCACTTTAGCGAGTGTAAATATCGATGAGAGTTCGGTAAAGTAGATCGAAGAGTTAGAAATGCATACCTGAACCATCAAGGAAGTAAACCGCAATCGGGAAAACTTGAAATTGTAGGGAAAGCAAAGGACTCCATAGGTACTCTCTCCTGAGGAGGTTCGAACAAAAGGACTTCGTAGCTCTGTGAAACTACAAAGTTGCACAAAGTACACTGAAGGCCCGTAGACCAACAATGGACAAATACCGTAGGATGCAAGCACTTCATAGGCCCTTGGACCTGCAAAGAAGGAATTCTCCCAAGTAATCTCTCATGAAGGAAGCCCAATAAAAGGGGATTTCGTAGAGTTAGACTACAAAGTGACTTTACAAGTGCACCTACAAAGCAACATCTTAATTCGTAGATAAAACATGTTAGAAAAAAAAAAGCAACCACATAGGAAAACAAGTAGACAGTCACACAATCAGTCAAGAAATTGAAAGGATTTCAAAGGGGTCCCTCAGGAACCCTTCAAAAGAAGAGGGGTCCACTTCAAGGGATGCGCTATTTGAAAGTGAGATAGCATTTTTTGCAAAACAATTCATCATCAAGGAATCCTTTCGAAAGATGTTCACTTCATCAAGGAATTTGAAAGAAAGAAAATGCCCCCTCACGAGGGGAAGGTGGAGGCTTTTCTCGGAGGAAGAGCTGCTCCCTCCTTGGAGGAAATTTCTCAAGATTCTTTCTTTGTGAACCCGTGATGAAGGAAACACACTCCGCTAGGAGGTACAAGTTGAGAATGTGATTTTTGAAAAAAATTGCAAGGATTTTTGAGAAAAGATTCATTGGCAATGAATGCATTTTCTGAAAATTGAAGTCGACATGGTAGCCCCCCTTAGGGTGGTGTGTGTTGAACACAGAGGCACACGGAAACCTAAGGAGAGAAACAAAAGAATGAAAAAAGAGTAATGTTGTGGCTCATGAGACATAGTGAGATGTCATCGTGGTAATGTTGTCACAAACACGAGGGACAACACATAGGCACCACAACATCAAAACTTAAGAAAATAAGAGAGAAAGATAACAAAATTGAAAAAAGAAACAATGACATCACAAATAGAGGACACATGGGTGATCTAATGTTTCAGGGTCAGAGCTGCTCATAAATATATATGTATAGTAATAGTATATAGGTGAACTATCATCAACCCCCTACTATATCAGACCATATGAAGAATGCACGAGAAGAAAAAGTAAACAAAAATTTGGGTCAACATGGAAGGGAAGTCTAAATGCCCCCAACACTTTGCATCGTCCCCAATTTGTCAAAAATTAATACACATAACAAAGGAAGAATGATGCCATAAGTAGTGGAAGTTTCCGACACATAATCACTCTTGTATCCAAGCTCCTACAAGGGTGACAAGGGTCATCCAGGAACACATAATGCAAGCATAGGGGAACACATCACAAAAAACACACACCTAATCTAAAGGTAAAGAAGAGGCACCCCCCTAACACTCATCGATCAAGAGGTCGTGTGCTTCCCAATCTAGATCATTACATGGGGGAGGTGGATGAGCTTGCAGTGGTGGAATATTCAGAAGGAGCTTCCAACCCTCCCACAACAAGGGCCAAAGAAGAAGGCTCTACAAGGTCTTCTCCACTCGGCTCTTGTGGAGCAATGGTTAGCAATTTCATGAAGATCACTGACAAATCCAGGACATCATCCAAAGAGTTGAACATACACTTCATGGGAATGCCATGTGTTACCTCAACATTCAGGGAAGGTGACACTCGAGATTCACTGCTAGGCTCATCGAATGACTTGGGAGTAGTGAAAACCTTAGGAGAAGCTGAAACTTACTCCATCACTAGGATGGTACAAACTAGCGCACGACCACCCTTTGAAGAAGGTGGGCTCCTCTTATGCCCCCCATTGCTAAAGGGACAACCTCCACCTTCTGCTTCATTGGAGGATGTGAACTCCCCACATATGAGGCAAGAGGTGTAGAAGAGGAGGAGAAGAACGTGATGGACACCACTAAAGTGTTCGACATGTCCACGGGCTTCGAGAATGGTGGGATGTCTGAAAGGGACATCAAAAGAGGTGGCTCAAATAAATGAGCAATAAACACCTGCACCCTTTTAGGGTCTGGGGCACTCACGCTCATCGCAGGAGCCATAAGTAGGATGAAATTCAATTAAATAGAAGCAGAGGGAATGAGAGAGGAGGACATAATAGGAGGCCTTGAAATAGGGGTAGTTAACTCCCCTTCCTTCCTCTGCAAAGTGACTTGCTCAGCCGCCAGAGCCTTTCGTTGACGCTTGCGCTCTCGTGCAAGGTAGTTTCTGTGACTCTTGAAGCTAGAGCCCAAGAGTTGGGATGGGATAAAAGGATCCTGCTCAGCCATAGGAGTTTCCACCATAGCCATCTCCGATAGAGGGACAGACTCCTGAATGGGAGTAGGAGGAATAGGTTGAGAGACAACGAAGGGAGTTGAATCTAGTGCCTCGGTGGTGGACCTCTTCCTATTTATTGCTTTAGGAGTAGGAGAGGTAGGAGGCTGCAGAGGCCGAGACATAGAGGATTCACTGCAAGGAGCTTTCCCTCTACCATATCGAATGGGCATAAGCACCATGGGCAAAATAGGAAGTTCGAATATAGGACGCTTGGGATTTTGCTAAGTGGCACCATATGATTCTCTCACAAAAATGGAGTAGGATCTAATGATGTCATAGCAGGACAAGAGGAAGTGTCAAGCTGGACAACAGAAAAGGAGGAAGATGAACCTCGAGAGTGCTTCTCTTCTTCCCTCCTACGTGCCATGGTGGCATCATTGTCAACTTTCAAACAGGCCCTATGCAAGATAGCATAGGGAGATGGAGGATATCTCACTTTAAGCACTAAGTACCCTTTCTTGTACTTTTCATAGGTTTGATACAAGATGTCCATCCTAGGAGGAATCAGACCAACAGGTGTGGTCCAAAAGTGGTCTAGGGAATAGCTACCATGTGCAACCGATAGTTTATAGTCAGTGTCATGGATTACGTGCACTAAAACCTCATGAATAAATTTTAGACATTTATGTATGATTGAGGGAACTGCATTCATAGCTACTAACCAAAGGATACCTAGCTTCACTCTAAAGAGTTCAGACCCTGAGACTATGTCAAAAAGCATGTTCACTAACTTAGGTCCAACAAGGACCGACAAGGTGATGCTACCAAGGGGAGGTATGGAAAGTTTGTTATGTGTATGGATGGTGATTTTAGGTGTGTCACAACCATCTTTATATAGGAAATTGATTAACATAATATCCTTGGTAATCAAATTCACCTAGCACGTCGGGTCAACAAGAACACCTATCATACTGTTTCTGTTGATTCGCACAGGGATGTAAAGAGGATGGCTAAAAGCCTACTAGGAGCAGCCTAGCTAACTAACTTTAATGAAATAAGGCTTCATTCAACACTTATAGAATAATAAAACAGGTACCTCACAAAACTCATACCTACAACACTCCTAAGACATGAAAAGGACCCTTCAACATAAATGAACCAAAATAAAGTAAGAGCGGGGGACCGATCATGTCAAGGCTCTAGGTCATGAAGGGATCAGAGGGATACCCTAACTTACCTCACTCTAACAGGTGTCTTGGGATGAGGATATCACTCCCAAGTGCTCATTGAAGTGCCAATTCGTTAGTGAGCTCCATGAACACATTCACCTACAAACAAGAAATAAGGGAAAATTGTTGGGGCCGTATAGGCATTTGCCTCAGTCAAACCCCCGCTTTGGTGTTTCCACCTCCACGGACAACCAAAAAAGAAACATAGTAGAAAGTATGGTAAAGGAGATAGAAAGAAATTCACTGAACACTACAAAAGATAAAATCTACTCTATCAATCACAATGTGAAAGTAAAGTGATTCTATACCACCTCCACCCAAAGGCACTCAAGGCCAATGAAGGGAGAATGCAAGGTAATAAACTTGGTAAAATCATTGCAACCGCAATTGTGATGAAGGGAGGTCTCGCAAGACTCCAAGTTCACATCTTCTATGGTAGAGAAACATGTGCAAGGATGAATTTGAAAGAGTAACCAACTGCTATAATGCTCAATGAAGTTGTGAAAATGCTAGTAGGATGCTTCAAGAGTATGCTCAATAAATCCCAAAAGTGTGAAGAAAATGGAGTGAAATTGCTAGAGAGTTTGATTGAATGTCCAAGAGATGAAGTGAGTGTGGAATAAATGTCTTTGAAGGCCAAAATGAACTATTTTCTAGTCGATTGATTGTATAGAGGCATTACAAACCATCCCCAATGAGGAGTGTAACATCCCCACAGATTTAGGGGCAGGAATCTATCAGGGATGGTAGCTTGCCGCGTAGACATCCACATGCTGCACTCATGTCCTTGACAAAAATTTCCCCATCGACACGCAAAACACGCGCCAAGTGGATGCATTTCGGATGGGTGATGGGGAATTTCACCTTCGGGTTTGATTTTCTAAGGTGAGGGTATGCAAAAATGGGAATTTACACAAGGGGTGCAAATTTTATCCTATACAACTATAACATAGGAACATGCCAAACATGGCAATATTTATCATAACTACCATCCCTTGTTAGAACATACTTCTTCCTCCTTTAGGTTTATTGGTTGGATGGAATACCACATGGATACCTGTGTCCATGTACTCCAACTATTGTCTTCATCCCATTACGGAAAACACGCTAATGTGATTTTCAATTGACCCCTCTACTCTATTGAACTGTCACCACTTTGTTGCGGGATATAAATCCTTCTGTTGCAGGTTGATAGGTCTTTTTGTTGTAGGGGTTAGTCTTATTTTTAAAGGAACACTTCATAGTTAATAATTATAATTAATCAAGAAATTTTACTAAACTTATACACATTTGAAATTCATGCATACATTCATTAATACAACATATATCACCTTTAACATTTTCTTTGAAACACTTTAAGGTATATAAAAGGTTTTGGTAATGTCTTTAAAGATTAATATAAATACGATAGAAAACATGAAATTATAGTAGGAAACTAATCAATTCTAAGGCTTATCACCTTCCACTTAGTAAAACATAATGAGAACAATATAAGTTTCTATCATTGTGAACCCCTAAACCTGCAATTGCACAAGAACAACAAACAAATCAAGATGTTAGATCAAATGCGAACAAGAATGAAGGATTCCCTATGAAATCCATCTACTAAACTTAAACTAGGAAAGATGAAGAACAAAATATGAAAAAGTATGTAAATCCTAATTAAGTGACCAAACTAGAGATCCCATGGGGGAATTGGTGCCAATTGAAGTGTTGAAATTGGCCCTTTCCCAATTCCTAAATTGCAATGTTGATGTGTAGATTGATCAAATCTCTCCAATGAGATTTGAGCATAACCTAGTGTAGACATGGAAAATGTACATTATCGATCTAGCACACTTGGTCCTAATTTACTAACACCTTTTCATCCCGAATCATCTCCTTTGCTTAAATTTTATTTGATTAAATTCATCACTCTTCAACTCTTAATTAAATAAATAAACTTTATCTAATTGAGTCTTTCTCCTCTGTTGGTTGAATTAATCAATTTAATTTAATCAACCTTATATCTCTGTTTAATTAAATAATACATTTAATTTAATTAAAATCTCTAAAGTCTTCTCATTAGATTAAATAAATTAAACCTTATTTGATTTAATATAACATTGTTCTCCTTAGTTAAATAAATCAAAGTCATTTATTTAATTAATCATTTCCTCTCAATTCTGATTTAAATCAATTCATCAATTTAAGTCAAAATTGTCAAATCATCTAATCCTTCATTAAGTTAATCAAAATCTTGATTAAGTTAATCCCTATCACTAAAATCCTCTAGAGAATGCAACTTGCACAATAAATCAATTACTTTGATTTATTAATTCATCTATTTTCCCTCACATGGAATCAAAAGGGAATATTCTCTCAAATTTGAATTCAAATTCAAATGGGCTTGGTCCTTCCAACAAGGCATTTAATACATCTTACATGTCCTTGTGCATTGAGCCAAGTGACATTAACTCCATTTCCTTCATCCCCCCTAAACATGTCACTTCATCAAATTCAAAATTCAAACTTACACATTGATCAAAATGTGCTCATTCCTCAACCATTCACATCTTGACAAATAACACTTGGCCATTGGATGTTGAATGATCCCACATTGCTTATTTTCAATCTCTATTCGAATTTGGAAATCTATAAATGAGAGACTCTTCCTCTCATTCTATCATTCACAATTTGAGTAAAATTACTATACTCAAATCCATCTTCAAACATATACATTCTCATATGTTTTTATCAAGCTCTTAGCTAGGTTATGCAGAAATTCAACAAAGATGGATCAATCTTCATCAAATCATCAAAAGATTACAAAGGAGTTGGGAAAGGGCTAATTTCGACACATCAATTGGCACCAACTCCCCCATGGGATCAAGAGTTTGCATGGCTTAATTTAGGATTTCATTTATCTTTTATGTTCTTTTCTTCATTTTCCTATTTTAAGTTTTGTAAATGGATTTCATGGGGAATCCTTGTTTCTTGCTTGCATATGATCTAATAATATGATTGTTTGCCTTATTTGTGCAGGTATGAAATCAGGGTTCACACCTAGCTATGAATTGTGAAAATGATGAATGCTTGAGTAGAAATGGGAAAAATTATCTCTCAATGTGAAGAGAGTAACTTTGCATGAAATTATGGATGAAGAATGAGGAGAGAAACCTCCAATTTATAGATTTGAATTTGGAAGAAACCCAATGGCCAAATGCCACTTGTCACCATGTGAATGGTTGATGGTTGCGTAAGTTTTGATCAAAGTGCCCATAAATGCATAAATTTGAATTTTGAAAATGTTGAAATGACAAGGTGGAGAGAGAGTGAAATGAAGTTATGACCATTTGGCTCAATGCAAAAGGACTTGTTGGATGAAATAAATGCCTTGTTGGAAGGACTAAGTCCACTTGGATTCAAATTCAAACTTGAGGGAATATTCCCTTTTGATGCCATGTGAGGGAAAATAGAGATTTAATAAATGAATTAAATATATTTTTATGTGCAAGTTTCATTCTCTAGAGGATTTTAGTGATAGAGATTAACTTAATCAAGATTTTAATTAATTTAATAAGGGATTAGATGATTTGACAATTTTGACTCAAATTGATGAGTTGATTTAAATTAGAATTGAGAGGAAATGATTAATTAAATAAATGATTTTGATTTATTTAACTAAGTGGGAAAATGTTAGATTAAATCAAATAAGGTTTAATTTATTTAATTTAATAAGAGGACTTTAGAGACTTTAATCAAATAGAGATATAAGGCTAATTAAATTAAATTGATTAATTTAATCAATGAAGGAGAAAGACTTAATCAAATAAATAACGATTTATTAAATTAAGAGACAAAAGATGATGAAAAACTAAGAGTATGATTTAGGAGGAAATGTCGTTAGTAATCAGGATCAAGTGTGCCGAACCGAATTGTACATTTTCCATGTCTACATTTTGCCCCTCTTTGAAGCAATGTACTTGTTGCATTGATTCAAAGAATAAAATGTTGTGATCAAAGTTCAAAATTTTCTCTATTTTTTCAGATGCCCCACTACTACCCCAACAAAAGGATTATGTTGGTATAATGCCCCCTCGAGAGATAGGACGAAAATTTTGATTTTTGGATGATCTCGCGAAAAAAGGACGGCAAGGTGCTTGATAGGTTCAAAAATGCCCCAGATTGCCAAAAAATGCGTTAAAATGCCAAAAAAGATGCCAAGATAGCCTTCAATTGGAAAAAAATGGGATTGGGGGACCAAAACCCTAGTTGGAAGGTCAAATTAGGTCAAAAAACCCTAATTTTTAGGCTTAAATAGACCTTGAGGGGTCACTTTCAACACATTTGCATACTTAGCCTTTAGAAAATTTTGCACTTTTAGCTCTGAGTCTTGGTCGAAATGGCGAAATGAAAGCTTCCCAGGCACGTGTCAGAGAGAGTACGAGTGCACCAGTGGCCAGTCGGTGCAAGACCCGTGGTATGTACCCCTATTTGACTTTCAATTTTTTTGTTTTATGTGCATTAAACAGGGTAGAAGTGTGTTTTAAGTTGTGCAATGCTATATAGCACCGCTGAAAATGCTTTATTAGTGTTGCGCAGTCCTGTATTGGACCACATATGCCAATAGCACCATGTGTCTCAGTTTGGGAATTAGGGTTTGACAGTCAAACTCCACCGCATGTGACAATTCATCTGTGCGGTGCAATTAGGGATTTAGGGTTTGCCACAAAGTCGACCACATATGCGAATAGCACCGTGCAACCCTTTTTGGAACTAAGAAAAGTAAAAACTTAGCCGTGGTGGTGTAGTTTGCAACTTTACAAACTATGTTGCATTTGCAAACAGCGTCACATTTGCTATTTTGGATGCAACAATTTAGCGTGAGGTGCATATTTTTTCTTTTTCTTGACGTGATGGCTTCCCTTGTGCAGGAAGAGTTTGATGTACTTCACTTGCAGGAGCACAGATGGTCGGTGCTTCACAAATTGTAGGATATGCATGAGTTGGTCTAGGAGTAGTTTGGTTCTCTTAGTCTTTGGTATATTACGTACGTCCGTCTTGTTCGGGCGCTCTTAGGCATGATGATAGCCTTGGCCAAGCGGTGGCACAACAAGACTTCTTCCTTTCATCTTCCTACCAGCAAGGCTACTGTTACCCTCGAGGATGTCTGGCACATCCTTTGATTACCTATCCATGGGGCCAGAGTCATCTATGATCCAGATGTCAGCAGAGAGGCTTGTTATGGTGTTATGGAGCTTGATGAGATTCAGTTCTCGGATGGGCAAATTGATTTAGAGAGATACTGTGGCCGCATTCACATTTATAGGTTGATCATTGTGGCCATAATTTCAGGCCTTGTGGCACCCGATCGGTGGGGTCAATACTTTAGTCCAGGCTGGGGACTGACATGGGAGTAGATGGTTCACTGCAGGGAGTGCTTTGCTTGGGGACCAATATTATTGGCATCCCTATACAGGGATCTTCATGAGTTTGCATACCTAGACAATAGGTCCCTCAGGGCCAAAGTTACCTTATTACACATTTGGGCATGGGAGTAGATCCCAGTGCTTCACCCAGATGTTACACCAATTATTCTTGAGACAAATGATCCTATTGTTTGGCAGTACGGTGGGGCACAGATCCACTTTACTCACACTGGCACAGGTGGTCTTGCACACTGGCGACGAGTCCTCGATGAGATGAGAGAGTTCATTTGGAGACCCTAGATGGGCATTGGCCCATGGTACGATGATGTTCAACAATTTTTCTATGCCAGATAGGACAGGTGGATGCAGGGTCGAGAGCATACCATGATAGAGAGATATCTCCCAGATAGGATGGCCAGATAGTTTGGAGAGGTACAAGATAGGCCAGAGGATCAGTATGTGGCGATATTCGCCCGTACGACTAGAGAGATAGCATGGGGCCAACCCATTCTGTCAGCTGAGGCAGTTTCCTCTTTCAGATAGTTGGTGGTCCGACCATGGCCATATGATCAGGGGCCAGTAAATGCAGGGGTTACTCCAGCATATAGAGCTTGGTTTAGGCCTCCCCTGAGATTAACAGTTCCTGGTTCAGCGATTCCACGGTGGAGACCCAGAGGTAGGACAACAGGCAGAGGCTGAGGATAGGGAAGAGGAGGAGGTGGACCACCTCCTCATCAGACACCTCCTAGGGATCCAACACAATAGTTGCCTCCCCAAATAGGGGAGTAGGATGGTCAGCCGAGAGTAGTCCCTCAACAACAACACAACCTGATCATAGAGATGCACTGATCCAACAGTTGTAGGGTCAGATTCAAGTGCTGACAATAGAGAGATGAGGCCAGGCAGTAGGTTGTGGTAGTTACTACGGAGGGGACCAGACATGATCTGAGAGGGATCAGGAGATTGACCAACAATGACAACTAGAGAGCACAACCTCCTCATCTTGGGGCCGATCAGTTGATCTACAGGCATACACAGAGGTGGTCAGGGAGGCCGAGTATTATCGACAACACTACAGGAAGGAAGTGCCACCAGTAGGTAGAGTGCCATAATTCTCCTAGAAGATAGGGATGTGGCCGCCAGAGGATCACGGTGATAGGCAGGTGGGAGAGGGTGAGGGGCACAACCAACAGGGCTAGCCCTTGATCACATACAGTTTATTCTTTTTTTTATTCACGGGCTGTATTATTGCCCCTATTGTACCATGTACTTTTATGTACACTTGATTCGATTTTGTATCATAACAGTTTATTATTTGATGATATATATGAGATGGTTCACACTTTTATGAGATGTTTTGCGATGTATGATATGCATTTATTTCGTACATGCTATGAGATGTTTATATTTCCTATGCTCATACGATATGATGTATGTTTCTAATGAATGCATTTTTGTATCTTTTTTTTCATGCATTTTTAATGATGATCCTATGGATGTAATGTATGGTAATAATGGTGTATTGATGTGCAAATGGTAAAGGATGCTAATGATTACGTATGATGTAATTCTTTCTTAAGATGCTTAGAATAACAAATTTATATTATTCCTCATAACTTAAGATAATGATATGATGCAATATGCTTTTTATGCTAATGATCTGGTGGATGCAGAGTGTATGCATTGGCAATGTTCCGATTACTATCATGATACCATGTTAGTATGAAAGGAAGACAGAAGAGCTTAGAATCAATGAGTTAGTTAGGATGATGATGATTTGCTTTTCCAGGAGTCGAGATTTTCAAAGGGTCAATTACATTATGTTTGATAACACACCTAGGTACGATGCATCGAGGTATAATGAACCAGGATGGCATTGTATCTAGTGTGATGGACTTTGAATTGACAATCAGATAGGAGTATTCTTGTTCACACTTAGTATGCATATTTCATTCAGGATGTAGTTCAAAAATTCTAAACATATCGGGCCAAAACATAGGAAAGCAAGCTTTCTTATGTGGTCAACAAGACATCTAAAACATCCTCCACAAACCAAACAAGGTACATATGACTAAGTTATTTTACAAGTGTATCCCACAAGCATAGTAGATAAAAGAGACAATGATCTTTGCCCCATTCCTTTCTCTCCAAACCTATTTTGTTTAGGCATCATCAAGAGGTTCTTGGAATAAGCACAAAATAAGATAAGCCAATAAAATACCAAATAAAGCAAACCAAACAAGCTAATGTTCTTCATACCACTAGCCAAGACTACTGTGAGGTATTTGATGCTTATGTCCATCGTGGGAAAGATTCATCCTAGGACATGTTGTGATCAGGGTTTTGATGGGACTTGATTGGATGATAAGCTATTGATACTCTAAGTTGACCAACTTGCTTGCTTACTGATTTAGACTTTCAAGACTTTGACGATTAGGGTGTTCACTTTTGAAACTGCTAGAATTGCTTCTGACTGACTCACCAAAGGGTGACGATGATCATTGATTTATTAGGAATGATGAAAGTCACGGGTGAAAGCGAGATGAGATGGATGCATCATTTTGGATTTTTCAGATATTTTGAGGCTTTTTTTGGTATTTTTGAGATGTTTTGCAAATGTTTTTGGTATTTTTGAGATTTACGGTGAAGAGACTAACCTAAAGACCTATCCTAGAGGTCTCGGGAGCTGATCCATAGATTAGCCTTTCCTACGTTATACACGCAGAGACCACGTAGTTCGATTGATGATATACTTGACTCAATGATGAGATAGATGGGCAAACAAATTGCCATTTTATTGCGACGGACGCCTAAGGACTGACCTAAGATGTCTCAGGGGATGATCAAAGATCAACCGTGCCTACGTTCAAACTCAAAGATGACGTAGTTTGGACAAGGTGGAAGACTAACAAGACTCAATGATGATTTTTTTTTTTGAAGATTTTCTAAGATTTTTGACATGTTTTGATTTTTGATGAATTTTTTGAATGTTTTTGGATTTTTGAATGTCTTGGGAAGAGCACAAAAATATACACAAATTTGATCCAGTGCCAGTTTCAAGGACATGCCCCCAGTGTTAAGCGATAAACTACTTCAATAAAAGGCAGGAAAAACTGACCTAAGGAATATGCCAAGTAGTACTATGGTGGAATATGATATGGGCATCAGCTTAGGCTATGGCATGGATGCGAGCGGATGGGTGGATGGAGGATTAATGAAATGTGATGGAATGGATGAGTGAGTCATACAGATCCTAGTGGACGGGTAGTGTTTTATTTACACTTGGCACTTGTTTGCCAGGTTTTCACCAAGGTACTTGTCCAAAGCACCACCGAAGTGGTTTTCACTAGAGGATGATTTTTTCTTTACCGTTTTTCAATCCTTTTTTCTAATTTTTGTATTTTTATTTATTTATTTTTTATATTTTTTGGTTTTATACCTTGCAAGTTTTTAGGCATAATTTTTTTTGAGATGGGAGCTATTCAGAGGCTCCTACAGAGGCTCGCCTTCTGGTGTTGCTAATTGATATGCTCCTGATTTATAACTGGCTGTGATGACAAAAGGTCCTAGCCAGTTGGGTTCAAATTTTCCTTTGCTCTCGGGATTCGACACATTCTTTTGGTTCTTTTTTAACACAAGGTCACTAACTTGGAAGGTGTGTTGCCTGATCTTCTTGTTGTAGCTTCATTTCAAGCAATTCTGATAGACCTGTAAATGGTTGAGGGCATCCATGCATTGTTCATCTAGTAACTCCAGCTCATTCAGTCTTGTGACCCTGTATTATTCATTTGTGATGAGGTTTTGAAATGATATCCTTAGTGACAGGAGCTTGATCTTGATAGGGAGGATGGCTTCTGATCAGTAGACCAGGGAGAATGAGGTGGCACCTGTTGGCGTGCGGATATTGGTGCGGTAGGCCCATAAGGCAAGATTTAACTAGAGATGCCAGTCATGACCAGAGTCATTAACTGTTTTCTTAAGGATTTTCAGAATGGTTTTGTTGGTAGCTTCTCCTTGGCTGTTGCCTTGTGGGTAATATGGAGTGGAAAAGTGATTGGATTTAAAATTTTTTGCACAAGTCATGGGCAACCTGATTCTTGAAAGGTGTCCCATTATCAGAGATAATGGATTGGGGAACACCATATCGATAAATGAGATAGTTCAGGATGAACTTGGATATCTACTTTCTAGTGATGTAGGTCATGGGAATTACTTCGACCCACTTTGTGAAATACTTTGTGATGGTGATAATGAACTTGTGGCCATTGGATGAGGTGGGTGAGATATTACCTATGAGATCGAGCCCCCATTGCAAAAAGGGCCATGGTGTAACAATAGGATGTAATTCTTGAGTTGGTGCATGAATAAGGTCTCCATGCTATTTGCACTGTAGACACCTTCTGACAAAGTCATGTGCCTCTCTTTCCATTTTCAGCCAGTAGTACTCGATTCTTAGTAACTTCTTGGCCAAGGTCATACCACTCAAGTGTGAACCACACGTGCCATTATGTACCTCAGTCAGAGCAATCAGGGCTTCCTTAGGTTTTAAGCAACGCAATAGGGTTCCATCAATGCTTCTACGAAAGAGGGTTTCCCCTAGGATGACGAAATGTAAGGTCCTTTTGACAAAGGTTCTTTTGAGGTTCGGGGTAATATCGGTTGGGAGTACTCCTAGTCTTAGATAGGTGATGTCATGATACCAAAGATCACCGGGACCAATGGGTTCGCATGCATATTCTGACTCTGGTACCTTGAAAGTAGGTACAAGAAGCTGCTCTATCAAGAATTCATGTTTTGAGACATTGTGAGGGATATCCAGTAAGGATCCAATTGTTGCCATGGCATCAACTCCTCTGTTGTTAGCCCTCGGTATCTGCTCAAAAGTGATATCAATAAATGATTCTTTGAGGCTTTCTACTACCTTCTTGTATGGTGTGAGCTTATCATCCTTAGTTTGGTATTCACCATTGACTTGGTTGATAATAAGCTATGAATCCCCATAGACCTTTAATGCCATGATTCGCCATTGTGCCATAATTTTGAGACCTATGGTTAAAGCCTCGTACTTTGCAATGTTGTTGGTACAGGCGAATGCCAATTTGTAAGATCTTGGTATGTAATCCCCCTATGGGGTGATAAAGAAGACACTGGCTCCTGATCCATGTTGTGTGTGGGAACCATCAAAGTAGAGTTTCTAGTGATCGGCTATGCTGAGATTAAAGATGGACTCATTTGGAAATTCTGATATGAGTGGATTCTTTGCATAGATGGGAGCTTCTTCCAGTTGGTCCACAATAACCTATCCTTTGATTGCCTTTCGTTCCACATATTCAATGTCATACTCTGATAGTATCATGACCCAATTAGCCATCCTTCTTGTGAGCATAGCTTTTGACAGTAGATACTTTAAGGGATCTATCTTGGTGGTGAGTTTGATTTTGTGTGCTAACATGTAATGTCAGAATTTTTGTGAAGCAAACACTACTGCTAGGCAAGCTTTTTCGATAAATAAATAGTTTAACTCATGGCTAACCATTGTTTTGCTGATGTAATAGATATCTCTTTCTATCCCATTTTCATCGTGTTGAGCTAAAAGAGCACCCAAAGCTACTACTATTGCTGAGATGTATAAGATCAATGGTTTTCCTGCAATGGGTGGCATCAATATTGGTGGTGTGAGAAAATATTCTTTGATTTTACTAAATGTCTGATCGTATTTTTCATCCCATTTGTATGCTACTCCCTTGTGAAGTAGATGTGAATAGGCACTCTGTTTGTCCGCCAATTGCGCTATGAACCTTCAAATGGACTGGAGTCTGCCTTGCAATCCTCTAAGTTGTTTCAGTGTTCTTCGTGCTTCCATATCGAGGATTACCTTAACATTTGTGGGATCCATCTCTATTCCCCTCATCGATACTATGTATCCGAGAATTTTACCTGATTGTACCCCAAAGACACATTTCTTGGGGTTGAGCCTGACTTTATACTTCTCTAGTCTATCAAATATGTCACTTAGGGTTGCCATGTGGTTCTATTTCCTTTTTGATTTTGCCAACATTTCATCCACATAATCTTTGACAGTTTTGTGTATCATGTCATGGAAGATTAGTGTCATGGCCCTTTGATATGTAGCCCCTGCATTCTTTAGCCCAAATGGCATCATATTCCAGCAGTAAGTGCCCCATGGGCATGTAAATACCATTTTATGCTGGTCTTCTTTTGCAATCATTATCTAGTTATACCCCGAGAAGCCATCCATTAGTGATAGCATCTCAATTTTGGCTGTCATGTCCACTATCATATCAATGTTAGGTAGTGGAAAATCATCCTTAGGACATGCTTTGTTGAGGTCTCTGAAGTCTATGCAGATATAGATGCCCCCATTTGGTTTTGAAACTGGTACAAGATTGGATACCCATTCTGGATAGTTAATTGGGCGTATGAAGCCAACATCAGGGAGTTTCTATAATTCTACCTTGACTTGCAAGGCTATCTGGGGATGCATTTTTCTTAATTTTTGTCTTACTAGCTTCGCTCCAGGGTAAACAACCAAGTGATGAACCACAACTTCTAGATCCAGACCTGGAATTTTAGCATAGGTCCATGCAAAATTTACCTTCCTTTCCCTTATAAATGCTGCCAGTAGTTCTTGTTCTTCTATCAGAAGCGACTGAGCATAGAAAGTGATTTATGGTGTTGCCTCCATTCCTAAGTTGGCAAGATTACACTGCTCTACCAGGACTGCTGATTTTTCTTGATGCAGTGCAATAGGGGGGAGATTGAATCCTTCATCCTCTGATTTTTCTGATGCATCCTTTATTTTTACTATTCTATGGTTAGAGAGTGCCACAGTGTGATTTTCACTCAATAACTCTGAGCTTATTCTCGTTCTTTTTCTTTTGCGACTGAAGGACTCAATCGTCTCCTCGTAATATGCTTTACTATCTAATGTGATGTTGAAACCTACCTTGTGATCCCCACATGGAACTTTATTCCTTAGTCCCATGAATTTTGAGAGGGCCTCATCATTTTTGAATGAGTCTAGAATTAGCGGTCCTCATTGGTCATAATCAGTGAGTTGAGGGTATACTAAGTTGATTTTGTGGGTTTGTTGGTTTGACTTAGCGGGTGAGGCACTAATCATTAGCAAGGAGGAATACTCAAAGAGCATGGGAAGGCCTGCTATTGTATCATCATCATCACTACTAGAGCAAACATTAGTTACATCAAAAGTGAAATTGTCTAGTAGGATACCTGTGCATATGGGTGGTCTAAGGGTGGTTGTCGATACTTGAGGAGAGGACCTGACTGCCCTAATGGGAGTACCTCTGCCATGTATGGTTATACTCGGGGAGTTCATCCAAGGCCAAGGTTTCTCATTCTTCTTTTTGCAATGATGAGCTCCAGCCGTCCATCACTGTTCCTTCCAAGGCTTTCGTTTCTATTGTAGCCCATGCCAAGCATTATTTGTAGCCCTCTGTTAGCTTCATCCATAGGTAATGTGGGTGTGGGTTCTGCATCACGGTATATTGTGCTTGAAATATCTTCCTCACCAACATTTTCATGACTTAGGTCTCCCCAATGGCGAAATCTAGAGGGGCCTGCCCTAAGGGTGTGGACAGGTGTTTCAGTTGATCGAGGTTGCCCATGTGACCTAGGAGATTGTGGTAACTCTCGTACAACAAATGCACTCTTCTTCATTCTGTAGTCTCCGCATCTATTGTCCTAGATCATGAGTTTGATGTCAGATATATCAAGGATGGTGGGTGTCTCTGTTGCTGAAGTGGAGGCAAGGTTAGATGGGTCAATGTATGCAATGGATGGGCCTTCATCATTTTTCGGCACTTGGGGGATCTTATAAAACTTGGCTTCCAAGTTTTTGCAGTAGGCGAATGGTTCAGGATCCCCATGTATAGTGACCTCCTCATTTTGGTACAAGAATTTGATGCATTGATGGTATGTTGAGGCCACTGCTTTCATTGTGTGGATCCATGGACGTCCTAGGAGGATGTTATAGGATAGGTCAAGGTCAAGGACCTGACAGGTAGTCTCCATGGTTGTTGGTCCCACTTGGATTGAGATTTTAATAGTGCCTTGAGACACTCTTTCTTGATCATCATATTCCCTTATAGTGATGCTCTTGTTCTTGTTAATGGAATCCTCGGCAAATCCAAAGTTCTTTATAAGTTTGAGAGAGCAAATGTTAAGGCCTACACCTCCATCCACTAGGACCCTTTTAACTTTCTTTTTGTGGATCAACACTTGAAGGTGAAGTGCCCGATTATGAGATGGCTAGGGGGGGAAGTCTTGATCGGAGAATGTAAGGAGATTCGGGGTGACGATATTACAAACCATAGCCTAAAACTATTCTGTGTCAAGGGTGGCAGAGATGGTGGATGCCGCTAATGCTTCATCAAGAATTAGCTTATGGGCAGCATAAATTTCTAATAGTTCAATGATGGAGATTTGTGTGGGGGTTCTCTTCAGCTGGTCGATGACGTTATAGTTGTAGGGAATGACCTTTGTATTTGAAATGGGGGTCTTAGATGGTTGTGGTGCCCCTGCAATGGTGACCTTTCTGCCATGTGTGGTGACTCCACAGTTGGTGTTGGCGCCTTTGGAATTAATGACCGTGACCATTTCATCGACACATGCGACTATCTCTTCATATACTAGATTAGAACTAGCATATTTTTTCTTGCCTTTGTTGTTCCCTTGACTACTTGCTTAATTATGATTTGGCATCGGATTTGTGTATATTTTCAGATCTTGATTCCCAGCTAGTTGTTCAAAGTTTATGATCTTGTCTTTGATGAGGTCTTGGATGATATTCTTCAGCCTCATGCAATTTGTGATCATATGTCCCTTGATCTTATGAAAGTCACAAAGGAGGTTTTCATTATACCATGGCAGTTTGGTCATGGGATCCATGTATTTCTTGGAGTTTGAGACTTTGATTAGGTTTTCCTTGATCAAATTATTCATTATGGACTCAATGGATTCCCCAAGAGCTATGAACTTCCGCGTAGGAGGGTATTTGCCTCGGGGGGGTGGTCCTCCTTGATTGCCCAAGTTATTTATTTGGTTGGTGGGAAGTGGTTGTTGTTGTGCTACTACTGCATTAGTTTGCACATTATTGCGATTATGATTTTGTGGCTGGTGATGAGTTTGGGTATTTTGTTTAGGAGCACTTATGACCACTTTAGCATCAACCACGCCATCATTTGTGATATTTTTGTTCCTTGACCATGTTTGAGGTTTATCATTATAATTTTTGGATGAGCGGTTATCTTGTGGTGGAGTAAATGTTGATGTGCCTTCTCGCACAGTAAGGGCTCTTTCGATGTTGAGCGTATTTGGGATCAATTGATCATATGATGTGATGCATTGCATTTTTATAGAACGCCAAGTTTTCATCCAGATTAGATATGATCGTGTAAACTTGTTGTTCTTCTGGCATGGTCCACTTGCTCCGATTGGCCTTGAATCGCCATCTTTGCAAGAAGGATGAGAATAACTCTCCTTTTCCTTTTTTGAGCATTGATAGTTCTTCCAAACTAACATCTGTACCCATGTTGAAAGCATAATTTTTAAGGAATGCTTCCACAATTTCCTGGAATGTTTTAATGCCTGTGGGTAGATGAGAAAACCATTCCATGGCAGGACCAGTCAGACTTCGGGGGAAGAGTCACATTAGATATGTGTCATCGTATGCGACCTCCATGCAATGCACCTAAAATTCACTGACGTGATTTTCAGGGTTTCCCGTCCCATTATACTTATCGAATTTGGGGATCTCAAATCCCTTTGGGAATGGTACCATTTTGATAATTCTTTCAAATGGATAAGGGCACAAGTTTCTTGGTGTTTTGGTTGTTTTTCCTACTTGGAGATCGAACACCTGCTGCGAGAGCAGTTTGATTTGCATTATGACATCATTGTGTGGATCGGGCGGTGGGATAAATGTGTTTTGAGGTGTTTGGGGTGTTTGATTAGTGGGAGGGGTACTGGTGGGAGTTTGTTGCAAGCTCTACTGTGCATTCAAGGCCTACTGATATGCTTGCATCTGCATCAACAACGCCTTTTGTTGATCTTGTTGCTGTTGTTCTAATAAATCTTGTTGTTGGTCCATCTATTGCTATTCCCATAAAGCTTGTCATTGGTCTGGCTGCTATTGCGCTAACAAAGCTTGTTGCTGGTTGAGTTGCTGTTGCGCCAACAAAGCTTGTTGTTGCTCGAGCTGCTATTGTGCCAACAAAGCTTGTTGTTGCTCGAGCTGCTATTGTGCCAACAAAGCTTGTTGTTTGGCTTGTTGCTATGCTTGAAAGTCTTGCAGGGATTTCTGGTAAGATTGCTGATGGATCACTTGCAGTTGTGCTCGGTATTATACTTTCCCCTATTGAGCCTGGTATTGGGCTTTATTTTGAGCTTGCACCTGTTGGGTTGCTTGCATGGCCTATGCGACTTGCTAGGCTTGTGCAGCTTTTTGGGCAGCTAGTTGTTCTTGTGCTTGCTGAGCAACTTGTTGGTTTGTTTTGAGTACCCTTTGATGATTGTCTTTCTGAATGGTTTGGATCAGGGTGATGAATGAATTCATCACGTTAGTTTTTGGTGGGATTGGTGGTGGATTGGGAATGGTGCTAACCATTGTGTTGGGTGAAAGGGTTGTGTTGGTGGTTGGGATTTGAGTTGTTGGAGGTGTGGTTGAGATGTTCAGTCCTTGAGAAAGTATGTTTTGAGAGATTTGAGGACCGACTGATGTATTGGTTGTGGTGGCTTGAGTGGTTGCCACTTCTTGTTGTGATGCTGCCAGCAAAAGGAGAGGATTCAATATGATGCTCAGATTGCCTGGATTTGAGAAACTAGCGGTGGGTAGGGGGGAAGACCCAATCCAAGAGGTGATACAAGTGTGAGTGGTAATGGAGGAAAATATGGTATGCTCCCCTAGAAGGAGAACGGGTCTGTGACTCCTGCTGTTCCAAACAAACCACCTTCTCCTTATGGTAGAGAAGTTTGTATGTTTGATAGATAGGCCAGTGTTGCATGGAATGAGGATGAATCCATGGGGTTGTGGAAGGTGAGTGGGATGTATGGGCATGATGGATTCACAAGGATAGAGTTATCCAGTGTGGTGTTGACATTTACCTCTTTGTTTTTTACAAGGCAATGCTTTTGTAACTCATGAAACATTGCACTTCCCTTGTTTACAATTGGTGAGGTTGGTGTGATTGTCGATATGGTTTGAGGCATTTCTTGAGTGATATTTGGAGTTGACATTGGAGATGTGTTTGTAAGAGGCATGTCCATAATAGTACCTACGTCAAGGTTAGAAGGGAACTGGACCCCTCCTTCCATTAACGTGCGTAAGTATTTAAACATGGAATTGACAATTTTATGATTCTCTGGATTTTGAACCATTTCTAGCATTTCTGATTGTGTCATTCCCAAGTCCTTGTTTGTGATGTCCTCTTCATAGCCTTCCTCTTGAGGATTTTGTGATGGTAGAGAAGAGCTACTTGGGGGATTGCTTGATCCCGCAAGGTTTACTTCAGTGGTTACTTGTCCTAAGTCACTGGAAGTTGATATTTTGTTGATGTTTTCCATGTTCCTCTTGTGTTGTGATCTTGTTTGGACCATAAAAATAGGCATCGTTTGATCTTAATCTTTAGGCCCAAAAGAGAATAACTAGGGAATTCAAAGGGTCAAAAGAGGGTGGTGATGATGATGAGATAAATGAACGAAGTGAATGAGTGAAACCTTTGAAGAAATTTTTAGGGGTTATGCTAAACTTTAAGGATTGGATTGATTGTGATAGTTTGACTAGGTGTATTAAGTCAAACAAGATGGTAGTGAACTTGTAAACCCTAGGAAGTTGTGTTATCCTAGGGAAAAATCGCACAAGAGGATGGATTGGCTAAGTGTGTTAAGCCAACCAAGGTGATCATTAAATAGTAGACCTCAGGAAGTTGCATTATCCTAGAGGCAATTTTGTTCAAGAGATTTGACTATTTGGCTAGGTGTATTAAGCCAAGATAGAGTGATGCTGATTTAGCCTTTAAGTTTAGCATGAATGATTTTTCTAAAGTTCTCAAAAGTTTGATGATGGGATGAGATTTTATTGATGGAGACATGGATGAGAGTGATGACTTTGATCCTAGACTTTGACCTAGACATGACTCTTTTTTACAAAAACCTCGGTATTAAAGAACATGCTATACTTCCTATGTGAGGAAAGCAAACCTTTCAAAAAGCTCAGGATTTTGTTGATAATAGAATGCATTCAAACTTGGATTATTCCTTGAAGCCTTCTTATAGAAATTGTACACTAGTCTTTCTCTAACTTCAAGGAGCATTTCAAGACGTTTTTTGTGGGATTTTAGACTAATCCTTTTGAATCTTGGTTTTGGGATTTTGTTTTTTCGGGAAATCATTTGAGACAACACATGTGAGGTCCAATTTTTCTTTTATCTTTCCATAGTGAATTCCTTTTACCAAAAGCACATTCTTGATTATTGTTCAAACTGCATGTCTAATGTCCCATTTTATTTCCATCCCACAAGGTCCATTATGTGGAAATCAAGGAAATTACGGCAAAATTTTCCTAGGTTGACCTTAGTGAAAACAAATGATGATAAAATCCAAGAACTTAGGAACCTCCAAGGATATGATCCCTAGGGAAAGCAAGACTACTTAGATTCATCAAAGGATATTTGTTTCCTCCAAGGGGTTTGAAATTCTAAGCTCTTTGTGAATGTTTGTTTTTCAATTTTTTTGAGGACCAAGCAATGTATTTTTTAATTCCAAGCACATGTACAACCCTAGGATGAAGAGACATTATTTTTCTGGGTTCCCACTTGGATGAATCTAGTTGCACATATTTTGTGCAGATGACTAGATGCTTGACCACACAGGCTCCCCCTTATAGTGCACACACTTCTCAAGTCAGCCAAGCATCAATACCAATGAATATCCCATGGAATACTTTTCATCTCTATAAAAAAACCACATGTATAACATGGGGCAACTTCAAAGGACATGACCTTTTGCACCAACAAAATAGATAAGGATTTTTCCTCTAAACAAAAGTTTGTAGTAAGGGAATCTAGTTTAGGGGGTGCAATGATAAAATACTTGTGAGAGATCTCCGAACCCTTAGAACAAGGGCTTTACGCATCATAAAGATACTAGGGGAGAGTTATATGCACCGCTTCCCATTGTCCATGGCTTTCACCATGAACACAAATTTATATAGCAGTTTGGAAGAGCTTGTCTTTAGCCCATTACTGCTTGAGTTGTTCCCTTGAGGTGAGTACTTTTTCCCACCAAGGAAGAGCCTCTAAAGGTATACAATAGCGAGTAAGTGCATTCGTAGTTCAATCATATTTGTTTGCATGAACAAAGAGAGAACACAAAAAATGCCTTTTTCTCACACTAGACAAGTTTTGTTCAATTTTAAACCCAAAAAGAAGTGTGGAGGTAATCCTTTTGACAACTTAATATCACAAAAATAATTCTGATTCTCAAGATCGCCATGAGGCGCGAGAGAAGCAAATATTCCTTTTAAATGATATTACTTTGTGAAAAGGATTACAAAACATAAAAAATACACATGTTCATTTTAATCCTCAAAGTAGAAAATGAGTTCCTTTTATAGCAACAAATTTGAAGTGTGAGAGTTGCCTTGTTCAATTTTTAAACCTCAAACCAAATCTAGTAGATTGTTTCTAGGTTCTTTTTAAGCCTTTTGCAAACTTTTGAAAAAAGAAATTTGTTTGTTCTTTTTAAAACCCAAAGGAAAATTTAGTGTTTCTAAGGCATGAAAGTAAACAAATTCCTTTTAAAAAATCCTTTAAAAAGTGTTTAAAAACACTTTGTGTATGATGAAAATGATGCCATGATGAAACCTCCCATTTTTATTTCTCCCTTGTTCTAACCTGCAAACTGACAAAAACTAGAGAGCACAAAAACAACAAACAGGTTAATTAGTTAGAAAATCTAAAAATTCAAAAAGCACATGTTAAAATTTAAACTTTGACTATTTTCCACAATGAAGTTAGCCGGTGTGGTGCAGTTTGGAACATATGTGACTCTATATAGTGTTGTGTGTTTGACTGGGTGCGACGCTCTGCAGAAACAGAGACTGCGGGTGTGGCGCAGTTTTGCAAGCGACACAGTTTGTAATTAAAATCCACGGTAGAGTTGGCCAAATTTGAATTTTTTTGAGCGGGAACGCGGGTGTGGCATAGTTTGGAAAAACATCGGTGTGATATGGTGCCATGCCTGCAAATGTGGCACAATACAGAGTCGTGAGACTAGGTGTGATAGAGTTTGAAACTAGTGGATCCGTGACAGAGTTTGCAATTTCAAAAACCAGGCGTGGGAAACAGATGCAGCAGAGTTTGGAAAATATGCGGCGCAATATAGCGCCGCTCCTACGAATGCGGAACAATATAGAGTAGTGGACCTGTAACCTACAAAAAAAGAAGTGAAAACCATGGAATTTTTTAGAAAACGTGATTGAAAATTGCTCAAGCCCTCCTTCTAGCGCCGAAATGTGTACCCCTAAACCTGCAATTGCACAAGAACAACAAACAAATCAAGATGTTAGATCAAATGCAAACAAGAATGAAGGATTCCCCATGAAATCCATCTACTAAATTTAAACTAGGAAAGATGAAGAACAAAATATGAAAAAGCATGTAAATCCTAATTAAGTGAGAAAACTAGAGATCCCATGGGGGAATTGGTGCCAATTGAAGTGTTGAAATTGGCCCTTTCCCAACTCCTAAATCGCAATGTTGATGTGTAGATTGATCAAATCTCTCTAATGAGATTTGAGCATAAGCTAGCTATGAATTGTGAAAATGATGAATGCTTGAGTAGAAATGGGAAAAATTATCTCTCAATGTGAAGAGAGCAACTTTGCATGAAATTGTGGATGAAGAATGAGGAGAGAAGTCTCCAATTTATAGATTTGAATTTGGAAGAAAGGGAAAGATTTGGGCAATGTGGGAAAAAATTTCACCCAATGGCCAAATACCACTTGTCACCATGTGAATGGTCGATGCTTGTGCAAGTTTTGATCAAAGTGCCCATAAATGTATAAATTTGAATTTTGAAAATGTTGAAATGACAAGGTGGAGAGAGAGTGAAATGGAGTTATGACCACTTGGCTCAATGCAAAAGGACTTGTTGGATGAAATAAATGCCTTGTTGGAAGGACTAAGTCCACTTGGATTCAAATTCAAACTTGAGGGAATATTCCCTTTTGATGCCATGTGAGGGAAAAT
Source organism: Sequoiadendron giganteum (assembly GCA_007115665.2). Taxonomy (NCBI): domain Eukaryota; kingdom Viridiplantae; phylum Streptophyta; class Pinopsida; order Cupressales; family Cupressaceae; genus Sequoiadendron; species Sequoiadendron giganteum. Next base: position 315,644,093 of record CM021110.1, read on the forward strand.
AGAGATTTAATAAATGAATTAAATCTATTTTCATGTGCAAGTTGCATCTCTAGAGGATTTTAGTGATAGGGATTAAATTAATCAAGATTTTGATTAATTTAATGAGGGATTAGATGATTTGATAATTTTGACTCAAATTGATTAGTTGATTTAAATCAGAATTGAGAGGAAATGATTAATTAAATAAATGATTTTGATTTATTTAACTAAGTGGGAAAACATTAGATTAAATCAAATAAGGTTTAATTTATTTAATTTAATAAGAGGACTTTAGAGACTTTAATCAAATAAAATGATTTATTTAATCAAACAGAGATATAAGACTAATTAAATTAAATTGATTAATTTAATCAATAGAGGAGAAAGACTTAATCAAATAAATAATGATTTATTAAATTAAGAGACAAAAGATGATGAAAAGCTGAGAGTATGATTTAGGAGGAAATGTCATTAGTAATCTGGATCAAGTGTGCCGAACCAAATTGTATATCTTCCATGTCTACAATCATATAATGAGTGTTTAAAATTTACATAGGTTCCTTTCATATATATGCAAGGTAGAGAAGTAGTAAGGTAGAAAAAATGATTGAATGCCCCTCCCAAGATGAAACACTTGTGAGCTCACTTGACAAGTGTGTGAGCAAGTGACAATTATGTATGTACTAGGTGTCTTAAATGATGAGGACACATGTATCAGGCACATGAGGTGAGAAAAATGTTGGTAGTTGTTGTCATTAATGTCAACACTAATTTTTGGTTGTCTTTGATGTCAACCCTTGATGGAGATTGTTGTATGGATTGGTAGTGGGTGTTATTGATGCCAACATTGATTGGTGAAGATTGCTACACATGTTTGTGAGATTGTTGGTAGCTAATGTCAAAATTGATTGTTGGCTATCTTTGATGTCAACACTTGATGAAGATTGTTATATGTTTGGCAATGGTTGATGATCTTGTTGTCGATAGCTGATCACAACACTTGGTTAATTGTTTGTGGTTGAAATTGTTGTTAGAACTTGAGAAGTAAGAGAGATTTTTGGTATTTTATGTCTCTCACATGTACATGGTGAGAGATTATTGCAGTGTTTGTTTCTTAGCATTGGTGGTCATTGTTGATAACATTAGGTTGGGTTAACCTTAATGTATGAAGATTCTTGCTGAAGTTCATGATTGGATGTCATGCCTTGTTGAAGTTCATGGTTGGATGTCATGCCTTATCTAATGTTTTTTAAATTTCATGATTGGATGTCATGCCTTATCTAATGTTTGTTAAAGTTCATGGTTGGATGTCATGTCTTATCTAAGAAGTATTGAGTATGATTTCTGTTAGTAGAGTTGGTTTCATAATGATATATTAAGATGAAGATTATAAGCATTAGAAGTATTGTTGACAGTGGAGATATGTTGTTGAAGGTCTAAATTATGTCTTATGCTCTCTCTTGATGTTCCTAATGAAGCACACATTTTTGAAATAAAGTTTTGATCTCTGCAAGTTGCTTAAGTGGTTTTTTTCTTGGAAGATGCATTGATGTCTGTTTGAGAGAATACTCTACATTTATCAGTTGTTAAAGATTTGGTCTTGTGGTTTGGGGCTCAAAGTTAGTGTTTTGTGGATGTTGTGCTCCTATATTTTCAGGTCACTAGTGTTTCCGAGCAGATTTCTATGAATTGTAGAAGGTTGGTAGTGTTGTTTGTTTGGATTGGTCTGAAAAATTCTCTATATTTCTCTGCATTCATGTCTCTACTCCTACAACTTGGTGAATGTGTTTTCAATGTCTGTGAGGTATCTTAGTTCTAATTTAATGTATTGAAGTAACCTACAAGTTGATATGTTAATGTTATATCCTCTAGTTATGTATCTTGTACTTCCTGAATAAAGTATTTTGTTCTTGTTTGGTATACGATGGCTATTGGTGGTATGATAGTATGAAGAAGTTTCTAGAAGTATTTGTTGGATGTTCATGGAATATCCCTATGTGATCCACACATTTCTGATTGGCCTCTTTAGTGTTGCATTGTGTCTTGAGTTTGCTTTCTAGGTTATTTGTAGATATCTAGCTAATAGGGCTTGTTCCTTTGCTTGTGCCATGTGCTTGGGGGTTTGTGCCAACAATTGAAGATGTGTTAAGATGTTTTTGGGTCCTGAACTATCTTCGTTAGAACCTATTTGAGTAAATTCAATTGGAAGAATGTTTTTGAGCCGATTGGTTATGTGCTTCAAAGTCTCATCTACAAGTTTCCTTGATGATGACTTATATTGATGTGCACCAGTGTGTGAATTGTTTTGGATCACATTGGAAGATGTAATAAGTTTGTTTTTGGTCCTCTACATCTTTGGGATAGGACCATATTATGATTTGGTTGCTGACTTGTTTGAATTCATTGTTTATCTTCTTCTTGGTTGACCTAATTGAAGTTTTGAAGTGTTGTGGTGGATATAAATGCAAGATATTTTTAGATGCAAAATGCTAGATAAGTGTACAAGTGTTCAAAAAAGGAAGTGTGGATTGTATTTGAATATCTCATAGAAGTGTAAAAGTGTGAAAGAAAAAATCAAATGTGCTATAATGCCTTAGTCAATAGAGTGTTATGTTGAAAAATATTGTAATCTTTCTCTAAATCTTTGTATCCTGCTCTGAGATAGTGAATCTCATCATATCCTTGTCTCTTTTGCTTGAAGTTATATTAGTTTTAGCTCAAAAAGTCATTTGTATCTTTCTCTAAGTTAGTATGTCTTAGTTTTCAAGTCCTTTTTGGTAGTGAGCCTTTATATTATGAGTTGACTCTCACCATGTTTTTTCCCCATTGCGTTTTCGATGCAAATCTGGTGTCATATTATGGATGTGTGTTCTTGTCTATTTTATCATTACTGCTGATCTAATTAGAGCTATAATTTATATATCTTTGATTGCTGAAGTTGTTGAAACTTTATACTATTATATCCTTCTGTACTACTATTTTGTTTAAGTGTTTTAATTTTGTTAAGTGCTAGAAAGTTAAAATTCTAGAAGGGCTTAAGTTTTTGAGTAGACTGATTCACCCCTCTCTTAGTCTTCGAGTGTGTTCAACAATTGTTATCAAAGCCAAGTTCCTTTGAAGAAGATTAACAACTTGAGGAAAAGATACAAGATGGATCATGATGGTTCATACAAGTGCCCTAGGTTTTATGGGACTAATTATGATTTTTGGAAATTGAGAATGGAAGGACACCTAAAATCTCTAAGGTTTGGTGTTTGGGAATTAGTCAATGGGGTGGGTGCATGGAAATGAGTAGCAATTCCGTGGACACCTTTCAATTTTATTTTGAAAAGCAATTACGTGAGCATGTTATAATGTGCGCCATGCGCACGTTATAATGCGCTTGCGTTATTGCTTGTTAAAAGCAAAAAAAAGTGAAAAACAGTCATTGTTATTTCGACTATTTTTTTCTTGCAGCTGTGGCCAAAACCCCCATACTTACGCACTCACGTTCTATGAGGAGAAATTCAACAAATTTTTTCACCAACAATTTCTATTTCTTCGCAATGATGGTGCCACGACGACGAGGAGATGTGAGAGGTAAGGATTTTGTGGTTTTTGTTTTGAATTAGTTAGTTTTAGGTTGAATTTGATATATATTTGTTTTAATTTTTAGGAGATGCAAATCAACCTGCAAACCCTCAAGATCCTCAATAGGAAGACCAATCAAATCCTCAAGATCAAAATCAACCACAACAACAACCTCCTCCACCAATCACTCAACCCCCTCCTGGCACTCACCAAAATTTAAAGAGTGAAATTGAGAATAACAAAAAAAAAATTGAGGATTTGATCAGTAGGTTGAGTGATCCAAATGGTTCAACCACAAAAAGAATGACCCTAGCAAATTCATTGAAAGATATGGTAAAAAATGTAGATTCAATTAGCAAACAAATAACTGGATGGCAAGATAAGAGGCAGTCGACTACGAATTATTATGCAAATAAAATATCATACAAAGATGTAAAGGATTTAAAAATTACAAAAGGTGATTTGTGCTCATTATTCACCGACCCATGCACAAATCAAAATCTTACCCTCAATGCGAAGAAGTTTCCTATCCATTGGTGCCACCACCAACAGATTAGGGACCGACTTTACAATAGGTGGTACATGGTCTTCGATTACCCACCGTGCAAAAATTGTGAGGTCCCACAATATTTCCTAAGGAAACTATACAGTGAGTTCATATTGAACAAAATCCCAAATTATTTTGATATGAGGGATTTCCAAGGGAGAGGTGGGGGGTCAGCTTAGGATAGACCTGGTGCACAACCAGATCCTACATGACAAGGTAGACGAGCTCTCGCTAGGCCACCTCATGAGCACATTGTTATGCCTTCCATCGTGAAGGAAAGTGCTGACATAGAGACATTGCAGGTGATCAGTACTTTGACCTAGAGTGTCATCCATCATACTAGCCCTATTCTACAATGCCATCTAGGGGAGTCTTCAAGTGGTGGTCGTCGAACACATGTGTGTCAATCTTGCGGGGCTACTTGTTCATATGACCCCACCGACACTCAGGAGACTGGTACATAGGATCCGTCTATAGTTATGGAGATGGAGAGGGAAGCTAACATTTTGCATGAGGCATATGGCATTGATAGTCAGGTAAAAGTTAGTGCATGTTCATTGAATTTAATTTCTTAAATTTTGATTTTGAAATGCAAGATTAACTAAAAATATTTTATGATTTTAATAAAATTGCAGTGTCATAGTGTTGAGACTGGATATACCGGCCCCCCACCAACTTATTTCTGCAGTACACTTATCGCTGGGGTATGTAACTAGTAAACAATTATAAATTTATTGCATGTTAATAGCATTGTTTTACGAATGGTAATTTAATATGCAATTTTGGATGTTGAACAAACTAATATTGGAGGTTTTGATGGAACACTTCCTAGTGGCAGTGGATTTACTCAAACCTACATGGAGGTAATAGAATAAAGAGTTTAACTAATGAATCAAGTACTTAATAGATTTGTGTAGTTTATATGCACATCGTTGATTACGTTGAATAATTTGTTGGTTTATTTTCAGATGATGCAAGCTGAAACACCTATGAATGTGACGAGGGAAATGGATATTGGTGTGTCATCTTCTATACAATCCTAGATGCCTCTGATAGGAGAGGTATGAGGAAAATTAGTAAATTTCAATTTACATTTGTTGTTATAGATGTTAGTTAGTGAAAAATCAAACCATTATTGATTCACGTAGTTTAATTTCTATTTGTATGGTATATACAGGGCTTGAGCATGCCTAAGCATGGGCGTGAGAATATTTCCCCCGTGGAGAGAGATCATGAGATGGCGGTAAGTGATTATTTTGTCAAATATATCATTTTTTATAATGTAATTTCTATATATTCATGTCTTTACTTCTTATTGTAACAGTTAAAACTTCACAATGAGCTAAACACTAGGAGGAGCAGCAGGAGCACTCCTCGAGTGCAACAAAAATGAGTGACAGACCTATCGCCATCCAATCAAAAAGGAAAAGGAAATAATTTATTTCCAGGGCACGGAGAGCAATGAATTTTGATTCCAGAGCCCTTTGTTGTATGCCTACATGGCAATTTTGTACATATTTTTATTGTACATATTTGACATTGTATGCCTATATGGGATTCTCGTAAGCCTATATGGCTATTTTGTACATATATTTCATACTTATATCGAAATATATTGATGTATGCCTACATGACTATTTGGTTAATACAAATATCTTTTATCGATGCCTGTCCATATTTGCATTCTAAATTGATGGTTCAATAGATATGAGTTATGTGTTTTCAAGTGTATACTTTACAACTTTACAACTTATATGTATACTTTATGATTTACGTGCATTCGAATGTATACTTTGTGGCTTACGTGTTTTCATGCATATACCTTGTATTCGTGCATATACTTTGTATTAATTTGTCTATACTATGTATTCATGTGTATAATTTTTGAGGCTTACGTGGTTTTGAGTACTTTTGCTTCCCTTATTGACATGTACATGCTTGAATTATTCATGTGTATAATTATTAATGCGTGTGCCCTAGCATTGATCATTGTTGTCTTTCATGATTTGTCTTGAATATTAATTGATTGATGCTAAACAACTTTATCTAAAAGAAAAAAACATGTTTACAATTGGCATTCCATGAAATGATTTATAAAAATATTCCAATATGTTCTTTATCTAAAAGCTGGAGGTCATACCAAGTACGAGATCAACAAGTTTGTATTAAAAATCTAAAAAATAGAGAAAAATGTGAATAATTCTTATTATATATTCTCCAAAAGTTCATCAACAACCTCCATTCGAGCCTCTCAAGGATTTACATAGTGTTTTACACCCTTGTCTAACTAATCCATGCCCTCAACTAACTAAAAACCAACTTTCAAAACAAGTAACCGTTGCATTTCAAATTTGTTGCTTTAAGCAACTTATAAATTTGCAACTTTAGACTCCTCCAACCTAATGAGTACATCTAATGACCTATAAAACCACACAAATGGCATACAAATAGCCTTATTACATCGAAAAAACTCCATTCTTTCACAATCATATACAAATTCACAAATTTGCCTTCAAAGGCTAGGAAGACAACTTCTAGTGCAAGATTGAAATTTTCACATTTTTTATCACTAGAAACAAAAGTCACCCTAAAACATACCTAATGATCTTAATTGATCTTATTCAAGACAAAGCATGCTCAAAGTACCCACAACAACCTATTGACCAACCTGTTCACCATCAAATAATCACTAAAACCACTGAACTAGACCTTCTTCATCAAATGGAGGAACAAGGTGCTCTGCACCAATGATCATATGTTTTTTGTGTGGAATACTCAAACTTCTCAACCGTTGTTTGTATGTTTTTCTTTTCTAGTGTTTTGCATGCCATAATAAGGGATCAAGCCGATTGAACACAAGTCAGATCAATTCCACATGTTTGGGTGAGAAAGAGGACCATATATAGCGTAAACCTACCTATTGGGACGCATTGGAGCAGTTAGTTTGGTCACACGAATTACAAAATGAAAGTTGCGCCACTTTGCAACTTTGCACAACTTGAATTTGACACTTTTTCTATCAAGTGAAAATCCATCGCCACGGGAAAACCACTCCAAGATAGCAAAAACTAAGAGAGGTTTTTGTAAAGGGGCCCAACGCAATCCTTGAGGATTAGATGAGAAGTTTCTAAGCATCATGGTATCCGAGTAATAGCATGCTGAAGGTTGCAACCATTTTGCACTTTGGACCCTTAAGGGATCGATCCGATGGAACGTAGCTCGGAGCGATTCCGCATGTTTCGTTGTGAAAGAGGACCATGCCTAGCATAAACATACCTATTTGGATGCATTGGAAAAATCTACTTGGTCACATGAGTTGCAGAGCGAAAGTTGCACCACTTTGCAACTTTACATAGCTTGAATTTGTCACTTTTTCCATCAAGTGAAAATTTTCCACCACAGGAAAACCACTCCAAGATAGCTGAAACCAAGAGAGGTTTTTGTAGAGGGGCCCAACACGATCCTGTAGGATCAGATGAGAAGTTTCTAAGAATCACGGTATCCAAGTAATAGCATGCTAATGTTTGCAATGATTTTGCACTTTGGACCCTTAAGGGATCGATCTGGTGGAACGTAGCTTAGAGCGATTCCACATGTTTCGGTGTGGAAAAGACCATGCCTAGCATAAAAATACCTATTTGGATGTTTTGGAGTAGTTAGTTTGGTCACACGAGTTGCAGAGAAAAAGTTGCACCACTTTGCAACTTTGCACTGCTTGAATTTGACACTTTTTCCATCAAGTGAAAATTCACCGCCACGGGAAAACCACTCTGAGATAGCCAAAACTAAGAGAGGTTTTTGTAGAGGGTCCCAACGCAATCCTATAGGGTTAGACATGAAGTTTCTAAGCATCACGGTATTCGATTAATAGCATGATGAAGTTTGCAGCCATTTTGCACTTTAGACCCTTAAGGGATCGATCTGGTGGAACATAGCTCAGAGCGATTCCGTGTGTTTCGGTGCAAAAGAGGATCATCTATAGTGTAAAAATATCTATTTGGACGCGTTGGATTAGTTAGTTTGGTCACACGAGTTGCAGAGCAAAATTTGCACCACTTTGCAACTTTGCACAACTTGAATTTGACACTTTTTCCATCAATTGAAAATCCGCCACCACGGGAAAACCACTCCGAGATAGCCAAAAATGAGAGAGGTTTTTGTAGACGGTCCCAACAAAATCCTATAGGATTAGAAAATAAGTTTCTAAGTGTCATGGTATCTAATTAATAGTAGGTTGAATTTTGCAGCCATTTTGCACTTTGGACCCTTAAGGGATTGATTCGGTGGAACATAGCTCAAAGCGATTCCGTGTGTTTTGGTGTGAAAGAGGATCATGCCTAGCATAAAAATACCTATTCAAACATGTTGGAATAGTCTGCTTGGTCACACGATTTGCAGAGTGAAATTTGCACCACTTTGCAACTTTGCACTGCTTGCATTTGACGCTTTTTCCATCAAGTGAAAATCTGCCACCACGGGAAGACCCCTCCAAGATAGACGAAACCAAGAGAGGTTTTTATAGAGGGGTCCAACATGATCCTATAGTATTAGATGAGAAGTTTCTAAGCATCATGGTGTTCGAGTAATAGCATGCTGAAGTTTGCAACCATTTTGCACTTTGGACCCTTAAGGGATCGATCCAGTGGAATGTAGCTCAGAGCAATTCCGCGTGTTTCAGTGTGAAAAAATACCATGTCTAGCATAAAAATACATATTCAGATGTGTTGGAGTAGTTAGTTTGGTCACACGAGTTGCAGAGAAAAATTTGCACCACTTTGCAACTTTGCATTGCTTGAATTTGACACTTTTTCCATCAAGTGAAAATTCGCCGCCACGGGAAAACTACTCTGAGATAGCCAAAACCGAGAGAGGTTTTTGTAGAGGGTCCGAATGTTATCCTGTAGGATTAGACGAGAAGTTTATAAGCATTACGATATTTGAGTAATAGCATGCTAAAGTTTTCAGCCATTTTGCACTTTGGACCCTTAAGGGATCGATCCGGTGGAACATAGCTCAGAGCGATTCCACGTGTTTAGGTGCAAAAGAGGACCATCCCTAGCATAAAAATACCTATTCAGATGCTTTGGAGTAATTAGTTTGGTCACTCGAGTTACAGAGCAAAAGTTGCACCACTTTGCAACTTTACACAACTTGAATTTGACACTTTTTCGATCAAGTGAAAATCCGCCGCCACGAGAAAACCACTCCAAGATAGCCAATACTGAGAGAGGTTTTTCTAGAGGGACCCAACACGATCTTGTTGGGTTAGACAAGAAATTTTAAAGTGAAATGGAATAATTTTTATGGGGTTTGTGTTGCTGCCCTTGTAGATTTTGATGGAAAAGGGGATGAAAAATGAGGTTTTACCCTAGGGTTTGATAAAATATTGCATGTAGAGGTTGGGTAATTATCTTTTGAGTTTGTGCAGGTGATTTTAAGAAGTTCTAAGGTGGTGGCATGTTCTGGTAAGGTGTGGAACCATTCCTTTCAATAAACGCTCCTTATACTAGCATAAAATAAGGGTTTTGGTTTGGCATGGTGGAGTGAGTTTGTCCTGAGACAAATTGCAGATCTGAGGGTTTGGATACATGATAATTTCTGCCTCAACAAGTTAAGGGGGTTCTTGAATGTTTAAATTTATGTTCCTTTGTTTCTTGAATTTCCTTGCACAAATAAACACACACACACCTAAAACATCCTAATTCGACCTTACATGCTTTATATCACTTCTCTAATCACCTAATGAACTCTTTGAGACTTTGAATACATTACATATGACCTTTACATGAACTTTTCAGATTGTTTACATTTCAAAATTCAAATTTTGCAAATTTTCCAATTAAAGGCATTTACAGAACAAGGTGCTATTCCACCAAACATGAACTCCAAAATTATAATATTTGAGTAAATCTCATTATGTAAGTAAATCTCATTACAATGCCTTAGGTACTTTTTTTTCATAGATCTTTTACAATGTCACTCATACATTCGAGATTCTCTTTAAATGTCTACATCATAGGTGCTCATTATGAGGTTAACTTCAATTGAGTAACTTCAGATTCCCTTGCTAAGCTTTGCACGCTCTTTTATAATGGCTTGAAATCAAAATTGATATTTGTCAAGATCCTCAAAATAAGGATGTTGCGTTGCTTTTTTGGCTGAGATTCTCTTTGATGGCTCATAAATCAACATTTTCTGCAACGAGAGATCAATCAATTTTTAGTAGTTTACTTACAAGTACGTAAAGTAAAAGAGAAAAAGAAAGAGCATCCAAAATGGAAATGAAATAAAAATATATGGAAGGCACTTACAGATAGGCATGCAGATCTCACAACTTAGTCACTCCTGGTCATACATCTTCACTGGGAATTCCAACATACCTATTTCACACAACACCTCTCATGAATAGAGTAAGTTGAAATTTCAGATGCTCTTATGATGTCTACATCATAGCTGCTCATGATAAGGTTAACTTCAAATGAAAAACTTGAAATTCCCTCACCAATCTTTGCACACACTTTTCTAAAGGCTTAAAATAATGATTGAGATTTGTCAAGATCATCAAAATAAAGATGTTGCATTGCTTTTCTAGCTAACATTCTCTTGGATGGCTCATATATTTGCATTTTTTGCAAGGGGACACCAATCACTGTTTAGTATGTTACAAATACACAAAGTAAAAGAAGATGATAGAATTGGCATTGAACAATTTAATGTGCATACAAGTATAAATTAATAAAAACCAATGTGCATATGCTTACAAATTAATCCAACGGACCATTTGGGTATGCTCTACTCTTTATTGTGTCAAGTATTGGCTCATGGTCAGACTCATAGACCTTCCGAAAGGTCTTCTTCAAAGGTCTACCCCCATATTTGGTCAAACAAACATTGGATGCCATGACAAGGTTTGAGTAATGAAGAATCTTATGATGTGTGTCAAATTCCTAAAATAGCCAATGTTTAACACTTAAATGTGGGTACCCTCTAAGCCATGTTCCAGTAACCACAACTGAGCCTATAGGGTATTCGATGTTTTCTCCATCTATAACTGGGGCCTCCAATTTCTTTTTGGCCTCAACACAACGACACAAGTAATATTATATTCCATCAACATTGTCTTCATCTACAATAACTGCATAAAATGGTAACATCTCTTCCTAAAATGGTACAATCTCTACTTCTTCAAAACGCGCACGCGGTATATGAAATATGGTTTTCTTAATATATTTTTTCATCCTCTTTGTCTAAGAGGGAGAGAGAGGGAGGGAGGAAGGGAGGGAGGGAGAGGGTTAGAAAGAGATAGTGGGAGAGATGGAGATAGATAGGGAGAGAGAGAGGGGGAGAGTGGGAGAGAAAGAGGGAGAGGGAGAGTGAGAGAGAAAGAGAGAGAGAGAGAGAGGGAGGGAGGGAGAG
>CM021110.1:315659123-315785228 GCA_007115665.2 Sequoiadendron giganteum
ACCCTCAACCCTCAACCCTCAACCTCAAACCCTCAATCTTCAACCCTCAACCCTTAAACCCTCTACCCTATACATTAAACCCTCAACCCTCAATTCACAATTCTCAACCCTTAATTCCTCAACCCTCAATCCTTAAACCATAAACCCTCTACCCCTTACATTGGACCCTAAACCTAATCCTTCAACCATATACCCTCAAACGTATACCCTAAAACCTCTACTCTCAACCAAGTAAAACCTTAACCTTGAACCCTTAACCCTAAACCCTTAAACTTTCTACCCTATACCCTCAACCAAATACCCTCTACCATCGACCCCATTCCCTCAACCCTCAAACCTTAAACCCTAATCCCCTAGAAACCATCAACACTATACTGTCAACCCCTATCAATTTATCTCTATCTATACTTATCACCTCTCCCTCCCTCCCTCCCTCCCTCCTACCCTCTCTAATTGTCTCTATCTAATATCTCCCTCTTTCTACGTACCTCTCATTCAATCAATCCCTACCACCCTCTCTCGCTCCCTCTATCCATATCTCTCTATGTCCCTCCCACTCCCTGTCATGTCTCTCCCTCCCACCCCCCTTCTCTCTCAAGTCTCTCCCTCTGGCAACCTACGTAAGTAACTCTCTCTCTGTCTCTCTCCCCTCTCTCTATCTATCCCTTCTACCCTACTGAGATAGGTCCCTCTCAATCGACCCCCGTCTTTCTCTACCTCTATCAGGTCACTCCCTCCCACACCCTCTCCCTGTCTCAGGTCTCTCACTCTCACTCCCTCTCTCTCCCACTTCCTCTCTCTCTCACACTCCCTCTCTTTCACACTCCCTCTCACTCCATATATCTCAAGTCTCTCCCTCTCACCCCTCTCACACTCTCAAGTCTCTCCCTTTGGAACCATACCTACATAACTCTCTTTTTCTCTCCATCTCTCTGTCCCCCCTCTTTCTGTCCCTCCCTCTAACCCTCCCACCCTACCTAACTATGTCCCTCTCACTCCAACCCCTTCTCTCCCACTCCCTCTCTCTTAAACTTTCACTTCCACCCCCTCTCCATCTCTCCAGACTCTCTCTCTCTCTCTAAATTCTCCCTCCCTTTAAATACATATGTAAATACATACATACATGTGTAGATACAATCTTACATACATACATACATACATACATACATACATACAAGCGTGCATACATGACATACAAGCATACATGTACATACAAACATACAAATATATCGACATACATTCAATATATTGGAATTTAACATAAAGGAGGACATAACGCAAGCACGTTATAATGTGCTCGTGTTATGTCTTAGTTGACATGTTTCCCATAGAAGCAAAAACAATGTCAAAACTGAAATATAACGCGAGCGCGTTATAGCGTGCTCATGTTATATCCTGCTTTGGGAATTCCCAAGCCTTACGCTTGGTATTTTCCTTGGATTACCAACCCAAAGGCTTGTTAGGCATTCCCAATGACCAGAGACATGTTTTTAAAAGATCGATACCATATTTCACATAATCAAGTTCGTGCTCACCGTCAAGATTGCACGTGGTTCAATATTGAAAAAATCGAACACATGGGTAATGTTGGGTCCTATCTTAGCTATCCAATGATGTAATTTTATTCAATTTTTGAAAATGTTAAGCCTTTCATCCATAATTTATTTTATTTGTATTTCTTTTTTTTGCCAAAAAGTAGTGTTTGGTATTTTTTTGGTTATAAATTAACCGTTCATCGAATTTTCAAATAAATTACATTTTTATAAACTAGACTCCATTCTACAAATTTTAAAAAATAAAAAATAAAAATTAAATTAGTTTCCAAAATTTGTAGGGTTAGCACGGCCAAAATTCTGTTTTTCAGGAAATGTCCACTTCGAAAATTAGTAAAAAATCAAATATTCATTAAAAAATAATCAAAAAAATCGTGCATCAACTATATACTATTAGCTAACTTTTGACCATTGTGATTTTAAAAATACTAAAAAAAAGTTCACCATACGAGGGTCATACAAGAGTTGTTAAGCTATGTTTTTCTGACAAAAACAACACCAATTTGTGTACGTCCCTCTTTTGAACCCCTTAATATCAACCATTTTAAAAATAAATTAGTAGTTTAGAAAGTAGACTCAGAGCACTTCAATCCTTGTTTTTGTTCCATCTCAAAATTTTGAGTGTAACTATCCTGAATTTCACGTCCAAGGTCAGTATTTCCTGATTTCAAAAAAAAGCTGTCCACTTAAGTCCCCTTTTTGGGAACCATCTTTGTGCACTTACCTAAGGATGGATATGCTGCTCTTACTACTCTTCCAATAGATCCAACTAAAATAATATTATATGAGTGCAATGCCAAAGCTAAGAATTCTTACTTGTGTGGATTGGTTGATTCAAAGCTTTTGAAAGTGATGAATTGCCGTTCTACTAAAGATGTTTGGGGAAAGCTCAAAAAAATATATGAAGGTGATAAAAAATTAAAACAAGCCAAGATTTATATCTTTTTAATTTGATTTGAGATTCTAAAGATGACATAAGATGAATACATTGCAAGTTATATGCTCTGAGTACAAGAAGTTATCTCTAGAATCTTCAATCTCAGTGGAGAAGTAAAATAAAGTAAAATAATGAAGAAGGTTTTGAGGTCTCTCCGAAAATATTATAGCCATAAAGTGTCTACCATTGAAGGGTATATGCAGGATCATCATGGAAAAAATAGGCCCTTAAGTGGTGATGAAAATTCAGAAAATTAAAGTTAGGCAACTTGACGTAAAAATTTGAATAAGTTTTCTATATTATTTAAAAAATATGTAAGAATAGAATCTATATAAAATTGAATTTAGTTTCTAAACTACTAGGTTTATTTTTTTAAAAAGAAATATATTTGGTGAAAATTTGAAATTTCAATGTAGTAGTACTTAAATTTCAGGGAAAAAATAAGAAGTAGGTGTCTATCTGACCACCCTAATCACAATAAAATGATAATTAATTTTTATAAGATTATAGATATAAGTAGAGGAATCATGTTCCAATGTGATTATTTTTTTTATAATTTTTTTCCTAGTAAATAATTAATTATGAATTTTATATTATAATTTTTTTTAAATATAAAAACTCGTATGTCTAACCACCTTAACTTGGTCAAAACTTCATGAAATTCAAATTTGTTTTTTTTAATCCTATAGTATGTGATGCATGTTTTGGATTCAAAAAATGTGATACCATTTGAAAGCTATAGATGTTTTTCAATCAGCTTATCAATCAGGACTTTAGTCGTAATTCAAATAGAAAATGAATAATAACTGTTTATTAAATTCAAAGTAAAGCATAATTTATATTGGTGGAAAGTTGAGAATCTCCTTTAAAAACCCTTTTCGTTTCATCAATTTTGGGTTAAAAAAAGTCGTCAGCCACATGGGCCATCATATCACTTACATATCGCCACTTTTTAGCCCATCATGATCCTGCACATACCCTGAAGAGTCTAAAGACTTGGAATAGTATTCAATTGATAAAATGTTTGGTTTTCTTACTACCTTTGATATGAGAGAATTTGACAAGGATGTTCCAAAAAGGGAAGCTCCTTTCAAAGCTAACAAAAAGGTTGAAGATGAAGCTACTAATCAAAATGATGACTTTGATGAAGTTGAAGAAAAAATTGTGAGAAGGTTGTAGAAAGGCACTGACAAGTACAAGGTAAGTTACCTTTCAAATGTTTCAATTATGGAAGGATTGGTAACTTTGCATCTAAATACCCCAATAAAGAATCTGATGAGGGTAACAAAGGAGATAAGGTTAAAAAGGATCTTTATTCTAAAGAGAGATGTGGTTCTTCTAAAGATGAGGAGAATGATTCAAATGATGAAACCCTCTTTATGGCCTTCAATGCTGATAAAAAGAAGTGCAATGTTGAAAAATGTAAGGAGACAAGCTCCTTGAGTGATGAAGACATGTTTTCTTTTGATTTGGATCTAGAATCAATGGAACCTAAAGGTTGGGACTTCAATTTAGATGATTGGGAAATAGCTTTTGAAGGAAAAATTTAGTCTACTTTGGATGAATTGAATGAAGCAAGGGCACTAAATCATAAATATGAGAGCTTGTTTAAAAAATATAACGAAGAAATTTACAAATTGATAGCCAAAGTAGAAGGTGGTAAAGAATGTGAAATCAAACTAGAAAAGGTAGAAGGTATGATCTCTAATTTAAAAGAAGAGGTTGAAGAAGGTAAGAGAATTGAAGATTTCTTGAATTTCAAGCTCAATGAAAAACAACTGAATGTTCAAAACTTGAGCAAGAAATTGTCACTTTGAGGAATGCCCTGAAAAGAGAAAAAGAATAAATTGACACAGGGGAGAAGTCTATTCTCGAGGATAACTTCAAATCAATTGGAAGGCTTGAAACAAAGGAGGACATTGCATTGAAGACTCTAAGAAAAATGGCTTTGGAGATGCAAAGACTTTTCCATTTGCAAGATAACATGCCCCTACCAAGTTCAATCAATCCTTTCAAGGTTACTATTTTTTTTGCAATAAATTTAGGCATAACATTGTTGATTCTAGAATTAGACAAAGAAGAAATGATAACATGGGTAGAAGATCATTTATGTATCAAAGAAACAATACTGTCTTATTTCATGGATACTACTATGCTTGCAACAACTATGGTATGGTCACAAGGCCGATGAGTGTAGATCTAAGGTAAAGAGGAATAAATTTATTCCAGAGCACAACATTGTGTGCTACAAATGTAATAAGATGGGACACAAGGCAAACCATTGTAGTAGTGGTTTTGTGAAGTCACCTATTCAAAATAGAAAAGGGATGAAAGACTCAAGAAAAAAGAAGAAGGGAAATGAAAAGGTCTAGAAGGAAGACCATGAGAGGAAAGATGATTATACACTTTTGCACTCTGTATAAGATTATAATATAATTTGAGATAGAGCATTATCTCAGGGGTATATTTCACTTGCAAAACCTCTTAGCCCCCCTAAAAAGGACAAGGTGTTGAAGCATTCAACATGAAAGAAGAATTGGATCAGATCAGTTGATGTGCAGATCTGTTGTGTATAAATGGACCTTTATTAAAGATCCCGATGGAGGTAGAAGGTGTGTGTAGGTTGGTACACTTGTGTTGATTGATGTCATTCCAGATTGGTGTACCACATATAAAGATAAATTTCAGAAAGGTAAGTTTCAAAAGTTTTTCATGACATTCACAATGCATACTCTTTGGCAAAGTCATGGTATTTTGGTCTACACCTCTCCATAGAAAAAGGTGTTGTCATGCAGTCTAGAAGATAAGTTGGTGAAGATGTGAAGGTGTTGTATCTAGGTTCTCAAGTCCTTACACCTTCTGATGTAACAACTGTAACATTGTGTATGTGCCCTAGTAGAGTAAATTGATGATGAAGGCTTGTTGGAATGCTCCACATTCCTCATAAAATAATTTCTTGTCCCTACACGCTTATGGACATATTTTGTTATATTAAATACATGCTACTTTGTTGTATCAGATGTTTTGGGGGTCCACAAGTATAATTTCAAATGGTAGTGTGCTACAAATAGTTTTGGATGCCTATCTAATCTTTAAAACATATGCTTGGGTATTTGTGTCAGTTGGTGTATATACAAGTTCAAATATATGAGCCTATATGGACATTATACATGTCTTGGTGTGTTTCAAGATTAAGTTTTGGTTTCCAATTTTCAAGCCAATTCTAAGAAATCTCATGAATTTTTTTTGAAAAGAATATCCAGATATTTAAAGAGAACTCTGAATTATGGCCCGTGGTATATTAAGGATAATAAATTTTCTCTTAATGCCTATATTGATGCTGACTATGTAGGTTGTATGGATGATCGGAGAAGTACAAGTGGAAGTGCATTAATTTTAGGAGACAAATTAGTTTCTTGGTTTAGTAAAAAGCAAGAATCAATATCTTTATCCATAATAGAAGTTGAATACATTGTTGCAACATATTGCTACACGTAGGTGCTTTGGATGAAGCATAATTTGAAGTATGTGAAGGTGGTTTATGATGAACCTATTCCTATATTGCGTGACAATACAAGTACAATTAGTATTTCCAAGAATTTTGTAATGCATTCAAGGACTAAACAAATATCTATCTAGTATCACTCTTTGAGAGAAAAGGTTGAAAAGCATGAAGTTAGAATGGAGTATGTGCCTACAAGGAACCATATTGCAGATATCTTCACAAAGGAACTTTCAAAGGATAACTTTGAGTATCTCTAGCATAAGGGCACTTTCTAACTATATGAATAGATGGTGCATCTATCTAGGGGGAGAAATTCATGTCATATCCTCTCCATTGGATTGGTGTATGATACTGTTTAGTGGGAGTTGGTAGTAATGGGGAGTTTTGATGCAGTTGTGCAAGATTTGAGAAAAAGTGTTGTTGGTCAAAAGGGGAGAATGTGTTGCTACTTCAATTGAAGATCTTTTTCCCTTTTTTTGTGAAGTTAGAAAATATGTTGTCACCTTCTACATATAGGTATGTGCTCTACTTTGTCCTTGATGTCAAAGGGGAAGAGTGAGAAAGTGTGTTGCCATCAATGCCAAAGGGGGATATTGTTGGAAGATATTGTCATTGATGTTAACACTAATTGTTGGTTGTCTTTGATGTCAACCCTTGATGAAGATTTTTGTATGGATTGGTAGTGTGTGCCATTGATGTCAACACCAATTGGTGAAGATTGATACACATATTTGTGAGATTGTTGACAGTTGATGTCAACAGTGATTGTTGGTTGTCTTTGATGTCAGACTTGATGAATATTGTTATATGTTTGGTAGTGGTTGATGAGATTTTTGTCAACACTTGAGAAGTAAGGGAGATTGTTGGCATTTTATTTCCTTGATGTCAAGTACTTGGTGAGAGATTATTGTAATGTTTATTGGTTAGAATTGGTTGTCATTGTGGATAACATTCAGGTTGGGTTAACATTGATTTATGAAGATGCTTGTTGAAGTTCATGATTGGATGTTATGCCTTGTTGAAGTTCATGGTTGGGTGTCATGCCTTATATGATTTTTGTTGAAGTTTATGATTAGATGCCATGCCTTATCTGATGTTTGTTGAATTTCATGGTTGGATGTCATGTATTATCTAAGAAGTATTGAGTATGATTTATGTTAACATAGTTGGTTTCATAATGATATATTAAGATGAGGATTAGAAGTATTAGAATTATTGTTGACAATGGAGAGATGTTGCTGAAGGTCTATAATATATCTTATTCTCTCTCTTAATATTCCTAATGAAGCATGTGTTTCTAAAAGAAAGTTCTATTCTCCACAAGCTTCTTTAGTGGTTATGTTCCTGGAAGCTGCATTGAAGTCTATTTGGGATAATTCTCTACATTTCTCCATTGTTGAAGATTTGGTCTTATAGTTTGGGATTCAAAGTAAGTGTTATGTGGATGTTGCACTCCTATCTTTTCAGGTCACCAGTGTTGCCGAGGAGATTTCTGTGAATTACAGAAGGTTGGCAGTGTTGTTGGTTGTCTAGATTGGTCCGAAAAATGCTCCACATTTCTTTGCATTAATGTATTTTCTCTCATGGCTTGGCGAATGTGTTCTCAATATCTATGTAGTGTCTCAGTTCTAATTTCATGTGTTGAAGTGATCTGCAAGTTGAGATCTATTAATGCTATATGCTCTAGTTATGTATAATGTTCTTCCTGAATAAAGTATTATGTTCCTGTTTGGTCTATGGTGGTTGTTGGTGGCATGAAAACATGAAGTAGTTTTTTGGAAGTGTTGTTGGATGTTCATGAGACATCCCCATGTGACCTACACATTATTTATTGGCCTCTTTGGTGCTGCATTGTTTCTTGAGTTGTCTTTCTAGGTTATTTGTGGATATCTAGCCGATAGGGCTTGTTCCTTTGCTTGCACCATGTGCTTGGGGGTCTGTGCCAACAATTGAAGATGTGTTAAGATTTTTTTGGGTCCTGAACTATCTTCGTTAGAACCTCCTTGAGTAAATTCAATTGGAAGATGTTTTTGAGTCAACTGGTTATGCGCTTCGAAGTTTCATCTGCATGTTTCCTTGATGTCAACTTAGATTGATGTGCACCAATGTGTGAATTATTTTGGATCAAATTGGAAGATGTAATAAGTTTATTTTTGGTCCTCTCTATCCTTAGTATAGGACCTTATTATGCTTTGATGACTGACTTGTTGAATTCATTGTTCATCTTCTTCCTGACTGACCTAATTGAAGTTTTGAAGTGTTGCGATGGATATAAATGCAAGGTGTTTTTAGATGCAAAAAGGTGGATAAGTGTACAAGTGTGCAAACACGAAGTGTGGATTGTATTTGAAGATCTCATAGAAGAAGTGCGAAATTTTAAAAGAAGTTTTTTTAGATGTGTCATAATGCCTCAGTCAATTTAGAGTGTTATGTTGATAAATATTGTAATCTTTCTCTAAATATTTGTATCTTGCTCTGAGATAGTGAATCTCACTAGGTCCTTGTATCTTTCCCCCAAACTTGTGTTAGCTTCAGCTCAACAATTCCTTTGTATCTTGCTCTAAGGTAGTGTGCCTTAGTTTGCAAGTCCTTTTTGGCAATGAGCCTTTAGATTGTGAGTTAACCCTCAAAGTGGCTTTTCCCTCATCGGGTTTTCCACATAAATATGGTGTTATCTTATGGATGTGTGTTCTTATCTCTTTTATCATTTTTTTGATCTAATTAGAGTTAGAATTGATATATCTTTGATTGTTGAAGTTGCTGAAGCTTTATACTACTATATCCTTCTTTGCTACTATTGTATTTAAGATTTTTGATTTGGTTAAGTGCTAAAAAGTTCATGTTCTAGAAGGGATTAAGTTTCTGAGTAGACTGATTCACCCCTCCTCTCAGTCTTTAGGTGTGTTCAACAAAAAAATTATAAAAAATACCAAATAAACTGAAGCTAAGTGTGAATAGGTCAATCCTAGAAACGCGATATGCTAACTAGACCTATAGAGACAATATTTACACTAAAAAAGATCATACATTTTACACCATTCATGGACACAACAAAACATGTTTTTAAATAATTAAATTAAATATTCTCTAAACTAGTGATAAAATAAACTTCTTTAACAAGTGAAACTTATTGCACTCTAGTTATTAGTTTGAATAAAATTACTTTGCCAATTTTTTTGTTTAAACACTCAATTAAAATGAACTTGTTGCACATAGGGTTAGTACATAATCAAGAAAAAATAAATAAAAATAAATAAAAAATTAAATTGATAGGGTGAAGGTGACAAACCATGTAGGAAACAAAAAACACAATAAACATTTAATACAAGTGTCATATTGTGGAGATGACTAAACATGATAACTTATTAAAAATCAAAATATATCAATGAAGTTTTTGGAAAATAGTCCAATCCTACGAAACCCCAAAAATGATTCCTGTGAGAAAATAAACTAGAGAGTTAGTAGACCAAATCAAATCCAAAACTAAAAATAAAACAAAGAAAAATAGAGAAAACTAAGAATAAGATGAAAAAAATAGATAAAATTATATGGGTTGATCACATAAATAGAGGAAAAATATAATGGAAAAGATGACAAATAGTGGGGGCAATGATTCATCAACACATGTAATAATGTATTCAATGGACAAACATTAGACAAAAACCTAAGAAAACACAAGCTAATCTTTATGAAAAATCATTAGTAAATAATGTGAGTCAACCTAACTATGTAAAATTCTAAAAACACACATGAAAAAGTTATATAAATGATAATAAATTATGGAAACAATATAAGAACTAGCAGATTGATTGTATATGGTAGAGACAACTTTTTTAAGTGTAGGAAATGAATGGTGAAGGAAACTCGTGCAAGGTGGAGGTGCCAACTTGTAGCTTATGATCAATTTCTTCAAGAAACTCAAATAAACATCAAATTTGGGATGTGGTGTCTCACTAGGTATGCAAAATATATGAAAAAGAAAATGAATAAAATAAAAAAAGAATTTAAAACACAAATAAAACACTCAACTACCTTGATTTCTCCTTCACCTCCAATTGAGTGATGAGAGTAAATACACCCAAGAAATATTTGTTGTATTAAATAAAAATGATATTGCTCCAATATAGGAAACTTATATTGTTAACATTCTTTGCATTATGAAATTAATAGTGTTGGTTCCCAAAATTGCAGATTGCAAACCCTAAGAGTATGCCAGACTCTATGGTCAGGTTTAACAATATTTTGACCAACGAACGAAATTAACCAATGTGGTTAGAATTCCCTACACTTTAGGTTTTGCTAGACCTAGGAAGGTGTACCTTGATTATTAAGCAAATTATGAACCTCAGAGGTTGTGTGTACTCTTTAACTTAGACAATCTATTCCACACTGGCATGTAAATGTGAAATAGATATAAAACTATAAGCTACCCCTATTACTAATTCTTGAAATTAAACTGTGTAAATAAAGGTTTTATGAAGTTTTGTTTTATAATTAAAGTGTATCAATGCCTTTTATTAGGAAATGGAATCAAGATGTGTATGATATGTGTATCCTCCTTCTGGCTTTACTCGAACTGTTTGACACTTTCATATGTTTATACCTTGTATAAATGTGTGAGGTTATTAGTTACCAAGCTCTTCTTACTAATCCTAGAATGATATCTCCCCATATTACTGTGATATTTGAAAGGATTTTAATTCTTGTTTGAAGGAAACTAATTAAGATGACTTATCTAAAATGATTTTAATTCTTGGCATAAACAATTAAAAAGAATCACTTAAAAGGAGTTTAATTCTTTCTTGCAGAAACCAATCAAAATGAATCACACAAAGACAACAAATGTGTCTTGACAAATTAAATATATGCTTGATACATTCAATCTGAATAACAAGGAAAGAGCACTCTGGAGACAACAAGATAACATTTATCAATGAATCTCAACAAACAATTGAACACCAGAATTTCAACCACCAATTTAAATTTTCGTCTCCATTAAATTGCTTTAAAAGATTTTACAATTCATATAAGAAGTCCATTCTATTCTAAAATGGCTTGTATGATCTATCTACTATCTAATGATTCTTCCTTTGATTTTATCTCTCATTTATACTTTGTATTTATAGGGTTATGACCCTTCACATGTCTACCTGGGGCAACTTTTCATTTCATTGGTTACCTTTGACAAATTAAAATATTTTAATTTAAATCTCCTTTATCTTTGTATCGCCATGAAAAATAAACTTTTATACTAATTATTATCCCTTTGCCTGCTAGAAATTTCACGTTTATATTTTCACCCAATTGATAAAAATATCCTTTGGGTAAAATATTACCCACTGCATACTTTTTATATTCTTTTAACCTCCTCTATGAGAAGTTTCACTTTCAATTGTATGCACTTTCACATAATTAAAATATTCTTTGGTAAAATAATTACCCACTCCTTAATGAAATTTATATCTTCCCAAAATACGATTACTTCAAAAATATTCACTGACACTTTTATTTAATCATTATTTGCATTCTCGACGGGGAAGTGCCTTCGCTATATCGAGGAGACCATAATTTTATTCTTACCGATATCCGTCTCTCCCCCCGATAAACTTCCAATCATATGCTTTTCTGTTTTCGGGATTTTTAAGTTATTTCACATTTTTCATGTCTGTTCTCACCTTTGTCTCAGCCAACGTCCATCATTTCACCTCTCTGCTCAGGATTTTTCTGTTCCATATCCATGCCAGTATTTAAGTGTCTGTTTCCAGATTCTTTAGTGAATGTAAATCCATTCCAGATTTGGAGAGGGCTCTGTATCATCATCAAATGCGCTGTCATTTAGACCTCCTGTCCTTCAATTCCATGCCGCAACTTCTCGAAGGTTCCCTCCAAGAGATCATTCTCAATCTTTCTCCTAGTGTAGCCAGCTTGATACATATCGATTGAATTGATTATATGTGGTGCTGTCTTCTTTAGAATCCCATGCGTATAGCTGAGGACAAGCTCATTGAGTTTACGAGTATTGCAAAGGCTATGCAGCGCAATCCATGCCGAACCGTTTCGATAAAGGATGAACAAGCCTCCATAATCACTGACCCGAAACCTCTATAAATATCCATATTTTCACACCACTGACACCTGCATACATTTGCAACTTGAAAGGCATCTTCATTATTTGAACACCTTTATTGCTTTGATTTTATCTTTAAAATAAGCTGGCAAGTTTTTCACGCCTCCCATTAATCTCCATCGACCTCACTATTGCTGCCTTCTCAACCAAAATCAATGCATTGTATTGACATTTGTTGACTACGATCTCTTGAAGATAAAATTTGTGTGCATACGCAGCTTGTCTAATATCTACCATACCACACCTAACATAGGGTCTAATGAACTACGTGGTTTCATGCTTGTTTGAGGTGTAATTTTGTCAAAATTTGTGGGCGACTTCATGAGAACTGGTGGTGTTTGAATTTGGGTGTTTGGGGTGTTTGAATTTGCAACTAGTGGGTGTCGAGCATAGGTTCTCACGAGAAGAGACCTATGACCATCCATTTGTGCCTCATTTTGGTCAACAGATCTTATGCAGCCTTCCTTGTATTTCAAGCCTTTGCAACGACGACCTCTTGAAATCCTCCCTATGCAAGTTTGTGACTATTGCATTTATTTGTGTAGTAGCTATTATTTGGAAAGAGGAGCTCGCGGGATGCATCTAGGGTGAGGTGGAAAAGTTGTCATCCGATTGCAAAGTTTGAATAGCCCACCATTTTTGCAATGACTCTACTACACTCTATGCCATCTGCCCTTTACTGCAAAGACCCTGCATCATTATATTGTAGGTTCCTCTTGTGGGAGGACACCCCCTTGCTTGCATCTCATTTAAGCCATTAGTAATTCTCCAGGCTTACAAAATCCATCTATTAGAGTACTATGAACAATTGCATCGGATTTGATGCCTTTCTCCAACATCTCAACAAATCATTTCTTTGCTTCATCCAATCTGTCCTTTTTCATAAGCCATCAATGGCTGTGGAATAAGTGACAACATTAGGAAAACAACTTTTAATTTTATTTTCATTTACTAGTCCCAAAGAGACCTCCTCATCGAGGTTGCCATTAGTCACAATTGCATTGTAGCCACATTGATTCTATAACCTGAAAAACTTTGTCTATTTCACCTTTTTTACAGAGACCTTGAATTATGATATTATAGGTTATGGTATTTGGAGTAGGGCCTCTGCCGTCTTTTTATTTCCTCAACATTTCACCTAGATACTCTTTTGCCTGTTCCACACTATCTTCCTTGCAGACACCATCAATAAAGTATTATATGTTATAATATTAGGATCACACTCATGTAAACTCATTTTGTCCACAGTTCAAAAGCTTGGTCTTTTCTTTGGCCAAAATGGTGTGTGTAAAAACACTGGGAACATAACCCCTAGTAATTGAATATCATGACACCTTATCTTTTATAATTACTCCATCAAAAATCTAGAATGAATCATAGAGTTGAATGGGTAATCATCAGAGTTTGCTTCCTGACACCTTGCACTGTGACCAAAATTAGACAAATAGCCTCAAGAATTATCTTGGAAAACTGATCAAACATTCTTCTAAAGCTATGGAAATACACTGAAATATTTATTGATAATATGGGAACATGATTGCCAAAATGGATTTACATAAAGCTATAAGGATTGCAAGATATTAATGCTCAAAGTAGCTCACTCAGCCTTTTCTGAAAAACTACACCTATCAAAATCATCTAAAATTCACCAACTCACCATCTTGGAAAAATATCAAATCTTTTCCCGGGAAGCTACAACTTTGGGAATTGGTTCATTTAAGTCAAATGAACATGTGTGGAGAAGGTATTTTCATAAATCCACCCCCTCCAAAAAATATTAAAGGTTAAAGTTGACCCCTTTGAAACTTTTCTAGAACTACAGACATCAAGACTGAAAATCCATTTGCTTTTGGTTTTGAAAAAATATCAAATGAGATGGTGGGGCTCTGAAAATAGACATGGGAGCACATTATCATGGGGAAAATTTGAAACACCAATGGGTTTGTCATGAAAATCATCTAGCTCATAAAAAATGGCTTCCGAAGTTGGCCTCCTTGGCAGATCTAATACTCTACAGACAACAAACTCTTCCAGAACCCTTCACTTGGTACTCAAAACCCTGTCAAATATGATTGTAGGAGGCTGAAAGAAAACATACAAACTAACATATGGTAGATGAACATGCTTACAAAGTGATTTGGCATGAAATTGAACAGGTTTCAAGTTACAATCCTCCAAAGTGGGCTACTGGGGCAGATTTCACAAGTGTATTTTTGAGTGCTGTAATCAAATTTTTCATTATTGGCACCTCAAATTTTGCCAAAATTCGAAGGTTCCAACAAATAGTATAAGTTTCCATATGGGATTGAGTATGCAAAGAATGGATGAAAGGCTAAATTTATAGATTTTTTATGATTGGATGGATGACTCATTTTATTTTGAATTGATAATTAACTCCATTGATTGTGGATGTGATGATAAGAGGTGACAATAATGAATTAGTAGAGAAGTATATTAATTTTTAATTAAAATAGTAGTAATTAGTCACCTAAATAGATGAGAGAGTTAAAAGGAGTTAACTATTTTCATGGAGATTAGATGAGCGAGATATGGTAGAATTTGAGGACTTATTTATATTTATGGTTAATATGAGAATATGAGGTAGATTTATTTTATTGTACTTAAATATTTTATGAATAATGAGAAATAAATCATTTTTTAATTATTTAAATAAATGTGAAAATTTAGCTTACTAAACTAAATAATAAGAACTATTTATTTTAATTGATAACGCTCAATAATGGTAAATAAACAATAAACTAATAATGAATATTAAGGATAAAAACTATAGATTTTGGAGGATGATGTTAATAAGATAATGATAGAAAAAATAAAATTATTTTAATGTCTACAATAATTTCCCTCATCAATATATTCTTGCAACTTGTAATACATTTAAACCATGCATTTAATATTTCTTCGAAATCATTTTTATAATAAGTATTTGATAAAATAAGATTACCCTAGACACCTAAAAGTGAATGAAAAATGAGATAAAATACCCATAATAATACTTGAATTCCTCATTTTATGTTCATAGAACAACACACCTATTTCACCAGATTTTCAAAATAAGTTGTGGGTAGGACTTGAGTGTTGGGCAAGAATCTCTTGGTTCTCAAGATTCTCTAGAGTAGACGAATTTTGGTGGTGGTTCTGCTACTATCGAACAATTTGTGCCTTCGAATGTTTTTCATGAGCTTGGTGGGACACCTCTATCCCTTCGCCCTTGTGGCTGGAAGTTAGTTAGAATCCTTTGTTCGATTGGAAATCCCTTTTTCTGGGCAACAAAAAGAAATTATGTGACATGGTTCATATTTTCCATTCCAAAGAAGGTACCACCATCAAAATTAAAGATCCCTCTCTAGACCGCACCTTGGAAAAAATGGAGAAATCTCGTATGGGTAGGTTTGTTGGTAGGTTCCCCAACATCAAATCTATGAGAAGATGGGTTGCTTTGAGATGGATGGTTAAAGCCTACCTTTCTACCTCGGTGCTCCTTAAGGGTCTTTTTTACTTCTCCTTCTCTCTTTAGGAGGAAAATTTGAGGGCTCTTGTAGCCCTTGGTTCTTTAGGATGCTGGGCCTAACACTCTATAAATAATGTCCTACCTTTGACCTCTCAACACATCTAGTTTCTACCCTCCCAACCTGGGTTAGGATTTTGAGCCTCGCCTTAGAGTTCTAGGATAAGGAGATCATTACGAGAGGGGCCAACTCCTTTGGAAACTTCCTTTCATTGGAAAATGTCACCAAGGACCGGTCCAAAATGGTCTTTGCCCAATTTTGTGTTAGCATTAAACCTAAAAATCTCCTAGCAACCTCAATTGCCTTGGAGCACAGACTTGGGAAGTTGACTAAACCAATCAAATATGAGATCTCGACTCTCTTTTACCAAATATATTCTACAGTGGGCCACCTCTATAATGCTTGCCCCAAAAAAGTGGCTAAGTTTGTGTAGTGTAGAAAAATGCATACCCTTGCATTTTCACACTTGTTTGGGCCTGCCTTGCTTTATTTATCCTTCTTTATGTCTTAATTGGTCCTATTTTGCATCCACAAGCGTAATAAACTACATATTTTTCTAGCTAATCCCGACAATCATCAAAGGGAAAATGATCATTTAATGATTATGCCTGTGTGTCCCTATTTTTTGGGTCGGGAGTAAAACACCACCTATGGTGTCTTAGTCCCCTAAAGGTCTTGGGAATTGGATTTTGAATACACCTAAAAAGGTCCCTTTTTGGAGTCTATACCCTGAGATTTGAGCCTCGGGACTAAGATGCCACCTAGGGCTTCTTAGTCCTCCTTGGCTTATTTTCAGGATTTAATTTCAAATTCTGGTGGGATTTAGCCTCCTTTAATTAATGTTTTCCTATGTAGGCTTGGTGTGATGTAATTTCAGGATATTAAGCATAGATAAGTATAAATACAAGGTTCATTCACTCATTTTCATAATAAGAAAAATATCTAAGAGAATAATAAGCATCCAAGCATTCAAGAACAGTTCTTCAAGCATTTTGGAGCCATCATCAAGATTCAAGCATCATATCAAAGACTATTCTTGCATCATGTGTGTTTTTGTGTTAACATTTGTGATGTAGGATTTTGATTCAAGCAAGCAATTCAAGCAAGATCCATCGAAGCATTCCATTGATTCAAGATCTACATTCAAGCTAGCCACTTCACACAAGTTTGTAGACTTTACAATAAGGGTTTGGTGAGTTGTAACATTGAATGTTGTTCATTCATCATTTCCCTCCATTATTTCATTTAATTTCAAGGTTTAATTAGCAACAAGGGTTTTGACCAAGGCAAATCCCCATTTACTAACAATCAACAAGTTTTTCCTCTCTTGTATGCTTGTGATTACAGATTTAGGTTGAAGAATTGAAGATCCTTTGGAGTGAAAGATTACAAAGATGCAAAGTTGCATTACAAAATCTTCATATTCACAAAAACTCACCTATAGGTCAAATCCGGAAGTTTCAGAACCTGAGATCTGAGAGGAAGCAAGTGCAGAGCATCGAGCTCAGGACCACATTCAGAGTTTTCATAAATCTAGAATGAGACTAATACACCACCTAGGGAATCTTAGTCCTCCTAGGGGTGTTTCTTATAGATTCTTTGAGAAACTATTTCGAGATCTAAAGATTCTGCATTTTCCCTGAAAAACAGTAGCGGGAATAAGACAACAGTAAGGGTATCTTTGTCCTCCCTGGAATATTTGAACAACTTATTTGCATTTCCAGAATCCTCATCACATCTTCAGACTTCCCAGGTACACACATCCCATCTTTTTGTTACATAATTTCATCATTTTCATCCTTCATTTAGCTTGCATAACTAAGCTTTGTAGGTTGAATGCTTATTTGTCTTTTCCAAGCATTTTCTTGGTGGTGAACCCCTAAAAGCTGAAATTCCCCCTTCCTAGGTCCTCCTAATTGAGAATTGACTCACCGTGTGAGGTTTATAGTCAATCCAATTAGGGTTCTTAGGATATAATTGAATGACCTAGAGAAATAGGTGGGCATTCCCATGCCTCATTTTTCTATGCTTCATTTTGGTGAACTCGACCTTGTTGAGCATTCATTTTCTGATTTGGAGTTCATTAAGACCCTAGATCTAGGTTGCATTCATTCTTGCATTGCATCTTGCATTAGTGAAATTGCATCTAGGGTTTCTTGCATCTAGGATTATTGAAAGTGCATATAGATTGCATTTTTTTCTTTCTTGCATCAAGTTATCTCATTGAAAAACTAAAAAAGTGCATTTTTAATCATCCTAATTGCATTTAGGAACATTGTTATTGCATTCAAAACTAAAGAAAATTGCATCTAATTGCTTGCTATTAGTCACTTTTTCTTGCATCCATTGGCATAGTTTTCTATTTCTAAAAATCAGATCCCTGGGTAGACAACTTGGGAACACTGTTATGAACCTAGATTTGTCTATTTTTCTAAAAAAACACTTATTGGGACTAAAACACCCTTACTGGCATCTTAGTCTCTCTTTGGGTTTCTGCTTTAGAACCTTGTCTGAGCCATTTGCTATCTGTTTCAGCTTCTAGAAACTCAAAATTTTATCAGGAGGACCAAGACACCCTCCCTAGCATCTTAGTCCCTCTTGACATTGAAGTTCCAGTTTTCAAGGTTTAAATCTGCTTTTTTGTGCTTCTGTTTGCTACCATTGCTTATCTATTTTAGTGGGTTGACTTTCTATTTCATGCATTGCTTCATTCCAAATTTTCATTTACAACATTTCATTGCATACTATATTCAACAAATTACCTTGTTTCCAATTTGAAAATTACATTTAAACATTTCACTCTAGGTCATTGCATTGTACTTTCTTTAATTTTCCATGACAACATGTTTTCTTTCAATAGATGTGGCTTTGATATGGTTAAAAATGGATTGCATAAATACAATATCCCCTCTTATGAGTTCAATTTAGAATATAACAATGAGGTCATTAAGAAACATGTTAGTCATCCTTCTAATATCTTTCATAGTTATGAGAACATGTTAGAGAAAGCAGATCAAACCATTGACATAATCCTTAATATTACATTTCCCATTGGTGAGGAAGGTAGTGTAGACAATCATAACAATCATATTTGTTCTTCTCCCGATACCTATCCTATTAGAAATGAAGGTATCTTGGTGAGAGAAGGTACACGTATTGAGATTCATGATTGTCCCTATCCTCCTCCCCCTCTGGAAGACATTAGAAAACAAGAAGATGCGATCATTTCCACCACTTTTCTTACCCCAAATCCATCTCTCAACACCTCTCCTAATTGCAAGAAGGATTTAATAAAAGAGGATACAATCATGAGCGATCATGAAAATCACATTTGTCAGGGGGACATGTGGATTGAAAGTGATAACCTTATCTCTCTCCTTCCTAATTTCCCTAACATTTGGAAAGACCTATTTGAAGAAAACCATTTAACTATTTGTAATCATGAAAACCACAGTTGTCCTTCTCTTGATGCTTCTAATGAAGTTACTTTACATGACATAACAATGGAGAGTGATGACCGTTTTGTTGGCCTCTCTTCTAAAAGCTCTCCTACTAGGGTAGATGGTATAGCACAAGATAATGAGACCTTAGAGAAAAAGGATAAAGTCATGAACAATCATAACAATAAAATAGAGCCTTCTCCTAATATCCCCACTATTGATGAAGAAGAAATTCCAACCATTTATCATTCCCCTACTTGTGATGAAGTCATTTTAGAAGAACCAATCCTTGAATGTCAAGAAAATTTGGTTTGTAGTTCTCCTAGAAACTTTCCTACTAGGGAAGACATAATAGTGGAAGAAAATGAGAACATTGACAATAGTAATTCCTTAGATGAAGATGATGAAGTAACATTAAACTCCTCTTCACTAAGAGATCATGAAAATAACGATAAGTCTTTTGAGGTTATGCACATTAGATATCCCTTAGAATACTCTCCCAAGCCTAAAATTATCATTTATCCACCCTCTCACAAACAACAAGTTCAAACCAAACCCATCCCTATCCTTGAACCACCTAAGAACAATGTTTCACAGCAACCGAGTTACAATACTATTGCTCATACATACAACACTAGGAACAATCTGCAACCAAGACAGAAACCTTCAACATCCCTCCCATTGCCTAATCCTATCTTTCCTAGTGCCCCTCATTTTCCTTCACAAAGTGGAAAGGAGTATGATATTGTTGAGAAACTTAAGAATACTCCTGCAAAGATATCCCTTTGGGACCTGATTCAGAATTCACCTAATTATTACAATATGCTTCAAATAGCCTTGCAATAAGTTGTGGTTCCCTTAAGTGCAAATCTGAATGACATAGCAGCCATGATTCAAGGAATAAATGTTGACATTTTTTCCCACCAAAGTGAGCTCCCTGCTTTGGAAGTGCAAAAACAATATGATGCTTTCATGATCATAGCTCAATACAATACCACAGGGATAAAGCGAACCCTTGTGGACAATGGCTCAACCTTAAATGTGTGTAGTGCAAGCCTTTTAGATAAACTTGGTGTTGATAAATAAAAAAAATCAACTTGACTCTTTATCTATTAAGGGATTTGATAATGTGGGAAATAAATCGCTTGGAGTGATCACATTACCTATTAAAGTTTAGAAAGTTACATTACAAACCCCGATCCATGTTATGCCTGATGATCTTTCATACAAGCTTCTTTTAGCCAAACCATGGTTTCATGAGATGCATGTTGTGCCCTCTACCCTTCATCGTATCATGAAATATGTCTACAACAACAAAGTTTATACAATCGAATCTGATCCTGAACCATATAGTTGTTTGAACATTGAGAAAGGTAAATAGAACCCTTTGAAAACATTGAAACCAACTACGCAAATGGAACCCATGCAACAAAAAGATAAAGAAAAACACATTGAAGAAGTCACGAAGCTATTAGACGATGTTTGGGGTTCCTTGGATTTCACACCTAGCTTTGATGGGCAACCAAAGATCATAATAAAGAAGTGTGAAAAATAAAAAAGTGGTAATGTCAACACAAAACTCAGAAGACCCTTTGAAGGCTTCCACCTCAACCACTTTAGAAGAAAAATAAAATTACACAAAAAAATTTGATGAACTTAATTATGAGCAAACATCAAATCCAAAAGAAATGAAGAATCTTTATGGAAAAGGTTATGAAATGATGAAAAAACTTGGTTATAGTGGAAAAATATGTGGTTCTATAGAACAAGGTATCCATGTCCCTATAGAGCTTCACACGCAAGAAAAGACTAGTGGTCTTGGTTATTGTCCCTCGAAAGAAATAAACAAGCCTTCACTTAATATCAACACTATCACAAAACATCCTTCTAAGTCGACTTTAACAATGGTGCATCCTAAACTTATAGACACTAGTGGTCTTGATTTTTATCCTTTGCAAGAAATGAAACAAACAAAGAAATCCTTGCTTAATGTAAATGTCATCTCACAAAACACTAATGATTTGAATTTAATAGGTTTTACACCCTCCTATAAAGGAGAGAAAAAAATCTCGCAACCTAAAGAGTCTTGTGTAGGTTGACACCTTATGCTAAGTAAGAGATATCTTTGTCACAAAATAAAGCAACATCCTCCACTTTTGACCAAGAGAGTATCTTGATGAGACTCCTCCAAGATTTTCTGATCTCTCCCCCCCTAAGAACACGAAAGATATTTTATTACAAGACTTCATTCTATGCATATCATAGAGTTCATGGTCATTCTACTAATGAAGATAAGGCTTTGAGTAGTAAAATCTAACATCTTAAGGAGTTTGGTGCTCTTTCTTATGTGTGGGCACCTAATTCCTCTAATTGATATTGATTTTAACTCTAACACGTTTCTTATTAGCTCACCCTTGTCTTGCACTAAGTGGAGGCAAGGGGTTAGGTAGCCTTGTCCTCGTATGTCACTTGTCACCTCTTTTGGCTAGTATTTCACCTTTCATGTACATATAAGAGCAAGCTTGGGAAATGGGTGACATGCCTTAAGTTGGCTCACATGTGAAATTTTGGGGGCAACCCCTTCCCTTTTCATGATGTAGCTTATCAAAAACATATGGCATAGGGCTTTCCGAATAAGCTCTCATGTCTTCTTCTACTTTAAAGCAATTTCTCACAACAATGGTGTTAGCAACCGCTTTAAAGTGGGGGCATACATCGACACTCATGTTTCATTGTGTGATTTTATTTCTTTCTTATTGCGATGCATCCTTCTCTTGGTGGTTTCATTGGGTTTGACTTCCTCCGAGAGCGTGATATTTCCTTGTCCTCTCTTGGAAACATTAGATACAATGTTCGCCAAGATGAGACCTTTGCACTTGTCCTCTCATGAAAACATTGGGTATGATGTTCCCTAGGATGAGACGCTGTATTTATCCTCTCTTAGAGACATTAAGCATGATTTCCCCTAAGATTATGACCTCACATGAACAAAGAAAAATCCCTTTGAACATCCCTCTCTTGTTGCATTTTTCTTTTTGTCCTTATTAAAGTCATGGAGATATGGGTTTGATATGGACCTCTTGGGGCTCACCTAGTGAAAAACTAGCTTCAATAGCCCTTGTGAGCATGCATTTTATTGTTGTCCTTATCATGGTCATGGGGGTATGAATTTTATATGAACTTCTTGGGGCTCACCTAGGGGTGATCCCACAAAGTTGGTTTACAATTTCTGAGAGGAACTAATTTTTGCTAAAATCACATATTTTTAGAAAATATAATGATTTAAGCCTTTAAAAGTTCCATTTTAAGGATTCCAATTGAAGAGGGTTTGATCAAACCACCTTATATCAAACCCCCTTGGATAGAACCTCGCTAGTTTTAAACCATACCTATAAATGAGTCTCCTTTACACCTATCAAAGTGCTGATAAAAAAACACTTTTGATTTACCTTTTGGGGGATCAAATTAATTTATTTAAAATTTATTTGAAATGATTATGGTAGTCCTTGAAATGAGCTATCCCATGAATATAATTTTAATATGTTTTGGTTTTATTATATATGTGTTTTTTTAGTTTTATTAAACATAGGTTTTTCACCAAAAATCAAGCTCTTTGTTTTGCACATGTGGAAAAATAGCAAAGTATAAAAATATTTTTTTAAAAAATATGTCCATGCTAGGTATTGATGTCCTTGATCCATTAAAAAGAGAAAATTTGAATTTCAATACATACATAAAAAAGTAATGTTGTATACAATCCGCCTATGTCTGAATTGCAATTGGTTTGACTTCGAAACTCTATTAAGGAAAAAATATTCAATAAAAAACTATGAGACCAAATGAAAGTGCTAGATATCGTAGTTAAAAAATCTAAATTTTAAAAAATTACAATTTTATCCTTCATACAGAAAAAGTTATTTTGTATACGGTGAGCGTCACTTTTTAAAAATGCTGCTTTCTGAAAAAAAAACTAGTTTTTGTGGGAGATGGAAAAAGAAGTGCAATCTTATTCCAAAATTTTTGAAAAAAATATTTTAATAATCTACAAACAAAATTTTATGAGACTCTAGTTTACATCATCTTCAAATTCCTCATGGTTTAGCCGCTATAGGTGCCCGAATGTAAATATTTAGTTAAAAATAATAATTTTAGTGTCCAGTTTGGCCAAAAATTGTAAACCACTATTGTGGGATCACCCCTAGTGGACAACTAGCTTCAATAGCCCTTGTGAGTGTGCGTTTTGTTTGCATAGTGGAAAAAACATTCTACTTGTAAACCTTTTTTAGCCTAGACCCAATCCATCATGTTGGACGGCTAGTCGAAGCTTGATCCATTACATTTTTCTTTTTCATTTTCCTTTTTCATTTTTCTTTTTGTATCTTTGATGGTGTATGTTTGCGATCTGATTATGGCTTCATATATCATCTGCAAGTGTGTTCCTTTGTGCCTATGTTGGTCGATTGTAGGATCTTGATCTTGGGGGCTTTGCCACCCTCTTGGTTATTGTCATCCTATCTTACTAGCATTGGTACATTTGAACCCCTCTTGATTGCGTGGTTGGATACTTTAGTGTGAGTTTGAAGCAAGTTCATTCTCTCACTAAAGTGGGGGCTAAATGTAGTGTAGGAAAATGCATAACCTTGCATTTTCACACTCTTTTGGGCTCACCTTGCTTTATTTATCCTTCTTTATGTCTTAAATGGTCCTATTTTTCATCCAAAATCCTAATAAACTACATCTTTTTCTGGCTAATCCTGACAATCATCAAAGGGAAAACGATCATTTAATGATTTTGTCTATGTGTCCCTGATTTTGGGGTCGGGACTAAAATGCCACCTAGGGCGTCTTAGTCCCCCAAAGGTCTTGGGACCTTGATTTTGAATACACCTAAAAAGGTCCCTTTTTGGAGTCTATGCCCTGAGATTTGAGCAATGAGATTAAGATGCCACCTAGAGCATCTTAGTCATCCTTGGCTTATTTTTGGGATTTAATTTCAAATTCTAGTGGGATTTAGCCTCATTTAATTAATGTTTTCCTATGTCAGCTTGGTGTGATGTAATTTTGGGATATTACACATAGATAAGTATAAATACAATGTTCATTCACTCATTTTCATAATAAGAAAGATATCTAAGAGAATAATAAGCATCCAAGCATTCAAGTATTCATCCAAGAGCATTCAAGAGCAGTTCTTCAAGCATTTTGGAGCCATCATCAAGATTCAAGCATCATATCAAAGGTTATTGTTGCATCATGTGTGTTTTTGTGCTAACATTTATGATGGATTTTGATTCAAGCAAGCAATTCACAAAATATCCATCAAAGCATTCCATTGATTCAAGATCTACATTCAAGCTAGCCACTTCACACAATTTTGTAGACTTTACAACAAGAGTTTGGTGAGTTGTAACATTGCATTTTGTTCATTCATTATTTCATTTCATTTCAAGGTTTAATTACCAACAAGTTGTTTGACCAAGGAAAACCACCATTTACTAACAATCAACAAGTTTTTCCTCTCTTGTATGATTATGATTGTAGATTTAGGTTGAAGACTTGAAGATCATTTGGAGTACAAGATGGCAAAGTTGTAAAATTTCATTAAAAAGTTGTCATCTTCACGAAAACTCACCTACAGGTCAAATCCAAAAGTTTCAAAACTTGAGATCTGAGAGGAAGCAAGTGCATACCTTGGAGCTTAGGACCACATTCAAAGTTTTCAGAAATCTAGAATGGGACTAATACACTACCTAGGGCATATTATTCCTCTTAGGGGTATTTTTTAGAGATTCTTTGAGATTGTGTTCCGAGATCCAAAGATTCTGCATCTGCCCCGAAAAAATAGCAGTGAGACTAAGAAAATAGTAAGGACGTCTTTGTCCTCTCTCGCATATTTGAATAGTTTCTTTGCATTTCCAGAATCCTCATCACATCTCTAGGCTTCCTAGGTACACACATCCTATCTTGCTGTTGCATAATTTCATCATTTATATCCCTCATTTAGCTTGCATAACTAGGTTTTGTAGGTTGAATGCTTATTTGTCTTTTCCAAGCATTTGCTTGGTGGTGAACCCCTAAAAGATGAAAGAACCCCCTTCTTAGGTCCTCCTAATTGAGAATTGACTCACCGTGTGAGGTTGATAGTCAATCTAATTAGGGTTCTTATGACATAATTGAATGACCTAGAGAAATAGGTGGGAATTCTTCACCTCATTTTTCTATGGTTTAGTTTGCAAAAAATCAAAGCAAAGATAAGAGTGTTTCCATCTCCTCCTTAGAGCCCTCTAGTTAGTCAAAGATCAACCTATTGGTCACCCCTCCCCCCAATCTATTGTGTTGGCTTCCTAGTCCCTATTTAAGGATCCCCCTTTTGTCCTCATAAGAGAGGTTTCCATTGGTGTTGTTGTTTATGTTCATCCTCCTATGAAGGAGGTGCTTGTAGGTGATGTTATTTCATCTACCCTTGTGGAGAAAGTTTCCTTGAAGTTATCTCAAGTGGCTCTTGTTTCTAATTTGGGTTCGCTTTTGGAGATCCCCATTCTCTCCCAAGTAGAAGGGCTAGTTAAGAAAGTGAGTTCTACCTCACCCCTTGATGGGCCTTCTCATGTAGCCTTAAAATACTCTCCTACCTCTCTAATCTATGGAAAGGATCAAACAGGTCCTAGTCCTATTCACTCTCCCTCTTAACCCTTGTCCATGAAGTCTAGAAAAGGGATGCATAAATTGGTGGATGTTGGAACCAATTCTAAACCTGGCTAGAAAACTATCAGAGAAATGAGAAGGAGAAACATAGTTCAAAAGCTATAGCAAATGGGAACCAGAGCACCTTGGAGCAGTTGGGCTCAAAAATATCTAAAAATGTTAACTCTCTCTTGGAATGTGAGGGGATAAAGGGTCTCCATAAAAATCATATTATAAAAGATCTCATCAAGGAACTCAAGCCTAAATTTTTTCTTATTCAAGAAACCAAAATGAGTGTTGTTGACTTCGATAAAATGTGTAAGTACATCTGGTCTAATGCTCTTTTTATCATTGTTGATGCACATGGGGCCTTAGGAGGATTTTCCACTATGTGGAAACCCTTCTTCCACAGTTCTCTCATTTCAAAGGATTTTTTCTCAATATCCTCTTTTCTAGTAGTCTTGGTCTTCTAGATTGGGCTCTTTCCAATATCTATTCTGTGAACAACATTGTCCTTAGAATAAATACTTGGGCTAACCTTCTAAGTAGAATATTCTCTTTTTTAGGTACCATTCAATGTTGTTAGGTGGTTTCAACACCCCTCTTTATCCTTTAGAGAAGACGGGGGGGATTTAAGATCTTTTTGATAACATTTTGGACCTCAATAACCTTCTCTTCAAAGGTGGCCTTCTAGATCTTGATCTTGAAGGAAGCCACTACACTTGGTCTAATAAGATGATGATAGATAATTTGATTTAACTTAGGCTTGATAGATGTCTAGTTTCCTCTAATTGGGATATGGCCTCCTAGTTTTCCCTCTCCTCCCAACTAAGGGTTGACTCTGATCACACCCCTCTATTTCTCAAATGGAACAATCCCAAATTAAAGGCTAAATATCCCTTTCATTTTGAACTAATGTGGACTCATCAGCTTGACCTCAAAATGATTCTAATGAATTGGTGGAATATCAATGTTAGAGGAACTATGATGTTTAGACTAGCCTTCAAGCTTAAGAGCATTAAAAGAAATATTAAATCCTGGAATAAAAACTCCTTTGGCAACATTTTCATCCAAAAATAAAATTTAAAGGACCAAATTAGGAAAATTAAAAAGGAAAAGGATGGGCAAGGTGCTTTTGAGGATCTATCCAGTAGGGATAAATCTATACTAAGTGACCTACACAATATAAATGAAAAAGAGGAAATTTATTGGAAATACCGCACTAGAAATAAGTGTTTAAATGGAGATAAGAATACTGAGTTCTTCCACCTTTCAACCATAAAACACATGAAGAGGAATATAATAACATATTTGATTAATGAGGATGAATTGTTTTTTATCTTCGGAGGAAACAGTCTCTCAAGAAGGCATCAATTGTGTCAAGGACCTTCTCAATCAACCCCTGGTCAAACTTCCTCTAGAGGATTCTATAAAATACCCTTGATTTTTAAAAAAAATTAAACTTTTTAGATCCCCATACAGAAAGTAAAGCTAAGCAACTTTCTTCCACTTTCTGATCACCAAGTTCCCAGTATGGGTGAGGTGAGAGCGTACAATGTAAGGATTACAATAATTATACTTGGAAATAAGTTATTGAGAGTAACAATCACTTATTCATTGGGGTAAGCTAAGCACATCCAATTTGTAGTGGGGAAGATAATACAATTATGAAATGTAAAGAAAGCTCTTCAATTTTTTAGTGGTTAGTGAAATGCCAAAGCCACTTATTCAGTGGGGTGAGTACAAAGCCACTTAAGTAGTGGATAGAACAAGAGCCACTTATGTGGTGAGGTATGTATAAACCACTTATGCAATGGGGTAAGTACCAAAAAATAACAAGAGAAAGATAACTGGTGGTACTAATACTCAGTGTTACATGGTTAGCTCTTCAATTTATTCCAAATCAGGTACACAACTTCTATTACAAATATTAATATGACATGAAGATGAACCAAGCACCCACCAATGAACCCCAACTTAGGAAAACCAACACCCAATAATGTGATAACAATTATACCTCAAGGTCCTCTTGAAAATTAGGTGATTGGTACAAGTTTTTAACTTTGCTGCAACATTATAGACAATGAATCAATGACTCAAAAATCTTCACCAATTCATCCACCAATGCACCCAATGGTCAATGTAGGCTTGGATTAATGTTTCCAGCTCCTCTAATCAACTTAACACCTCTTATGAATGAATAATGAGGATCTGAAAATGACTAAACAACAGTTACAAGTCTGTCAAAACTCATAAAACTCTAAAAAAACCTTCAATAACTCTACAAACAAACACCATCATATGTACTCAAATTGAAATACCCAAATAGAAAACTTTAATCAACACCAATGGTGGTTCCTAGATGAAATCACACCAATCTAGCTAGGGAATATCTCTCAATTTTAAAACTAAAAAAATCCATGAGGGTTTTCATCCTCAAAGCTAATCTGGCAGTATAACAATATCATTCTTCAACATGGTAAAAATGAGCCCCCAACACCTCCTTTTATAGCTTTTTTGTTGTTTTTTCTGAAAAAGTGCCTTTTGCTTTTTCACTATTTTTTGAGAAAGTGATTTTTGCTTTTTTGTTGCTTTTTTGAAAAACACTTAGGATTTTCCATTGCTTATTTGATTTTTTCTTTTTCGTACTTTTTGAAAAAACATTTTTTTTTAAAAAAAAAGCACTTTTGCTTTTTCACTACTTTTTTTTTTCTTTCCAAAAAAGCACTTTTGCTAAATAAATAATTCATTATGTGCAAGAGGGATAATTTTAAGAATCCCCCCACCTCGGCAAAGGTGTAAAACATTGGCGAATCTTGTATACTTCCCGATAAAAATATTAATTTTATTGGTGAAGTTTTTTATTTTTCGAGAAAAAAAATCTCAATTGGTGAATCTTTTGTAATCGCTAGAAGTCCGTAGAAAATCTTGGAAAATTGAATTTTTTTCAAAACCAATAAAATATTTTTATTGAGGATTTAAACCTATTTTCAGACCAATAAAATATTTCCATTTGCGAATTAAACATGTTTTCAAACCAACAAGATATTTCTATTGGCGAATTAAAGCTGTGCTCAAACAAATAAAATATTTTTGTTGGCAATTCAAAAATGTTTTCAAACCAAAAAAAATATTTTCATTGGAAAATTATACCTTTTTTCAAATGAGAAAAAAACCATTGACGAATTAAACATAATCTCAAACCAATAAAAAAATCATTGGCGAAATAAACTGGTATGCCAATAATAAATCATAGCGTGGGTGGCAAAACTATCAAATGCTACATATTGTTCTATTCTATGAAAAAATTTCCACACATCCAAATTCCTTCATAAAGTGTCTAAAATGGGGACAAGTGTCAACACATTCATTATGTCTGAAGCTAGATGTCAACGCAAGTCAATATAACCCATGACTGTTTGATGAATTTTTGATGGATGGCTGTAGTTACATTCCGAAAGAAAATGTATGAAGCAATAGACTTGCGAATTTAAACCTTCAGAATAACACTAGAACCATTAGATTTCCAAAAATCAATGGTTGACATTTTATTACTTATTAAATCACTTAAAGTCATGATGTATCCAAAATAATATTTTATCGTTGATTGGCTACCGATAGTTAAAGGTCACTTAAGTTATGACTTAAGCCTTTGTAGTCATCATGGTGACCAACCCCTCAACCTCGGTGATTATTGGTTCTATGGAGTATCAAAGTTAGGTGACAAATATTTTCTCACAAAAATCAATGATTGAGATCGACGATTAACGACCGGGCAGATCTCGTGTGCTTGCACTATTGAGAAGGTGATGTCATCAAATTTTTGTGGTAATGTGAGATTGTGACATCTGTCCTCGATTCATTTTCAATAAATTTCATGCCTCCAACATATATTGCTCCATTGAAGGGACCCTTAATTATCTCTCATCGATATATGTCTTTCCTCCTAATATATGTATTTTCTATTTGTCGAGTTTTCGAAGGGACTCAGGAAACTCTCTTCAAAATTCCATTGTCACTTTGACATACTTACAAGACCATCATATTGATACTTTCAAAGTCGAGGTCGTGAATTTTATTGTTTTAATGCACATCGTCCCATTGAAGGGACTCCAAAATATTTTCTCTCGACATTTTATTGTGTCCTTGATGATGTCTTGTCGGATTATCAAAGGGACCATGAAATAACTCTCTTCAGCATAGTGTAGTCTCCCCAACTTGAGCTATTTTATACTTCTGATTCAATAAGTATGAGCCCACTAAAACAATGATTGTGGGAAATAAGGTATTAAGTGATAGGTTTTTAATGGGATAATGTTAAGATGTGTTTTATTATTGGCTCAGGGTTACATTTTTTTAGGGGTAAACTTATGCATATTTTAACAATTGGCTTAGGTGTTTATGCATTATTGAGGCATATATGATGCTTTTCATATTTGTATGGGATTTTCAATGTCAGTCAGACATAAAAATTGTATTGAAAGGTGAGCCTATTTATGGAACTTAGATATTTTACAAGGTTGAACTTTCCTCCTCCTGAATTCCAAAGAGTTATCATGACCAAAGAAGCCAGAATTCTATCTGTAATCTACTCAGTTCTAGTTCATAAATGACGCCTGATGACAAACTTCATGTCATTGTTGCCATTTTGAATATCGACCATTGATTTATTTTCCATCACAACCAATTTATTTCCTCGAGATATCACTATCTTGTCACTCAAATGAGTTGGTGCTTTTGCTGCATCAAAGTGACCAATATTGTACTCTTGTCGATATTGATCACTCTCTCGGAAAAATTCCTCAATATTGTGCTTTTCTTTATCTTTCAAGATTTTAAAGGGATTTTTTTTATGTTCTCGCCGATATTTACACCTTCCTTTGATATGATTATTATGTTCATAATTTTGACATCTGTCCTCGGTGGGATCGAGATTTTTGTTCTTTGAAGAAAGTGTGGTTGCGGTACCACAAATTAATGCCATATGCTTTATATTGAAAACTACACGATGTACTATAGATGATGATGTCATTAATCCAGTGATCAATTGAAACAAGATTTGTAACAATTTCATATCATTTGAGTGGTGATTTTGACATCTTGTTAGCTTGATGTACAATTTGCATGTAGCCAAATCTCAATCAAAATAAATATTGTAATTGTAAATGTAAGACTTAAGTTACATGATTAAGTTGGTTTTTTGGTTTACGTGGTTATCATTATACCCAAACTCACATGATTGAAATCATTCGTAGAAGGCTAAATGATTTACTATTGAGTGCAATGTTCTAAATTGTCATAAGGGTTTTCATTTTGTAAGGTTAATAAGGAAGAAATTCTATTGACAAAATAAGAG
Source organism: Sequoiadendron giganteum (assembly GCA_007115665.2). Classification (NCBI taxonomy): domain Eukaryota; kingdom Viridiplantae; phylum Streptophyta; class Pinopsida; order Cupressales; family Cupressaceae; genus Sequoiadendron; species Sequoiadendron giganteum. The sequence continues at coordinate 315,690,250 of CM021110.1, forward strand.
AATGAGCATTTTCAATAAATTTTCAAGCAATTGAAATACAAGGTATCAATTTTACTTACTCTTTGCAGACACTTTGAAAACCCTAATTTTTGGATGTCAAATGAGCTTGAAATGATCATCGAGAAATTCTTGGTCACATAGAATGTTTCAATGAATTGCAAGTATGATTTAAAACAAGTTTTTGTGGTGTTAAAGAAGACCAATTGGGTAGTTTGGTGTCTTATCCACCATTCATGTTTACTCGTGTGAACTAGAACAACTCACTTACCCTCAATCTTGAAATTCAAATTCCAACCATTGATTTCACAGTGAAGTGGCTTGATGAACGGTCTAGATTGATTCAATCAAGTTTGAAAATATGACTGTAGATGACCATTTTTGCTAACCAATCAAGTTATGCCATGTGGATCTATTTCCATGTCACCCTGCAAGCTACACCATCTCCATGAGCTTTGAAGATGGCTACATGTCACTTCCTCGCTTGCCCGTTGGGTTTAGCTAGTGCAAAACTTATGGTAGCGGTGTGGTAGGGAGTGGCCTAGATTGAATCTAGTGCCTTCAACTTGCATGCTTATTAATTTTCAAGCCATTCATCTATGTGTATATCCTTCGGATCTGACGAACGAACATGATTATAAAATCTTGTCCTACAATTTACCACGTGCTCAAAATAACCTTCTAGTAGCCTGGGAGTTAATATTCCTCAACATTATGTTGAAATATTTTGAAAATATTTCATAAACCACTATAGTTTCTTGATGGCCCATATTAAGCCACGTGGTGCCTCCCCACTTCCCCTCTGAGAGATGAGAGATGTTGGTGGGTCCCCTGTGGGCTAGCAAGGGATGGTCAAGATCAACCCATGACATTTCATCATAACCATTGATTATGCTAAGACCTGTTGTTCATTTCCCTCGAAGGATAATGGGCTCCACCCTAGAAAGGGACACATGCCACCCACGCACCGGCCCATTGGTATTTTTTAATGAATATTAAAATACAGTGGGGGAGCAAGAAACAATCAGCATGTAATCACACAATCCAATCACCCTTATTAAAACTCAAATTGGCATGTGCAAAATGTTAGCAACTTAAAAAGGGGACCCAACTAGGTCAATGAGAGATGGGGGACATAAACTCATGGCCAATACTTTAGACCAATGCCAAAATATTAAACCCATTTAAAATTTTATGTATAATATTTCTCAGCGATAGAATGATCGATGAGACTCTGTAAAGGGGCTGGTAAAATGGATGAGCTCAATGAAAAAATCCAAACTAATGCGAACGTGAATCGACAACAACAATTCAACTCAAAATTATAAGAAATGGAGTAAAGGATAGGTTTCTTTGAATAAATGCAAGATAAACCCTAAACCCTAGACCTAAATCCCTAACCAACGAACCAAAATAAGATCAATGAGGCATCCAAACACACTTTCAAGGCAATGAAACATAATTTTTTTTTGAGGGTTCCATCAGGTCCCATGGAGGGGGTTTCCTAAAAAATTTTAGTGGGTGCTACTAAGATTTTTTGGGAATATTTTAAAGCTAGTGGTTCCATGAGTTTAATAATGTAGTTCAGCTTAAACATTTAAGCTCCAAATTTTAAGGAATGAGCTGCAATATTTGATAAAAAATAAAAAATAAAAATAATTTTCTCACATTTTTAATTTTTTGGTAAGAATTTTAAATTTTAATGATTGACAAGTAGTAGAAAAAATCCCTAAGTTGTAGGATCAATTTTTAGCCCCACCTCAATTTTACCCGCTCAAATCTTCAATCCTAAAAGGTAGGGGATGCTAATTTTTCGGAAAAGATTCCAATTAATCCTGTAGCACAATTTTTTTTCCCATGAGATCTCCTCCATGAAAATAGAAGCCCAAGCCCCCCATGGGACCATACTGTAAGCTTTTATTCCTATGCCTCCTATCGGAGAATTCAGTTATTAAAAAGTTTTGGGATGAGGTTCTTCACTTCTTTGCTTGTTGCTTCCTCATTTTGATCTTTCATCTCATTCTCTGTAAGCTCTTTTTATATAGTTTAAGCTATTTGATAGCACATATAGGAAATTTTGTAATTTTTATCTATAATAACAAAATATAACTCAAATACTTAAGGGCATTTCTTTAATTTTGAATATCGACCTATCTTGCTCTCCAATATTGTATTCACTATCTTTTGACTCAAAATAATCAAGGGTTATTTATAAGTTGTCATATCACATCATGTGTTTATGTCATGGATGTTGAAATGTTAGCTTCTGTTCAAGGAATTGATTAATATCCCTTTTAGTTATTTATCAAAGATTGTGTGAATGGAAATACAATAGGAATTTTTAAGTAGTGTGATAAGTGTTGTTCTTTAAAAATGATGCAGAATCACATATCAAATTCAATACCATGGAATACAATATAAAATATAAAATATCACAATTTCATGGAATGCAATATAAAATATCATCAACTACAATTTGGAATATGATTTATGAAGTGCAATGATTCATAATTTCATGGTTCATGGAATACAATATAAAATATCATCAACTACAGTTTGGAAAATGATTCATGAAGTTTAGTATAAATACCTAAAAGCTGCTAATTCACTTCCATTTCCCAAATCAAGCCAGGGTCCTCAAAATGACATTCAACTTGAGATAAAGTAAAAGAGTCATCTTGATTACGAGTCTTCTCTTCACTTTATTTGCCCTGCATCTCAAATTGAACATTCATTATGGCATTGTCATTTGTCCCACCGCCAGTGCCACCAATACCAACATTTGGAGTGTTGCACAACCCTCTTCTTTTGATATGGACCTCTATATTGTGAGCTCACTTTCAAAATGATTTTTTTTGACATTATACACAATTCCTTTCACCCTCAAGAAATTTTCCAAATTCTTGTCTAGTTTGTTTCTTATCTTTGATTTTGATCTGTAATTAAAGATTTATGAAATAACTTGCACTTAACCATAATTATAGTTTTTCCCGATCAACATACATAATTGCATGGTTATGTTCTTTACCCATTGAAAATTATAGAACCAGTTACCCAACTTAATGACATTAACTAATTACTTTGAATTCATAATTTTCAACTAATGAATGCATCAAAACTGGAAAGACTAAGAGAGGAAGAAGAGACAATAACAAGTTTGTTAACATAGTTGACCCAATGTTCAGGCTACGTCTCTGAGCTCACTCAAATGTGACACTGATCCATTAAATGATGCAAATCTCAATAAGGATTTGTTACATCACAACTTAGTATTCAAGTTTCAAATTAGTTCTTTGCCACTTGGAAAGATTGTAGCATATTCGATGCTCTTTCCAATTTTTTGATTTTTACAAAGAATTCCTAATTTGCATATACATAAACCAAGCATAGTAATATATGGAGCATAAAAATTATCCACTCGAAAACCTTCATACTACGCATAGGTCTGAGATGCCTTCAACTTGCCTCTCCATTTCTCTTCAATCTCAAAGAATGGGTAGATCGACCTTCATGAGCAATACCCTCATCTGTTAGATCACAACACTCAATTCATTGAGAAATGACTATTTGACTGAATGCTTTCACCTTTGAGGTCTCTTTACAATAAGAGTTTTTTCCCTTTTACAAGGAGCCTATGTTGTTAAACACTCAGTACCATCCCCTCTAAGAGAATTATTCTAATTCCTAATAGCTCAATTCTCCTCTCTTGAGAATTCCTCAAAATACCTCTCAAGAGAAAAAATATTCCCTTCAATACAACTTCATATACTAAACAAGGCTTAAAAAAATATTTCCCGATATCCTCTAAATTGAGCCCTTTTAATTTTTTAAACAAATGTAAATTTCTTTTAAAAATTAGGCTTATACATTTCCCTAAGGCTCCCCTTAATTCTCTCCTTTCAAGGTTTGCATTTTTTTAATTTTATTGCTTTATATGGTTGAGTTCTAGTTTTAAATAAAAGTCATTGCCCATGATTTCCGTGGCTTACATGTGGCACAATGGTGGTAGAGCGGTCTTCTAGGAGGGAGGTCAACGGTTCAAACCGCCCGACCCCCAAAATAGCATTCATGAAGACTTTAAGTAAAACTGATGCATAGTGTATTATGAAGATCATGTGTAGTGTAGTGGTGGAGAGTGAAAGTAGGAGGTGAGAGGTCAAGGGTTCAATTATCCCCAACAACCTTTTATAACAACCAACAAACAATGAATTCTGAAGGGCATACCTAGTGGCGCCACATGGCATCTAGCCATTGAGCCGTGTGGCAATATATTATTTTCCCACATATTGACACATGCCATAACGTGGTTGGTTTGTGCCACCTGTGCCTGTCACCTTAGTATCCTGCCATGTGTCATCAGTTGGTTGGTCCATGCCACGTATGCATTCCATCTCAACATCCGTACATCCATGTGTCATGCTGATATTAGCATCTGTACCTTATCAACCCATCTTTTTAGAAAATTTTGACTGGCCATATCTCACTTATATGGGCTTGATTTGACGTGATTCAAGTGGCATAAGAATCATCTCAATGATCTCTTTAGCTTGGTTCCATTTTCATTCGATTTGGAGACGATCAATTTTTTTGGCTTAGGGTCTGCATCTAGAATCCCTAGTCTCGTTGAACTTTGATCGAGCATAATTTTTGTGTACGGTCTCCTTTTGATGTGATTCAAGTTTTGTTAGGATTGTATCGATGATCTCTACACATTGGGGCCATCTCCATCAAGATTTGAAGACTTTCATGTTTTTAGGGTTTTCTAGATCCTCTTGGATCAGATTTTAAAAATGCCAATGAATTGAAAACTCTCTCATCCTCCACCGACCCCAATATCATTGTTTATCATAAATTAACAAGTTTAAAATATTCTGATATCGAACTACGTAATATTTCACTCTGACCTAAGTTTGTACAAACCTTTGTTATTGATTTTAGTTCTAAGGGATTCTCCATGGAATCAAACTGGTCCATCATACTTCTTGCAAAATTCTTACATTGTTGTCTAAGCTTATCTCCATTTATAATTCCTTCTATTGTCTGCTCATTGTATTTTACACGTTTTGAAAAGTGTTTGACCAAGATTTTTACTTTATCATGAAAATAGACTGGGCTATCTCGATTGTCCAAAATTGAGGATACACAATATCCATGGCTTCAACTATTTCTTCTCGACAAAATCTATTATAAATCTCTATGGAAATATATTTTTCAATTTCCTTCAAATTATCACTAATTTTTTTAACAAAGTCATTAAAAGCTTCTTTTGTAATAGGTACTTCTCTGATAGAGTGCCTAACTATTGTACAATGATACATTGGTATCTCAAATCCACATAGACAAATACATAAGTACACACTTGCATACAGTTATAAATAATTATCAGGCTGATTCAAATCTATAATTTTTTGCCAAATAAAAAAGTTTAGGCTGTTAGAAGTTAGTTCTAGATATAGATGATTGAGGGCTATGCATGTATTTCTACATAGTTTGGCATATTCGTTAATATACATAGTTCTTTCTTGGGATTTCTTCACAATATTTTTCATTTCATCCAACATGGGGGGAAGACTAGCTAAAGTCAAGAGTGTCTCTATATCGCTTAACCTATGTAAGAGGTCAAGAGCTTTATCTATTGTGTTGTGATGCTCATACATTACTCCAATCAAGGATTGATATTCTGAAAGAACTTGTTGTGTTGGTCCATGCAAGGAGATCCATCTGGTATCAACATCCTTGAGAAGCTTGTTTCCTACTGTTATTCCCTCAACAAGATTTTGAAATTTTGTGAAATATTTGGGACTTCGACAGAAGTATGCGTAGATATTTTAGACTAGATTTTCAAATTTTGATACTGTAGGAAACTTGCTTACAATTCTAAATGCTAAATTCATTTTGTGGGCCGTGTAGTGAATGCCAAGCATGTATGGTGCACAAGTAGTTTGTAAATTTGTGCAAACACCAATCTTGTGACCTTGTATTACTGCAGCTCCATCAACTCCTACACACACCAAATTTTTGGTAATTTTCAAGTCATGCATACCTACAATTTAATTCAAAGATTTCTTGACTACTTCAAATAGATTTTGCGATGTTGAGTTGTCCTTCATTTTATGAACACATAGAAGATAATCTTGGCAGACATGTTGTTTTACATTATACACATGCATACAAACCCAAGAAGTATTATTTACCATAGTAACCTCATCTAAAGATAATGCAATGAAGTTTGAATCTTTTACTTTCTCCTTTAAATCTTGCTTTTCCATTGCAGCAAAACAATTTCCCCCTTCCCATCTAGTGTTTACTGACCAATGTGCGTTAGGAAAGTGAGTAACACCCAAAAAAGATAATAAATTAAAATATTCTTGGTTGTCTATCATAGGATTCCCTTTGGACAAAATATGAGAAACAACACTCATTTGAACAGTTTTTGCCAGTTGTGCTCCTTCCATTAGTTTTCCAAATTGAGCCTCAATTGTACCTCCAAGTGCAACAAGCTTCGATATTCTTTGCTTATGCTCTTCATATTTTGTGGCATACTTAACATGAATAAATTTTTCCTTCGATTTCCACCGTACTACTAATTGTTCCTTTATGTCTATGATTTTTTTTTCATAAACTTTACCGATATGCTATTCTATAGTGTCAATATTTAGCTGCAACTTCTTGTCTCTTTTAAATTTCTAACTATAAATCAAACACTTACATTCTGTTGGAATTTCATCTTTGTTTTCTTTCTCGACTAGTACAATGAAAGGGTACTTTGACACCCAATCAAGCTAAAAATTCCTTTTCATTTCCCACTCGTGCTCCACTTTTGATTTGTCTTTTCTTTTCTTGCTACCAACATCATCCAAGTCAATTATCTCATTCTGGCTAACTAGGGTATCCCTTGGAACATCTTCTGAGGTATTTCCATCTTCATTTGACTCATTTAACTCAATGACAATCTCACCTTGACCTTCCGATAATGGTGAGGTATTGTGAATGCCTTCTTCATTAATATTTGGTGGAAGAATTGATGATGTAGCTCCATCTTGATCTAATGGATTAGAAGCATTTCCAATTCCAAAGTAAGGCTGTATGGTAACTACATTTTAGGAATTTTGATGGCCTCCCAGTCCCTTCACCACCCTGAGGAGTCTTACCCTTGTTGCACTTGCTACTCGACATATTGATCTCTCACTTTGAATAAAAGCTGGAAAAAAAATGTCTTCTTGTTTAAGGACAAAGAATATAACCCCATTCACTACTCAATATCATCTTTAAGATTGAAGAAAGAATTAAAAAGAGAAATAAATCTTATAGCACTATGAAGAAATTATCACTCACCTTTAAGTTTAGGTTTTCACTGACTTTCTTTCATTAATGCAGGAATGCCTATGTTGCAAGTTCAGAGTCATGATCAACTTCAAGGTTCCAAACTTCCAACTTTCGAATTGAGAGCTCATAAGTTTAGAATTGAACAAAATGTGTAAGAATAAATGATAGTTTCAATTGAATTTATATCAATCCATATTTGGTGAATTCCGTGGGATTTTTAAATGGTATATTAAAAACTTGGAAAAACCCGTGTTATTATAAAACAATATGTTGTAATTTTCAAGGCGATTATGGCCCTACGATTAGCATGGAGGTGTCACGGAAATTGGAAAAATGTCCTCAAGTGTAATTATTTTTTAATGTTATTGGCAAAATGGGTCCTCATAAGAAACTATTCATAATTTTCAATTGGCGAAATGGGTCCTCACAAGCAACTATTTATAAATTTTAATTGGTGAAATGGGTCTTGACACACAATGTTATTTTAATAGTATTGGTGAATATGTAGGGCATGATTAATTTTCCAATTTTCACTTGGCCGATATCTAATATTCGCCAATTATTGAAGATTCACCACTATGGTTTTCCTTGATGTGCAAACGTTTAATCACCTTTTCCATCAAATTCAATTAAAAAATAAAATAAAAGTACCTAAACATCCATTTGGGGAATTAAAATACCTTTCCAAAAATATATTACACTTAAGTTATGAATAATAATAATAAAATATTATAACTTAAGTGAATAATTAAAATATTCTACCCCAAAGTTGTGGAAAGTACAACACACATTGGACTTCAATTTTGACTACGCCAATTTGATGTTGATACATTAGGTGAATGATAGAATTCAATTTGGTGACTTACTATAAATAGACGTTCTCTCCAAGAATTTTGGAGAAAACCCCAAAATTCTAAAAACACTTCAGAGAGTGTCATTCAAACCATTATTTCCCACTAAGCTCATTGACATAAATATAAACCTTGTATCATCAAAACTACATCCTCCAAGATCTTTGGAGTTCCCCAACTCACCTTGATCTTACAAAAAAAACCCTGGAAATTGGCCAAAACTCATGAAACATCATGGTGTAAAAATGGGGACATAACATTCCTCCCTCCCCAAATATTGCTTATCTCCAAGCAATTCCAACCCATGCTCTTAATGATACTAAATAAAACTTAATGTGATTTTAGGATCCTAAATAAGTCTATGTGGTTTGTGCTGCCAACATAATGGAAGACAACTAAGAGTGGGGGGGGGGGTGAATCAGTTATCACAAAAATTGCACTTAATAAGCTTATTGTTAGATCTAATAATTAAACATGAAGGCATTAAACCATCAACACATCAGAAACACACATAACACCAAGATTTTTGGGTGGAAACCCTATTAGGGGAAAATCCATGATGGAGGTTAATTCCCAAGTTTATACTCTATTATAAGTATAAAAAATGGGGAATGCAGTTGCATTCAGGCACACTGCCTAGATCTCATTGCTCAAATACAAAAAGGCTTACTGCCCAAAGGAAGACACACTATCTTACAATTACATTTAGATTAAATCCATTTGAAGATTTTGAACTGAGATAATAGCATCTGCTAATGCCTGATTACAGTTTTGGTTAAGCACATAAACTCTTCTCACTCTTCTTCACGCTTAAATTTTTCCTTCGAATGATCTGAACTTTATTCACACATAGTGCTCACACTTCACACACTTCACCTCATCCATGTCTCAAATGAGATAAAAAATCGCTCATATATATTGGCAACCAAGGATAACATCATCTACATGTCGGCTTCAATAAAATATAAAGTGAATACAAACTATTGGCCGAAAATATAAATAATTATCAATGAAAATCAACCAAAGTTGGCCAAAACATTGTGAGGACCCAAAAAAACATTCTTGAACACAAAAAATATTCAATAATTAATCCTCAAGGATCCACAACACGCTACAATCAACCTGTCATCCATGAACATGAAAAACATGAACACGTAAAGGAAAATATTCAATCGCGAGAACAACAATCAATGCAAACCAAAAACACAGATATAACATGATCTAGAAACATCCAAAAGAATCACGAATCGCCATAGAAGCATTCACATCAACTCAGATGACTAGAATCACATTATCTTCTTCTAGGAACACCAATTAAAACAAAAAAATGTTAGAACACAGATACTCATAACTCGATCAAATATTTATGCAAACCTCTAAAACTTTTAGTGGATAAAATAGATAGGATTTTCAACAAACCCTTTAATCTACAACTCCTGATCATCAATATACTGAACTATCCAACATACTGAACTTCACTAAACTTCACTGCTTGACAGACAACCTGCAACTTATTTTATTACAATTTTCTCAATATCCTCAACATATACAGTATTAAAGATATTAATGCTAATAGTGTTGACATCAATTACAACCACATATCAAAATATCAAACAATTCCAACAATCTCCCTCTTTGGCCTTGATGGCAACACATGATGTGAAAAACACCATCAACACAACTTTCTTTTGGCCTTTCTCCCCCTTAGGTTTTGACTCTACTCCCCGGATAATTCACAATTTTTCACATGAATCTTCTCCCCCTTTGAAATCAATGAAAAAGGTACACACAAGCTCTGAACCACATATATGAACATTTGACTACCCCCCCTGAGTAGCAGCCACCATAACATCAATCCAGATCAAGATATGACTATGAAATGCATAGACTGATGCAAGTCATTGCATGTTAGTTCAGATTAGGAGGGGTAATCACCCCTAGCTTCCCTCTGAGATACTCAAAAGTATCCTTAGGAAAAGGCTTAGTAAAGATGTCTAAAATCTGTTTCTTAGTAGGCACATACTCCAGTCTAACTTCCTTATCACTCACCTTGTCTCTCAAAAAGTGAAACTTGATAGATATATGTTTGGTTTTTGAATGTAGCACCAGGTTCTTAGAAATGTTTATAACACTTGAATTATCAAAAAATATGGCAATAGGTTCATCATACACAACTCTAATATCTTTCAACATCTACTTCATCCATAATACTTGAGTACAATTATTAGCAACAACAATATACTCTACCTCTGTAGTGGATAAATAAATGGCATTCTACTTCTTACTTAACCATGAAATCAACTTCTTTCCTAATAAAAATGCACCTCCACTAGTACTCTTTCTGTCATTCAAATCTCTTGCCCAATCAACATCAGTAAAATAACTCAAAGTAAGGTCATCATCTTTAGGATACCATAGGCCAAAATCAACTTCCCCCTTCAAGTACTTGAAAATCCTCTTCACAATAGTCACATGAGATTCCTTATGATCAACTTGAAATCTTGCGAAAAAGCATACAATATTCATGATATTAGGTCTAGTTTGAGTCAAATAAAGAAATCCACCAATCATGAATCTGTATCTAGTCTGATTTACCTTAGCAGAATAATCATATGTTGTCAACTTACATCTAGTCACCATAGGTGTACCAACTAGCTTTGAATCTTCCATACCAAATTTCTTTAGTAATTCTTTCACATACTTGGACTGAGATATAAAAATCCCTTTATCTAACTGAGTAATTTATAATCTGAGAAAGAATTTTATTTCTCCAATCATGGACATCTCAAACTCACTCTGCATCTCATCAACAAAATTCATGCACAAACTATCATCTCCTCCAAAAATGATATCATCAACAAAGACTTGAACAATAAAATATTTATCATGATCAATCTTGAAATATAAGTTACTATCAGCAGTACCTTTACTAAATCCAAGCTTCAACAAATACTTGTCCAATCTAGCATACCATGCTCTTGGGGCCTGATTAAGTCCATACAATACTTTCTTTAGTCAAAAAACCATGTCTCCCTGATCAGTCAATTGAAATCCAGTAGGTTGCTCAATATATACTTGTACATTCCATTCACCATTTAGAAATGTTGACTTGACATCCATCTGATAAACCTTGAAGTTTTTGTAAGCAACATAGGCAAGAAACAGTCACATAGATTCAATCCTAGCAACATGGGAAAAAGTTTCTTCAAATTCAATTCCTTCCATCTGAGAATATCCTTTACATACCAATCTTGCTTTGTTTCTAATAACTTCACCTTGCTCATTCAGTTTATTTCGAAAGACCCATTTAGTTCCAATTATATTTTTGTCCTTAGGTCTAGGAACAAGAGTCCATGTATCATTCTTCTCAATTTTTAGTAGCTCTTCTTTCATTGCTTCCATCCAATGTTCATCTTTTCATTCTTCATTTATATTATTTGGCTCAGTCTTTGATATCAAACAGTATTCTTCTATAATTCTTCTCCTAGTTTGAACACCTTTTTTCTGATCACCTATAATATGATCTTTTGAATGATTTAGTCTTACATACCTTGGAGTCTTAGAATGTTGTTGAATTTCAGGCTCTTGTGATCCTTCTTCTACACTTTTACTACTTCATTCCTTTTGGCTTTCTTGATTCATTAGAATGATCTGCACTTGATTCTGAGGTTGATCAGAATTGACATTTTGATCATTTGAATCATATCCACAGGTTCTAGATGGTCTAACTGTGTCTTCATCAACCTTTACATTAGCACTTTCAACTAATTTCCTCAATATCTTATTGAAGCACCGATAGGCTTTACTTTTAGTAGAATAACCAAGGAAGATTCCTTCATCACTTCTAGCATCAAGCTTTCCTATATCTTCATCTCTTTTGATATAACATTTTCTTCCAAAGATTTTGAAGTATCTAACAGTACGTTTATGACCAAACCATAGCTCATAAGGGGTCTTACCAATATCACCTTTGAAATGTACCCTATTGAGAGTATAAACAACAGTACTCACATCTTCTCTCTAGTAGATATGTGGGACATTTCCTTCCAACATCATTGTCCTAGCAGTATCTAGAACTATCACGTTCTTCCTTTCCACAACTCCATTTTGCTAAGGGGTTCGCGGGGTAGATAATTGTCTCTTTATCCCATGTTATTCACAAAATGAATTAAACTCATTGGAAGTGAATTCACCACATCTATATGATCTCAGGCACTTGATCTTTAGACTTGTCTCTGTCTCAACCTTAGCCTTAAAAATCTTGAATTTCTCTAGAGCTTCAGATTTTTCCCTTAAGAAAGAAACCCACATCAATCTAGAATAATCATCAATGAGTAACATGAAATACTTGTCTCCTTGTAAACTTATGATTCTAGAAGGGCCACACAAGTAGTAGGCACAAGCTCCAACACTTCATTTGAACAATGTTGTTTTCTCTGAAATGAAACTCTAGTTTTCTTCCCCAACTATTTTTCCTTGCATATGGTATTAGTAGGCTTTACCAACTTAGGAATATCTATCACAACCTAAGTAGAACTTATCTTGATAATATTGTCAAAGTTTGCATGACATAATCTTCTATTCCACAGCCAAATTTCATCAACAGTAATCAGACAACTTTTACTAGCAGTACTTAGGTGAAAAATATTACCGTTTGTTTTTGTACCTGATGCAATGGTATTTCCAGAACTCCCCAATACTTTACAGTTTCCATCCTTGAATTGAAGATTGTATCCCTTGTCAACCATATATCCAACACTTAAGATATTATGCTTCAAACCTTCAACATATAGGACATCATCAGTATTATGCTTACCATCAAAAGAAATGGATCCTCTACCACTGATTACACCAACTTTTTCATCACCAAATATTACAACACCACCATCATACAATTCCAAGCTCACAAATTTACTTTATCACCTCTCATGTGATGAGAGAATCCACTGTCGATCACCGATTCATCTTTTTCTTAAATTTTGGCTGCTAGAGATTTCTCAACATTCATGCAACTAGTAGAATCAACAAGTACAGGATTAATTTCCTTGATAGCAATAAACATAAACTCATCTTCACTCACATTATCTTTATCATACTCATCATCTGTCACACCTTCATCAACAAAATAATAAGTTTTTCTTTGGAAGCTAGGCTTGTTAGATCTCAGATTAGGAACTCTTTTTGGAGACCTTGAGGAAAAATGACCTATCTTATTGCAAGAAAAACATTTAAGAGGCAATTTCCCTTTATACTTACCTTCTCCTCTGGCTACTCTTTTGATAAGAAGTGCTTCAAGCTTGGCTATCTTTCTCTCTTCTTCTTCAATCTCCCTCATTTCTTCCTCATACTTGAACACCTTTCTAGAAGAATTTTCTCCCGGATCATATCTCTGCTTATCCTTCCCGGAGGTAGTAGCTTTGAATATGGATTCTATTTTAGGAAGAGCATCACCAAACTCACTTAACTCAAAAGTAGTAAGCTTACCAATCAACATGTCTCTGGTTACATTTATCACAATTCAAATCTCCTCAATAGCAACAACTCTGTGTTTGTATGCAAAAGGAAAGGATCTAAGAACTTTAGCAAAAATCTCTGATTCTTCCAATATTCCACCAACACATCTGATGTTACACACAAGTTCATTCAATCTTTGCATGAAAGTAGTAATGTTATCATCTTCACCCATTTTCAATGTTTCATATTTCTTTTTCAGACTTTGCAGCTTAGCAATTTTAACTTGAGCATCACCTTCATACAAAGTTTCCAATTTTTTCCAGATCTCATAAGCAGTCTTCAAATCCATTACATTTGTCATCTCAGAATTAGTCAAAGCACTCAACATTACTTCCTTAGCCATGATATACTACTCAACATCTTTAATCTCAATAGAAGTAGAGGGACCATTCTGTGGGATGATATACCTATTCTTTGTAATGTTCTAGTAAGATTCACCAATGCATCTTAGATGACACTCCATTCGAGTCTTCCACAAAGAATAAATTTTTCCATAAAATCTTGGACTATCCTTCTTGTATGTCTCCATCTCGAATCACCTCAAGCTATTAAACTTCTTCCAAGGAACTTTCTTTGATACCAATTGTTGGAAACACAATAAAAGACAACTGAGAGGGGGGGCGGGTGAATCAGTTGTCACAAAAATTACACTTAATAAGCTTACTCTCAGATCTGATAATTAAACCATCAACACATCAGAAACACAAATAACACCAAATTTTTTTTGTGGAAACCCTGCTAGGGGAAAAACCACGGTGGAGGTTATTCCACAAGTTTATAATGTGTTAAAAGAATAGAAAATGGGTAATTCACTTGCATTCAGGCACACTTCCTAGAGCTCACTGCTCAAATAGAAAAAAGATTACTGCCCAAAGGAAGACACTGTCTTATAGTTACATTCAGATTAAATCCATCTGAATATTTTGAATTGAGAAAATAACATCTGCTAATGCTTGATTACAGTTCCAATTAAGCACATAAAATCTGCTCATCGTTCTTCATGCTTAACTTCTACCTTCGAATGATCTAAACTTTATTCACACATAGCGCTCACACTTCACACATTTTTCCTCATCAATGTCTCAAATGAGATAAAAAATCACTCATAGATATCCACAACCAAGGATAACATCATCTACATGTCGACTTCAATCAAATATAAAGTGAATACAAATTGTCGGCCAAAAACATAAATAATTATCAATGCAAATCAACCAAAGTCGGCCACAACATTTTGAGGACCCAAAAAAACATCCTCAAACACAAAACATCTTCAATAATTAATCCTCGAGGATCCATAGCACGCTGTAATCAACTTGTCGGTCATGAACATTAAAAACATGATCACACAAAGGAAAATCTTCAATCGTGAGCACACCGATCAATGTGAACCAACAACACAGATATAGCAAGATCTAGAAACATCCACAAGAATCATGAATCACCATAGAAGCATTCACATCAACTTAGATTACTAGAATCACATTATCTTCTACTAGGAACACCAACTGAAACATAAAAACTATCAGAACACAGATACTCATAACTTGATCAAATCTTTATGTGAACCTCTGAAACTTTCGATGGATAAGATAGATAGGCTTGTCAACATTAATCTGCAACTTCTGATCATCAATATACTGAACTATCCAACATATTGAACTTCACTACTTCACAAACAACCTACAACTTATTTTATTATAGTTTTCTCAAAATCCTCAGCATATACAGTCTTAAAGACATCAATGCTAATAGTGTTGACATCAATGACAACCACATATCAACAATCTCCAACAATTCCCAACAATAGCTCCTTGTAGTTGGAGCATTGTATTACAAGGCACCTACAAATGAAACCTCTTGAAGTTTCCCTATAAAAAGAGAAACCAATCTCAACAAGACCTCAATCAAATCCTTGGAGAATTTCTCTCCACAACCATGGACCTGTGGCAACATACAAGTAACTTCGAGAGAGTTACTGCTAACTTCCTCATTTTTAACTTCCTGCACTCCAACATCATGGTTATAACTGGAAAGTAATTTGTTGTTCAAACCATAAGTGTAACAAGCCCAATGTTTTACCTATTGTTTTGACATAAGTTTTAACCCATATGTGAAAAGTTTAATTTTACCAACACAAAATAATATAAATTTTCCAATTCAATAACAAAGATGTATATTCGAAATAAACCCATCTTAAATTTCATTACATAAATAAAGTAACATTACATATGTAGACATATAAAATATACAATTCGATCTAGCACACTTGATCTTGATTACTAACAACATTTCTTCCTGAATCATCCTCTCAGCTTATCATTACCTGTCATCTCTTAATTAGATAAATCATTATTTATTTAATTAGGTCTTTCTCCTTTGTTGATTGAATTAATCAATTTAATTTAATTAACCCTAAATCCCTCTTTAATTAAATAACTCATCTTATTTGATTAAATCCCTAAAGTCTTCTCATTAAATTGAATAAATTAAATCTTATTTAATTTAACCTAACTTCATCCCCCTCTAGTTAAATAAATCAAAAACTTTATTTAATTAAAGTCTAAATCATTTTCCTCTCAATCTTGATTTAAATAAATCCTAAAATCTAAGTCAAAATTGTCAAATCACCTAATCTCTCATTAAATTGATCAAATCTTGATTAATTTAATCTCAATCACAAAAATGCTCTAGAGAATGCAACTTGCACAATAAATCAATTACTTTGATTTATTAAATTGCCTATTTTCTCTCAACATGGAATAAAGGAGGAATATTCCCTCAAATTTGAATTCAAAATCCAAGTGGATTTGTCCTTCCAACAAAGCATTCACTCCTCTTACATGTCCTTGTGCATTGAGCCAAGTGACATTTATTTCATTCATTTTTCCCTCTCACATGTCATTTCCCCAATTTCAAATTCCACCTAATGGCATTTATCATGCACATTGACCAAAATGTGCACGACCTTCAACCATTCACATCTTGACAAGTGGCACTTGGCCATTAGATGTTGAATGATCCCACATTGCTCAATTTCACTCTCTCTTCCATTTTGGAAATCTATAAATGAGAGACTCTTCTTCTCATTCTATCATCCACAATTTGAGTAAACTTACTATACTCAACTTCATCCTCATCCACCATTTTAGAAAAGTTACTCTCTTCACATTGAGAGATAATTTTGTCCATTTTCACATCAAGTGTTCATCAATTTCATAAGTTCATAGCTAGGTTATGTCAAAATTTCATCAAGGAGATTCAATCATCCACAAATTGTCACAAAGTTTACAAAGGAGTTGGGAAAGGGACAATTTTGACATACCAATTGGCAGCAATTCCCCCATGGGATCAAGAGTTTGCTTTCTTAATTAGGATTGTTTTAGCTTCTTATGTTTTGTTCTTGTTTTTCCTACTTTGAGCATAGTAAATGGATTTCATGGGGAATCCTTGTTTTATCTTGCATATGAACTAACTAATGTCTTTTTTTGTTGTGTTTGTGTAGGAATAGGATTAGGGTTCATATTTTGGCACTAGAAGGAGGGTTGATTTGGAGATATTCATCACGTTTTTCCAAAATTCTGTGACTTTTTGACATTTTTTTTGTGCTTACAGGAAACTGTGATGCTTATAGTCACACAAAGCTATATTGCACCACTTTAAGAGATGCGACGCTATACTGTATTGCTCTAAGCTCAAACTCCACTGCACCTATTTTCCCGCTCAAGAATTTCAAAATTTCAAACCTCGCCACAGATCTCTTAATCCCAAACTGCACCACATACTCAAACTGCACCACATTTGCGCTCTCTTTTTTCTGGAGAACACCACACTCAGTCAAGGTGCGACACTATATCACATCGCGAGATTTCCAAACTGCGCCACATTTACTGACTGCACCGTTGGGTGACAGTGAAAAAATTAATTTAATTTAATTTTAAAACATGTGCTTCTTTATTTCTATCTTTTTGATCTTCTAACTTATTTATTGTCTCTGCATCTTCTGGTTTTAATCATTTTACAGGTAAGAGCAAGGATGGGAGCAAAATGGAAGGCTTCATTATGACATCCTTTTCATCCTATACAAAGTGTTTTTGAACACTATAGTGTTGTTTAACACTTTTAGAGGATCTTTAATCTCCTTGAAAAGGAATTGGTTATCTTTTAGGCCTTAGGGAACAATAATTTTTCTTTTGGGCTTTAAAAAGAACACAAATTTCCTTTCAAAGTTTGCAAACAAAAGGATTAAAAAGAACCTTAGAAACAATTTACTAGATTTGGTTGAGGTTTGATAATTGAACAAGGAAAATTCCACACTTGATTTGGTGCTTTAAAAAGAATTCACTTTTGCTTTGTGGACTTAAAATGAACAAGTGCTATTTTTTTTGTAATTATTTATTCAAAATAATATCATCAAAAGGACATATGCACTTCTCTCGCACGTCACGCCAATCTTGAGAATCAAAATCTCTTTTGGTGATCTTAAGTTGAGTAAAATAATTACCTCCACATTTTCATTTTAGGATTAAAATTGAACCAATTATGCGAGTGTGAGAATGGTATATTTCCAATGTTCTCCCTTTATTTTTCAACGAAGGTCAATTGAACTATGGGATATGCTAGCTTGATTTTGTTTATCTTAGCAGGTCTGCCTTGTGGGAAAAAGTAATCACCCAAGGGAATGATCCAACCGGGAATACGCTAAATCCAAGTGACTTCCACTCGAGATATAAGTGAGGATATTGGAATAAAGGCCAATATCATGAGGATTATTCCAACGAGAAGGGAAACAATGGTCTCTTTCTGTACTGGATAGTCCCCGATGAAAGGAATGCCCGCATTAAAACCCCTTGTTTAGCAAAGACCAAAATCCTATCTATTTGTTGGTGCAAAAGTTCATTTTCTTTGAAGCCACCCCACGTATACATGAGGTTCTATTGTAGAGATGAAAATTATGCCATGGGAGATTCATGGGTACTGATGCTTGGCTGACCCAAGAAGTGAGTGCACTGTAAGGGGGAGCCTGTGGGTCAAGTATCTAATCATCTGCACTGAATATGCACAGTTGGATTCGTCCAAGTGGAAACCCAACAAGTATTGTCTTTTCAGCCTAGGGATTGTACATGTTCTTGAAATCAAAACACCTTGCTTGGATCTAAAACATTGAGAAACAAACATTCACAAAATCTTCAAAATTTCAAAACCTTTGGAGGAAACAAATACCCTTGACAAATCCAAGTGCTCTTGCTTGCCCTAGGGATTCTATCCTTAGAGGTTTCTAAGTACTTGGGTTTAATCATCATTTGTTTCACTAAAGTCAATCTAGGAAATTGTGCTCTTGAAACCTTGATTTTCACATAATGGACCTTGTGTAATGAAAATGAATTAAGATATAGACATTTAGTTTGAAATCATAAATCAAGAAAGTGATTTTGGTAAAAGGAACTCATTAAGAAAAGATAAGGACAATAGGACCTCACATGTTTTCTCTCAAATGATTTCCTGTAAAATAAAATCCAAAACCCAAAATTCAAGAAACTTAGTCTAAAAGCTCATGAGGAGCGTCTTGAAAGGATTTTTGAAGTTAGAGAAAGATTGGTGTATAATTTCTACAAGAAGGCTTCAAAGAACAACCCAAGTTTGTATGAGTTATATTATACAAAAAATCCAACTCTTTTTCAAAGGTTTTCTTTTCTCACATAGGAAGTATGGCATGTTCTTCAATACCAAGGTCTTTTAAAAAAGAGTCTTGTCTAGGTCAAGTCTAGGATCAAAATCATCACTCTCATCCATCTCTCCATCATCAAAATCAAGTCTTATCTCACTAACAAAGTCTTGAGAACTTTGAAACATCATTCATGCTAAACTTAAAGGAAAAATCAACATCACCTTGTTTGACTTAACACACCTAGTCAAATTACCAATCCTCTTGAACAAATTTAACTCTAGGATAACTCAAATTCCTAAGTTCTACTAGTTCATGATCACTTTGATTGGCTTAACAAACTTAGCCAATTCTTTCTCTTGTACAAGTCTTCTCTAGGATAACACAACTTCCTAGGGTTTACAAGTTCACCATCATCTTGTTTGGCTTAACACACCTAGTCAAACTATCAAAATCAAATCAATTCAAGCCCTAAAAAAGTTTAGCATCAGCCCCATAAAATTTCTTCAAAATTTTCACTCATCCGCATCATCCATTTATCTCATCCCCGTCATCACCCTTTGATCCTTGGACTCTCCTAGTTCTTCTCCTTTTTGTGCCTAAAAATCAAGATCAAACGATCTCTATTTTATGGTCCAAACAAGATCACAACACAAGAGGAACATGGAAATCATTAAAAAAATAATCAACTTCAAGTGACCTAAGTCAAGCAACTTCCGAAGTAAACCTTGTGGGATCAAGAAATCCCCCAAACAACACCCCTCTACCATCAAAAAATCCTCAAGAGGAAGGCTATGAAGAGGACATCATTCACGATGACTTGGGAATGATGCAAAAGGAAATAAATAAAATGATTCAAAATCCAGAGAATCATAGAATTGTCAATGTCATGTTAAAACTTAACCCCTCTCTATATATACGCGCATTAACAGAAGGAGGGGCCCAACTCCCTTCTGACCTTGACATAAGTACCAATATAGAAAGGCCTCTTGCAAGCATACCCCTAATGTCAATTCCAAGCATCACTTAGGAAATTCCCCAAACCACATCAACAATCACATCAACCTCACCGGTTGTTAACAAGGGAAGCACCATGTTTCATGAACTACAAAAGCATCGCCTTGTAAACAACAGAGGTAAACATCAACACCATAGTGGGTAACTCCATCCCAGTGAATCCATCACACCCCTATGTCCTGCTTACTTTCCATAATCATGTAGATTCATCCTCATTCCATGCAACACCAACCTATCCCCTGAACATACAAACTTCTCTTCCCATGATTTCATAAGGAGAGGGTGGTTTGTTTAGAACATGGGGATTCACTGACCTGTTCTCATCATCAATTTTCCAAGCGAACATACCACCATTCCCTCCATTACCGCTCACATCCGTATCACCTCTTGGGTTGGGTCTTCTCCACCTACCTGCCGCTAGTTTCTCAAATCAAGGCAATTTGAGCATCACATCAAATCCTCTCCTTTTGCCAGCAGTATCACAACAACAGGTGGAAACCATTAAAGCTACAATGGTCAATACATCAACTAGTCCCCAAATCCCTCAAAACATAGCTTCACAGGGAACAAGCATCTCAATCACACCACCAACAACCCAAGTCCCGACTACCAACACAACCCCTCCGCCCACCACAATGGTTAGCACCATTCCCAATCCACCACCAATCCCACCAAAATCTAAAGTGATGAGTTCATTCATCACCATGATTTAGGTAGTCCAAAAGGCTACCCATCAATGGGTACTTCAACAAAACCAACAAGATGCTTAGCAAGCACTAGTGCAACTAGCTACCCAACAAGCTGCACAAGCCCAAAAAGTCGCACAAGCCACACAATCCACACAAGCAACCCAACAAGCATAGGATCAAGCTCAATCCCAACACTAGGCTCAACATGCGCAAGAACAATACCACACACAAATACAAGCAATTAATCAACAAACATACCAACAAGCCCTGCAATATTTTCAGGCACAACGTCAAGCTAAACAACAAGCTTTGTTGGTGCATTAGCAGCTAGAACAACAATAAGATCTATTGGAACAACAATAGCTAGACCAACAACAAGCTTTTTTGGTGCAACAACAACTAGACCAACAACAAGCTTTATGGGAACATCAATAACTAGACCAACAACAAGCTTCATTGGAACAACAACAAGATCAACAACAAGCATTGTTGGAACAAATGTAGGCATATCAATAGGCCTTAAACGCACAACATAGCTTGTAGAAAACCCCCACCAATAATCTTCTCATCAAGAAAACGCCTCGAAACACATTCATCCCACCTTCTGATCCACAAAACGATGTTGCAACACAAATCAAACTGCTCTCGCAGAAAGTGATGGACCTCCAATCAAGAAAAACAACCAGAATTTCGGGCAAATTGTGCCCCTATCTATTCGACAAGGGTCTTACAATGGTACCATTCCCAAAGGGATTTGAGATCCCCAAATTTGATAAATATAAAGGGACGGGAAACCCTGAAAATCACGTCAGGGAATTTCAAGTACATTGCATGGAGGTTGCATACAATGACACATATCTAATGCAAATTTTCCCTCGAAGTCTGACTAGTCCTACCATGGAATTTTTCTCTCACCTGCCCATAGGCATCAAAACATTCCAGGAAATCGTGGAAGCATTCGTTAAAAACTATGCATTCAACATGGGTGCAGATGTTAGTTTGGAATAACTATCAACGCTTAAACAAATAAAAGGAGAGCTATTCACATCCTTCTTGCAAAGATGGTGAGCCAAGGACAATCAAAGCAAGTGGACCATGCCAAAAGAACAACAAGTTTGCACAATCATATCCAATCTAGACGAAAACTTGGCTTCTACCTAAAAATGCAATGCATCACAACGTATGATCAATTGATCCCAAAGGCGCTCAATATCAAAAGAGATCTTACTAGATGAGGAGGCGCATCGACATTTCTTGCATAATAGGATAACTGTCCATCCACCAATTATAACGATAAACCTCAAACATGGTTGAGGAACAAAAATATCACAAACGATGGAGTGGTCGATGCTAAGGTGGTCATTAATGCTCCTAAACAAAACATCCAGACCCATCACCAGCCACAGAATCACAATCGCAATAATGTGCAAACTAATATGGTGGCACAACCACAGCCACTTCCTAAGAACCAAATCAATAACTTGAGCAATCAAGGAGGACCACCTCCCCGAAACAAGTATCCTCCCAAGCGGAAGTTCACGAACCTTGGAGAATCAATTGAATCCATAATGAAGAAGCTGGTTAAGGAAAAATATATCAAAAATCTCCAACTCTGAGCAATATGCGGAACCCATGAAAAAACCACCATGGTACAATGAAAATCTCCTCTATGATTTTCACAAAATTAAAGGGCACACAACCGCAAATTGCATGAGGTTGAAAAACATCATCCAAGACCTCATTGAGGACAAGATCATAAATGTCGAGCAACCAGCTAGAAATTAGGACCTTAAAATATACATGAATCCAATGTCGAATCATAATCAAGGAAATAACCAAGGGAACAACAAAGGGAAGAAAAAGTATGCTAGTACAAACCTTGTATATAAGGAAATTATCGCATGTGTGGACGAGATGGTCACTGCCATTAGCATCAAAGGAGCCAAGGTCGATTGTGGAGTCACCACACATGGTGGCAAGGTTACTATTGCAGGGGCATCACAGCCATCTAAGACCCCAATTCCAAATCCAAAAGATGTTTCCTATAATTATAGTGTCATTGAATAGCTAAAAAGAACCCCCGCCCAAATCTCCATCATGGAATTATTGAAAATTTCCGCTGCCCATAGGAAAATCCTTGATGAAGTATTAGTTGTGTCCACTATCTCCACTACCCTTGATACAAAATAATTTTAGGCTATGGTTGGTAACATCATTACTCCAAACCTCCTCACCTTCTTCGACCAAGATTTCCCCGCCCAACCATCTCACAATCATGCACTTCACCTTCAAATGCTGGTTCACAAGAAGAAAGTCAAAAGGGTCCTAGCGGATGGAGGCGCATGCCTCAACATTTGTTTGCTCAAACTCATAAAGAACTTTGGATTCTTGGAGGACTCCATTGACAAGAACAAAGGAATCACCATAAGAGCATATGATGACCAAGAAAGAGTGTCTCAAGGCACTATCAAAATCCCAATCCAAGTGGGGCCAGCTACCATGGAAACCACATGTCAAGTCCTTGACCTCGACCTGCCCTACAACATCCTCATAGGACACCCATGGATCCATGGAATGAAGTCGATCACCTCAACATTCCATCAATGCATCAAATTCCTATAAAAAAATGAGGAGGTCACAATACATGGCGATCTGGAGCCATTTGCTTATTGCAAAAACTTGGAAGCCAAGTTTTACAAAATTCCCTAAGTACCAAAAAATGATGAAGGCCCATCCACTCCTTATATAGATCCATCTAACCTTGCCTCCACTTCTGCAATAGAGACACCCTCCATCCCTGACATATCCGATATCAAGCTCATGATCCAGGATAATGGGTGTGGAGATTATAGAATGAAGAAAAATGCGTTTGTTGTAGGAGAGTTACCACAATCTCCTAGGTTGTATGGGCAACCTCAATCAGTTGAAACACGTGTCCACACTTTTAGTGTAGACCCTTTTGGATTCCGTTGTTGGGGGGACCTAAGTCAAGAAAATGTGGATGAGGAATAAATTTCAAGCACGCTATACCATGATGAAAGACCCACACCCACTCTACCCATGGATGAAGCCAACAGAGGATTGAAAATAATGCTTGGTATGGGCTACAATAGCAATGAAAGACTTGGAAGAAATAGTGATGGATGACTAGAGCCCATCATTCTAGAAAGAAGAATGAGAAACCTTGGCCTCAGATGTACCCCTCTGATTATAACTATATATGGCATAAGTACTCCTAGTATAGCAGTTAGGACTCCTCCTCAATTATCGACAGCTGCCCTTCAACTACCCATATCCATAGGTCTGCCCCTAGACAATTTCACTTTTGATATAAATGATGTCTGTACCAGTAGTGATGATGAGGATACCATAACTGGCCTTCCCATTCTTTTTGAAGATTCCTCCTTACTGATGATTAGTGCCTCACCTATTGAGTCGAACCGCCAAACTTACAAAGCAAACCTAGTTTACTCACAACTCATCAACTATGACCAATGAGGACCACCGGTTCTAGACACATCTAAAAATGATGAGGAACTCTCAGAATACATGGGACTAAGGGATATAGTTCCATGTGGAGACCACAAGGCTAGGTTTGACATGACACTGGATACCCATGCCTATTATGGGGAGATGATTGCGTCCTTTAGTCACAAAAGAGAAATAATGAGAATAAGCTCAGGGTCATTGAGTGAACACCACATATAAATTTCTATGCCGAATTAATTTTAACAGAAGAACAAGAACTATTGGCGGCATTTCTAAAAGAAAGAAAGGTGAACTTCACATGGACCTATGCTGACATGTCAGGTCTCGATCCAGAAGTCGTGGTTCATCATTTGGCTGTTTATCCTGGAGCAAAGCTAGTAAGACAAAAACTAAGAAAAATGCACCCTCAGATAGCCTTGCTAGTCAAGGTGGAATTATAGAAAATCTTGGACATCGGCTTTATAAGCCCAATTGATTATCCATAATGGGTATCCAATCTTGTACTAGTTTCAAAACCAAATGGGGGCATCTGTTCTATAGTGACTTTAGAGACCTCAACAAAGCGTGTCCAAAGGATGATTTTCCACTACCTAGCATTGATATGATAGTGGACATGAAGATCAGACATGAGATGCTATCACTGATGGATGGCTTCTCAAGGTACAACCAGATAATGATCACAAAGGAGGACCAAAATAAGACAACATTTACATGTCTATGGGGCACCTACTACTGGAACATGATGCCATTTGGGCTAAAAAATGCAGGGGCAACATATCAAAGGGCCATGAAACTAATTTTTCATGATATGATACAAAAAACTATCAAAAATTATGTGGATGATATATTGGACAAATAAAAAAAAAGACATTATCACATAGCAGCCCTAAGTGCCATTTTTGACAGACTGGAGAAGTACAAGATCATACTCAACCCCAAGAAATGTGTCTTTGGGGTGCAATCAAGAAAGCTTCTACGATATATAATATCAATGAGGGGAATAGAAATGGATCCCACCAAGGTCAAAGGAATCCTTGACATGGATGCACCCAGAACACTAAAACAACTCAGAGGCTTGCAAAGTAGACTCCAATCCATTCGAAGATTCATAGCGCAACTGGCAGATAAACAGATTGCATATTTGCATCTACTCCACAAGGGAGTAGCATAAAAGTTGGATGAAAAGTGTGATAAGGAATTTGGTAAAATCAAATAATATCTACTCATGCCACCAGTGTTAATGCCAGCTACCCTAGGAAAACCACTGATTCTATATATTTTAGCAACCATGGAAGCTCTCAGTGCTCTGTTAGCCCAACATGATGAAAATGGAAGAGAGAGAGCGAAAACTACATCAATAGGACAATGGTAGGGAATGATATCAACTACACACCAATAGAAAAAACTTGCATAGTAGTTGTGTTTGCAGCCCAAAATTTTAGAAACTACATGCTAGCTCATCAGATCAAGCTGATCGCAAAGATAGATCCACTAAATTACCTGCTCTCTAACTCCACTCTCATAGGACGAACAACCAAGTGGGTCATGATATTAGCATAACATGATATTGAATATGTAGAGCGCAAGGCTATCAAGGGGCAAGTGATTGCAAACCAATTGGAAGAAGCTCCAATCTATTTAGAGAATCCACTCATATCAGAGTTCCCAGATGAATCCATCTTTAATCTTAACATAGCCGATCATTGGAAACTCTACTTCGATGGCTCATACACACAACATGGATCAAGAGCCAGTGTATTCTTCATCACCCCATAGGGGGATTGTATACCTAGATCCTACAAATTGGCATTCCCCTGCACTAACAACATTGTAGAGTACAAGGCTTTAACCATAGGTCTCAAGATTGTAGCATAGTGGAGGATCATGGCACTAAAGGTTTATGGGGATTCCCAACTTATTATCAACCAAGTCAACGGTGAGTACCAAACTATTGATGATAAGCTAACACCATACAAAAATTTAGTAGAGAGCCTCAAAGAATCATTCATTGAATTCACCTTTGAGCAGATACCAAGGGCTAACAATAGAGTAGCTGACACAATGACAACAATTGGATCCTTACTGGATATCCCTCGCAATGTCTCAAAACATGAATTCTTGGTACAGTAGCTTCTCGTACCCACATTCGAGGTACCGGAGTCAGAATATGTGTGTGAACTCATTGGTCCTAGTGATCCATGGTATCACGACATCTATACCTACCTAAGAATAGGAGTCCTCCCAGCTGACATAACCCCAAACCTTAAACGAGCCTTTGTCAAAAGGTCCTTATGCTTTGTCATCCTAGGAGAAACCCTCTATCGTAGGAGCATTGACGAAACCCTATTACATTGTTTAAATCTTGAGGAGGCCCTGACTGCTCTGACTGAGGTACATAATGGCACTTGCAGTTCACACTCGAGTGGTGTGACCTTGGCTAAAAAGTTGCTGAGAACCAGGTACTATTGACCAACAATGGAAAGGGAGGCACACGACTTTGTCAGAAAATTTTTACGGTGCCAACAACATGGAGACCTTATTCATGCGTGAACTCAAGAGCTTCATCCTATCATTACACCTTGGCCCTTTTCACAGTGGGGGCTCGATCTCATAGGTAAAATCACACCCACCTCATCCAACATCCATAAATTCATCATCACCATCACAAAGTACTTTACAAAGTGGGTTGAAGCAATTCCCATGACCTACATAACAGGAAAGCAGATTTCCAAGTTCATCCTGAACTATCTCATTTTCTGATATGGTGTCCCCCAATCCATTATCTCTGATAGTGGGACACCTTTCAAGAATCAGGATGTTTGTGACTTATGCGAAAAATTCAAAATCCAACATCGCCTTTCCACCCCATACTATCCCCAAGGCAATGGCCAAGCATAAGCTACCAACAAAATAATTCTAAAAATTCTTAAAAAGATAGTCAATGACTCTGGTCGTGACTGACATTTGCAGCTAAATCGTGCCTTATGGGCCTACTACACTAGCATCTGCATGCCAACAAGTGCCACCCCATTCTCCCTGGTCTATGGATCATAAGCCATCCTCCCAATCAAGATCAAGCTCCCATCACTGAGAATATCATTGCAAAACCTCATCACAGATGAAGAATACAGGGTCTCACGACTGCATGAACTGGATTTATTAGATGAATGATGCATGGATGCCCTCAAACATCTATAGGTCTATCAGAATTTCTTGAAACATAGCTATAACAAGAAGATCAAGAGGTGATCCTTCCAACTCGGCGAACTTGTGCTAAAAGAGAACCAAAAGAATGTGTTGAATCTAGAAAGAAAAGGAAAATTTGAGCCCAACTGGTTGGGACCTTTTGTCATCAGAACCAACTATAAATTAGAAGCCTATCAGCTATCAACACTAGAAGGCGAGCCTCTGCAGGAGCCCCTGAACAACTCCCATCTCAAAAAATTTATGCCTAAAATCTTGCAAGGTATAGAACCAAAAATACAAAAAAAAAAAAAAATGTCTTGAAAAAATGGTCACCTTGATGAAAACCTAGCAAATAGGCATCTTGGTAACAACAAAAAAATAAAAAAATCCAAAAAAATCCAAAAAAGGATTGAAAACAGTAAAGGAAAAAATTGTCCTCTAGTGAAAACCACTTTGGTGGTGCTTTGGAAAAGTACCTTGGTGAAAACCTGGTAAACATGCGCCAAGCATAAATAAAGTACTCTCTATCCACCAGGATCATCATGACCTATTTCATGCATTCACTCATCCAACACATCCCATTTATCCTCCCACCATCCGGTCACATCTGTACCATAGCCTGATCTTGTGCTCGTATCATATTCCACCATAATACTACTTGGCATATTCCTAAGGTCAGTTTGTCCCACCTTTATCGAAGTAGTATATCACATTACGTTAGGGGCATGTTCTTGTACTTGCATCAGATTGGATTCATGTATATTCTTGTAATCTTCCTTAAAATCATAAAATCCAAAAACATTCAGAAAACTCTCAAAATCCAAAAACATCGGAAAAATATTAAAAATCTTCAAAAATTCATCATTGAGTCTTGTCATTCTTTCACCTTGTCTAAAATACATTGTCTCTGAGCTTGAAAATAGGCAAGTTTGATCTATGATCATCCCCCGAGACACTCTAGGTCAGTCCTTTAGGCGTCTATCGCAATAATTTGGCAATCCATTTGCCCATCTTTCTCATCATCAAATCGAGTTTGTTGTCAGTTAAACTAGGTGGTCTCTGCATGTATAATGTAGGAAAGGATAATCTATGGATCAACTCCTGATACCCCTAGGATAGGTCTGTAAGATAGCCTCCTCGTCATAAATCTTGAAAATCCAAAAAAGTCAAAAAATCTAAAAATCAAAACATCTAAATATCTAAAAAACCAAAAATGGTGCACCCGCCTCATCTCGCTTTCACTTGTGATAATCATCACCCATAATAAATCAATCATCACTTTCATCCTTTGGTGAGTCCATCAAAAGAAAGTCTATCAGTTTCCAAAGTGAACACCTAATTGTTAAAGTCTCAAGTCTAGGTCAGTAAGCAAGCAAGCTGATCAACTTAGAGTAATAACTTATCATCCAATAAATCTCATCAAAACCCTGATCAAAAAAAATGTCTTAGGATGTATCTTTCCCACGATGGACATAAGCATCTTTTATCTCACATTATTTTAGCCTTGACTAGTAGTATGAAGAACATTTGCTTGTTTGTTTACTTTATCTTGGTCTTTTAGACTTATCTTATTTTGCGCTCATTCCAAGGACCTCTCAAGGATACCTAAACAAAGAAGGTTTAGAGAGAAAGGAATGGGAAAATGATCATTATCTTTTTATCTACTATTCTTTTCAGATACACTTGTAAAAATAACTTAGTCATGCATACTTTATTTGGTGTGTGGAGAGGATTTTTTAGATATCTTGTTGACCACATAGGAAAGCTTGCTTTCCTATTTTTTGGCCCGAAATGTTTAGAATGTCTGAACTAAATCTTGAATGAGGTTTTGTATGCTACGTGTGAACAAGAATAATCCTATCTGATTTTTGATTCAAATTCCGTCACACTAGGTACAACGCCATCCTGGTTCTTTATACCTTGATGCATCATACCTATGTGTGTTATCAAACATAATGTAATTAGCCCTTTGAAAATCCCGACTCCTAGTAAGAAAATCACCATCATTCTAAATAACTTGTGGGATCTATTGTTCTTCCATGGTCATTCCATACTAACATGGTATCATGATAGTTAATCGGAACATCGCCAATGCATACACCCTGCATCCACCAAATCATCAACATAAGTGCATTTCATATCATGTAGATCATAACAAATTATTATCATCTTAAGTTATGAGGACTAATATAGATTTGTTATTCTAAGTACCTTAAGAAATAATTGCATTACATTCATTTTACATCATACATGAATCATTAAGGACAAAAAAAATCATTAGCATCCATTATCATCATTTATCATTTGCATATCAGTTATCATTTGCATATCAATAAATTATCAGTAGCATACATTGCATCCATAAAATCATCAAAATGTATAGAAAAGATACAAAAAGAAATACATCCATCATATAGAATCATACACCATATCACATGAACATAGAATAGAAGCATCTCATTACATCTCATAGGAAATTTAAAATGTATCCATACATCATACATCATAGGACATATCATAAAATCGAAACATCTCATATATATAATAAAAAACATATGACTATCAAGATACAAATTGGATCAAGTGTACATCAAAATTCATTATACAATAGGGGCAATAATTGGAGGCCATGAATCAAAAAAATGAAAAATTCCTGTGATCAAAGCACTAGCCCTGCTGGCTATGCCCCTCACCCTCTGGCCTATCACTATGACCCTCTGGTGGCCTCATCCCTGTCTCTTGAGAGTAGTCTGGCACCTACCTGTTGCTGGCACGACCTATCTATAATGTTGCTGATAATACTCAACCTCTCTGACTACCTCTCTGTAGGCCCGTAAGGAAACTGATTGGTCTTGGGATGATGAGGCCATACTCTCCAGCTACCTCCATCGACCAATCTCCTGATCCCTTTTAGATCGAGCCTGGTCCCTCTCGGTAGTAACTATCAAAACCTGTTGCCGAGCTTGATCCCTCTCCGTAGTCAATATCTAAACTTGACCTTGCAACTGCTGGATCAGTCCATCTCGGTGATCTGGCTGCCCTAGTGGCTGCTGTTGCAGGACTGCTCTATCCCCATCTCTAGGCTAGTCATCCTGTGCCTGATCTCTGGGAGGTGTCTGATGAGGAGGTGGTCCACCTCCTCCTCTATCCCCATCCCCATCTCTGTCGCCTTTTCCCCCCTGTCCTCTACCTCTGCCTACTAATCTGCCTTCGGGCCTACACCATGGAAGTATTGCACTAGGAACTGTCAATCTCAAGGGAGGCCTAAACCAAGCTCTGTATGCTTGGGTCACTCCAAAATTTTTTGGCCCCTAATCATACGACCACGACTGAGCCACTAACTGCCTAAATGAGGACACTACCTCAGTTGTTAGGATGGGTTGGCCCCATGCTATCTCTCTCATGGTATGGGCGAAGATCGCCATGTACTGATCATTAGACCTGTCTTGAATCTCGCCAAACTGATGGGCCACCTTGTTTGGGAGATACCGCTCTATCATGGTATGCTCTTGACCCTGGATCTATCTGTCTTGCCAGGCAAAAAATAGCTGCTCTATATCATCGTACCAAGGGCCTATGCCCATCCAAGGCCTCCAGATGAACTCCCTCATCTCATCGAGAACCCATCACTAGTGGGAGATCCCACCTGTGCCAGTGTGAGTAAAGTGGATCTGTGCCCTACCATATCACCAAACAATGGTGTCATCAATATCAAGGAAGATCAGTGTGAAATCTAGATGGAGTACTGGAATCCGCTCCCATGCCCAGATGTGTAACAAAGTAACTCTGACCCCGAGGGCCCGGCTGTCCAGATACGCAAACTCATGTAAATCCCTGTATAGGGAGGCCCACATCACTAGCCCCCAAGAAAAGCACTCTCGACAGACACACATCTACTCCCATGCCAGTTCCCAGCCTGGACTAAAGTATCGGCCCCGTCGATCAGGTGTTACAAGACCATAAATAATAGCTACAATGATCAACCTATAGGTGGGCTCTCTACCTTGGTATCGCTCGAAGTCAATCTATCCATCAGAAAGGATGAGCTCATAACACCCATAACATCAAAGCAGGCCTCCCTGCCCTCCTCTAGATCATAAATCACTCTAGCTCCATGGATAGGAAATCAGAGAATGTGCCAGACATCCGCAAGGGTGATGGTAGGCTCGCCGTTAGGAAGATGGAAGGAGGAAGTCTCATTGTGCCACCGCTCGACCAAATCTATCATCATACCCAAGTGCATTCAAATAAGAGGGATGTACACAACAAACCAGAGGCCAAGAATACCAAGCTTCTCCTTAAGGTACACATGCATACCTTGCAATATGTGGAGCACCATCCATCTGTGCTCCCTCAAATGAAGTATATTGAGCTCCTCCTACACAGGGAAAGCCACCGCATCAAGTATCATAGAGAAATCCGCCTCTCGCATCGGATTTTTTGCATTTGAAATAACAAGTGTGGGGTTGTTTGCAAATGCGACGTAGTTTGAAAATTTCTAAACTGCACTGTGCGATGGACTTTGACAAACCTAAAACCCTAACTACGTTGCATGGCGCTATTTTTGCACGTGGCCAAGTTTCACCAGCATACCCTAATCTCCTAAACTGTGTCGTGCAGTGCTATTATCATATGCGGCCCAATTTAGAACCATGCAATGCCAACCGAGCATTTACAGTGGTGCTATATAGTGCCACTCAGCCTAAAGTTGTTTTTTACCCTATTTAATGCATGAAAACAGAGAAATTAAAAGTCGGGATGGGGGTACATACCATGGGTCCTGCGCCGACTAGCCACTGGTGTACTCATACTCTCTCTGACATGTGCTTGGGAAGCTGTCGTTGCACCATCTCGATCAGGGATCAGAGCTCAAAGTGTAGAAAATTATAAAGGCTAAATGTGCAAATGTATTGAAAGTGACCCCTGAAGATCTATTTAAGTCAACAAATTAGGGTTTTTTGACCTAATTTGGTCGTTCGGCTAGAGTTTTGGTCCCTTGATCCCATTTTTGTCCAATTGAGGACCATTTCACATCTTTTTTGATGTTCTAATGTATTTTATGGCATCCTAGGGCATTTTTGGACCTATCGGGCACCTTTTCCTCTTTTTTCACGAGATCATCCAAAAAATAAAAAAAAATCATCTGATTTCTCAAGGGGGCAATATACCAGCATAATCCTTCTGCTGGGGCAATAGTGGGGCATCTGAAAAAGTGAGAAATTTTGAACTTTGATCACAACAGTTTATTCTTTGAATCAATGCAACAAGTACATTGCTTCAAAGAGGGGCAAAGTGTAGACATGGAAAATATACAATTTGGTCCAACACACTTGATCCTGATTACTAACGTCATTTCTTCCAGAATCATCCTCTTAGCTTATCATTACCTGTCATCTCTTAATTAGATAAATCATTATTTATTTAATTAGGTCTTTCTCCTCTGTTGATTAAATTAATCAATTTAATTTAATTAACACTAAATCCCTCTTTAATTAAATAACTCATCTTATTTGATTAAATCCCTAAAGTCTTGTCATTAAATTGAATAAATTAAACCTTATTTAATTTAATCTAACATCACCCCCCTCTAGTTAAATAAATCAAAATCTTTATTTAATTAAAGTCAATCTTTTTCCTCTCAATCTTGACTTAAATAAATCCTAAAATCTAAGTCAAAATTGTCAAATCACCTAATGTCTCATTAAATTGATCAAATATTGATTAATTTAATATCAATCACAAAAATCCTCTAGAGAATGTAACTTACACAATAAATTAATTACTTTGATTTATTAAATTGCCTATTTTCTCTCAACATGGAATAAAGGAGGAATATTCCCTCAAATTTGAATTCAAAATCCAAGTGGATTTGTCCTTCCAACAAAGAATTCACTCCTCTTACATGTCCTTGTGCATTGAGCCAAGTGGCATTTATTTCATTCATTTTTCCCTCTCACATGTCATTTCCCCAATTTCAAATTCCACCTAATGGAATTTATCATGCACATTGGCCAAAATGTGCACAACCTTCAACCATTCACATCTTGACAAGTGGCACTTGGCCATTGGATGTTGAATGATCCCACATTGCTCAATTTCACTCTCTCTTCCATTTTGGAAATCTATAAATGAGAGACTCTTCCTCTCATTCTATCATCCACAATTTGAGTAAACTTACTATACTCAACTTAATCCTCATCCACCATTTTAGCAAAGTTACTCTCTTCACATTGAGAGATAATTTTGTCCATTTTCACATCAAGTGTTCATCAATTTCATAAGTTCATAGCTAGGTTATGTCAATATCTCATCAAGGAGATTCAATCATCCACAAATTATCACAAAGTTTACAAAGGAGTTGGGAAAGGGCCAATTTCAACATACCAATTGGCAAAAATTCCCCCATGGGATCAAGAGTTTGCTTGCTTAATTAGGATTTTTTTAGTTTCTTATGTTTTGTTCTTGTTTTTCCTACTTTGAGCATAGTAAATGGATTTCATGGGGAATCCTTTTTTTATCTTGCATATGAACTAACTAATGTGTTTGTTTGTTGTGTTTGTGCAGGTTTAGGATTAAGGTTCACAACATAATCCCAAATAATGATTTCATTTTTCAAATACATTTTCCATAAAAATACAAGATCATGATTACATACATAGATTTCAAGAGATCAATGAAATAAAGTAAAAATGGTCCAGATGGCTCCTATTCGAGCATACATCCTCAAATCTCAATTGTTGACTGCATGAGGGAGAGTATCACCCAAGTGCTTTTCCTCTAGCTGCGAACTTACTGCGGTCTCCTACACATCTACCTTATTGTTAAGATGGACCTCCCTTCAATGAAGAGATTAGTCTAGAAACCCTCATAATATAGCCTACTTGAGCATGGTTTTGTGTCCTATATAACTAGTGCTGCCATATAGTGGATACCCGCCTACATGCATGACACTCCCTACTAGTTATACAATACTGGCTCATAGTGAACCAACTAGTGTACATAATGGAAATTTACACTTCATTTGGCCAAATATTTGATAATATATATCATCTCACTTTCTATGAAGTGGTAATCATATGTTCACCCACCCCTTGCTCGATTTGTAAAATAACATGACCATAATAACTCTTGATGAGATTATTCCACATACAACATTACATGATTCCATCCCAAAATTAATATACATTCAAGTGATCTAACTGACCAACTAGGTTATGCCCAACCTTGGTTTATCCTAATCCCTGGAACAAACCTCATTACATACATAGGTTTACATAAGATCATAAATTGACAATATCAACATGACACTTATATATCTTACCATTTCCGAACATTACAATTCATACAAACATACATTTGGCTTTTGATATCCTAGATATTAAAATAATACCCTCTAGTTATCTTTGTTTCACACATACAATCGCATGCTTCTAACATAATAGATATATCCATATTTAAATCGATAAGATTTATCCAATCAACATACAAGCAAGCTCTATAAAAAATACCATCATCAATTCCTCAAGCACTTGCAAACAAATGAGATTCAATAGAAGAGAATAACGAATAAGAAAGATTAGCATGCTTGGAAATTTAGATTACAATGAAGAAATTTCCCTCAAAGCTTAATACCAAAGACTCTTCTTGTTTCTCCTTCTACTTTTAGCTTGTCTCCAACTCTAACCTCTTTCCCAACACTGAAAAACTCATAAACAAATAGCTCTCAAACACTCAAAAAATCTCTGTCAATTCTCACAACTTGCACTTAGCACTGCTTTGCACAAAGAAAAACTACAACAAAATAATAACAATGGGAACAAATGAATTCCAAATGAATACCTAAAACTAAGAGGCTACCCACTATTTATAAGAAATTATGAGAAACTTAATTCTATAGTTTAGCTTCCACATTTTCCACCTCTAAAATTGAAAACACAAATCCAAAACCAACTCCACCTCTAAACATGTTGACTAAGAAAAACTGGGTAAAATATGGTAGCTAAGAGAATCAAAATTTTAGCTCATATACAGTCCAAGTGAAATCAGTTTCTAATTCATGGTTGAGTCACATCTTTTTAGCCAACTCGTGGTGAATTTACTAATTCAAAATATTTGCTATGGTTTCCTTATAGCTTTCTACTAATCAGTGTGGCTCTTATCATGCCAAGTTTTTGCTCATAGTGCCTAGAATGGAGGCTTCCATTCTAATACAAAATAAACTCTCTTTTCTTTCTGCCAACTCATGGCCTTTAACCAAGTCCAACACCTTTGTATCGGCTATGCATGGCTTTTTCCAAGAACAACATACTTAACATTTGAATGCACTTTCATTCCCTTTATATGGTGGCACACTATAGGCACAATACTTATAGTTTTAGTTTATTAAAAGACTTTTGTTTACAAAATACCTTATGCACTTTATACTAAGTGCTAAATTTTTTCTGTTCTATGCTTATTCCATCACACACACACATATATGCATTGATATATTTTTATATCATTCATTATATAACAATATATATATTATAATGCTTTACCATTATAATATATATGTATTAACGTATATATTAAAGTCATTCAATTGCCAATCATATATATAAAAATATATATGCATATTAAGATATACAGATGTATGCATGTATAAATCATTAAATGCGTACATATATATTAATATATACACATATATCATTATTTTAACATCTTATAATAAGCACATATATATCTATCGATAAGTATATATAAAAAGTGTATATATGTAATAAATGAAGTAGAAAATATACCCAAAACAAAGACTTAGCGACTTTAATACAAACCAAAGAATCATCTAAAGGAAATCAAAGATCATTACTCAAACACTCCAAACATCCCAAAAACTATAACCAAGGGTTTAGTTATTGAATCCTAGATCGACTTGAATTAACCTGACTAAACTAGATTGTGAATGTGTGATAGCTCAAGTAGGTACATTAGTGGTTACCATACCAAACTCATCTATCGGGTCATACTCTCCCTCTCTTACTAGAGGGATCAATTCTTTCCTGTATGCAACTTAGTGCATCACAAAAGAAGTTAGTCGATAACATGAAATTAATATACAATATATATTATTTGCATCATCAAAGAATTTAAAGCATTCACATTACATTGCACATTAAATTATCTCATTTCCATCAAAATATATACAAAAACATATCCATCTATTAACATTTTAACTTATAAAAAGTAACAGTAATTGGTAATCACACAATGGGGTGTAACATATTCCCCCCCTTATGAATCATCGTCCCCAATGATTTTAAGTATCAAACATCAAACATAAAAAATAAAGCATAATAAATATTATTTTTAAGAACTTTCAAAGTCTAGCAAAACATGAGGAAACTTTTGCTTAATCTCATCACAACCTTCCCAAGTGGAAAAATCTTCTACATATTGATCCCACTGGACCTTGCATTACTGAACCTCTCTATTATGTAGGTGAATCCTATGTGTTTCAAGTACTTTGAGAGGCTCAATTGTTACCACTCCTAGGTTTTGTACCTGTAAATCATTCTAATCAGTAACGTGATTATCTCCTGGCATGTAATTCTTAAGGTACGCCACATGAAAGACATTGTGCATCCTGGCAAGAGCTGGTGGTAAAGCAATTTGATAAGAAATAGGGTTAAATTATTTGAGAACCTCAAAAGGACCTACATAACATGGAGCTATTTTATATGACTTTTGAAACATTATAGAACTCTTATGAGGCTTACCTCTAAGAAAAAAATTTTCCCCTACCAAGAAATGTCTAGGTACCCACTTATAATCTGCATAAATCTTGCATATCATTAGCTTCCACTAACGTTTGTTTAATTACACTAACTTGATCCTCCATTTCCAATAGCATTTCTGTCCCGAGGCTTATCCTATCTTCCAACTTATCCCAGCTTATAGGAGTTCAACACTTCTTGCCATACAATGCTTTGAATAGAGCCATCTTAACTACAAAATGATAAGAATTATTCCATTTTTATTGCTGATCCATGCAATACATTCTTAGTAGATCTTCTAGCACTTGGTTCACCCTTTTAGTTTGACCATTAGTTTTTGAGTGATATGCTAAACTTATGTTCAACTATGTCCCAAGAGAATAAAATAAGGTTTGCTAAAGCCTAGATGTTACATGAGCATCCTTGTGAGAAATAATATTCTCTAGAATTCCATGTAACCTAAACACCTCTTGCATGAAATCTTGACCTATGACAGGAGCTCCATCCATTAGATTACCTAGAATAAAATGAGGTACCTTGGTAAGCTTATCCACCACCACTATAATAACATTACGCTTATTTCTAGACATTGGAAGACCTTACACAAAATCCATGCTAATGAATTTCTATTTCCTTTCCGGAACTTCATGAGGATACAAGAGTCCTGTAGGGTGATGATGCTCTACCTTCACCCTCTAAAATTCTAAGAAACTTGTTATAAATCTTGCAGCATCCCTTTTCATTAATTTCCAAAAATAAAATGGCTTAACATCAACCAACTTAGTTACTTCGGGATGTCCAAAATAGGGTGTGGTATGAACTTCTTTCCACACTGTATTCCTTAATTGCTCAGAGTTGGGTACATAAATTATTCTCTTAAACCTTAATAAACTATCAGGTTCAAATTCAATTCATTCATACCTTGGTTCTTGTAGATCATCCAAGAGTTCTTGTTTGACTTGGTCATAGTACTATTCACCCTTGGATTTTTGCAACACTTGACTTTTGAAATCAGTATGAATTGATATCATCGAGGAGATATGTCTCCTACGACTTAGGGAATCTGCAACTCAATTTTCATTTCCCTTGATATAGTTGATAGTAAAATCATAATCTAATATCAATTCAAACCATCTCCTTTATCGTGAATTCATGTTTGGTTGGGTAAACAAATACTTCAAACCATGGTGGTTGATCTTCAGTTCAAATGATTCCCATAACAAATAGTGCCTCCACATTTGTAATGCATGGATAACTGCTGCCAATTCTAAATCATGTGAACCATATTTTTTCTCATAAGGATTTAGTTTCCTAGACTCATAGGTGATAACTCACCCATCCTACATCAACACTCCACCCATACCTTCTCCCGAAGCATCCATGACGACAATAAAATCACCTTCTAGATCTGGTACTTTTAGTATGGGAGCTATAGTTAACCTCTCTTTAAGTTGGTCGAATGTCGCTTGACATTTTTTTGACCATTCAAATTTTTCCCATTTTCTCTGCAATGATGTGATGGGAAAAGATATCCTAGAAAATTTTGCTACAAACTTTCGATAATATCTTGCCAAACCCATAAAGCTTTGGAATTTTGGCACATTCTTTAGTACTGGCCATTCAAGTACTACCTTAATTTTTTTTGGATGAACTACAATTGATTCCATCAACTAAAATCACATGACCCAGATAATGCACCTCTTTTTGAAAGAAGGTGCATTTTTTAAAGTTCCGCAAAAATATTACGCTCTCTCAAATCTTGGAGAACAATCCTTAAATGTTGGAGATTTTCTTCTTCATTCTTGGAGTAGTTAAGAATTTCATCTAAGAAAACCAACAAAAACTTGTCTAGGCAATCCATGAATCCATTGTTCATTAAGTTCATGAATGCTACAAGTGCATTCGTTAGTCCAAAAGGTAGGATTGTGAATTCATAATCACAATACCTAGTCCTGAAGGTTGTTTTAAATATGTCTTCATCCTTGATCCTTAGTTGATGATATCCTGATCTTAGATAAATTTTTGAAAACACTACCACTCCTCACATCTGATCAAAAATATCGTTGATATGCGGTAGTGGGTACTTGTTCTTTATCGTTGCCTTATTTAGTAAACAATAATCTATGCACAAGAGCAGTGTACCATTCTTCTTCTTCACAA
The DNA here is from genome assembly GCA_007115665.2 of Sequoiadendron giganteum. Taxonomy (NCBI): domain Eukaryota; kingdom Viridiplantae; phylum Streptophyta; class Pinopsida; order Cupressales; family Cupressaceae; genus Sequoiadendron; species Sequoiadendron giganteum. The sequence goes on from CM021110.1 coordinate 315,729,896, forward strand.
AGATCACTAGTGCTCCCTAGGGTGGAACACTAGGTTTGATCAATCCTTTAGACAACAACTCCTCCAATTGAACTTTTATCTCCACTAACTCCATCGCGGTCATCCTATATGTAAATTTTGATGTAGGTTCCAACCCTTGAACAATATCAATGGAGAAATCAAATATTCGTTTGGGAGGTGACCCAGGTAGTTCATCTAGGAATACATCCATAAAGTCCCTTAAGATAAGATATTTCTCCATATTTGATTTTCTTGATTCCACCATTTCTCCATCCTCGACTTCTTTGAAATCCTAGGGTCCAAAGTACACTACGTCATCCTGAGAGATAAATTCCTTACACTCATCTAGTTTTTCCATTTTTTACCACAAAAATGTTTAGACCCCTTCTTCTTAGCTCTATGCTTTTGCATGACATAAATTCACTACAAATTAAATTCCCTAGGTGTTCCTAGGTGTTCCTTGCAAGAATACCTAGTTTCCAAGGTCATCTAAATATTCTACAATATTAGCATGGCAATCAACCTTGGCTCTATGCTTCCACAACCAATTCATTCCTAGGATGACATCATATGAACCTAGGGGGATACATAAAAATTTACTTCCATAGAGAAACTCAGAAGTCCAACCCTTTCTTCAAATAAATATTGCTCTACCTTAGCTCTCATTTGGTTTGCATACTCAATAGACCAAGACTTTTTCCATATAGCCAATGTTTTTAGATAAATTATTAGCTACAATAAGATATATTTTTTTCTGTAGCACTAGTACCAATTAGAATTGAAATAGGTGTGCCAAACAAAGTAACTGGGATTTATATGAGTAATTTGATACTCTTCCTGTCAGTTGTCTAGCACAACATGATTTTTTTGCTGGAACACTGCTCGTTGAGGAGGTAGAGGATTTCCATAAGGTTGCATTCCTGGTGGCTTGATGGGCACTAACTTGCATAGTGATCTCCACCACATGAGAAACATCCTCTTATTGGCCTCTGCTTTGATTTTGGCTTCCCAGAATTACCTTTATTCTTGTTGGGGTTATTGTTGTTATTATTTCCCTTGTGGTCTCCTCTAGATTCACTCTGATTATTGCATAATCTGTTATCTCCTTTCTTTTGATAGTCCTTTGTGATCACCTGGCTTCTTAGAAGGTTGATTGGCTTACAACCAATTAAAAAAATTTCAGCTCTTTCATGGTAGACTGAGGTAGACTTAAGCTTTCATTCTTGTTTGATATACTTTTTGTACACTAAGTCCATAGTAGAAAGACCGTGCACATCTACCTCTCCTCTAATTTGGGCATTAACTCCCATTACAAACTTTATAATTTGAAACCAGTCATCCTTCTAGTACTGAGTTACACATCTAAGAAGATGAGTGAATTTATCCCAATACCCATTCATTGAGGAATCTCCTTACTTTAAATTTTGAAAGTCCATTAACTTCTAATTGAAGTATAGCCGAGGAAGTCAGCGCTTACGAAAGATTTCCGCAAATATATACCAAGTGAGACTTAAGGAACTTAATCGAAGCTCCATTTTCTTGTTCATCCACCAAGTGGATGCTTCACCAGATAGCTAAAACGCTCCCTAAACGGTTTTGGTTATTTCAAAATAATTCCTTCTCGAAATATTTTTTTCAAATTAGTGAGCCATACTTTGGCTGCATCCCCACTAGTGGTTCCCTCAAACTTAGGAGGGGTGACCTTCCTCATGTCCCATTATAATTAATTAGCAAGTTGTTTCCTCTTACTTCCCTCAGATCTTGATTGGGATTTTTCACTACCATGACCACTTAAAGTGGTACGATCATTGGATTTCTCTCCTTCTTCTTCATTAGGAACTTCTTATTTTTTCCTATTTTCTCCTCTCACCTCTTGCTAAAGGTGAATAATCCTTTCCCTAGTTTCATTCATCATTTTCAATATCTGGTCTAGTTTGGCCTCAAATTTTTCTTCGATTTGGTCCACCTCATGGCTACCCATTGGGTTGGTTCTTGTTCTTACCATTTCTATGGAAGTATTATTCCACCTAGAGGTTCCATTTTTATTAGCTCATATGAACATTTACTTAACATTCATAATAAAGAAAATAAAGAACTCTTGTACAAGTTTTACCAAATCATAGTTTTTATTAAGATCAAAGGATTTTAATCATCCTTGAGTCACATATAATGACTATTCAAATATTCAAGGGGAGAATATCCCTTGAATTAATTTTCTGATACATAACTGAGTGGAACATATCCCTAAGATTGTTGTCCAGGAACATATTCGAAGGGAACATAACCTTCAGACTCACTTTAAAAAATAGTTTTGGGGAACGTATCTCTCAAATTCACCACTAGAGGAAATTACAATGGCTTAAAATATTGAGGGTAAATGAGGGTCCCTAAAACCAAAGTTGGACTAATTCTCCACTTTGAGGGTATATCCCTAGAGAGTGGTATAGAATCAAACTTTGTTGGAGAGACAAAAGGTACAAAATTAGCTGCTTCTTGCATTTTCTTCCTTTCTTGGTTGATACAAGATAATACATGGCTAATGGTTTCAGTGTCACTAAGACATATCACATTGTCATAGTTGGTTCCCTTAGTGGTTTTGAAAATGAATTATTTTTCCTTCTTGGCCTTGAGGTAGCAGTCATTTATGATCATTAACTTCCTTTCTATCATCTTGAGTTGCACCATCTTGGCACAAGAAGTCCAAACACTAGATCCTCATAATGTTGGATGAAATACTAGCATAGTGAGCTCATAGGTTCTAGAGATGAACCTGGTAGCTCTGATACCACATGTAACAAGCTTGATGTTTTACCTATTGTTTTCACCTAAGTTTTAACCCAAATGTGAAAATTTTAAGTTTACCAACACATAGTAATAAATTTTTTCCAATTCAATAACAAATATGTATATTTGAAATAAATCCATCTCAAATTTCATTACATAAATAAAGTAACATTACTTAATCCCAAATAATAATTTCATTTTTCAAATACATTTTCCATAAAGATACACGATCATGATTAGATACATAAATTTCAAGGGATCAATGAAACAAATTACAAATGGTCCAGATGCCTCCTATTGGAGCATACATCCTCAAATATCGGTTGTTGACTAAAAAATAAATCCAAAACCAAATCCACCTGTAAACAGGTCGACTAAGAAAAAATGGGTGAAATATGGAAGCTAAGAGAATCATAATTTTAACACATATATAGTCTAAGTGAAATCAGTTTCCAATTCATGGCTGAGTCACCTTTTATCCAACTCGTGGTGAATTTACAAAGTCAACACATCTTCTATGGTTTCCTTATAGCTTTCTATTACTTACTGTGGCTCTTATCATGCCAGGTTTCTACTCATGGCACCTAGAATGGAGGCTACCATTCTAATAAAAAAAAAAACTCTCTTTTATTTCTACCAACTCATGGCCTTTGTATTAGCTATGTGTGGGTTTTTCAAAGAAAAACAAGCTTAAAATTTAAATGCACTTTCATTCCCTTTATATGGTGGTGCAATACTTATAGTTTTAGTTTATTAAAAGAATGATCTTTACATAATACCTTATGAACTTTAAGTGCTAAAATGATTTTGTTCTATGCTTATTCCATGACATATATATATATATATGTGTGTGTGTGTGTGTGTGTGTGTGTGTGTGTAGAATTTAAATTTTAAACATTATTTTCCTTACTCATATTACATATTTGTAATGTTATTTATTTAAACTTACATTACATATGCATTGATATATTTTTATATCATTCATTAAATAAAAATATATATTAATATATATTATAATTCTTTATCGTTATAATATATATGTATTAATGTAGATATTAAAATTATTCAATTTCCAATCATATGTCTATAAATATATATACATAGATTAATATATACATATGCATGTATGTATAAATCATTGAATACATACATATATATCATTATTTTAACATCTTATAATAAACACATATATATTTATCGATAAGTATATATACAAAGCACGTATATATATATATATATATAATACATGAAGTAGAACATATACCCAACACAAAGATTTAGTCAGTTTAATACAAATCAAAGAAACATCCAAAGGAAATCAAAGACCATTACTCAAACACTCTAAACATCCTAAAAACTATGATCAAGGGTTTACTTGCCGAATCTGAGATTGACTTGACTTAAATTGACTAAACTAGGCTATGAGTGTGTGATAGATCAAGTATGTACATTAGTGGTTACCATACCAAACTCCTCTCCTGGGTGATACTCCCCTCTCTTACTGGAGGTCTTGATTCTTTCTTGTATCCAACTTAGTGCATCAAAAATAATTTAGCCGATAACATGAAATTCATATACATATTATATAATTTGCATCATCAAAGAATTTAAAGAATTCCCATTACATTACACATTAATTTATCTCATTTCCATCAAAATATATACAAAATATTATCCATATATTAATATTTTAACTCATAAAAAGTAGCAGTAATTAGTAGTCACATAATGGGGTATACCAATAAGTGCAAGTAGATGAATAAGAATAACAATTGTTTGGTGCTTGAACATTCACCCAAAATTGAATTTGGTTAGCAAAACTTTTCATCCCCTTCATCTGAAGCCATAAATTAGTCTTGTCAAGAGGCTAAATGGACTGAAAATGCATAGTTATGCAACTATTCAAGTCTGAATTCATCATCTAGCCGTCTAATTTTTCAAAATTTATCACACAAAAAGGAGAAAATTTGTTGCAACACTAAAAATGCTTCACAAAAGTGAAATTTCTAATCATTCCCTTGGCTGCAAATGTCTTCTTAAGAGTCACCAACTCAATAGTGTACCAAGTTTTACTCAAGATATCTCTCCAATCCACTTGTATGAATACAAATGAACTCATAAGATAACTACAAAGAGAGGTAACGACAACATTACTATCACCCTTTTGATCTGTAACCTCCCAAGGTATTGTTCTCCCTTCAAATTTAATTCCCAACAACCCATGCATATGATCCTGGGCAAAGGAAATCTCCCCCAATGTGACTTCGCCATGTTTATGTTGCACAACTTTGCTATTCATGTGTGCCTCATCAAAAGACCTCTTGGTGAAACTAAAGGCATCTTCTCCAAAAATAATGTCCCTCATGCAAATTGTCCAAGTGTCATCAAAAAATTGCACCTCCAAGGTACTAGGATCTTTGTAACCATCATATAATATTGCATCCATCATGAACTCATCCCCTTGCTTCTCATAGAGGATTATGACATCTTTGACTTATTTTTGGAACTCAACCATGAAAGAATCACCAATTAAGGGTCTAGGAGCAATTGATTTCTCCATATTTTATTTCAAAGAAGGATTAACATATGTCAAATAAGCTCCTAATCCAAAAATTAGATTTTCAAATAAGTGGAAATCATGTTTAGGCCCATGTCTTACCATTTCCTTATGCAAAACAAGTTCTGAACTTGAATTATCTACTGCTGATCTAAAAATTCCAAAAACCTCAAAATCACTTCTTGGAAAATCCTCAAGGTTAGGTGTGATGTACTCTCCATGTTTCAACACATCTCATGTGGTAAATTCATCTTCAACCTCACTTTTGCATTCATTATTAGGGGACCTTCTTGGAATATTACCAATCAAAAATTTTTGCACATCCTCGTGATTTGATCTCAAATCATCAATAAGATAAAAGAACACTCTATCTCATTCTTAGAAACTTCACCAAGGTCCCATATCTTTATATTATCATTAGAAGTTTCATCTTCCATCACAAAGAGTTGATTATCATAAGTTGACTCTACACCCACTTCAAAGAGGAGATTATCAAGAATTTGAAAGTTATTTCTTTCCTCTTTCTGAAATCCGTCATGTTGATCCAAATTTGCACATGCAACTTCCGATCTCTTTGAGAAACACTCTAAATCAAACTCCTCTTGAAGACTATCAAGCTCATCAATTACATGCTTGATTTCTTTAGCTCTTTGTTCATTCTCTTGCTCCCTATTACCTCCATTAGTTCCATTTGAGTATTTTCTAACGCATATTTTGTTGAATCAAGTTCAAGAGTAAGATCATCAACCTTTCTCTCTTCATATTTGAATGCAATAATGACCTCCTTTGTAAATTTGATGCCATAATCTTGATCTCTAATTGAAAGTGTAAGTACTTTGATTTCATTGTCTCCAGAGAGTCTTTGATAAGTTGCATGTTTGAAGAAGTAACTCTACCCTCAAAACCTTTGTACATGAGGATTTCAAGGATATTGTGAGTGTTTTCCAAACTTGTGATGAATTTAATATCTTTCTCATTAGTGACCAAGAGTTGATTCTTCAATTCACATAAATCTCTAGGTCTTTGTTCAACCAAGTGACTTGGTTCTCCATGTAGCAAAGATTTTAAAGTATCTTAATTTTTAGGGGCTATATGATCTTCAAAATCTTCTTTTTCCTCAAAATCACCTTGATCAAAAGTCTTGACAACATCATGCTCAAACAATGAGTCATTACTAAGTGCTGATTTAAAATCTTCACCAATCTCCATTTCGTCATGCTCTTCTACTAAATTCACTAAGAAGTCAAAATGGTGTTCTTCATGCATGGGAAATTCCCACTCAAAATCTAGTTTTCTATCATGGGAATGATGTATATGTACCTCATTAGGTTTTGTTTTGAAAATTTTAGTAGCATCAAACCCTTCATTAGTAGTTGCAACTTTTTCAAATAAATCATTTTGGAGCTCAGCCATACATGCTTCTTGATAAAATACATATTCTTCTTCATAGGAGAATTCAAAAATGTTTGTCTCTCTCATATTCAAGCTCAAATTTAGAAATTTATATTGTTGCATTCTCAAAATCAGCAAGCTCTTTCATTATCACACTATCTTCCTTGGGCTCATCAACATTCTATTGGAATAAAAATGTTCTGGAAGTTACCAATTCATCTGAATCATCCTCAAGATCTCCCTAAAAGTTTGTCCTATCATCAAAGTTTTCTAATATTGGCTTTTCTTCTTTAACTACTTTTCATTTGCATATTTTTGAGATGAAGTTAGGAAAGCTTTATTCTCAAGCAATGAATCTTCATTAAAATGCTCATCATTGAATTTTGATATAAAAAAAATTGGATCCCATGGTACTATGAATATTTGAACTTGATTTAGATTTGAAGGCTCAATTAATTCACCATGGATGGCTGATTTCTTCAAGATATGTTAATCTACATTATGCATTGGCCACAAACTAAAATCAGCTCTTTCATCAAGTACACTTATCTCAACAAATTTTGTTTTAAAATCATTTGGTTTCACATATTTCTTGGGTATTTCCCAAACATATCCAAATCTTTCATCATCAAAATGGTTGATACTCATCACTAATTGTTTATTTAAAATTTTCTAATTTATCCATAATAGCATTCTCTTTAGTTGAAAATTCAAGAAGGGAATTATGATAGTCTTTTTGATTAAGAATTTTTTCCTCAACATTAGAGACATTGATGCTTTCATCTTCATGTGACTTATCAATAGTTTCTGATTTATAAAACTCCAAATTATCATACTCACCAATCTTTGCATTATCAAGAAGATTTGCGCGCTCTTCTTCACTTGCAGATGCATCACTTGAATCTTCTTGTTCCATATTATTTTCAACATCCTCTTCAATAGTGGGTGCCTCTACTTCTTCTTTCAACATTCCTACATATTTTTCCTTGCATTGGTGACCAATTTTCTAAGACTCCTTACATAGGAAGAAAATTTCTTCTCTTTTGAGCTCATTTTTTCTAGTTCCTTCATTTATTGTACAATTTCACGATATTGCTGAGTTATTTGATGTAGAGTCTTTTGCTCATTTTCTTTCATACTCAGTTCCATATTTTTAGGTTTCACAACTATATTTAGATGCTCCTTTTTAATGTTTGGGTCCTTCATGAGATTAAATAGTTATAGTATCAACTCAATCAATGACTTATCAACTATAGACATATTTTAAACTCTATTTTAACAACTCTCAAAAAATGGCACTGAAATGAACATCCAAGTTTTAGTCACCATCATGCAAAATACCACTAAACTAAGATATTCAATTGAAATAATTCCACTAAATCTTAACTCTAACATGCAAGTGTTGTTCACTTCATGCAACTAAAAATCTACAACACTTAGCTTCCCAACAAGTTAGCAAGATAAAAAGCTTTGATACCACTATAATAACCACCCTTATTTTTTTTGAAAATTAAACTCATTAGCTCCCAAACAAAAAGTAAATCTAAGAAACTTCCTTCCACTTTTTGATCACCAAGTTCCCATTATGGGAAAGGTGAGAGCATACAGTGTAAGGATTACAATATTATACTTAATTTTTTTTTTGCTAAAAGTAACAACCACTTATTTAGTGGGTAAGCTAAGAACATCCACTTCACAATGGGAAAACTAATACAATTATGAAATCTAAAGAAAGATCTTCCAATTTTTAGTGGTGAGTGAAATGCCAAAGCCACTTATTTAGTGGGGCGAGTACAAATCCACTTAAGTAGTGGATAGAACAAGATCCACTTATGCAGTGGGGTGAGTTCTAAAAAGCAATAAGAGAGATCATTGGTGGTACTACTACTTAGTGTTACATGGTTAGCTCTTACAATTCATTCCAAATTAGGTACATAATTATTGTTACAAATATGAACATGATATGAAGATGAACCAAGCACCCCCAATGAACCCCAACTCAGGAAAAACAACACCTAACAATGTAATAACAATTATACCTCAAGGGAATGGCAATCAGGTGACTGGTACATGTCTGCAACTTTGCTGTACTAGTCTAGACAATGAAGAAATGATTTAGAAATCTTCACCAATTCATCCACCAATGCACCCAATGGTTAATGTAGGATTGGAGCAATGTTTCCATCTCCTCTAATCAACTTAAAACCTCTTATGAATGAATAATGAGGGTTTGAAAATGAATACACAACAACTATAGGTCTATCACAACTCAAAAAACTGAAAAAGCCTTCAATAACTCTACAAACAAACACCATCAAATATACTCAAATTGAAATACCCAAAACTAAAAACTTTAATCAACACCAATGGTGATTCCAAGATGGAATCACACCAGTCTAACTGGGGAATATCTTTCAATTCTGAAACTAGAAAAATCCATGAGGGTTTCTATCCTCGAAGAATTGGAGAACCCAAAGTCAATCCAAAGCATAACAATATCATTCTTCAGCATGGTAACAATGAGCCCACAACACTTCCTTTTATATATTTTTCATTTCTTTTTTTGTTTCTTTTCAAAAAAGCGATTTTTGCTTTTTTGAAAAAAATCACTTTTCTTCTTTTCATTTCTTTTTCAAAACAAACACTTTTTTTTTTTTTCAAAAAGAGCCTTTTTCTTTTTCACTATTTTTTCTTTCTAAAAAAGCATTTTTGCTTTAAATAATTCATTATGTGCAAATATTTAATCACCTTTTCCATCAAATTCCCTTAAAAAATAAACTAAAACCTTTTTTTATGTGCAAGACCCCCTTATATCTCCTAGGCATCCATTGGGGAATTAAAATACCTTTCTAAAAATATATTACACAAGTAAGTTATGAATAATAATAATAAAACATTACAACTAAGTGAATAATTAAAATATTCCACCCCAAAGTTGTAGAAAGTACAGTGCACATCAAAATTCAATTTTGATTGCACCAACATGATGTTGAGGCAGTAGGTGAATGCCATAAGTCAATTTGGTGAATTACTATAAATAAACGTGCTCTCGAAGAAGTTTGGAGAACACCCCAAAAGTTTGAAAACACTTTAGAGAGTGTCATTTAGACCATTATTTCCCACTGAGATCATTTCCATCAATAGAAACCTTATATCACTTAAACTACATCCTCCAAGATCTTTGGAGTTCCCCAACTCACCTTGATCTTAGAAAGAAAACCTTGGAAATTGGAAAAAACTCACAAAACATCATGGTGTAAAATAGGGACATTACAATGACTTGCACAATATAATTGAAAAAGAGGAAATTTATTGGAAAATATGCACTTGAAATCAATGGTTAAAAGGAGATAAGAACACCAGGTTCTTCCACCTTTCAACCATAAAAAAAGAAGAAGAGGAATAGAATAACATATCTAATTATTGAGGATGGCTTTCTTTTATTTTTAGAGGAAACAATATCTCAAGAAGACATCAATTTTTTCAAGGACCTTCTCAATCTGCCCCTTGTCAACCTTCCTTTAGAGGATTCTATAAACCATTTGCTTTAGGTGGTCCCTTGCTCCATCTCTAATTTTGGTCTCATGACTATGGAATGTAGGGTCACTGATGAAGAAATAAAGTTGATTGTTTTCTCCCTCAACCCCTCTAAAGCTCCTAGTTCTAATGGGTTTTCCCCCTTTTCTTTCAAAAATACTTGGAAATTATTGGATCGAATGTTATCCTATATATTAGAGAATTCCAACCCTCCAGAGGGATCCTAAAGGAGTTTAACAACATATTGATAGTCTTTATTCTTGAAAATGTGGAGGAAAACATATTATCTAAGTTTAGTCCTATCAAACTTTGTAACACCAAATATAAGATCTATTCTAAATTTATATTTAAGAAAATAAAACCTTATCTAGAAAAAATGATTCATAGTGCTCATAAAGGTTTTGTGCCTAGGAGGAAAATTACTAATGCTCTCCTCATGGTTCATGAAACTCTCCACTCGATGAGTAAAATTAACAAAGAAAGCATGGCCTTTAAGCTGGATATATCCAAAGTGTATAACAAAGTTTCATGGAGATTTCTATTTAAACTTCTGTAGAGATTTGGCTTCAAAGGTAAAGTTCTCAATCTGATCAAAGCTTGTGTTTCTTCCCCTAATTTTTTGATGATTATTAATGTTTCTCCCCATTGTCACTTCTCAGCATTGGGAGGCATTAGGCAAGGGGATTATCTTTCTCCCTACCTTTTTATCATGCTGGTGGAGGTCCTTGGTTAAAATATTGCTAAAGGAATTTCGTGTGGGAACCTCAAAGGTTTCTCATCAATAATTTTTTGATGATACCATCCTTTTGGGGAACAAACAATTCGGAAGGCTAAATGTTGGTTTTGAATTCTCTCAGAATTTTATTTATCTTCAGGTCAAAGTATAAAATTCACTAAAAGTGTTGTCTTATTCCTCAATGTCCCTCCCTCTCCAAATCAAAACATCAAAGATCCTTAATTTTCAAACACATATCCTCCCTTCTTTATACTTGGGAATGCCTCTCACAATGGGTAAAGCTAATAATTCTATTTGGTATAACATGTTAGAAAGGGTTTAAGGGAAACTTGCAGCTTGGAAGGGAGCTCTTCTCAGTAACACTGGAAAAATCCAAATTTTGAAAGCAACTCTATAGAGTACAACTGTTGTAATGCCTAAAATTGCATCCTATACAATTTCACATTCTATAACTTCCCCTTTAGGTTAATTAAATTTGATAATGCAATGTCCCCTTCACCTAAACTTAATTTTGTCTTTAACCCTTTATTTTCAGCCATTGAAAAGTTTTTTCGCAGACGAACAAACAATGTGCAGACATCTATGCACCACGTGAATGACCCAAAAGTATTCTTGACTATGTAGTCATTGAGACATTACATTTCCCACCTGCCTATGAATTGTAATGCCTTTGTATCTTGTAGATGCACCAAAATGCCCCTTTGCATGCCTATATTCCATTCAAACTTTTTATTTTTATATTCTATTCACTCTATCACTCATTATTTCAACTCTATTCAATCTATTTTTCTCACTCTTCTTCATATTTCACTCCCATTCTCTCCATTCTTACAAGATCTATCATTTCTTAGCTATCTACAATGGCACTTTGGTTCTCTTGGCACCCCTTGTACAAGCTTGGAGGTTGCATGCTCTTCCTTTCAAAATTCACGTTCACCAAAGGAGGGTAATTGTAATCTCTCCATTACATCATCATATTTATTTTGATAGCATATTATTATAACTTTTCTATTATTTCTATCATGTCTATTATCTATCTCATTTTCTATCTATCTATCTATCTAGTTGTCCATGGAGGTGGGAACACCTACGTAGGGGTTTGATTGAGGAAAGCCCCTAAAACAACCCCAACCTTTTTCTCATTTCTTTGTGTGCAAGTTTCGAAGTTGGAGCTTCACGAGAGGTCTCATCCATGGACCTTTTGTGAGTCTCCTTTCTTCTTTTTCCATTTTCCATTTTGTAATTTCTATTTAATCTCATTAAGTTCATGCATGCTATTGCTATTTTGTTTATCTCTATTATTCTATTAATTTAACACAACTTTGAGGATTTAATTGCCGAATAGTAAGTAGTCTCTTCACTATATTCTTTGTTAGTAAACTCTATTTTTGGTCCATGTAAGACTATAGTGTATCGTAAGGACATTCGTGCATTGTACTATCATCCTTGGCTGAGGACCTGTCAGTTTTCTCACAAGACCTTTGAAGCCTACTCTTTTGGCTCCTAAAACTCTCATTCTTTAATTCCACATAAAATATAAACAAACTCCCTTGTCTTCCCCCTCTTATCACTTAAAATTTGTTCCTTGAGGTAGTTGAGGAACTTTCGCTCCCTTGAAATCATGTCATTTTAGGGTGTCACATTTCCTCTACATTTTGGTGAACCTGATGTGAACTATCCTTACTTTAAACCTTTGTTGAAAATTTATTCTCTCTTGTTTGGATTTTTTTTTCATCGACTATTGTGATACTTTTATGAGTTTCACAACCAAGTCTACAACTTCTAGGCACATAGTGAGAAGAGGTGTTCACCATTTGGATATGGGTTCAAGGAGATAGTTTAGTCCACCCTGTTCAGGTCTTGATTTTGAGTATTTTACTATAGGATTGTTGCATTATTATACCCCACCTTTTGTTTCCATTCATCCATCATAAAAAGTTCAAGAAAATTCTCAACCAAACACTCCCTCTGGATCTGCTTCTACCATACATCATGCATACACCCCAGATTCTCCTCTCATTTGTGGTCTAAGGGATTTTCTTATCTCCTACCATAGAGGCCTTGAGTTTCTCTAAGGGATAGCTAACATAGTAGATACCAATGTACCCTCATACACATTAGTCTTGGGAAATCCTTAGGATGTCCACTTAGAGATCGTTAATACACATATGTATCCCCGATGCCTGGATTGCCTATGCATATGGTTTACATTGGTTCTTCTATGCCCTCTTTCACCACTGCTGATAATACTAACACTATTCCCTCAAGTGGTCTTGGAGTTAGAGTAAATCATGTTCCTTTGTGATAAAAATTCATTGTATGTGGAACCCTAACCTTCTCCACCTTGACCAGTTAGACCGTTCCATCTGATCTCATCTTGAATGTTTTATTTTAAAATGTGACAGATGCAATCATAGTTGGCTAATTTGACCAACTCTACCTCTCAATCCATGTTGCAACCATATTATCATTGGAATCCTGTAGAAAATTCCATTCTAAATGAGCCCATACCCTAAGGGGTAGAAATTCCTAAGTTTTATAAATACAATGACAAAGGTGACCCACATACACATGTCTCATCATTCACTACCATGTGTATTGATTTCCTCTATCGGGATGCTTTGTTAGCAAATTTATTCCTATGGTCCCTCAAGGATGTTGTGTTTGAAAGGTTCTGCTCACTTCTTGACAACTCCATCTTCTCCTTTGATCAATTGATCAATCAGTTCTTACAATAGTTCTAGGTGAACTTTGGGCCAAAGATCACTTTTACTGATCTCATCCATTGTAAGTAGGGAACCCATGGAAAGGTAACTGATTTCATTGATCAATAACAATCCTTTTTTTATCAAGTCTCTTATTCCCTACTAGATTTTGGTGTTTAGCATGTGCTCATTAAAAATATATCGTTGGTGTTGAGAGAAAAGTTCCTCTTGATGAAATACTCTTCCTTCACCCATCTATTTGCTACATCAAGAGAATACCAACAAACAATGACCTAGCATGTGGATTCCTCCTCGTCCTCCCATCTTGATAATTGGTTAGTCATGTCAGTTTCTTGGGAGCTTAAAAGAAATAAGGTAGTAGAGAATGTGGTTTTTGTTCCTACCAAAAAGAAATCCATATGATCCAATAGAATTTTCATAAAACTACCTAATTCCTATGGTAATGTTCTTCAAAAAATATTAAAATGTCTTAATCACCCTCCCATAAATAAGATTTTTGTTCAAACCTTATCCTAACTCGTATGATGCACAATTTTTTTTCAATACCACTGAGTCCCTAGTCATGATATCAAACGTTATGTGCATCTTAGACATGTCATCTAAGACCACTTAGATAGCGGTAACATTCGAATCAATGGTAGGAAATAAAACTCAAATAAATCTATAGCCAAGCCTAACAACCAACTACAAATATACACAAATATTTTATCTTCTCATTTTTCTAACCTGATAACATATATTGATCCTAGCCCTTCTAAGTACGTGAGCATGGTCTTGTTCACTTCTATTCCTCCCTTGAGTTGTGTGGAAAAAATTCCTGAAATAACCTTCACACCACATGACACTTATGAATAGGGAACCTTCTCTGCTTTACATCCCAATTCAAGTTAATGATATCATCATGATAGGTGTTATGGTTGATCCCACTATTCTGGTCAGTGTCATTATGAAGGAGACCCTCTATCAAAAATTTACATGAGGAGAAGTATGAGGAGTCGAAGACCACTATCTATACTCATGATGGATTTTCTATGCCTCCTATTGGTTCTATTTGTTTATCATTCCTTGTTAGGCCAACGTCGCCAAAAAGTGTAGCCTTTGACACTTTTCACTCATTTGGGCCCTTGCCTATGGATTTTGAACCTCTTTTTACCCCTTTCCTAGCCTTGTGCCAAAGTGTTGTAAAACATTTTCACACTTTCCTAGGATTTTCATCACTAAATCAACCCTTTCTTATGTTAAAGTGGCCCCTTAATGCACTTATAGGTCTTACTTTAGTGTGTTTTGTGAGACAATCCTGACAAACATCAATAATCACCTTTTAATCCCCAACAACCAATCAAAATTTCCTAGGTGGAGTAGGTCGCCACCTTGGGCGACCTAGTCCCATGTGGCTTAAAAATTAAAATAAACTTAATTTTCTTTCAGGATTTTGTCTCCTAAACCCTAAGGTCATCCTATATGGTGTTATTTTAGGGAAATTAGGGAATAACATGTATAAATAAGGTTTTTTCTCATCTTTTTCACCCTATTCCATTCATTCTAAACCCTAATCAAGTAAGCACTCAATCTTCTCAATCACTCATCTCTCACTCTTCTCAAGCAAGCTAGGGTTTGCATCCTAGGTCATCAAGAAATCCATTGTTGAAGCACTCAAGGGCTAAATCCTCCATTGATGCACCTCAAGATCAATCATCATGACAAGGTAAACTCCATTTTTTCATGCTTCATTACATTTCTATCTTCATTTGGTTTAATTACTCAAAAGGGGTTTGACCAAGGCAAACCCCAAATCCCTAACAATCGACATTTCCTTCTCTATCTTTGTGTGTTTGCAGATTTAGGTATCTTGGAAGCTTGGAGATCATTCAAGAATGGATTGAAGAATTGTTTAGGGCATATTCTTGTTGGTTAGGTTAAGAATCTACACAAAGAGACACCTATAGGCCGAGAATCAAAGTTGCATATCCAAACACTTATGAGGAGTAGAAGAGTAGACCGAGACCTACCAAGTACACCTTAAGATCTCCCAAAATATAGAAGTGGAATAGGTTTCCATTAGTGGCAACCTAGTCCCACTATACATGTATTTAGGGTTTTCTATAGATTTGAGTACCCTTTTGGCAGAAACCTGTTCTAGAATATTTTCACAGAAACTGGATGAGGTCACCTAGAATGGCATAAATTTCCTAGTTGACCTCTGCATCATATTCTTTAGGTTTCCAGATCTTCACGCCATCCCTCTTCAGTTTTGTTCATTTCTGTATAAGTTTGTTTATGTTTCTTAGGTCATTTAGTTAATGTTTGCATATCATTGTGTTTTACAATATAGTTCATTTTCTAGGTTTTTCATTACTATTTAGTTTTTGTATTCCATTTCCAACATTTAGGAAATCACACACACATAACCTTAAGCCCCTAACCTCTTTGAATGAACACCAAGAACACATTAGTGTGAAAGAGAGTAATTTCTCAACCAAGCTTCTAGGTGAAAAACCCTAGGAGCCTATTGGGGAATCCTCTTTCCCTAATTGCATCATTTTTGGTGGTTCATTTTGGTGAAATTGACATTCACACCCTCTTGTCTGATTTGGAGCCTTTTCTCATTCTAGGTTTGCATTGCATTGCATTTTTCATTTGTATGATTTGCATTCTAGGGTTTAAAATTTTGCATTAGTAAAAGTGCATGTAGGTTGCATCTTTTGCATCTTAAAACATTAAAAATATCTAAAATTTGGCATTTTCATGTTAGATCTACATCACCCCATCCAAAAACCACCTACATCCATGAAAATATCTGGAAAATTCTCAAAAAAAATCCTTAAGAGGAATAAGTCGCCACTCTAGGCGACCTAGGCCATTTAGATCCCTGAAACTATCCTTTACAGAGCTAAAATACCTATTTTTAAGCTTCTATTTTGTGCCAGTATCTATCTGTGTCAATTGGTTGTGTTTCTGTAGCATGCATTTCATTCAAACTAGCCTAAATTAGCTCATTTCATGCATTGCACATTTTCACTTTTGCATTTCCCACATGTCAATTTCAGATCATTGCATAGTGTAATCATTAATTTACCTTCATTAAAATATGAAACTTGCATTTCATCCTATGTTTATACATTGCCTGTTAAGATTCCATAGATTTTGTTACACTTTCAATAGAATTCATGGTACTTGTGGATAGCATTAGGTTATTTTAATTTTCTTCCTTAGTTCCTAGATTATTTAAATCAAACTCTTTCACAAACGAAAACACAACATTAACAACAACACATGCACCTATTCAAAAATTTAGAGATAGAAATCCCTTTAGTAGTGATGACTTAGATATTCTAGATGGATACCTTGATGAATTCATCTCTTCTAGCTCATTCACTAAAGATTTGACCGATGAGGATACAAACATTGATATTCATGATGATCATAATTGTTCTTCTCCCGATATTTCTCCCATTGGTGATGAAGGTATCTTGGTGAAAGAAGACACAACCATTCAAGATCATGATGGTCTTACTTGTCTTCCTCCTCCTCCTCCCCCTTTTCAAAACATTCAACAACAACATTAAAACATCATCCCTTTACCTAGTCTCACTAACTATGACCCTCAAACTTGTTCTTCTCACATCTCTCCTCATCGCAACGAGGATAGGTTGGTGTTAGAAGATATACCTATTACAAGTCATGAGACTATCAAACCTCCCTTCCCTCATACTCCTACCCTTTGGGACAATCTATTTGAAAATCATGATGGTCCTTCTCTTAATGCCTCCCCTCCTTGTGATGAAGCTAGTGACCATATTCTAAGCTCTCCTACTAGTATGGAACAAGCGAATGAGACCTTCGACAATCAAATAGACCCCTCTTCTCCTCATCCCACCATTTCTAATCCCATCATTGAGCATTCCTCTACCTATGATGAAGTCATTTTAGAAGAACCAACCCTCGAATGTCTAGAACATGTGGTTTGTAATTCTCCTAAATACTCTCCTGCTAGAGAGGATATCATGATGCAAGAAAAAGATAAAATTGACTCTCCTTCCCTAGGGGACATTAATATTATCCAACCTCAACTCATCCTTTATCCACCTTCAAACAAACCTAAAATTGAACTTATCCTTTACCCACCTCCGCATAATGTGTTGCAAGATCCGAGTTATAATACTGTTTCTCACACACATTACACAAGAAACAACCCTTGCTCACCCCAACCAACCTCCAGATCCTCACCTTTACCTATTCCTCCCATTCTTCATGTTGCCCCTCGATTAAATTCATACATTAGGGAGTATGACCTTGTTGACCAACTAAGGAATACTCCTGCTAAACTATCTTTATGGGACCTTATCCAAGTCTCCCCTCACTATCACACCATGATGCAAAATGCCTTACAAAAAATTCCTATCCCTTCTAATGCACAAACAAATGACATAGCAGCTATGATTCAAGACTTGAATGCTGAAATTTTTTTCCACCAAAGTGAGCTCCCTCCTTTGGATGTGTAAAACAAGATGAAGCTTTTGTAATCATATCTTAATACAAACATATAGGGATCAAGAGAAACCTTGTTGATAATGGCTCTGCTGTTAATGTGTGTAGCATCAATCTCTTGGATATGCTCTATATCGATAAACCAACCATTCAACCTAACTCTTTATCTATTAGTGGATTTGACAGTGTAGGACAACAACCACTTGGTGTGATCACTTTGCCTCTTACAGTTGGAATGGCCACATTAGACACACCAATCCATGTTATGCCTCATCATCTTTCATATAACCTCATTTTAGGTAGGACTTGGATTCATGAAATGAATGGGGTGCCTTCCACTCTTCATCATAAGATGAAGTACATCTACAACAACAAAGTGTACACACTTGATGTTGATCCTAAGCTGTTTAGTGTCTTACAACTTCAGCAAAACAAATCCAAAACCTTCACCACTTCAACACCAACCAAACTAGTGGAACCCGTACAACAAACATCCTTAGCCGATGATTGGGGTTCCTTAGATTTCGCACCTCCTTTACTAGGAGAATCCAAGATCACAAAAAATGACTCTAAAAACATAAACTTAGTCTTGTCCACACAAGACTCGACCAATACTTTGAAAGAATCCACTTCAACTACTTTAGATAAAGAATCCAACAATGAACCCTCACCCGATCCAAAAGCACTGAATAATATCTATGGAAAAGGTTATGAGATCATGAAACAACTTGGATATAGTGGAAAAGGATGTGGTGCTAACGAACAAGGTATCCACACCCCTATCAAGCCTCATATGTAAATAACACATCATGGTCTTGGATTTTGTTCTTTCATCGAAATCATCAAATATTCCTCCAACACCAACACTATCCCAAACCATCCTTCTCAATCACCTTCCAACACTGATCCTTTGCAACACTCGTCCCAAACAAAGAAACCTTTGCTTAATGCAATCTCGCAACTCACTACTGATTCAGATTTTACACACTCCTCTAAAGGAATATACAAAATCTCATAATATATAGCACTTTGCATAAGTATGACATCCTATACTGAGCAAGACCCTTCTTTGTCAGACACCAAAGGAACACATTCTACCCTTGATCAAGAGAGACTCACTAGATTTTCCTACACTAAGTGGGGGAAAGAGGTTAGGTAGCCTCTTCCCCATATGTCACTTGTCGTTGTCTCTTCTAACTAGTCGTCAACCTTTCATGAACAAATCAGAGCAAGCTTGAGACGTGGATGACATGTCTTAAGATTGGATCACATGTGACATAATACCCTTCTTCATGACGCAACTTACTCAGAAACATATGATTCAACATAGACCTTTCTGAACAAGCTCTCATGTCCTCTTCCCCTTCTTATACTTTAAAGTAATTTCTCATAGTAACGGTGTTTCACAATTCCTTTAAAGTGGGGGCATACATCGACACTCATATTTCATTGTGTGATTTTCTTTTTCTTGCGATTCCCTCTCTTGGAAACATTAGGTACATTGTTTCCCAAGATGAGATATTTGCATCTTTCCTCTCTTACAAACAAGATGAGTCCATTTTCAATTTTCCTCTCTTGGTGACATTGCATGTGATGTTCCTTAAGATTGAGACATTGCACGAACTAAAGAAAAATCCCTTTGAATAGACCTTACATCATCATTTCAAATTATCAAAGTTATCATGAGGTATAACTTTGGTATGGTTTGCGCAAGAAGCCCAACCAATGGCACAAATTTCCCCATAGACACCTTTGTGTGTGTGAGTACATACCAGCCAAGTGTATGTTTCTCAGCTTTTGGGCCTTCTCACCCGACGAAGAACCAAAAGTCTCATCGCCTTAGAGTGATTACACTTGTCCTCTTTTTGTACAAACAACCTAGATTTGATCCACAACTAGCTCGACAAACGGTCGAAGCTTGATCCACCCTTTCATTCTCTTCTCCCTTCTAGTTCTTGTCGTCGCATGATCAGGTATCTTGTTTTGCTGCATATCATTCACCCTTGAATGTGTCCTCTTTCATTGATGTCTTTTTGATTTAGAATCTTGAACCCTAGGGGCTTGACCGTCTTCTTCATCTTTCCAATTCTTCACCATCTCCATTGGGCTACTTTAGTGTGAGTTTGAAGCAAGTTCATCCTCTCACTAAAATGGGGGATAAATGTGTCAACAAAAAGTGTATCCTTTGACAATTTTCACTCATTTGGGCCCTTGCCTATGAATTTCGTATCTCTTTTTACCCCTTTCCCAGCCTTGTTCCCAAGTGTTGTAAGGTGTTGTAAAAAAATTTCACACTTTCCTAGGCTTTTCATCACTAAATCAACCCTTTCTTATGTTAAATTGGCCCCTTAATACACTTATAGGTCTTACTTTAGTGTGTTTTGTGAGAAAATCCTGACAAACATCAATAATCACCTTTTAATCCTTGACAACCAATCAAAATTTCCCAGGTGGACTAGGTCGCCACCTTGGGTGACCTAGTCCCATGTGGCTTAAAAATTAAAATAAACTTAATTTTCTTTCAAGATTTTGAATCCTAAACCCGAAGGTTGGCCTATGTGGTGTTATTTCAGGGAAATTAGGGAATAACATGTATAAATAAGGGTTTTTATCATCTTTTTCACCCTATTCCATTCATTCTAAACCCTAATCAAGTAAGCACTCAATCTTCTCAATCATTCATTTCTCACTCTTCTCAAGAAAGCTAGGGTTTGCATCCTAGGTCTTCAAGACATCCATTGCTGAAGCACGCAAGGGATGAATCCTCCATTGCTACAAATCAAGATCAATCATCATGGTAAGGTAAACTCCATTTTTTCATGCTTCATTACATTTCTATCTTCATTTGGTTTAATTACTCAAAAGGGGTTTCACCAAGGCAAACCCCCAATCCCTAACAATCAACATTTCCTTCTCTCTCTTTGTGTGTTTGCAGATTTAGGTATCTTGGAAGCTTGGAGATCATTCAAGAATGGATTGGAGACTTGTTTAGGGAATCTCCTTGTTGGTTAGGTTAAGAATCTACACAAAGGGACACCTACAGGCTGAGAATCAAAGTCATAGATCCAAACACTTATCAAGAGAAAAAAAGAAGATCGAGACCTACCAAGTACACCTTCAGATCTCCCAAAATTTGGAAGTGGACTAGGTTGCCATTAGTGGTGACCTAGTCCCAATGTACATGCATTTCAGGGTTTTCTGTAGATTTGAGTACCCTTTTGGCAGAAACTGGACTAGGTATCCCAGAATGGCATAAATGTCCCATTTGACGTCTGCATCAGATTCTTCAAGTTTCCAGACCTTTATGCCATCCCTCTTCAACCTCCAGGTGCACCTCTTAATTTTTTTTCATTTATTTAAAATTTGTTAATGTTTCTTAGGTCATTTAGTTAATATTTGCATATCATTATGTGTTTTCCATCATAGTTCATTTTCTAGGTTTTACATTACTATTTAGTTTTTGTCTTCCGTTTCCAGCATTTAGGGAATCACACACACATCACCTTAAGCCCCTAACCCCTTTGAATGAACACCAAGAACACATTAGTGTGAAAGAGAGTCATTTCTCAACCAAGATTCTAGGTGAAAAACCCTAGGAGCATATTGGGGAATCCTCTTTCCCTAATTGCATAATTTTTGGTGGTTCAAGGCCTAAATATGTTGATGCTCCATTTTTTCACGATTCTTGAATCCAACTTGTTCAAGGTGAGACTAGGTATTTTGTGGTTAGTATCCATGAATACGATTGCTTCAATTGTCCACAAATTCTTAAAACTACCTTATGATGACATCATGCATACTATTCATGACACTAGATATAAACCATTGGTATCGCATGGGGTCTTCTCTCTAGATCATTTTTGGTATGCCCCTATTGGACCTTTACCACCCCATGGAAAATTATTCTACAAGGTCTATTATAGGTACAAGACAAGAGTCACGGTCCCTAATGCTATTTTCTCGCTTCCTTCTCATTCAATTTACATGAAGGCCTCTATGAGTGCACAACAACATGACTTGTCCTCTACACCTTGCTCCTCAAAGGATAAAGATAAGCAAGCTCCCGTACATAGATCTTCCTTCTTTTCTATGACTTCACAATCCTCGATGGTGTCATCGGTTCCTTCTACTATTCCCAACACATGAAAAGGAAAGGCACTCATTTTTGGAAGTCTATAATGCAAGTCTTCCAAATCCCGACCTTACCCGCAATTCCATGATCCACCCTCTATGGTAAGGGGAAGCATACATCAAGAGTTGGCTCTTCTTCTATTGTTCCAACATCTTGGCCCCTGAGGCCTCCTCCCATTCCTCCACCTACCTCTAAAGAAAAAAAAGGAAAGGATCCCATAGCTAAGACCCCCATCTTAATCTCTGTTCCTCCTCTAGTTCCTCCCTAGGATCCTACTCTTTCGTCGAAAAAAACTATGGAGACTGCTCCTCCAATGGACTTGGTTCCTGGTGCCCATAGTCATTGCAACCGACTTACGTGCAAGCATAAATGTCACTGGCGTGCATTGGCCCAGGAATGCGGGGCCTTATAGAAGACTGAGGGGGTATAATGCCCCTCCATTTTTCTTTCTGGACTAGACAGTGTGTCCTTGTTTTGCTTTGATTTGTGTTTCTGGATATTTAGATACTATATCTTGTGTGTGTTATTTGACCGCTATTTATAGAGCGACAAACTATTTGTGTGAGGTGATGTGGTTTATCTGATGCTTTATTTTACATGCTTTAATTGGTGTAATGATGTTAGTTGATATAACATGTAATTGCATATGAGATTATTGAGTATGATGGAAATGTCAGTTATGATGAGTGTATTGGTGAAGGGGATGGGTTCGCATCACTCGCTTGCGAGCACCCTGTGATTCCGTGATTTCCTCTTCACAGTGTGTATTTTATGTTGCTTATACATATATGATGTTGGCTACTTTGTTTTTAAGTTTGTAGGTACATGACATCGACTCCACCTGGTTTCACAGGTTTGAACGTGTTGATCCAACGGTTAAGTTGAACGGGAGATAGTAGCTTGGTAACATGTGTCAGGTCTACACCCTAGCCTAGTGTGTCGTCAGTCGTGTTTTTTGTGTCATTTTTTTTCCTTGTTTTAATATTATTTAATTTTGAAGGGTTATTGGTTATAGAAATAAATGTTTAGAATTATTGCATTAAATAATGTTATTTATTTAATTAAAGTTGATATTATGGATAGAAGTTTATATTTAAATTAATTAATTAAATTTAATCCAATGGGTTGAATTTATTTATTAAATAATTAAAATTAATTAATTAAATTTTATGTTGTGAAAATTAAAAGAACGAAAATAATTTAATTTCATTTTGGAACTCAATTTTATTTGGTGGTAATTAATTTCAATTTGGAATTAAATTAGTATTTGGAATTATTAAATTAAATAAGAAATTAAAATTGGTTGTTAGAAGATATTTTAATTTTGCCAGCATGTTAGAGTTAAATTAATTAAGAGGTTGTTGAAAGTTTATTCACAGAGAGAATTTTGGATGGGAAAAGAAAGAGGAAAGCTTCTTCACGGGAGTGTGAGGATATTTTTTGGGGAAGAATGAAAAATTGGAAAATACATAGAGGATTGTAGAGTTTCTTCGCTGTAGGAATTGTTAAAGAATTGTTATTTTGCATTTGTTGTGAGTATTGGATACTATTTTGGTTATGGAATTATTGGGATTGCTCGAAAGAAGTTGTGGAAGCTTTAGAGGAGGCTCAACATCAAAGATTCATCTTGTAGCTTCCTGATACATATTCTTTACTTGTGATATTTTATTGTTTATAATCTAAATTAGAAATTGTATTGTTCAATTAATTGTATTGTTAGATCCATTAAGGAAAAGATTTGATTTTAGAGAAAGGAAATTTTTAAAGCTTTTGTTGTTGCCGTGAAGATTTGAGAAATTAAACCTCTATAGAAAAATAAATTTTATTTGAAACCTCTGTGCATTTTGTGGTGGAGAAACCTAGAGGATATTAAGTTTTAAATTGTAAATCTTTGTTGGAAATTGGTAGTCTCTTTTCTTGGATTTAGATTTGTGAAAATTATTTAAAATATTCAGTTTTAAAATCTTCTGTAAAAATTTTGAATTCTCTGGAAATTTTGAATTCTTTGGAAATATGTAGTACTTTCAGTTTGGTTAAGTATAAATGATAATTCGATGCCAACTGAAGTAAAAAATCTCCTTTCCCATGAACTGTTCTGTGATCTGAATGGAAAAAGACCATTCCAACTGTCTTATATAATAGTAAGACATTATATAATAAAATTTGGATTTGAATACATTATTGTTTTATTTTACTTTATCTTTTTATTATATGAAAAATAATAATTTTTATTTAATTTTTAAATTGTTAATATATAATAATACAGACTGCCAACCAATTAATAAAAAAAAAAAATTTAAAAATGAGCTTCAACTTCATGTAAATATAAATCCATAAAATATATTTAGTAAATTGAGATTGATCGTAATCTTTCATATTTTTAAACTTTTGGAAAATGACTAATAAATTTATTTGCAGTATTTATTCCTATCCCTTATCGACGCAGCCTGAATAGGAGAGGAACGATAGTGATAGCCGCCCCTCTCCACAATCCATGTGGATAGGGTCGACTGTGACAACCGCCCCTTCCCATATTAACCTTCAAAAAATAAATGAAGAATACAACGAACATTTCGTCCGCCCTTTTTACATATGAATTGATTGGTTTTAATTTCATGTGTTCCCTTCTCCATTCGTGATTTAAAATGAATGAAGATTATTTTAGTATCCGGATTTATTAAATGTAATTTGATTTTATAATATGATATATGTATATTACAATATATAAATTGTGTATGTGTATATATGTGATATTTTGTAGATTGCTGTATATATATGTGATATTTTGATGTTATATATTATTTTAATATATTTAGTTCGGATTAAAATAAAATATGTGTTTTGTGTTATATATTTAAATATATTTATTGTATATATATATGATGGTTATATATATATATATATATATATATATATAATTAAATATATGAAATGTTTATATTACATGTTTTATATACACTAGAATGTATATTTAATGATTTGAGTAATTGGTTGCATGCAACAAAAGATAGAAAGAGTAAACTATTAAATGAAATGGACATTGTGTTTAGTTGGGAAAATTGAAAGAACTATAGAATTTGGTTAAAAAATTGAAGGGATTTCCTTGCATGGATTTGTGTTGTTTTAAATGTAAATTAAGGAGTTGATTTTATTCAGGAGGTAATTAATTATTTTTATTTATTTATTTTCTATTAGGGCAATTAAATTATTGTGAATGGAATATGAAAGGGAAATGGATTTAGTGAATCGAAAATTAATTTATTTCTTTGTAATTGTTTTTCATAATGTTATCCACCGATTGAGGATGGATTTAGGAAATCCTAAATATTAGATTTGAATTATGACTTGAATGCTCTTTGTAACTATTACATCAAGTTGTGTTTTGGGGAAATGGGTTAAATGTTAGTTCTTAATTGTAAGTCTTCCAGAGGATCATAGAGGATGGGGGTTGTCGATTCATTATGTTAGCCTATTTTGTGTTTCCCTTGGGTAGTGCATGGTGTCTTTTCTATGATTACCCAGTTTTCATGAACGAGGATGTTTTGTGCCTCCTTTGGAAGGAGTGGATTATGTGTTTGGTTGCCTCCAAGTGTTTGGAGTGAGTTTCATGTTATGTTGCCTCCTAGAGTTGGAGTGGTTGTATTTTCTAGATTGTATGCACTTGGGATTCCCTTGGTGATTAGTTTGTTTGTGTGTTGTCAAATAGAAGAGTGGCTTCCATTAGGGGCTAGAGCCCGTAAGAGGTAAGACTGGGTAACCTTCAGAGGTAGTTTAATCAAGTGATAATTAAACACAATGTACTTAGAAGTTTAGGTAGTACTTCACACTAAAAAGATAAGTTCTAGCCTCACTCATAGTCACAAGTGCTTGTTTAGGCTTGGAGTGAGTAGGAAGGCCTGGAATGGCAAGGTCATCTATCTTGTCAATATGAGAGGTACTTGATTCTGGATTAGTAAGTATGAGGGCCGAGGGTTGGTTGAGGTTTCCAGGAATACTGGGGCCTATGAAGATCCACTGAGGGTAACTCATTATGAGTTGTGCGATGACACTCTGTCTAGGACAACATTGGTATTTGTTTTATGTGTATGGATTTCTTATCATACTTGATCAAATTATATGTCTGGAAGTAATGTGACCATGTTAGAGTTGGACTTATATTCTACTTATGTTTAGTTGAGTTAGTATGTGTCAGCATGAGTCAGGCTGTGGTTAGAGGTTGTAGTGTTTGTCCATGTTACGTTGTTACTATCTCCTAGCATGGGGGGTGGGCCTTCGGGTACCACTTGGTTGGGTGGAACATGCACCATACACCATTGGGTCCCCCTTGGATCTTTAGTACTTGGTGGTGAGATATCCAGTTGGAGTGCTCACGATTCTTGTTTTAATTCAAGTTATGTATTTATTTCAGTTTGTATCATGTTATTTTACCCCTCATTTGTTTACGAGGTGGATATATGTAATTGTAACACATTTTTACTATTGCCTCATTCTGGGAATGAGTGATGTAACCTTTGGATTAAGTTAACAAATTTGTATCTTGGATGTATATCTTATTATGTTATGTTGTATCTTTATGTTGTTTAAATACTTATTTCATAATGTCATTAAATGCTATGGTTATATGTTGATGTATGTGTGGGTTTAAGTAATCTTGGTTACGTAGCCTTAGAGGATGTTGTCAGTTGTAGGAGAACATGTATGTTTAATTCACTTTAATAAAAAAAATTGTACATTTTTTTTAGTGAATTGAAACTTCCTCTAGGGTTGCGTGGCGGGGCATTATAGGCGGAGCCTTTTGTTTCTACTTACACTTATACTTCTATTCCCATCACCTATGTATTGCTTCTGGCTTCCTTGATAGATCCTAATGAACCTCACCCTAAGTGGGTGAAAGTGTTCATCACTCCTTTAGAGTCTTTCTTGATCACCTCTTTACTAGATCTTCCTCCTTTCCCTAAGCCCATTAACATTCCTCATACAAAGGTTGTGTCTACTGTGGCTTCTTCTCCTTCTCCTTTATCCACTTCTGATGTGAGGATCCCACATCCTCTACTTAAGCACAAGGTAGAGCATGACCTCATCCTGAATGATGGTCACAAAAAGTCTTCTTTATATTCTTCACCTTTTTCTACTTTGGTTTGTACAGTTATTGTGATGGATATGTTGCTTCCTTCCTTGGAGTTTGTCACTGCCCCTCTTCGCAAGGTTTTCAATGACTCTTTGGTTCATGAACCTCCTTCCATTCAATCACAAAACTTCACTCCAGAGAATTGTATGTTCGACTTGATGGAGGAAATATTGAATTTGTCATCATCTTTCCTATATTGAGGATGTTGATCTCATAGGAGCTTACTAATGAGGACATTGAGGATGCCTCCTCAACTCTTGTTGTAGGTGAGATGATTGGTACTGCTCTCACTATCCTCCCTCTATAGAGTCATCTTCCTTCTCCCTATGATGATTAGTATATTGAGAGAAAGCCAACTTGTTAGAGGATTCAAATTAGGGCGATACCTTTGTAGACACATAAAAATGACCTAGGCCTACAAGCACTATTTTACCACTTTTCATCCTAGCATAATTATGACATTTTTATTATGTTTCTAACTCACTTTCGACTATTAATTAAATATTTCATAATTATTTAATTAATTCATATCTTTTTATTCTCCATGATTATTAAATAAATAGATCTTATTTATTTATTTAATGCGTCACTAATTATCTAAAGTCTTTTCACAATTAAATAAAGTTCTCAATTTATTTAATTAATCTTTATTAGTTATGTCCTCTTGATTATTAAATAAATATATTTTAATTTATTTATTTAATATGTCACTAATTTCCAAATCCTCTTTTAATTAAATAAATTTATTAATTTATTTAATTAATCAATCACCTCTTCTAAATTAAATAATTATTTCTAATTATTTAATTGTCTTATTTGACATTTCCCTCGTTTTAAATAAAACACTTTATTTAAAAATGGATTCAAATGGTTAACTGCTTCTTCTTTTAGTAAATAATCTTAAATCAATTATTTACCATCTCACTAAATCCATATTTTGAATTAATTTTAATTCAAAATGGAAATATTCTTCTACAAATCAAGCAATTGCTAAAATTACTGATTTTCTAAATCTCATCTTCTTATCTTTTGATTTTTACTAATTTTCATCTCACTGTCACGTTTATTCTCCATCCTTGATTTAATTTCTTAAATTAAATCTTGTGGACTCATTTGGGAATTTTACTGTAACCCTAATTGAGAGTTGCCATTTTTGAATCTTGACCATTGATTCTAGGGCATTTCTCAATCTCTCATCTCATCTGTCCATCCAAAATTGCATTTTTTATAAAATGACAATTTTGTTCTCATTTCGACATCTCTTAATATCTTGAAATCTTGAACCTTGAAATTTATTTACTCTTAATCTCTCTTGCATTCTAGTATTTTCATTTTAATTATTTGCATTTAGAATTTAGTTTCTATTGCATAGCTTATAGTACAAATCCTTCAAAACTTTGCTTAGGGCTAGGCCATATAGTAGATTTTTCTCATCACAATCTGAGGGCACACTCATCATCACATCAAGCTAGAAGGTGCAATGGAAGTCAGCCATGGAGAAGGAAGGATTGGGTGAGATCTCTCTTGTTTGTTGCTTTACTTTATTTTCCTATGCATTCCATTGACATTGTGGGTTTTATTTCTATTGCATCTATATTATTATGCTAATCTAATCTTGATCTATGCAAAAAATCCTCAATCGCAACCTCTTCTTCATCTTTAGATTAGATTTATGTGTTTGTTTGTGTTCCCCCTTGCTTGTCTATTAATTTTTGTGCTCTTGCTTGGAGGACCATTGATACCCTTGTAGGTACTTAGATACAAGAGAGAAAATTTGTCATAAAAATTCTTCTATTTGTCTCATAATTCTTCTATTTGTCGTAAAATTTTCTTTTCAGATCAGAGATGATGCAAAGTGTTAGGGAATTGAGGCCTTTTCCATGTTGACCCAAATTTTTATTTGTCTTCATGTTCTCTTCTTTTTGTTGCAATCTATTTGGGAGGTGCTGACAATTCATACATTATACTATCTATATATACATACATCTATGATCAGTTATGACCTTGAATAAATGGACCCCACTATGTTCTTGATTTCTTTATCTTATCTTTTCTTGATGTTGTGGATTCTGTGTTGTCTCTCATGTGACAAAATTCCATGAACACATCTGGCTATGTATGTCATGCCACAATATCTCTTTGCCTTTCTTCTCCTTAGAATAACATGTGCTCCTCTATGTAGTACACATCATTATAAGGGGGGCTATCACATCTAATTATTTTCTTATCACTTTTTGTTTTTTCAAAAATATATGTCTTAAAAATATTGATGTCTCTTGATCTCATCATCTAGATTGGGGGAAAGCTAACTAGACTTGTCTTATGAGCTCTTCTTTTTGTGATAAGAGTTCTCCTCTTTGTGAGGTTTGTTTCTATCATTTATCTTTTTGTGATAGGGTTTCTCCTCCTTGCGGGGTTTGTCTCTATCACTCATCTTTTTGTGATAGGGGTTCTCCTCCTTTGCAGGGTTTGCTTCTATCACATGTCTTTATATCTGCTTGTCATATGGCCTCTCGCATAGTGTACATTGCTAGCCATAACTATTAGTGCTATCTCTTGTCTAATTAGATTTTATCATGTCTATTTTTTCCTTTTTCACCTAACATGTTTGTCTGCATCTAACATGTTTGTGGTGAGATTGTAGTCAATTGTTTAGGACAAAAGACCCATGTCCTCTTCATGTCCTAGCTTAGATTTTCAATTGTATATACTAGATCGAAGACCTGCATCCTCTTCATCCTAGGTATATTCTCTTCAACCTCTTTCTCTCTACTTTAATTCACATCTATTATAATGAATATTCTCACTAAAGTGGGGGAAACATGTAATGCCAAATATTGCATCCTATAAAATTTCACATTCCATAACTTCCCCTTTAGCTTAATTATATTCGATAATGCAATGTCCCCTTCACCTAACATTAATCGTGTTTTAACCCTTTCATTTTCAGCTGTTTAAGTAAAAAATTTTCATGAATGACAATGTGATGTGCAGACGTCTGCGTGCCATGTGAACGTCTTGAAAAGATTCTTGATTGTGTAACCATTAAGACATTACATTTATCAACTGCTCTAAAATTATAATGCCTTTGCAACTCATACACACACCAAAATTTCCCCTTTGCATGCCTATATTCCATTCAAACTTCCTATTTTTCTGTTTTATTCATTCCATTCACTCTATCACTCTTTCCTTCAACTATATTTGATCTATTTCTCACTCTTCTTCATCTTTCACTCCCAATCTCTCCATTCTTACAAGCTCTATCACATCTTATCTCTCTACACCAACACTTTGGTTCTCTAGGAATGCCTTGTACAAGCTTGAAGGTTACATGCTCTTCCTTTTGGAATTCTCATTCACTAGAGGGTAATTATAAACTCTCTATTGTATTATCGTCTTTATTTTGATAACATACTATTATTATAACTTATCCATTATTTATATCAAGTGTCTATTGTCTATCTCCTTTTCTATATATCTATCTATTTTGTTGTTCATGGATGTGGGAACACCTATGTGGGGGTTTGACTAAGGCAAGCCCCTAAAATAACTCCAACCTTTTCCTCATTTTTCGTGCACATGTAGGTTTCGAAGTTGGAGCTTGATAGGATGCCTCATCTGTGGACCTTTTGTGAGTCTCCTTTCTTCTTTTTCCATTTCATCATTTCTATTTAATCTCATTAAGTTCGTGCATGTTATTGTTATTTTGTTTATCTCTATTATTCTGTTAATTTAGCATAACTTTGAGGTTTTAGTTGCTGAATAGTAAGTAGGCTCTTCACTATCTTTATTATTAAATATTTTTTGTTTGTATGAGACTATAATGAACCGTGAGGATGTCAGCATGCTGCACTATTGTCCTTGTTTGAGGACCTATCAATTTACTCATGAGACCTTTGAAGCTTATTCTTTTGGCCCCTAAAACTCCCATTCTTTAATTCCACATAAAACATAAAATATAAACAAAATCCCTTGTCTTTCCCCTCTTGTCACCTAAGCTTTGTTCTTTGAGGTAGTCGAGGAACTTTCACCCTTGAAAGCACACCATTTTGGGGTGTCAAATTTCCTCCTCCACAACTATTTACCTCCTCTCTCTCTTCATCATGCTTACTATCTATATTGATAAATTGAACAAATTCAAAGAATGTTTCTCTGGTTGGGGACCGTAAAAAAGAATTGCTTCTCTCTAGTGAATTGGGATATGGTCTACTTGCAAAAGAAGTTTGGATGTTTAGATATAAGAGAAATCAAACAAATGAATTTAGTGCTTCTATCCAAATTTAGGTGGTGCTTGATAAAATAATAGATGGAATGGATCAACATTATAAGATGCAAGTATTTGAATGATAGGGAAGGTATCTCTTTGAAGGTATCTCTCTCTTTCACAACAACCATATTCCTAAACACTCCATAATCTGGAATAATCTTCTCAAAATAAAGGAAACTATTAGACAAGGTGTTTTGTGCAAGATAGGGAAGGGGGTCTCAGTGAGGTTCTAGGAGAGGATTCTTGGATCTCAAAGTTGGCTCTAGAGTTCAACCCGGTCAACTCTGCTATTCAATCAGATCTTTGTAGTAGATTGGGTTTCAAAGTGTTTGATTATTTGGACCACTCCTCTAACCCTCCTATATGGAGGATAGACCCTAATTGTTATGATCCATTGATCTTCTTGGCAGCTTTTGAACTTCTCTATTTAATTAGTAATAAAAGGTTCTATAGATTAAAATCCCTTGACTTCTTGGTGTGGGTGGACTCAAAAGATGGAAATTACGTGTGTCAAGTCTAGATACAACCTACTAGCTACTAATTGGGATTCTCAATTCAATTGGTTAAAGATATGGAGAAATAGGTCCATTCCTAAGGTTAAATTCTTCTAGTGGATGACATGTCATGGGAAAATTCTCACCTTGGAAAATCTCCAAAATAAAGGTTTTCCACTGGTTAATAGGTGCTTTCTTTCTGAGAAAGAAGAAGTAAATACTACTCATATTCTCTTTCATTGGAATATTCCTAGAGAGTTGACCAAAAATCCAATCTATGTTTCTTGTTAGCTGTATTTGGGATAAAAACACCAAAAGTGTGGTTGATAGTTGAACCTCCCAGTCAACCATCCCCTACTTTCCAAAATCTAGTGGCAAGCCTACGTCCTCACTAGTTAGGCACTCTGGAAGGAGCATAACAACAAAATCTTCAGAGGGAAAGAATACCCCTAGAATGCTCTAGTTGATCAAACCATCAAAAAGGTTAAGGAGAATCTCAAGGCTGTGTCTTTTAACCCCAAAAGGAGCCCCGCTAAATTGGAATTTGATATTGCTATCTCTTGGGATTCAACTAAAGTTCTAAACTCCCTGAGCTTCAAAATTCCTTCAAGCCATAGTAACACTCATTGGTCCCCACGACCTCAGATGGTTTAAACTTAATTTTGATGGCTCAACTAAGGGGAACATGGTTCGGGCAAGAGGGGGTGACATCATATGGGATCATAGAGGAAAGGTGATTATTGTCTATGACATTAATATAGGTATACAAACCTCTAGTTTTATGAGGTGGTTGCATCTTATCATGAGATTCAAATGGACAGTAGTAGAGGAATTACCAACCTGGCCATAGAAGGTGACTCTAGAACACCATGATGTTAAAGGTGATGTTTCTTCTTACTGGTCTCTCTAAGATCTCATAGCTAAGGGTTGCCTTGAAATCATGAGGATAGGAAAATTTCAAATGAATCATGTATTCCAATAAGGGAATATGGGTGTAAATGGGATGGAAAATATTAGAGCCTATGTGGGTAAGATTACAATTTGGGAGGATCTCCATATGATTCTAGAGAGAATGTGAGAACTCTAGTTAATAATGATGAAAATGCACTTCATCGGAAGAACTAACTTGAACCCCCATTGGGTTCATAATGGTAACATATAATATCCTAGCTACATGAAGGGGAATAATTACTACTTGCCTCATCCTCATTACAAGTTTGAGTAACCTACCATTTCCTTTTTCAACTAGAGTTTTCTGAATGGATTTTCTAACCTCTATTCCTCTGTTATTGTGTTGGTTGAGATTGGTGGGGAATTGGTGTAGGAGGAGCCAAATTACTATGAGAATTTGAGAAATGACCATAAATTATGGTCAATTTTATAAAAAGGAAAGCTAGCAACCTATATTAAGGCCATTAAAGGGCACGACCCCAACCTGTTTGTGGAGTTTTCCATTTCTTGGAAGGATGGGCATGTCGA
Source organism: Sequoiadendron giganteum (assembly GCA_007115665.2). NCBI lineage: Eukaryota > Viridiplantae > Streptophyta > Pinopsida > Cupressales > Cupressaceae > Sequoiadendron > Sequoiadendron giganteum. Next base: position 315,763,619 of record CM021110.1, read on the forward strand.
AGTTAGGGGTCTCTTATTTGTGGTTTTGACAGAGCTTATTTTGGTAGCTACCGATCTCCCCTTGGAAGGAGCTTGCATTCCAGAGAAACCCAAAGGCCACTACCAGAAAGATATGGAGAGAGTGCTTAAAAAATGGGAGAAAGTGAATAGGCTGTAGAAAAGGTTCAATAGAGATGATTTGCTGGGTGCCTAGAAGAAGATGGTGGAGGTCCTAATGAGGCATGTGAATTTAGAAGAAAAATTTAAAATATTCCATGCTCACCTCTTCCTTATAATTAATCACTATCGTCACAATGCCAAGATGATTTTTTTTTTGGGATTTTTCCTCCTTAGAGCAATTTTTAAAAGTTGTTTAGGACAAAGGGAAGTTGATGCCTTTGCATCAATATTTAAATTTTAGGCTTTAGTGGCATAATGTGGTGCTATCCCTTGCTATTACTTTTGTTCTGTGAGTGACTAACCCTACCATGGTTCACAAAAGTGCCTCTATGATTCTAGAGGGGACTCCCTCTTCCCCTAGCCCTGCTAATTTTCTACCTCATCCCACCAGTTCCTAGGACCACTAGGTCTAACCTTCCCTGTGCCTCTAAAGGAAAAACCCTCTTTGTTGAGGACCCTACTCTTGCAAGAAAGAAAAAAGTGGCCTTTTTTGACCCCCCCAAATCCCCATCTTAGATGACAACTCTGGTTCTTCGTGGTTCCCTATCCTAGAGGATCCACCTATTGAATCCCCCTCCAGGGATGCTTCACTTGCTATTTACCCTCCAAGATCTCTCACGAATACCTCTCCTCTTAGTCCCCCAAACTCCCCTTTACAAACTGTTGACCATGTTCAGGACCCTAAGGTCACTTCGTTGGATACTGTAGTTTGCAAGAGCTATGATCCCCTATAGGTGAAAATGGATGAGATAAGCTAGCCCACTAGCATTCAAAATGGCAATCTGAGGTAGTTGTTGTCTCAACTCATAACCATTAAAACTAAAATCTAGAATTTGGAGTTTCCTATGCTTAATAGAACCTTGGATTAGCCAAGTGAAGTGGATGAATTTACTATCTGATATGGCTAATTTTTTTTTGAATTGAGCTAATATTGAGAAATACATTACAAAGCTAAAATATTCTATTTGGAGCACTAAGGAGAGAAAGAAATCACAAGAAGGGGTTGCTATTCTGAAAAGCAACCAAGATGAAAGTCTTTGCAATTTGTAGGAGATAGTCGAGTACAATAAAGAAATGGTTGAAAATATTGTTGTCACCATACATTTTTTTCCAACAGGAGCTCAAGAATTGTTAAGGAAAACATGCTAGAGCAGATCACTTGGAGGCCTCTCAGTCCAACTCTAGAAAGAATGGAAAGAAAGTGGAAAGTGCTTCAAACCCCCTAGGATAATGGTAGCAAAAACCAAAAGTCTCTATCCTTCAAAGAAAAAACTCCAAATCCTTTCAAAGGAATGCGAGGCAATCAAGGCTCTCCACCTTCTTGGAGATTAGTAGCTGGTTCTGCATTTTTATTATTTTCTGTTGGGCTTTCTTTAGTTCTATATTTTAGTTTTCTAGTTGTCTCAATTCTTGTGAGCTCCTTCTTCTTTACCTCTATGGCCATTTTGTAATGGGCATGGGCCGTTCCTATTGTATCTTAATCAAAACACTTGAATTCCTTATTCTAGATTTCCCTTTAAAAAAATTAAGATACTCTCCTAGTTTTACTTTGAGTCTAAGACAAGGCTTGTATTTTGGAGACAAAAAATTATAGTCATCACTTGACAATAAGGAGCTAAATGTATGCAAAAGTCTACCAATAGAATAAATATCCCTTAATGATAAATCTTAAGATAATTATTCATGGTTTTAATACTATGATTATTAAAAAATATGATAAAAGATAGTTTGTATGAGTTTTCCATAGTCCATGAAGTAAATTAGAATGCAATATTTTGGATTAAACTATCTATGTTTTTCATTCAATATTTTAGATCAAACTCAGTGATCCATCATAAAAAAAAGGAATATGTAAAATTGGAGTAAAGATAAAACCTTATAAAGGGGGAGAGATGAGATGGGAGAGGAGAATTAAGAAAAATGAAAATAAGAAGATGCATATTTATTTAAAAATAAATCTATAATATTATAAGTACTTGTAATTAGGCAAATACTATTGCAATTAGTATTCCTCAACTAGTTGTTAGAAAACTATTTGATGACCAATTAGAAGTGATTATTTATTTGTTTTGATTTTTTTTTAAGTTGACATCTAAGATTTTTAACTTTATAAATTATAATAATATTTTTTCCTCAATCTGATTGGTTCAATAATTTTGGGTCTTATGGGCGGATTTAATGGAATCATGGATGTGAGATTTTTTTTGTCACAATGGATCATCATGTTTATTAATTAAACTCCATTATGCATGATTTTTCTACTCAACGGGAATCCTAAACATGAAGTTTTGAGAAGTTGAGTAGAAAAAATAATGAAAATAAACTAATGTAGGTAAAAAAATATCGCAAAATTTATCGACACTCTCAAAATCTATCATAATTTTGTTAGGAATAGTGAAATAAATGGAAATACACTTATGTAGGTGAACAAAATTTGCTCTCATTTGTTTCACATTTGTAGAAACCACCTCGAAAATAAAAATAGAATACTTCTAAATGTTGTAGGTGGCATTGGGAATGCCTTGGTTAGATTATGAAGTTTATTATTATTACACCTCTTTATCATGTGTAGATTCTCCAACCATATTGCTTCTCTCAATGTAAAGTATCAATATTTCTTGTCTTTATTTCAATTTCACATGGTGCACATAAAAAAATACACTAGATTAAATGATTTTGTTTAAATTTATGAGTACTATAACATTGGACATAACTTAGCCAAAAAAAAGAAATAATAGTTTTTTGTTTATTAGAAGTAGTTTTGAACAAAGCATATTTATTTAACATTTCCCCCCTACTTCTTGAGTGTGCTCTACTATGTCCCAATTTTCCTTCACCTTGTAGAGGAGTAACATAGTACTAAACTCAGTTTATCTTCATCTATTAGCTTGATATGTTTTCATAGTCCTTTTTTTTTCATGCTTTCTTGTAGAGGAGTAACATAGCGGTAAAATTAGTTTATCTTCATCTATTAGCTTGGTATGTTTTCATATTCCTTCGTTTTTCATCATTTTCTTCCAATTTAGTGCTTTTCCTTGCTTATCAATTTACTCCTTTTACTACATATTCATCATTGACATTCAATTCATGTTCATAAATGAATTTGACAAAGGTTAATTCAACATGTAATTTAGGTGGTTTAAGAAAGCTTATCATTGTGAGTTTCAATTGGGTGATTGTGAATTGATAGTTGAGCTTAATGGAGTGTTTTATTTGGTCTTAATTCCCAAAGTGATTTTGAATTTTGTAAAAAGAGAGCCTAATTTCTTAATATTTATGCCTACTTATCCCTAAATTAAAATTTGGTAAGTGTTGTAAGACCATATGAAATAAATTCATGGGGTGAACTTGAAGCCACACAAGCCTCATTACTCCACTCCATACCTAAGTAAATGCAATATTTGGTATTTTCTTCAAAAAAATAAATAAATTTTCATTTCAATGGCGATTTATAAAAAATATTCATGCTTCCAGGTGATGTTTTAACTGTTTCTCAATTTGTGCCATCTATAATGGGGTTTTGTGCTTTGCAAATTCCCACAATCTTGGTCTAGATTTCTTCTAGCATGTGAACAAAGTAATCTTCATGTTTTGGGGAGGATCAGAGCGTAGGAGTTCGGATATACGAGTAAGAGATCCTTTACCATGTTTGTCAGTCTACAAGGCATATGCAACCACCTAAAAGGTATACACTTGATGATTGGAGATGTATTTTTTCTTTGAATACTAATATGGATGACTGTAAATATATAGAAGAGGCATTGGGTATGAATGATGCAGAATCCTGGAAGATTGTTATGGATGAAGAAATGACATATTTGAAAAAGAATGATACATGAGATTTTGTACCATTGTTTGAAGGAAGAAAATCTGTTGGTTGCAAATGGGTGTTCAAGAAAAAGATTGGTTCAGATGGTGGTATTGAGAAGTACAAAGCAAGGTTGGTTGTGAAGTGTTACTCTCAAGTTGAGGGTGTTGATTATGGTGAGATATTTTCTCATGTTGTAAAAATGACATCCATTAGATTTTTATTTTCTATTGATGTTGCTTATGATTTAAAGGTTGAGCAAATGGATGTGAAAATTGTTTTCCTTCATGGTGATTTGGAGGAGGATATTTATATGACATGACCAAAGCACTACGTGGTGAAAGGAAAAAGTAATTTGGTTTGCAAATTGAAGAAATCTTTGTATGGCTTAAAACAAAGTCCTAGGATGTGGTACCATAGATTTGATACATATGTGTTGAGTTTGGGATTTTAGTGTTCTAAATCATATCATTGCACATTTATTATAAAATTGATGGTGATTGTTTTTTTTAATTGCATTATATGTTGATGATATGCTATTTATTGGGAAAGGGAAATGTATGATTTCAGAACTGAAATCTCAATTTGCTGCTAAATTTGAAATGAAAGAACTTGGTGCAGTGAAACACATTCTTGGGATAGAACTTAAAAGAGATAGAGTGAATAGAAAGCTATGGCTTGGCCAAAGTAATTATGTCAATTCAATTTTACAAAGATTTAACATGCAAAATTGTAGACGATTGTGTGTTCCTATTTCAGTTGGAACAAAGTTATCTATTTCAGATTGTCCAACATCCTCATTAGAGATGAGAGACATGAGCAGAGTGCCTTACAAGAGTGCAATTGGAAGTTTGATGTATGTTATGGTTTGTACTAGACTAGACATTTCCCAAGCAGTGGGAGTTCTTTCTAGATATATGTATAATCCTGATAGAGTTCATTAAGATGCAATTAAAATAGTCTTCAAATATTTGTGTGGTACCTTAGATTATTCCTTATGTTATCATAGTAATATGATTAAAGGCAAGATTTCCCTTGATATTCATGGTATGTGGAATCAGATTGGGTAGGTGATGTTGATAATGTTTCAAACAATCCACCAATGCTTATGTGTTTACATTATTCAGTGGTGCAATCAACTAGATGAGCAAGTGATAGGTTGTGGTTGCTTTGTCCACTACTAAAGCAGAGTATATAGTAGCTACTCATGCTTGTAAATAAGCCATTTGGCTTAAGAGAATGTGTTCAGATATTAGAATAAAACAAGGTGCAGTGACAATTTATTGCGACAATTAGAGTGTCATATGTCTATCTCCAAGAACCCAACATTTCATGCCAGGACCAAACACATTGATGTACAGTATCATTTTGTTCGAGATATGGTCAAAGATGGTAGGGTGAAGTTGGTTAAGGTAGAGACTTTGATGAATGTTGTTGATTCTTTAACTAAGCTCGTGAGAACATATAAGTTCAGATGGTGTTCATAGATTATGGGCCTTTTGGCCCCTAGCAATTAAGAGATAATGTTTACTCCCTCCTATTGCTCTTGCAAGGTGTTCGACAAGTGGGAGATTTGTTAGGAAATTGTGTCTCAACCTTGCAATTATATAATGGTTATTATTCATAAGTGAAATGGTTTTTTACTTAAGTTGTGGGGTTCCAAGTTTTCCTAACCTAAGTTGCGGGGTTCTAAAGTTTCATAACCTCCTGACTTAACAATCTCTTTGTCGTTGGAAAGTCGTGGGTTTTTAGAACTTCGTAACCTCCGACATGAGGTTCTGAGGTTCAGATTTCTAGCGACTTAGTCATCTCTTTGTTGTCGGCATGTCGTAGGTTTTCAAAACTTCGTAACCTCCGACATGAGGTTCTGAGGTTCAATTTTTTTGTGACTTAACGATGGTGCGATAAGGAGGAAGGAAGCGCTTTCAGTGGGACTCAACCATGATGACCATTAACAAAGTTTAAGGTGGGACCTGATAGGCTGATGATGGAGTTTGGTGACATGTGATGATAAGTTAACAAATGGAGTGATGGTCTATTATATCATCGGTGGGAGTTGATACATTATAAATCTAGACCGTTAATTATTACCTGTTTAGATCTGATGATGGATATTTTGTTGGTCTATCTTTCCCTAGAATGTAACTCTATTTTGTGAGGGTGTTGCATTATGGTTGAAAGAAAGCGACAAAGAGAGGTAGAGTGAGAGATAGTGATGTATTCCAAGTCTGTTAGCAGTCGTATTGTCTCTTGATCTCTGAGTGGTGATACTCCTATGAGAAAATTTATTTGCAAGTATATTGTAATCTTTGTGATTTACTAAATAATATATTGGGCGGGTTTTGGAGTGTGGGTTTTTTCTCCCGAAAGGGTTTTCCCCACGTAAATCATTGTGTTATGGTATGTGTGATATTTATGTTTATTCTTTTTTAACTTTATGTAATTGTTAAAGATCTGTAAAAGTTTTGCATTATTCTCCTCTCAAGATTAGTGTAGGAAGTTGTTCCACTACCTTAGCTTCCTTATAGTGGGTGGCATTGGGAATTTATTGGTTATATTATGAAGTTTATTATATTACACCTCTTTTATCCTATGTAGATTCTTCAGCCATATTGCTTCTCTCAATGTAAAGTATCAATTATTTCTTTTCTTTATTTCAATTTCACATGGTGCATATAAAAAATTACACTAGATAAAATGATTTTGTTTAGATTTATGAGTACTATAACATTGGACATAATTTATCCAAAAAAATAAAAGAAATAATAGTTTTTTGTTTATTAGAAGTAGTTTTGAACAAAGCATATTTAGTTAACATTTTTTCCCCCTACACATATTCCTCTTGAGTGCACTCTACTATGTCATAATTTTCCTTCACCTTGCAAAGGAGTAACATAGCGATAAACTTAGTTTATCTTCATCTATTAGCTTGGTATGTTTTCATAGTCCTTGGTTTTTCATGCTTTCTTGTAGAGGAGTAACATAGTGGTAAACTTAGTTTATCTTCATCTATTAGCTTGGTATGTTTTATAGTCCTTGATTTTTCATCATTTTCTTCCAATTTAGTGTTTGTCCTTGCTTATCATTTTACTTCTTTTATTGTATATCCATCATTAACATTCGATTCATGTTCATGAAATGAATTTGACAAAGGTTAAGTCAACATGTAATTTAGGTGGTTTAAGAAAGCTTATCATTGTGAGTTTCAATTGGGTGATTATGAATTGATAGTTGAGCTTAATGGAGTGTTTATTTGGTCTTAATTCCAATAGTGATTTTGAATTTTGAAAAAAGAGCCTAATTTCCTAATATTTATGCCTACTTATCCCTTAATTAAATTTTGGTAAGTGTTGTAAGGCCATATGAAATAAATTCATGGGGTGAACCTGAAGCCACACAAGCCTCATTACTCCACTCCATACCTAAGTAAATGCAATATTTGACATTTTCTTCACAAAAACAAATAAATTTCAAGTCAATGATGATTTATAAAAAACTATTCATGCTTTTAGGTGATGTTTCATTTGTTTCTAAGTTGTGCCATCTACAATGGGTTTTTGTGCTTTGCAAATGCCCACAATCTTGGTTTGGATTTCTTCTAGCATGTGAACAAAGTAATCTACAGGTTTTGGGGAAGACGCCTACTTGTGTGCATATAAATAAAAATATGCTTTTGAAATCATTGGCATTTTATTAAAAATGCTCTATTCAATCTCAACATGCATCCTTGTTAGGGTTCCCATCATTACAAGTTGATCAATGGATAAAGTGGATTCATAGATAAGTCAACAATAGGGAAACTAAAAAGTGTCTTGTACTAAAGAAGTGTTTTAAAATGAAATTTCAAGCTAACAAAAAGAGTATTTGGGCTTATTGTTTATTTCATATTATTGAAGATTTTAAATTTTTTGGTGTGAAATAATTTTTCGTGTGGGTTTTCTTGGTGGTCACAATGTACATGTGTGTGGCTACAATGTAGATGCATGCATCATAATTTGACAAACATAATTTTATAGCTAACTTGGATTTGATTGTTGGCCATTTCTATTTATAGAAACCTTGTAAATTTTTGGTATGAAATAATTTTGGAATGAGTTTTCTATGGCCACGATGTACATGTGTGCATCACAATTTGGCAAACATGGTTTATAGCTAGCATAAATTTGATTGTTGGTCATTTCTCTTAGAAAATAGAATGATTCTTCATATTGGCCACCTCAACCAACAAATATGCCAATTTCTTGGTTATTTACTCTCATATGTAACTCATAAGATATTCTTTGTCATGACCCATCTATCAACTAGACAACAAATACTTTTATTATAATTTACTACAAAGGTGGTACTTGCCACCATGTAGAACATTTCTATAGTTTAAAATTAAAGAAACTCAACTTCAATTATATTATGAGGGTTTTAATATCAAACTCAAAATCAACTTGTCAATCTAGAAAGGTCGTTTACAAACTAATCATATGCTCATCAATCTTTAACAAATATTTGTCTCAAAGAACAAACTCAACTTCAATTATACTAATCCTAATTGTAATACAACTATAATCTTCATTGACCCAATAAAATTATAATACATTTGACTTAAACTATTATCCTATCTAATGATGAATTAATGCATAATTCATCAGTTATCCAAACAAATAATATTATTACAATACTAAATCAAAATTACCTGTATCCATTGGCCTTACCAATTGCTAAAGCCAATTTTACTACATTATGTAACCGGCCATTTCTTGTGGGGGGCTGAAAGGACGGAGCCACTGGTCACAGAAATCATCCGTGTAATTCTTATTTGTATTGCAGGGATACCTGTGAAGGCAGTCGTCCCAGCAGCTGCTTTCCAAAGGGTGCTTCTCCCTCATCACTTCCCAAACGGCGGTGTTGCACTTGAACCCGGATCCCAACGCAATCTGCAACACGCGCTCGCCCACTTTGAGCCTTCCCTTCGCTTCCAAGTAAGCCATTTCATACCACACTCCGCTGGAGGACGTGTTGCCGAAGCGAAAGAGCGCCATGCGCGAGGCCTCCAGGTTGTACTCACTCAGCTTCAACCTTTTCCCGATTCCACTAATAACACCGCGCCCTCCCGGGTGGATGCAAAAATGCTGAAACGCCAGCTTGAAGTTGGGAACATAGGCCTCCACCTTCATCTTCAACACCTTCATGCAGACCCAATTGTAAGCGTAGTAGAGCTGCTCCCGCAAGGGAAGGACTTTGGGCCCGAGAGCCTCCAAGTTGTTAGCTACGGCCTTGGCAGCAACGCTGTGGAGAGAGAGGGTGGAGAGAAGGCCTGAGACGGACGCCGTAGAAGCCGTCGTCGTCCTCCTTGACAAAGACGCAACCGTAGGACTCGTCGTCGGCGGCCAGGTTGGTCCGCACCGAGTGGAGAAGCCGCATTTTGGCTCGCCCGGCGTCTTGCGGTTTGTTGGAGAGAAGTAACGCGGCTCCGCCGACTCGGAAGAGGCAGTTGCTGACCATGAACGTCCTATCGGTGCCATGGTAGTTTGAATTGACAGTAATGTTCTCCGTGGAGAGGATCAGAGCGTAGGAGTCCGGATATACGTGTAGGAGATCCTTCACCATGTTCACCGCTAAAACACCTGCGCTGCACCCCATGCCGGAAAGATTAAATGTCTTCACGCTCTCCTTCATTTTATAGTGGCTCGCTATAACGGACGCGTGCGACGGGGCCGCCGTAAAGGACGAGACGGTCACGATGAGTATGTCGATGTCTTGCGGTGTGACACGCGTCCTGGCAAACAGCTCGTCCGCCATCGCGATGAAGCTCTCTTCCATCTCCAACCGCGCTTCCTCTATTTTCGGCACCATTTCCTCGTTGAAAAAGAAACGCGACAGCGAGGTCTCTTCCCCCAGACCGGACCGCAGTAATATTCTCCACTGGAATTTCGAGTGTTCTGCAATGATGGGCTCTCTCCTCAGCGAAAGGTAAATGCTCATCTCCGTGTTAGCCTGGCGCTCCGCCGGCGGTTTGTAGCAGGTGAAGTCTACAAGATAACATTCTCGCCGCCCTAGTTTGCCGAGGACGTGAAGCAGCACCCACCCCAGCGCCGCCACCATACTTATCTGCGCCACCGCTGACCTCTTCTCGACCTGCATAACACCGTCACTAACCGCCAGTGCGATGCTGAGCACTATGACAAAACTGACCCAACTCTTCATATTGGCTTTCTCCAAAGAAACCAAATCCTGCTCGACCCGTTATAACAAAAACACCTGATTAGCTTTCTTCCCATGCTCAGTATTATATGGTAGTAGCGGCTTCCCTAAATTCTTATTATTAAATCACCTCTACCAAAAGTATCGATGGGTGGCCAACTATCACTCCAGGACATAATTAGTTTGTTGGAATGAAGTGCAATTTAACGAACAATTGATATATATGTCTATAAGTATTTTTGTCAAATTTATTTGGTTTAGGTAAGGGGGTGGGGGGAGCAGGCAAGGCAAGGGTTAAATTTGATGGTCTTAATTGTTCATTATGACTTCCTTTTTCTTGTCATAAGGTGTCATAAGGTGGGGAGGCAAGGGGAGGCAAGGCAAGGGTTAAATTTGATGGCCTTAATTGTTCATTATGACTTTCTTTTTTTTCTCATAAGTCACATTAGCATTTCAAGAACAATGTTGATTGGATAATATCAATGTTTTATTAAAAGGATTTATACATAGATGATATTAATTTAGTCTTTTTTGATATGAATAAACAAAGATGTCTTTTTTTTTTCTATGGCTTGTTCTGTTAAACATTAGGGTTCTCCTTGTTAGCATACTCATTGTAAGTGTATCAATGTTTAACATTTGGAGTTTCATTTGGATACATTGAGAAAAAATTGGAAAGGTGTTTTACTTGCTAGCATAGTTTTTACACAAGTATAGTGGTAAACATAATGGAATGAATTACACATGGGTAGCATTCAAGAAACTATGGAAGGTTGCTAGACATTCATAACTTCTTTTAGTATGTGAAAAATTATTGAGTGCATCATTACAATGTGGGTGTGCAAGTGACAATAAGTACACTAGTGTGTGGAGTGGGTCGCAATAGTTACTTCTATGGAGGTTCCATTTTGTGGATGCAAAAGTTGCATGTGACAATAATCATGTTTCAAGGTGTTAGCATATTAAGGGTGTGGTTTTTTGAGATAAGAGGTAAGGAGTAGGAGAGGAATCTAGTAAAACTAGTTTGAAAGAGTCAAGCATCACATGTGAGAAAGGTTGTGTTAGTGTAACCATCTACAAAACAAAAATTGTTACTATATATTTTATTGAAACCTTGAAACATTTGATAAAATTTTAATTTAATCCCTTTCAACACCTTTTAAAATCTACCTCCCCTATTGGTTTTGATGTGGGTCACATACTGTTAAAGGAATTTTAAAAAAATATTGGCCAATTAACCTCTAAGCATATGGGGATAGTGTGATTTTTAACCATCAAATCACTTAGATTACCTCTAAAGGTTTAACCCATTTTTTGAGGAGCCTCAATTTTTTAGAGTATAAATCGTGCAAGAAAAGGCCCTTTTATCATTTTTCAAACTAATGATTATTTTGAGCTCTTTGTAGTGGTGTGACAAGAATTTAGTCTTAGAGTAATTAATTGTGGATTTTTAGTTGTTCTTGCTAATGCATATTTTCATGATTTGAGAGCTCGTTTCTTGCAATATTGAATTCTATTTGTTATCACTCAAAGTTGTGCATCTCCATTGTCTTAGAGGGAGGACCAATTCTAAAGGGTTGGAAAATATGTCATCTTGAGGAAAGGACTAAAACTCATCAGCATAATGTCAATAACTATGGGATAATGTATGAGAGTGGACAATCTATTCTTTTGCTTCTTCTCAAATATCTACTAGGAAAAGGGGTTGTTCCTTGAGGTCCTTAGCCATTACACATAAATAAAAATATTAATTATAGCTAGGTCATCAGTAGCCAAACCTAATGTATTATGAACATATAATTTTTCACCAGGATCATGTCAATACTAGTTTTTGTAACGATACCTTATATACCTCAAAAAAGTGGGTTCAACAACATCTTTGAACTCACACCAAAATATGAGTATATTGTTATATTCTCATGTGAGCCCCCTTATGATTTGTACACACATGCACAAGCTAGATGCATGCCAATATGATTCTCTAAATATTATCATTTTCAACTCATTAAGAATATTCCATGAACTATACCACTAAGCCATGAGGACATCTAGTAGTTAATATACTCCTATACTATAAGATAGATGTTCAGTTTAAATATTTTGAAGTGTGCTATTATTTAACCACCAAGACTTTAATGCCTATTTCATTAGGAAACTAATTCAAGTCTTATAAGGAGGATGAGAGAGTACATGTATACAAATAATGGAACTAGATTTGTATATTCATAAAAACTAAAAGATTAAAGGAATATATAACCAAACATACTTCAATTACCTATGTCAAATCAATAGTAACCCACATGCAAAAAAGAGACCACTATTGTATACCCTCAAATTGGAACAAAAAAGGAAACTAAATCAAATCGAAGATCCCTTTTCCAAATCAAACAATTTTTCAAATAGAGAAAATAAAATTGTAAATATAAAATTAATTTAGTAAAATATTACTAAATGAAAACATTAGATGTGTTTATTGTGCTCTTGGAATAGATGTAGGTTAGTCTTTGAATCAGCACTATGTACCTATAGATTAATCATTCATGTATCTAGAAAGATGAAGGATGAGGGTTGATTATATATTTTTGGGTGAGGATTTGATCTTGAACAAAAGATCAAGATAGAATGAGAGTATTGGAGAATCCTTATTGGCTAAGAATAGTTAGGAAGAGCTACAAAGGCCCATTAGTGTTTTTTAAAATGGGTGAGGATAATTATCCTTTTCATATTTATTTTGGATGATAAGTTGTGCATGGGTTAAAGTAAAAGAGACTAAGGGGGGATTACAATGGAATATTAGTGGATAATTAAATTTTTTATTATCTATTTCAAAAAAGAGTTTATTTAAATTTAAAATAGGTGGAAAATTATTTAGCTTAATAAACTAAATGACATGTACTAGGATACAACATAGTTCTAAGCTAAAATGTTATTGATGGAATTAGGAGTTGGTGATAATAAGTGTATGTATTTTGATCCTCTTTGAAATAGCATTGTGAAGTAAAAAAAATTCACATAAAATATATATAGGAACTCAGTGGGAAAAGGATAACATGTCCAAGGCATTGGGATTTTTACTTTATTGTTGATTTAGGGATGCCCCCTTGGAAGGATAGGTGAGGTTGGAGAACATGAATATGCTCTCGAAATGGATGAAAGAGAGATTGAATGGTTAGGGATGAAGGGAAGAGATAAAATTGGATAGGTTTGGAGATGGATGAAGGTATTGGTGATAATTGGTAGAGTTAGAGTATGGATGTTAAGGATGAAAATATTAGTGGTGAAGGAAAGGTAGACTTAGGGAAAATATGAATGATCATTAAGACACATGCTATTAATCTTGATTTTGAGAAACTTGATGTTTTATTTAGAACATGATAAGATCCACCCTATATTTAGAGTTAAGCTTTCTTATGTGTGATTTTTCGCTTGGATATGCACAAAGTTTGCATGCCACCATATTTATATTAGTGAAGTTACATGCCTATTTTTAGGATCCTTCACCACTATTCTAGGTGGAAGTTTATTTTCATCTATAGTAAATGTACATCTTATTATGATTTTTATTTAGTCTAGAGCTATTGAAATAAATATTGTTCATATTAAATACTCTCATTTTCTAATATCTTACAAGAGTGTTTGATTATTTATCTCTCATGACTTGATGAGTGTAAACATTTTTCCAATATATCTTAGTTCTCACAAAACAATCCTAAAATGTTAGAGGTTTCATTGGTATCATATGATTATTCAATAAACATCATGTATCCTAAGCCAAATATGTAGTAGTTATATTTTATGGTGTGTTGATATAGAATACCTTGTTCATGTAGTCCTAGGCCTTTTCCTTTTTGGCCCATATTTTTGTAGATATAAAGTGCCTTTAGATAGGTTTCTTCAATAAAGTGTGGTGCATATTCTTAATCTATATGGATCCATGAGGTGATGTCTTCCTCAATGATTTCAAAATCTAAGAAACTATGTTGGACAAAGATGGTTAGATCACATTAGACTATCTTAGGTGCATCAGTCATGTGATGTTGAAATTTTCCATACATGAGTTAAAAAAGAGAGAGGAAGTCAAACCACATAGAAATAATTGTGGAGCTAGTATTCTCCACAACACTTGTGGGTTATTTTGAATTTGATCTTAGGAATGGGATATTTAGGGGTGATGGGATTATAAAGAGGTGAGATAAATTTAGGATGATGATGGTTGTGATGTGGAAAAAGTGGTACCATTATCAGGATAATTGATGGGATTGGTTATATGATCCTTCTAATATTTTAATAGTATTAGAAGGGTTGAGAATTAGTGAGAATAGTGACTTCTAAGCCATTATGGGGGAATTTTAGAAATTTATGGTAGATGTAGGATATGACCTATATGACATGGATCCATGGGAAACCAATGAGAATATTGCATGGGAGATCAACGTCTAGTAAATGAAATTATGCTTCTAGAGTCATTGGATTGGCATAAATGCATAGCCAAATAGTTCCTTTTGAATCCCTTTCTATGACATCATATTCTTTAATGGTGATGAAAATATGAGGATCCATGGTAGCCTAAAAATATCCCAATTTTCTTACTAACATTGAGGTACACAGGTTTAAAGCATACCCACCATCTACAAGTCCTCATTTATTTTATGCTTATTGATGATGGATTCTATATGGAGTTCTTTCTAGTATGAGATTGATTAATAAAAGGCATATAAAAAGGATAGATGAACTGCCATTTCCTAGAATTTATTTGGGTGGATATCAAAGGGGAACCATTATTCCTATAAGATACACTCAAAGATCTCCTTATGAATTTGGGTGGTTTTGATAAATTCTAGTATGGATATTTGAGATGGAGTCTCTAAATGTTTTCAAGGAGGTTGTATTGGATGACTAGTTGGGAGGAAGAGGAGGCCCCTTGGAAGGTGACCTAACCATGCTTGGTGGTTACATCACCATTGTGGTTTTTGATGGTCATGGTGACTACTTGTGTCTGGGCTTGTTCAATATGACTAAATATGGAATCATACAAGGTGATGTTATGGATACCATCAGTGTGATTATTACATGGGAGACATCCATATTATACATGGAGGGTTTATTTTCATCATTGTTGGGAAGTTGGTTTTGATACATGTCTAATTAGTCATCGGGTGAGAAAAATGGATGGCCTTAATCTCAATCTCACTAGGTTCAATGAGATCTTGGATATATTTATTAAGCTTCTTGAATTTTATCATGGCATGGAATTTTAAATTATGGTACTCACAAAATTACTTTTCTTTGTACTATGTTGGTTTAGATTGGTTTTCATCAAATGGTCTTGTCATGGGGAATTCTACCATGTTAGCTTGAACAATCTTTTGAAACACAACTTCCATGAGTTCCCCCAAGTGAGTTTATTTACATTTTGGATTTTTGGGAGGTTTATATTCTCCTTGAGGAATTAAGATATTATTTTTTCATTTGGATATCCTTCACATTTAATAGGTCTCCTAGTTTCTTTTTTGGGGTATTTTGAATTTTCTTTGAGTTAGTTACCCCATCAATAACTAAGTTTTTATTTTTGGCCTAAAATCAAGACTTGTTATTTATTTGGGTGTTATTGTTTTTGTATTTTTTAACTAAACCTTTTTCAATAAGGGCCTTTTCAATGGTTAACCCCTTTTGTATAATTTCATCAAATATACAAGCACATGTTGGAATTACAAATGGAATCCCATCTCTTGATTGAGGTTTGGGATAAGAAAATTATGTTTGTATTTAAGGGATATGCCAAGGAATTTACTAGTGATATTTCTCCACCATTGAAGGAAGGTGGAAAATATTTTACCATTATGTTGTTTTGCATTACAAAGTTAAAATATTGCTACTTTATTATCAACATTATATGAGAAGTGGGTGACAAAATTGTCTTAAAGGAAGTTAGGTAAGTGAAAGTTTCTTCCTACACCAATCTAAGTGGGGGAGATATTACTAAATTTTATTATAAATTGTTATCAACTATTATTAATAATTTAGGATCTTAGGATACTAATAATCATAAACAAAACATAAAATAAATAAAATGAGAATCATACAAGCATAAAATTTACACATTACACAAGATATACATTGGCAAAAACCATTTTGGATAAAAAACCTACAAAACATCATTTTATTAACACTTACAATAATGTTCTATTATAACATAGACTGAACCTAGGGAACACTTCTTTGTACTTCCACATAACCAATCATACCTCATGTGCATAGTGATATCATTCATTATAAAATCTCCAAATTTTATATCAATCAAATGAGAGAGAACCTCCTTAAATATAGGAGAAGGGGTGGTAAAATTCCTAAAGGGTTATTATTCACACCTATTCAACAACCATCATTTATAAATAATTAAATAATCTAATAGTTACTAGACTATAACTATTTCAAATGGGATATTCTTAATAAGCATATAATATATAACTAGCTTTCTGATGATATCTCATTTGCTAAATTTTGATATCATATGCCCAAGGTATGGCCAAAAGAAAAAAAATGCTCCTTTAGAGCCAAAAAGGGCTAGGAAGGTGCCCTTTTGGTGTTTGTACTATTGATGTTAGCATGATGTCATGTTGATGTCAATAGAATATTCCCTATGCCAAGAAAAAAATTGACCCTTAGCAAAAAGTCGATGAATGAAATAGTCTATGAATATGGAATATTTTGAAAATATTATGTTGCCTGCAAATTTTCCAACACTAAAAATTAGGTTGTGTCACCGAAGTTTTGGAGGACACCAATAAAGAAAAAAATTGCCATGTTTTTTGGAAGTCTACCGACAAGTTTGGAGCACCATCAATTGCATTTTGTGACCCGTGAGGTGGCCTGAATCACCACTAGTAGGCAAAAATATATCAACCATAGGGTATTAAATCCCACTGATAGGACATGTGGGGCACGTAGGGCCTACTAACATAGGTACCTTGTGGGTACTCTTCATACTCACTACTGCCCTCCTACAAAAACAAAACTTCTGTGAGTTTAAAAAAACATGAAAACTGCCTTTTTAATTTTTTTTGAAAAAAAATCACAAATATATTTTTTTTTTAAAACCATGATTTTTTTTGTTTAAATGATCTTCGTGCATAGAGGTCCTATAGGGGTTGTGTGGGCTCCTATACAAAAAAAATTCTTAGAAGCTCCCGACACAAAAATGGAATGAATTTTATGTCAAAATTCATTGAATCAACCTCTTGAACACAACAATGAGGTATTTTTTGTGCCAAAGTGCACCAAAAATTTGCCCAACTCCAAAACTTGTAAAAAAAGCAAAGGAGATTCTAGAGCTGAAGCCTATAACTGTAGTTGAAGAAAAACCTCATAAATAGAGAAGGGGTTCACTTTATCTACTCTATGATACCATATTATAATTATGAATAAACAAAAGATGCATGATCAAACAACAAAAAAAACCTTCCACACAAGAGATCTACAAGCAATAATTTGCTATATCATCAACAACAAAAAAGCTACATAATGAACCTCAAGAGTCTTCAAGGAGATCAAGAGTTCTCAAAAGGTTAATATAATACAATGAAAGTTGAGTGCACTATACAGGGGTAACCCTAAATGATAAAGTGTAATGTCCCCTTTTCTAAAAATAACATTTACTATTTTTAGTAAATCCAATTTTCAAAATAGCCAATCATGACCTATGGATAAATTGGGTAATTTGGATTTTCAAACTGACGATTTTATTAAATCATTTTTATAGGATAAATTAATGTTTATTTTCATGGGTCCAAATGGGTTGTTGGATTTTGGGAGGAGTTATTTTGGAGCATTTTTTGAAAATATTGTTGCAAGATTCTAATTGACACTTGGCAGTTTGCATGGGGCATCTTATGATGAAGGTTAATGACACATGCATTCAAGACTCCCATCTTGGGAATGGAATTTTGGGCACCTAATTTGGTGCTAGAAATGGAATTGAATATATGGCAATCCCTCTCTCAAGTTTCATTATATAGGTATTATTTTCTCTTCACAAGTTCGTGATTTCTTTAAAGGCTGGTAGACCAAGGAGATTGAGGCCCAAGATAATGGTTTCAAGGTCCTCCAAGTGTGATTTCATCCAAATATTTCCATTGTGCTGAATGCTCTTCAATTTGGTAATTTGTCTTAGTTTATTTGCAAGAGTTTGGTGTAATTTGAGTGCATAGTGTAGATTTTTGAGTTTTAGATTGTATTGTTGTTGTGAGAAGCATATTTTGATAATATTATAGTATTCATATATGTACTTTTCTGTTTTAAACTTTTCATGAATATTAGGGTGAGTTTGTGTGGAGATTGCACTAGATTCAGAGTGAGTTTGGGCTTGCAATTGGGGACTAAATGATATATTTTATGTAGTTGTATGATGTTGTTCTTCTAATGTATATGATAGGAAAATTATGTAATTCCATGTTAATTTCAGAAATATATCATCCCATTGCAATTTCTCAATAGTTTGGTGTATTTTGGTGTTTGTTTTGGTATATACCTGATTTGCAAAGGTTTTCTAATGTAGAAGTTTGTTTGGTTTTAGTTTTTAGGAAGTATCATCATATGTAATGTTCTCCATCATACATCTTTATTCTCAGATATGTATATTTCATTTTGGTGCTTTTTTTGGCTTCTAGTTTCAGATTTTCCTATGTAATTTGCTACAGTTGTAGTTGTTATCTACTTTTTGTGACAATAATATGATGTAATTTTCATGATAACATCAGTAATACGACATCATATGTTAGTTGCACACCTTCTTGGGTTATATTTGCATAATTTGGTGAATTTTAATTTATACCCAATTCTCTCTTTGTTAGAAATTTCTATCACAAGTTCAATCTATTTTATTGGGAATATTACACTGGTATCAAAGCCACATGTGATCTTGTCGGCCTGAGGGTTTGATCATTTTCCTTGCAAAAAGGAAAATTGGAGTTTAAAGATGGCTAATTTTGGCGATCGCATGGAAGATTTGGTAAGACAACTAGCTCGATCATTAGAGAAACTTATGCCAAACAAGATGAAAGATTTAGAAATTCAATCCCATACAATGATTATGTCACTCTAATGCAAAGGGCTACAAAAATCTCCCAAGAAATAGTAGAAGGGAAACCATAAAATCTTCAGCTCCAAATTTTGATGGATCAGACAAGATCTCAGTCAGAGCTTGGTTATTTGAGATGCAGGACTATTACCTACTTAGTTCCATGGAGGAGAAAGTTGCCATTTAGTATGTGATCTTACATCTTGGAGGAGTTGCTCATGATTGGTGGCACCAAGGTATGAACACCCAAGTCCACATTTAGGTAGATTCTTTTGATGAATTTTTTCAAAGGATGAAGGTAAATATTCTTTAATTAAAGAAAATATATTAGTGATTTCTAGTGATCCCCTACTTCAGGAAAATGCAAGTATGGAAAAGAAGGAGCTAGTGCCAAGTGAGAATGGTAAACATAATAGCTCTATCGTTGGAAATGATTTCATGATGGATACTTTAACTCAACCTTATTCTACTAATGATTTTGATTATGAGAATGATAGTGTAGACATGTAAAATTGACCTAACACCTATCACACACTGTAAATGACATTTTCACATCACCGGCATCGTTATCATCAAACATCATTGCATTTCACATCAAAAGCATAAAAAACCCTAATTTCCCCTATTAATTGAATAATATGATATTATTTAATTAATTCACTTTTTCATCATTCATGACAAATTAAATAAATTCCTTTTATTTAATGCAGTCCTAAAACCCTATTTCTTCTATTAATTGAATAAAATGACATTATTTAATTAATTCACATTTCTATCATTTCGACCAATTAAATAGATTGCATTTATTTAATGAAGTCCTAATCTTTACTTTATTTGTCTTGAATAGTTAAATATACATCAATTATTTAATTACGTCACTAAATCACTTTATTCCCCTAAGTTAAGGGTAAGTGGAAAAAGATGGAGGGCCAAAAAGGGAGCTTAAGTGGCCACTTTTTTCCTGAAATCAGGAAATACTGACCTTGGACGTGAAATTGAGGATAGTTACACTCAAAATTTTGAGATGCAACAAAAACAAGGATCGTAGTGCTTTGAGTCTAGTTTATAAACTACTAATTTATTTTGAAAATGGTTGAGATTAAGGGGTTCAAAAGAGGGACCCACAAAAATAGGGTGCTATTTTTTTCAGAAAAACATAACATAGCAACTTTTGTGGGAACGTAGCATGGTGAACTTTTTCTTAGTATTTTTGAAATTGCTTTAGTGAGAAATTAGATAATAGTATGTAGTTGATGCATGATTTTTTTGACAATTTTTTAATGAATATTTTATTTTTTACTAATTTTTAAAGTGGACACTTCTTGAAAAATAGAATTTTGGTTGTGCTACCCCTGCAAAATTTGGTAGCTAATTGATTTTTTTTTAATATTTGTAAGATGGAGTCTAGTTTCTAAAAAAATAATTTATTTGAAAATTTGATGAATGGTTAATTTATAATGAAAAAAACACAAAACATCGCTTTTTGCCAAAAAAGAGACACAAACAAAAGAAATTATAGATCAAAGGCTTAACATTGTCAAAAAGTGAAAAATATTACATCGTTGGATAGCTAAGAGAAAGCCTAACATTATGCGGGTTTTCAATTTGTTCAACATTGAAACACGTGCAATCCTGGCGATGAGCATGAACCCGATTATGTGAAATATTGTAGAATTTGCAAAAACACGTCTCTGGTTGTTGGGAAGGTCCTCCAAGGCTTTGGGTTAGTATTCCAAGGAAAATACCAAGACTAAGTCTTGGGGATTCCCAAAGAAAGATATAACGCAAGTGCGTTATAACACGCTCACGTTATATCTTAGTTTTGACATGATTTTTTATGTTTGTGCGGGACATGTCTAGCAAGACATAAAGCGAGTGCATTATAACACACTCTTGTTATGTCTTGCTTTATGTTAAATGCTACTCTATTGAATGTAGCTTTATATATTTGTATGTTTGTATGTACATGTACGCTTGTACGTCATGTATGTATGTATGTATGTATGCATGCTTGTATGTATGTAGGATTGTATGTACACATGTATTATGCTTGTATGTATGTAAATATGTATGTATTTATATATATCTTTAGAGGGATGGAGAAGTTTAAGAGAGAGAGAGAGAGTTGTCTAAGTAGGGTGGGAGGGAGAGAGGGAGGGAGAGACCTGAGAGAGAGAGAGAGGCAATGAGAGAGAGTCTTGAGAGGGGGAGATGGGGTGGAAGGGAGAGACTAAGAGAGAGGGAGTGGGAGAGAAGGGGTTGGAGTGAGAGTTTATTAGCTAGGTAGGGTCAGAGGGATAGAGGGAGAGAGAGAGGGAATTGAGAGAGAGAGGGGGAGAGAGAGAGAGGGAGAGAAAGAGAGAGTTATGTAG
>CM021110.1:315785328-315851791 GCA_007115665.2 Sequoiadendron giganteum
GGGAGTATTGGTCAACCCAAATAACATAACTAGGAACTCATAGTGCCCATAGTGACACCTAAAAGCTATATCTTATGCACATCCTCCTCTCTCACTCTAATCTGGTGATATCATGAATGCAAATCAATCTTGGAGAAATACACTACACCATGGAGCTCATCTATCAAATCATCAATCCTCGGAACGGGATAGCAGTTCTTGATTGTCTTCTTGTTTAGTGCTATATAATCAATGCACATCCTCAACATCCCATCCTTCTTATTAACCAACACTATGGATGAAGAAAAAGGGCTTGATCTCAGATGGATGTGCCCCATGTCTAACAACTCCTTGATTGCCTTCTCAATTTCCTCTTTGTACATCATAAGATGTCAATAGGGAGTGGTGATGATGGGCTTGGCTCCCTCATCAAGCTCAATCACATGCTAGAATCCTCTATCAGGTGACAGACCAAAAGGGATCTCTTGGAATACCTTGCATTTCTTATCTATAATGGACTGGATATCGATGGGGTGGGTTCCTCCTTCCTTTGGAGGTTTGGTATCTGTGATCAAACATTATGTTGCCCAAGCCATCTCATCTCTACGAAAAGATTACTCCATTCTTTTAGCTAGAACCACCATTGGACCACCCCTCGATAGGCCTCGAAGGATAATCTCTTTTCCATCATGTTTGAACTTCAACTCCATGGTTTGGTAGTTGGTGGTGTACTCCCCAAGTGAATGTAACCATTGCACTCCCAAGACCACATCCGTATCACCAATGTCAACTACGTAGAAATCATCTTGCACCCTATGTCCCCCTAGGATTAGCTCCATCTGTTGCATTTGACTGGTGCAAGAAATGATGTTTCCACCTATAGCTGAGACATCAAACCCCTCAAAGTCTTCTGCCTTCAAACCCATCTTGGCTATGGTCCTCTTGGCAATGAAACTATGAGTGGATCCACTATCTATCAATACCGTCACTCTTTGTCCTTGAAGAAACCCTCGAACACAGAGAGAATGGTATCATGGTACTCCTAAAAGTGCTATAAGAGTGCCTCCTAATGAGGTAAAAATAACCTCATCAATAATAGTGATTAAAAATCGTTTCCTTTGATTTTCCCAGCCCTCTACTCTACCAATTATAGATACCTTTAGGATTAATAAGTGCTTCCTTTTTGAGGGAATTGTATAAAATTTATTTCTTGAAATTGCTTGGGATTTATTGACTCGTGCTGACTTAATAGTTTAGTAAATAGGTTTCTCATGAATAATCGGTCATCACGCCTAGTTGGAAGAAAGTTCAACATTGAAGACTCAATGCCTACTCCATGAAGTTGAAGACAGGCATCAAAATTATAGGGCATTTGATGCACCGAAGCTTCTATAGTGTTTTATTATTTTATGTTAAAAAGACTTATGGTTCATTATGAGCCTGTTTAATATTTCTGTATGGATTCAAAGTTAGTTTGTTGAAGACTTTTTTAGTGGTATTTTTCCACCTAATGAATTTTAGGATTTTGGTAAACAAGTTTTTATAAGTATATAATTTTTAGAATGAAAGACATCTAGAGAATATCGTTATGTTGTCGTAATGAATCTTTGAACTATATTTTCTACTCTCTTAATACGAATAAAGAAAATCTTGTTTATCCTATTATGTTTTGTTAAGTATCGAAAATGGACTTAGTCTGGATGGAATAGTTCTGAAGTTACCAGTTCATGTGACTTGAGTTAGAAACAAAGAAGCCCGTGAACTGGCCACTCGAGGGATAGTAGAATTAGATAGATAAGAATTTTACTTCTAAAAGTTTTGTTGTTTCTATTTGTAAATGATAAAGTGTGAAGTCTAGTTTCCTTCTCGTTTGTCAGTTGAAGTTCCAATGCACCTTCTCTTACTGCTCAGTTTAGACTAATATGTTGCTTTTTGTTAGTTGTTAAGTTTGTTAATCTATTATTAGTTAAATGTTTCACATTTTCTTTACTTGTTTTTCTATTTCAGTAATTTATACATTTATTAGTTTAATCATTTCAATGATTTCTAGTTTAGTTGATATGCTTTTAAGGTTAATAATTGCTTACTTTTTAGTTTAAGCATTTCACAGCTTCCTAGTTTAGTGTAAGTCTTGATTCTGTTGTTTCATTCATTGAGAAAATCCAAGAGAGAGATAGTAAGGAAGTATCCTATTGCATATAGCCTTGAACACTACCCTGTTCATATTTGTTGTACTTTTCAACTAAAGAGATAGGTATAACGACAACCTATCACTTTTGACACCGTTTTCAAGGAAAGATTTTTTTTTGTGTTAGTAGGAGATACCTTGCATAGCTCTTTTGGAAACCAAAAATAGTCCTTTGGCTTCCTTTTTTGCATGGTCAGGAAAAGAGGCCCCCATGGAAGATTCATACCAAAAAACCCCCCAACCAATGTACCAACCACGAGTGGGGAAGAATAAATCTCAGCTCAATAACTCTCTGAACAATTGATCGATAAGGATCAACCTGAGACCTTCCCGTATACTCCTGAAAGATGACTTATAGTTGTAGAAGAGCATATTCTTCTTCAAATTCTTGAACCCCGCCCATTCGAGCAAAATTTTGAAGAAGAACCAATTCCCCTCAACAATATGGGTGACTGTGACCCTAACCATAGATGTGCCAACGCTAATGCCCCACCAACACCACAAACGTTTACTTACCCTATCACTATCGATGTCGATAATGACACGACCATGAAAAACATTTCTCCAACTTTCTTGCCAACCTTTCAAGGTTTGTCTTCCGAAGACCCCAACCAGTTTCTATTCGAGTTTAAGGTCTTGTGTCAAACATATGACTACAAGACTGATAATCAAAAACTTAAGCTCTTTCCTTCGACTTTGAAAGACTCAACAATGCACTGGTTCATGGGGTTAGCCATAGGATCCATAACCTCTTAGGATGACATGGAAACTATTTTTCTAGATAAGTACCAAAGTTATTGTTGTGTGAGTGATAGAAAGGAAGAGTTGTTCAATCTAAGATAGAACGAAGATGAGAGCCTTGAAGATTACCTGGATAGGTTTCTCTTCTTATCTAAACAATGTGGCGTAGAAACCATAAGTGTTGAGATCTTAAAAACCATATTTCTTAAGGGTCTTGGTGATGATGCTCGAAGGAGCCTAGATTTATGGGAAAAGTGGACATGTCTCAACAAGACCTTGGTCAAATTATGGAGCTATGTCAGAACTTCTCTTGTACTCGAGGAGGGATCTGAAAGTCTACTCTTTTCAGAGGGTTCAATGAGATAGGAAAACTACATGAGGAGATAGCAAACCTTAAGACTAACATACTGGTTCAGTTGGATACCACGTTGGATGGAATACAGGCTAAAATGTGAAATCCTGAGACCTTACCCATCTACTACCCTAGGTGCCAAAATAAACATCTACTGAGGGAATGCCCTTTGGACAAAGTTGAAAAAATCATTGTTTGTCAGGTTTGTGATAAAGACCATCCCACTGACTAGTGTGAGATTCTAAATGCCATAAAGAACTCCAAGAAAAAAACAACCCCAATGGAAGAAGAAGTCAACTTTGTAAATCAGAGAACTGGGGGAAATTTTTCTTATGGCCAAAGTTCAAACCCTGTTTGGAGACCTCAAATAATTGAAGGATTAGGGTTGAGGGTCTAATGTATAGGGTAGAGGGTTGAGGGTAGAGGGTTGAGGGTTGAGGGTTTAATGGTTGAGGAATTAAGGGTTGAGGGTTGAGGGATTAGGGTATAGAGTTTACTTGGGTTTAAGAGTTGAGGGATTAGGGTTGAGGGTAGAGGGTAGAGGGTAGAGGGTTTAAGGGTTAAGGGTTGAAAGTTTAGGGTTGAGTGTTTAAGGGTTTAAAGATTGAGGGTATAGGGTTAAGGGATTAGGGTAGAGAGGGAGGTATGGATGGAGGGAGAGATGGAAGGAGAAGTGAGATAGTGAGAAGGAGAGAAGAGGAGCGAGGGACAAAGATATATGATGGTTGAGGATCCAATGCATCGGGTAGAGGGCTAAGAATTGAGGGTATAGGGTTGAGGACCTATAGTCTTGATGGTTTAGGGTATTGGGTTGAGGGTATACAACTGAGGGATTAGGGTTGAGGGTAGAGGGTAGAAGGTTTAAGGGTTTAGGGTTGAGGGTTAAGGGTTGAGGGTAGATGGTAGAGGGTATAGGTTTGAGGGTATATGGTTGAAGGATTAGGGCTGAGGGTCCAATATATAAGGTAGAGGGTATAGGGGTTGAGGGTTTAGGGTTTAGGGTTTAAGGGTTGAGGGTTGAGGGTTGAGAATTGAGGTTTGAGGGTTTAATGTATAGGGTAGAGGGGGGAGAGATAGAGGGAATGAGTGAGAGAGAGAGAGAATTGAGAGAGGGAGATGGGTTGGGAGGGAGAGACTTGAGAGAGAGAGAGATCCCACTAGCTTTCCAATTCGAGAGACCCCACTAGCTTTCCAATTCGAGAGACCCCACTAGATTTCCAATTCAAGATACACCACTAGCTTGCCAATTGGGAGAAATTGGCAACCTAACTTGGCCTGATTGAGGGAGTGGGAGAGAGATAGAAGGTCAAGGATTGGGAGAGAGATAGAGGGTAAAGGGTAGAGGGTTAAGGGTAGAGGGGAGAGAGATAGGAGTGAGTGAGTGAGAGAGAGAGAATTAAGAGAGGGAGAGGGGCAGGTGGGAGTGACTTGAAGTGAGAGAGAGGGAGGGAGTGGGAGAGAGATAAGGGTAGAGTGGCAGAGGGGAGAGATAGAAGGAGCTAGTGAGTGAGAGAGAGAGACTTGAGGGTGGGAGAGAGAGAGAGAGGGAGGGAGAGAGAAAGAGATAGAGAGATAGAGGGTAGAGACTAAGGGTAGAGGGAGAGAGATAGGAGGAGGAGAGAGAGAGAGAGAGACCTGAGAGGGCAGTGGGAGGGAGAGACTTGAAGGAGGAGAGAGGAGGGTGGGAGAGAGATAGAGGGTAGAGGGTAGAGGGAGAGTGATAAGGGTGGGGAGAGATTGAAGGATTGAGGAGTGAGTGAGAGGGGTAGGAGAGAGAGACTTGAAGTGAGTGAGAGAGAGAGAGAGGGTGAGGGTTATGGGTAGAGGGTAGAGGGGATAGAGATAGAAGGAGTGAGTGAGAGAGAGAGACTTGAGAAATGGAGAGGGGTAGGAGGGAGAGACTTGATAGAGAGAGAGAGAGAGAGGGAGAGAGATAGAGGGTAGAGGGTTTAAGGGTTTAAGGGTAGAGGGTAGGGGATGGAGATAAAGAGAGAAAAAAAACATAAAAAATCAACTTTCTCATAATGCGAGCATGTTTTGAAGTAGTAGAGATATGGCTGTTATTTTAGCAAGACATAATGTGCTCGTGTTATAACACAAGTGCATTTTGTCTTGCTCTAAAAATGGTTAAAAACATAATATACCCATGATCTCAAGGCCCACATTCTGCATATTCTCCTGGTTCTACATGCGTTTTGACAAAAAAAAGCTTTTTGATGATTTTGTGAAGTATGCATGCAAGTTTTTCACATTCCACCACCTTTTTCATGATCTTTCCACCACCTTTGCATGAAATAGCAGATTTTTCACGTTGAAAGGAATATAATATCAACTCAAGTCTGAATTCCATTGAAGAGTGATAGACAATTAAAGCTTGGAGGAGAACAAGATTTTGAAAAAGTCAAATTGTTGAGGATTTTGAGGAAAGAAGAAGCAAAGGCTACATAATTGGGTAGAACTCCTCCATTCAAAACTCTAGTTTTTTAGGTATGTGAAGTCTTTACACATTTTCTTTCATTCTATTTTGGCTTTCTTTGATTTTGTTATTTTTCATATTCCATGTTGATCGTTGTTTGTTTTCCATTATAACCTTAGCTTGTCAATGCACATTTTAAATCACACAATTCTTTACACTTTCCAATTACATTTTTAAACCACATCTCTTTGAGGCATTTTGTTAAACAATTGATTTACCTTGTGTATGCTTCCACATTTTGTATACACATATATATGACAAAAGTTATAAGTAAAATAATACATCATTTCTCAATACTCTACTATAGATGTGCATACAACTCTCCAAAGCTTTCATTTTGGTATAGGCATGGGGGGTGTTGGAAAATGTAGTTGAATTTGGTTTTACACTTGTAAATTGCATATGCTTGAAAATCTATTTTGTGCATATCCTTCAATCATTCTAGTCCACAAGGATATATCTTATTGAGGTCTTTTGTCAAGTAGATATACCAAGTAGTTGATTGCCTTGTCTATGCTACCAAATTTTCCATACATGTCTACCAAAGAATTTTATCAAACATCATAGACAAGGAGATTAGTTGTTTGAAGAAATGCCTCAAAGAAATGGGGTCTCATGGTGATGTGCATTTTATCAAACAACTGATTGTATTGTCTATGCTACCAAAATTTCCATACATGTCTCCACAAAATTAGAATATACTTCTCCCAAATCGATAGATATTTGAAACTATTTGGTTTTCATCTCTATTCACAAAACACTAGCTTCCCAATGCGGTAGGGTTGACAAGGTAGGGGCAGTGTGAGAAAATACCTCATAGAAATGGGGTCTCATAGTGATGCAAGGTAGGGGCAACATGATAAAATTCCTCATAGAAATGGGGTCTCACAGTGATTTACACCATTGTGAGATCCCATTTCTATTAGGCATTTTCTCACACTGCCCCTACCTTGTCAACCCTACCACATTGGCAAGCTAGTGATCTCACTAGCTTTCCAATGCTACCACATTTTGCATACATGTCTACGAAAACATTATTGTCAAACATTTCACATGCCTTGTGCATGATTCCATTTTGAGCCTATCTTGCAATCAAGGCATGCCACATGACCACATTTATTTAAGAAATTCCATTGAAAAATCATGTGAGCATTGGAGAGCTATTGAGCTCACTAGCTTTCCAATTCGGTAGGTTTGACGAAGTAGGGGCAGCGTGAGAAAATTCCTAATAGAAATGGGGTCTCATGGTGAAGTGCATCACCGTGAGGCTCCATTTCTATGAGACATCTTCTCACGCTGCCCCTACCTTGTCAAACCTACCGAATTGGCAATCTAGTGAGTTTGTCAAACACTAGCTTGTCAACATGATAGGGTTGACAAGGTAGGGGAAACATGAAAAAATGCCTCATAGAAATGGGGTCTAAAATCATGCGAGCATTGGCAAGCTAGTGAGCTCACTAGCTTGCCAATGTTCACATAATTTTTTAGATGCAATGCCTTAAATAAATGTGGTCATGTGGCATGCCTTGTGTGAGAGAGGGGGACCACCCACTACAAGTCCCTAGGTTATGAAAGGCCAAGAGTAGAAAGGCTGCCCTAACTCACCTTAGCTGAAAGGATAGTTAGGATGAAGAGGATGAGAATGATGAGGACAATGTGTCCTTCAATCACCCTACAATCCTGAATGTTGTAAGAGGACCGCATGAGTCGGCCTTTAAAATCATATTCGTATCTCAGGAAGCTCTTTATCTGAGGACGGTGCGACGTGCTAGCATCTCACAGGTGCGTTGGCATCCGTACGACTAGAGAAACGAAAAGATGAGATTCTAATTCAGGAAGGGAGACTATCAGTCTAGTCTAGAGGTTTTTAAAATGATAGAATGAGATTAAGATGAATGAAACACAAATATGAATGTGATAAAAGAAATGTATTACCACCAAGGTGATGAAGACGACTCCATAGAATTCTCTCCTCACCAGCTTGCTCCGAGCTCTCTTCACCTGCACACAAAGAAGGGAGAAGTTGTTGGGGTTGTATAGGGGCCTGCCTCAGTCAGACCCTCATCTTGGTGTTTCCACCTCCATGGACAACCAAGCATGGAATGATATAAATAATGATAAAGGAAAAGAAGCTACAAGCTACGTATGCAAGAAACACTACAAAACAGTAACTGCTTACCCAATTAAAGGAAAAAGGAGAGAAGGGAGGAGCTTATCGCCTCCGTCCAAAGTGCTCAAGGATTGTGAAGGAGCAAATGAGAGGGACTCAAGCCTCTATTGCCATGATGTATGTCGTATACTCACCTTATCAAAGTGATGGAGTATTGAGTTGCTGCAATGGAGTGAAGGACGTTACTGCAAATCATGGAAGTGGATGCTCAAAGAGTGCTCAAACGGTCTAGCCAATCTTGAAAAAACTTGAGAATGGATGGAATGGTCAAGAATATGAAGGAGAAGGTGAAAAATGACCATATTCAAGTCGGCCATCCGAAGAGGGGTGTTACTCTTTGACTTCCAATCAAAAATGTAACGCCTCTGCAGTCTCGGCCGTAGGAATCTACCAGGGATGTCTACGCGTCGCATAGTCGTGTCTACACCACACAAGCATCTCTGATAGAAATGCCCCCACTGACACACAAACAAGGTGCCAAGTAGATTGAAAGCAACAGGCTTAAGTGGAATTAAACCTTCTCTTTTTATTTTCTAAGGTGTTAAAGGGAAAAAAGGGGATTTGCACTAGGGGTGCAAATTCACGTTAATACATTTTTCCCCCACTTTAGTGAGCACGAGTACTGATGAGTGCTTCGATAAAGTAGAGTAGTAGAGTAAGATATGTATACCTGAACCGACAAGGAAGAAGAGCACAATTTGGCGAACTCAGAAGTGCAAAAGAGCATAGTTCCACAAAACCACAAAGCTGAAGTACGAAAGTGCCTTACAGGCTCATAGTCTTGCAAGGGGGGTTATCCTTCAAGAAATATCAATCTGAAGGAAACCAAGAAATGCACCCTACAGACCCACAGGCCTACAAGGAAAGTATCCCACAAGAACTCTCACATGAAGGAGACCAAGTAGAAGCGACTCCATAGAGTCAAAGATGGTGACATGTTTACCCACAAGTAGAATAGATTAGGAAGCGGTTGTGCAGGCCGATGAACAGACAGTCACACAGACCATCGCTAAGTTGTAAGACTTTTAAAGGGGTCCCTCAAGAACCCTTCAAAAGGAAGGAGGGTCCACTCAAGGGACGTGCTGATTGAAAGGTAAAGTCTAGTCGGGCTGCCCCTGGACTAGACATGAAAATGTGAAACCGGTCTAGTCGGGCTGCCCTCAGACCAAACACCATATAACTTGTTGAATATTTTTTAAGGGGTCTCTTAGGAACCCAATGTGAAAAAGAGGGGTCCACTCAAGGGACTCACTGTTCTAAAGATAATGTCTTCCTTCTCGAATTGATTCGTCATCAAGGAATCCTTTTGAAAGATGTTCACTTCATCAAGGAATTCGAAAGGAAGGAGATGTCCTCACATGAGGGGAAGACTAAGACCATTCCCACTTCAGAGGAGGGTTCCCATGTCCTTTCTTTATGAACCCATGATGAAGGAAACATGTTCCGCTAGGGCTTCAAGTTGAGAATATAATGCTAATAAGGAAGTGTGTGAAGGGTCTTCGGAAAAAGATTCGTTTGGCAACAAATGTGTTTTCTAAAGATCATGAAATGTAGAAGTAACGTTGTCACACATGAGAGGGACAACTCAAGCAAAGAAGAGAGAAAGATAAAGAGATACGTAAAAGAAAAGGGGAACACATACAAACGGCATAGGGGTAGCCTGATATTTTGGGGTCAAAACTGCTTCATAAATTTATGTATAAGTATAATAATAGTATATAAATGAACTATCATCAACCCCCTACTACATCAGGCCATGTGAGCAATGCACAAGAAGACAAAGTAAAATAAAAAATTGGGTCAACATGGAAGGAGGCCTAAATGCTCCCGACGCTTTACATCGTCCCCAATTTACCGAAAGTCCATCACAAACATGGAATAATGTAGATACGTATAGAGGAAGGTGTACAACACAAACACCACACCTATATCCACACACCAACGAGGGTCATCCAGGCACATAGAGCATGGTCATAGGGGAACACATGCAAATGGCACACACACATATCTAATCTAAAGATCAAGAAGAGGGTCTCCCCCTAACACTGGTCAACCAATTGGTCATCAACTTCCCACTCTAGATCATCGTAGGAAGGATGAAAAGCTTGAAACGATGTAATGCTAAGAGGAGGAGCTTCCGATCCTCCCGCAAAAAGGGCTAAGGCAGATGGATCTGTAAGGTCTTCATCGATCAGCTCTTGTGGGTCCAAGGTGAATGACCTAGTGAAGATTGCTAATAGGGTCAAAACTTCATCTAGCAAGTTAAACATGCACTTAACAAGAGTGCCATGTTTTACCTTAGTGGATGGACAATTCTGCACCTGAGGTTCAATGCTAGGCTCACTGAATGACTCAGGAGCAGTGAAAAACTCAGGGGAGGTTAGGACTGGTTCTGTGACTAAGATAGAACAAGTCAATTTGGGGCCACCTTTCGGGGAAGGTGGGCTCTTCTTGCATCCTCCATTATTGGAGGGACCATGCTCTACCTTCTTCTTCATCGGGGGAGGTTTACTCCCCATACACAAAGCAAGGATCGAGGGAGAAGAGGAAATAACTGCAATGGACACAACTAAAGTGTTCACCATGTCCATGGGCTTTGGAAAAGGTAGGACATCCACAATGAAAGTCAGTAGGGGTGGCTCCACAGAAGGAGCAATAAAAAATTGCACCCTTCCAGGTGTAGGTGTGCTCATAGCGGGAGTCGAAAGAGGTACGAAACTAGGTTGAATGGGACAAAAGGTGGGTGAGAGGAAGACACCATAGGAGGTGTGGCCTTCTCCTCCTCCTTCTTCTATAAGGAGTCTTGCTTGGCTAGGAGAGCCTTTTGCTGATGCCTATGTTCATGTGCAAGGCAGTTTCTATGGCTCTTCGAACCAAAAGTTGGAACTACTAAAGGGATGGAAGGATCCTGCGCAGCCATCGGAATGTCCTCCATGGCTATTTCTAGCAGAAGGGAAGACTCTTGAATGGGAGTAGAAGAGGTAGGTTCAGAAATGGTGGGAGGAGTCGACTCTAGCACCTCAGTAGTGGGCCTCTTCTCATTCACTATTTTAGTAATAGGAACAGCAGGAGGCCACCAAGGTTGAGACAAAGAGGACTCTCCATGAAGGACTTTCTATTTATTGTACCAAATGGGCCTAGGCTCCGTGGGTAGGATAGGAAGCTCAAACACAGTACGTTTGGTCTTTCGCCAAACGAGCACCATGGGATTCCTTCACAAATGCGAGACATAAGCAGAAGGTACCACATCAGGATGAGAGGAAGCATCATGATGAACAGTGGAAGAGGAAGAAGGAGGATCTCAGGACCGCTTCTCTCCTTCCCTTCTACGTGCCTTGGTGGCATCACTGTCAGCTTTCAGACAGGTTCTATACGAAAGAGCATAAGGTGAGGGAGGATATCTCACTGTCGGCCTAGCGCGCCCCTTCTTATAGTTTTGATATGTGCGATGTAGGAGCCTTCCTAGGTGTGAGAGGACCAAGAGAGGCAGGCCAAAATTAGTCCAGGGTGTAGCTGCCATGTGCAACTGGTGGTCTATAACCGATCTCATGGTCAACATGTACCGAACCTCCATGAATAAACTTTAAAAACTTGTGTATAACTGAGGGGATTGCATTCATAGTCACGAGCCAGGGGATGCCTAGATTTACTCTGAAGAGTTCGAACCTCTGGATGATGTCGAACTTAAGGCTTATAGACTTAGGTCCAACAAGGACCGATAGGACAATGCTCCCTATAGGAGGTACGAGAAGGCCATCGTGTGTGCGGATGGTACTTTCAGGTGCATCATACCCATCCTTATGCAGGAAGTTAATCAACATGATCTCCTCAATTATGATATTCACTTGCGATGTCAGATCAATGAAGACACCTGCTACAGTGTTCCCATTTATCCTCGCAGGAATGTAAAGAGGAGACAAACCTCTATTAAAACCCATTGGCAAGTCCTGTGAAGTGAAGGTTATGCTAGTACCATTATTCACAGTCCACATAGAGGGAATAGGTTGGTTTAAGAAAGAGGCCATCGCACACACTAACAGTATTTCTATGGAGCCTCCTAAGGTTTACAAGATAGGATAGTGACCCAATCAAGGTTACATTGCACAACATCGTCGGGACCTTTCAACTACGCCTACTAGGGGTCACAGGTTGGGTTGCAAGGTAGAAGCCTCACAACACTCACACCTATAACACTCCTAGGATACAAGGAAAGCGACTTTCAATATTGCAGAACGAAACCAAAATGGTTCACATTAGGTTCACCAAAAAATGTGAGAGGGGGACCACCCACTGCAAGGCCCCAGGTCATGAAAGGCCAAGAGTGGAAAAGCTTCCCTAAATCACCTCAAATGAAAGGGTAGTTAGGATGAAGAGGATGAGAATGATGAGGACTATGTGTCCTTCAATCACCCTGTAATCCCAAAAGTTGGAAGGGGACCAGATGAGCCGGCCTTTAGAATCAGATTTATATCTCAGGGGTCAAAACTGCTTCATAAATTTATGTATAAGTATAATAATAGTATATAAATGAACTGATGGACAATGGAAGACGCAACATGGAAGGAGGCCTAAATGCTCACGCTTTAGATTTACCGACCATCACAAACATGGAATAATGTATGCGCATCCAGGCACATAGAGCTCACACATGCAAATGTATCTAATCTAAAGCAAGAAGAGGGTCTGGCATCATCATACTCTAGGTAGGAAGGATGAAAAGCTTGAAACATGAATGCTAAGATGAAAAAAGACAATGGATTCTAATCTAAGGAATGGGAAGATTAAAATGATATAATGAGATTAAGATGAATGAAACACAAATACGAATGTGATAAAAGAAATGTATTACAACCAAGGTGATGAAGATGACTCCGTAGAATGCTCTCCTAAAAAATTGCACCCTTCCAGGTGTAGGTGTGCTCATAGCGGGAGTCGAAAGAGGTACGAAACTAGGTTGAATGGGACAAAAGGTGGGTGAGAGGAAGACACCATAGGAGGTGTGGCCTTCTCCTCCTCCTTCTTCTATAAGGAGTCTTGCTTGGCTAGGAGAGCCTTTTGCTGATGCCTATGTTCATGTGCAAGGCAGTTTCTATGGCTCTTCGAACCAAAAGTTGGAACTACTAAAGGGATGGAAGGATCCTGCGCAGCCATCGGAATGTCCTCCATGGCTATTTCTAGCAGAAGGGAAGACTCTTGAATGGGAGTAGAAGAGGTAGGTTCAGAAATGGTGGGAGGAGTCGACTCTAGCACCTCAGTAGTGGGCCTCTTCTCATTCACTATTTTAGTAATAGGAACAGCAGGAGGCCACCAAGGTTGAGACAAAGAGGACTCTCCATGAAGGACTTTCTATTTATTGTACCAAATGGGCCTAGGCTCCGTGGGTAGGATAGGAAGCTCAAACACAGTACGTTTGGTCTTTCGCCAAACGAGCACCATGGGATTCCTTCACAAATGCGAGACATAAGCAGAAGGTACCACATCAGGATGAGAGGAAGCATCATGATGAACAGTGGAAGAGGAAGAAGGAGGATCTCAGGACCGCTTCTCTCCTTCCCTTCTACGTGCCTTGGTGGCATCACTGTCAGCTTTCAGACAGGTTCTATACGAAAGAGCATAAGGTGAGGGAGGATATCTCACTGTCGGCCTAGCGCGCCCCTTCTTATAGTTTTGATATGTGCGATGTAGGAGCCTTCCTAGGTGTGAGAGGACCAAGAGAGGCAGGCCAAAATTAGTCCAGGGTGTAGCTGCCATGTGCAACTGGTGGTCTATAACCGATCTCATGGTCAACATGTACCGAACCTCCATGAATAAACTTTAAAAACTTGTGTATAACTGAGGGGATTGCATTCATAGTCACGAGCCAGGGGATGCCTAGATTTACTCTGAAGAGTTCGAACCTCTGGATGATGTCGAACTTAAGGCTTATAGACTTAGGTCCAACAAGGACCGATAGGACAATGCTCCCTATAGGAGGTACGAGAAGGCCATCGTGTGTGCGGATGGTACTTTCAGGTGCATCATACCCATCCTTATGCAGGAAGTTAATCAACATGATCTCCTCAATTATGATATTCACTTGCGATGTCAGATCAATGAAGACACCTGCTACAGTGTTCCCATTTATCCTCGCAGGAATGTAAAGAGGAGACAAACCTCTATTAAAACCCATTGGCAAGTCCTGTGAAGTGAAGGTTATGCTAGTACCATTATTCACAGTCCACATAGAGGGAATAGGTTGGTTTAAGAAAGAGGCCATCGCACACACTAACAGTATTTCTATGGAGCCTCCTAAGGTTTACAAGATAGGATAGTGACCCAATCAAGGTTACATTGCACAACATCGTCGGGACCTTTCAACTACGCCTACTAGGGGTCACAGGTTGGGTTGCAAGGTAGAAGCCTCACAACACTCACACCTATAACACTCCTAGGATACAAGGAAAGCGACTTTCAATATTGCAGAACGAAACCAAAATGGTTCACATTAGGTTCACCAAAAAATGTGAGAGGGGGACCACCCACTGCAAGGCCCCAGGTCATGAAAGGCCAAGAGTGGAAAAGCTTCCCTAAATCACCTCAAATGAAAGGGTAGTTAGGATGAAGAGGATGAGAATGATGAGGACTATGTGTCCTTCAATCACCCTGTAATCCCAAAAGTTGGAAGGGGACCAGATGAGCCGGCCTTTAGAATCAGATTTATATCTCAGGCAACTCTCTGTCTGAGGACGGAAGCGCAGTTCCAAGATGACAATGTGATGCGCTGGCATCTCACAGGTGCATTGGCATCCATACGGCCAGAGAAATGAAAAGACAAGATTCTAATCTAGGAAGGGAGATTAAAATGATATAATGAGATTAAGATGAATGAAACACAAATACGAATGTGATAAAAGAAATGTATTACAACCAAGGTGATGAAGATGACTCCGTAGAATGCTCTCCTTGCTAGCTTTCTCTGAGCTCTCTTCACCTACACACAAGGAAGGGATAAGTTGTTGGGGTTTTATAGGGGCCTGCCTTAGTCAAACCCTTATCTTGGTGTTTCCACCTCCATGGACAACCAAGTATGGAATGATAGAAATAATGATAAAGGAAAAGAAGCTACAAGCTACATATGCAAGAAACACTACAAAAAAGTAAATTCTTACGTAATCAAAGGCAAAAGGAGAGAAGGTAGGAGCTTACTGCCTCTATCCAAAGTGTTCAAGGCTTGTGGAGGAGTGAACGAGAGGGACTCAAGCCTCTGTTGCCATAGTGTATGTCATCTACTGGCCTTGTTGGAGTCATGGAGTATTGAGTTTCTGCAATGGAGTGAAGGATGCTACTGCAAAGCTTGGAAGTGAATGCTCAAAGAGTGCTCAAACTGTCTAGCCAATCTTGCAAAAACTTGAGAATGGATGGAATGGTCAAGAATATGAAGGAGAAGGTGAAAAATGACCATATTTAGGTCGAGCATCCGAAGAGGGGCGTTACTCTTCAAATTCCAATTGGAAATGTAATGTCTCTGTAGTCTCAGCCACAAGAATCTACCAGGGATGTAAATGTGTCGTGTGGACGTCTGCATGTCGTGCAGTCATCTTTGTGCCATGCGAGCATCTTTGAGAGAAATGCCCGCACCGACACACAAACAAGGCACCAAGTGGACTACAAGCAGCGGGCTTTAGTGGAATTAATCCTCCACTTTTGATTTTTTAACATGTTAAAGGGAAAAAAGGGGATTTGCACTAGGGGTGCAAATTCACGTTAATACACCTTGATTACAAGATAGGCTCAAAATGGAAGCATGGACAAGGCATGTGAAATTTTTGACAATAATGTTTTCGTAGACATGTATGCAAAATGTGGTAGCATTGGCAAGCTAGTGAGATCACTAGCTTGCCAATGCGGTAGGGTAGACAAGGTAGGGGCAGCATGAGAAAATGACTCATAGAAATGGGGTCTCATAGTGATGTATGCATGGACAAGGCATATGAAATTTTTGAAAATAATGTTTTTGTAGACATGTATGCAAAATGTGTTAGCATTGGCAAGCTAGTGAAATCACTAGCTTGCCAATAACATCACTGTGAGACCCCATTTCTATGAGGCATTTTCTCACGCTGCCCCTACCTTTTAAACCCTACCTTATTGACACATCCCTGTGAGACCCCATTTCTATGCCTTTTCCCATGACGCCCCTACCTTGTCAACCCTACCTTATTGACTATAAGACCCCATTTCTATGAGGCATTTTCTCATGCTGCCTCTACCTTGTCAACCCTACCTTATTGGAAAGCTAGTGATCTTAGTAGCTTGTGATTGCTACCACATTTTGCATACATGTCTATGAAAACATTATTTTCAAACATTTCACATGCCTTGTCCATGCTTCCATTTTGAGCCTATCTTGCAATCAAGGCGTGCCACATGACCCCATTTATTTAAGACATTTCATCCAAAAAATCATGTGAGCATTGGAAATCTAGTGAGCTTTTCAAACACTATCTTTTCAATGTGATAGGGTTGAAAAGCTAGCGGCATCATGAAAAAATGCCTAATAGAAATGGGGTCGAAAATCATGTGAGCATTGGCAAGCTAGTGAGCTCACTAGCTTGCCAATGCTCACATAATTTTTTGGATGGAATGCCTTAAATAAATGTGGTCATGTGGCATGTCTTGATTACAAGATAGGCTCAAAATGGAAGCATGGACAAGGCATGTGAGGCATTTTTTCATGCTTCTCCTACCTTGTCGACCCTACTGTATTGACAAGCTAGTGTTTGACAAGCTCACTAGCTTGCCAATTCTCACATGGTTTTTTGGGTGGAATGCCTTAAAGAAATGCGGTAATGTGGCATGCCATGATTGCAAGATAGGCTCAAAATGGAAGCATGGACAAGGCATGTGAATTGTTTGAGAATAATGTTTTCATAGAAATTTTTTCAAAATGTGGTAGCATTGACAAGCTAGTGAGCTCACTAGCTTGCCAATGCGGTAGGGTTGACAAGATAAGGGCAGCGTGAACAAATACCTCATAGAAATGTCGACTCATGGTGATGTAAATCACTGTGAGACCCCATTTCTATGAGTCATTTTTTCACCTTGCCCCCACCTTGTCAACCTTACCAAATTGGCAAGCTAGTTAGCTCACTAGCTTCTCAATGCTACCACATTTTGTATACATTTCTATGAAAAAATTATTTTAAAACAATTCAAATGCCTTGTCCATGCTTCCATTTTGAGCCTATCTTTTAACCATGGCATGCCACATGACCACATTTCTACAGGATGATTCTAAGTATTTTGTATGAAGCCTTGAATGACATATTTCATTTATTTGTATGGATTCATTTTTTAGGAACTAATATTTGTCTCATTACCATGCTACAAGTAAAATTATTTGCCATGCTGAGGAAATGAAGAAGGAATAAAAAAATAGACAAAGATTATGAAAGTAATAAAGAAAAAAATAGAGAATGGATGAGGGAATATCATGAGAATAATAAATTAGATATGATTGATGAAAACAAGCCAATTGAAGAGGAACTCAACCACCAAAAAGAGAAAAGGCATTGGCGGCACAAAAGGAATGAATGTGAAAGCATCGTCCTAAGACAGATTCAAATACCATGGTTGGAGACACACCCTCTACTGCAAGTGAATACGAAGGGAGACCATTAAGAACAAGTCAATATGGAGGGACACCATCTACCACAAGTGAATATGGAGGGACACCATCTACCGCAAGTGAATATGTAAGGACACCATCTACCACAAGTGAATATGAAGGGACACCATCCACCACATCTCAAGTTGAGAGTACATCATGACTTGGATTTGACAAAGAAGGTACATCATCATCCCCATGTCAACCTCAAGATATGTCTTCTAATCCACCCTCAATCGAAGGTACATGATCTAGCCCAACTCACTAAAAATTGATGAAATTTATAATGTTGAGATGTATGTACCTAGGAGAACACCACCTCGAATTTTGTGTAGAAAGAAAAAGTATTTGATTAATATTGATAAGGATATTTTGCAGCACATGGAAGGTAAGATTTCAGCATGCACTTGTAGAAGATATGTTGATAATATTTTCAAATTGCTTTTTGAAAGGCTAAATGAGACCACAAGATGTCAACTATTTGTTGAAATGATACAGAGTATAAAGTATAGAAATATCATGAAGATTGTTGGGTTGAGAACATCGAATAATTCAAGTGAAAACACTATTGTGAAGAATCTAATGGATGCTTATGAGAGTGTGGGTAAGACCTCATGCTCAAAGGATAGTAATTTCACCTGATGCATCATTACATCAACTTTGGTAAGTAGTCAAACAAGGAGATATTGTCTCATTAGAAAGACGAGTGAATAATTGAGAATTAATAGAATTTTTTTATCAAGAGCCATTCAAAGGCAACAAAGAATTGAGGGCACTGATTCAAATGAATTATGGGCATTTTCAAGGAGACTCCCATGAAAAGATAAACCAATTGTTGAAGCATTGAGAACACTAATTGAAGACTATTGGAATAATAACACAAGGCCATCTCCGAATCAAAGGGATGTGGTGAGAACGAGAATCGGTAGTCAGAACTCTGAGCCACATCCAAAGCATTTTTGGATACGACTCAAACCCATTTTTTTGGTAAATCTCAACAAGATTATCCTCAAATTCAAATTTTTCAAAGATATTTTGAAATGGTTAAACCTTTTTATGTCAAGATAAATCATACACACACACTACTTTTTGTTGTAGACTACATATTGAATTCTCTAACCATTATGATGTTTATCATTTTGTATGTTTAGATTTGTATGCTAACAATGTTTTGCAGGATTGTGGCATAGAAGCCCCACCAACATCATTGAGAGAGTTATTATCAAAAAAATTATGTCAAATAGAGGATGGCCAAATATTCTATAGGAAACTATGTTTAGATGGTTCATGTTAGCATTGTGGTGGCTTGCAATGTATGTCAGTATGTCAACATATGGAAAGCACACATGAGGTGGGAAAGCAACTAGTAGATTTTGGGAAGTATAAAATAGTGGAATATGTTTCAAAAGATGGTAATCAAGCAAAAAGGTGTGATTTGTTTATTCAGAAGATTCCATTGTATTAGTTTATGTCTATGTTTCGTGACAATATAGTGTATGAGTATCCAAGGCATACCCATAGAGATCGATGGTTGGACACACAATTAAAGTTATGCTGCAAGGAAACCTTTCTAGTTGGAAGCATAGTTTTACTGGTCAACTTTGCAAAGAACTACAATCTAACTATAGCATGATGTGTAGTCACAATATTACAACTCCATACAAGTTTTGATATTTGTGCACATAGCATTCATTCATGCAGCTGATAGTACAGAGGACCAAAGGAAGGTATTGAGGGAGTATCACTTTTATATTAGTGATGAATATCACACACATTCTCCAAAGTTTGTGCAAGGTTTCTTCCAGTTGTTCTATAGTGATTTGTCTCAGAGGGGCATAGCATATGGTCAACATAGCATATGGTCAACATATAATATGGTCAGATAACTATGCAACATAGTTCAAGAACTCGTGCATGTTCTACTAGTTGAGAAGGATGCATGTCATTATAGGTGTTCAATATATGTGGAAATTTTTTGAGGCTAGGCATGGAAAGGGCAAGCATGATGGTGCAGGAGCATGTGTGAAAAGAGCATTAGCACGAGAAGATTTAAAGTATAAAGACAATGCAAATTTGACATATGCAAAATCAATCATCGAGTGGTGTAATACTTCGATGGGTCTAGGTAATGAAGGTATGTATTCAGTTCATAGATTTTTTTGGTTGATGGATGATACTAAAATTACACCATTTGAGGATTATTGTACATTGATAGGATTGAGTGAGATACACTCTTTCCATAGCTCAAATGTAGGTTCATGGATTATC
This sequence comes from Sequoiadendron giganteum, assembly GCA_007115665.2. Lineage (NCBI taxonomy): Eukaryota > Viridiplantae > Streptophyta > Pinopsida > Cupressales > Cupressaceae > Sequoiadendron > Sequoiadendron giganteum. The sequence continues at coordinate 315,805,149 of CM021110.1, forward strand.
AATACATGAAAGATGGCATGCTTTTGTTCTTCATGTACAATGCAAGCCTGGGATGATTCTTAGTAAAAGGAGTGGGTTGAGAAATGATCATTAAGCTATCTTAGCCCACTTCACACGTATCGTCCTCTGATGGTATTGGAACTAACACATATGGATTCATCGGTTGACTTTGACTACATATCAGATATAGTTCAACCAGGTAATATATCTACTTGCATAGTTTTCGAAATTCCTATTGTTATCTTACTTTGTAGTGTATTTGTAATGTTGACTAATTTTATCTAATTTTCTGCACATATCAATGCAGGGCATGTTTATGAAATTATTGCAGAAGAAGACAATGAAGAGGGAACATACTTTTTCTTGTGTCATTGTGATGAGGCCAAATGGAAATTGGAGGCCCCAATTATAGATGGAGAAAACATCGAATACCCTATAGGCTCAATTGTTGTTACTGAAACGTGGCTTAGAAGGTACCCACATAAGAGTGTTTGATAGGATATTGGATTGTTCCATGCAAAGATCCTTGGTGTCACACACCACCTCCTATAAAGGCTTGTTTAGGTTCTCCTCCATACTATCATCGAAGACCTTGGTCAATGGCCCTTAATCTTCAATAATTACTCCCATCGTTATTTGACCAATCCTAACTTATGGGGCTAGACCCTTGTGGAAGGTGCATGAGTGCAGAATGATACATGAGGAGGTCTTCAACCTGACCGTACACTGTCATAACACAATAAACAATGTGTTAGAGAAGGACTGGTGAAGTCTCCTCTTTATTTCCAAGCCTTTGCAAGGATTCCATATACCTTTCTACCACATGATTTATCAGGGAAAGGTCACCCCTGCAAACCAAGTGCTTTGCACTTCTTGACTTTCCTAGTCGGGCACTGTCAAGCTCGCCTAGGAGAAGACTTTCATAGTGACTCCCTGACTCCTAACCTCTCCTACCTCTAACATATTTACAAACATGGAGTCTATCCCCAATCCCCAAAAGCCTATACACCAGGTACAGTGGGAATGTGGACTAGTTCTCCATTCTTGATAGTCTGCCAGTTAGGATAGTAGTTACAAGAAATGAACTAACTATTCAAAGAATGCTTGAAATAAAGAAAACTAACTCCTACTGTTCCTACAAAATTCTTGGAATGTAATTACCCTACATCTTACACTACTCACAGTGCCTGATCAAAACATTAACACACAAAACTAAAGCAAAAACTCAGGAAATTCACATAAGTAATCACTATTTTCTTGATTTTGAAACTTCTGCTCAAACTCGAATGCATCCAACCCTTCTCTCAGGTCGAGGCACTCCATTTATAGGCTAATGAAGGTAGTTATGCCTCCCCTTGGTTGGATATTACATTAGTCTTGTGGCAAAGGTGCAAAATATCCCATTTTGCCACTTTTGCCAATTTCTAGAGAACTAGGAAAAGTAAGTTTTCCTTAAACTACTGACCTCTCCTGATCACTCCTGATCACTCCTAATCAAGACATGTGATTTAACTTCTAATTCTAACTCAATGGTCAACATGACCTTCATGGAAATGCACTACAACAAAAAATTCATCCTAGACTTCCTAATGCCTAGTGTTTCCTCTAGTGTTTCCTAGGTGTTTCCTAGGTGCTCCTGCACCAGTGTTAAATATTGGTTGTTTCAAGACTTTGACACACATCAAAAGATTCTTCATTACTCGAACCTTGTCATGGAATCCAATTTTTCGTTTGACCAAATATGGGGTAGACCTTGTGGAAGGTGCATGAGTCTGAACATGAGGAAATACTTGACACAATAAAAAGTAGAGCAGATCCAGATGGTTCATTGGTTCTTATTAATTTATACTTGTATGGACATTAATTTGTATGATTCCAATGCTATGATGCAAATGCCATCATCTAATTTTTAGATCATGTATTTAGGTAATTGATGAAGTTATCAAACTTGCAAATGTAGCACACTCTATGTTTAGAACTATGGCAAAGGATATAGAGTTCAATGGTATTTTATTTTTTCTCAAAAATATGCAAAAAAAATGATGTAGGATATTCTCTATAGATTACTAAACTAAGTGGAAGATTAAATTGTGTTGTTTTTATAATAGGTTACAAGTTTCCAAAAGGTTGGAAAGTAATATTTTGGTTACATTCTATTCATGTCTATTCATGAGAGGTTGTTGTGTGCAATAGGTATCTTGGAACTCCCAATGAAGATGTATGACCAGGAGTGACTAAGTTGAGAGACTGGCATTCCTATCCTCAATGGAAGCATCAAGATTCAAGCCTTTTTGTTCCTGACTTGGAACCAAATGGTGTGGATTTGTTGTCTGTAAGTTCCTTCTATCTTTTTTCATTTCATTTTCATTTTGGATACTCTTTATTTTTCTTCTTTTAGTTTTCTTATTTGTAAGTAACGTACTAAAAATTGATTGGTGTCCTCTTGCAGAAAATGTTGATTTATGAGCCATCCAAGAGAATCTCAACCAAAAAATCAATGCAACATCCTTATTTTGATGATCTTGACAAATCTCAATTTTGTCTTTAAGCCATTATAAAAGTGTGTGTGAAGCTTAGCGAGGGAATTTCAAGTTATTCATTTGAAGTTAACCTCATCATGAAAAACTATCATGTAGACATTATAAGAGCATCTCGAATTTCAAGTTATTATATTCATGAGAGGTTGTTGTGTGCAATAGGTATCTTGGAACTCCCAATGAAGATGTATGGCCAGGAGTGACTAAGTTGAGAGACTGGCATGCCTATCCTCAATGTAATCATCAATATTTAAGCCTTTTTGTTCCCCACTTGGAACCAAATGGTGTGGATTTGTTGTCTGTAAGTGCCTTCCATCTATTTTGGATGCTTTTTCTTTTTCTTTGCCTATTTGTAAGTAAACTACTAAAAATTGATTTGTGTCTCCTTGCAGAAAATGCTGATTTATGAGCCATCAAAGAGAATCTTAGCCAAAAAAACAATGCAAGATCCTTATTTTGATGATCTTGAGAAATCTTAATTTTGATTTTAAGCCATTATAAAAGAGCGTGTGAAGCATAGCGAGGGAATTTGAAGTTATTCATTTGAAGTTAAACTCATCATGAGAACCTATGATGTAGAAATTATAAGAGAATCTTGAATGTATGAGTGAAATTGTAAAAGATCTATGAGAATGAAGTACCTAAGGAATCCTTGAATCGTATTTTGGTTATTATGAGAGAATCTTATAAGCTGAGTTTGTGTGCATGAAAATGTGGCACATTGATTCAATATTTGATTTAAGTGGGTTGTTGGAATTCATATAGTTTTTTTTTTTTGTCATGATTTTGTATTACCACTTGATAGTTTTGAGAAAGCATTGTGCCTACAAGTACAAGCATTTGGGTTTTATAATGGTGTATGAAGCATATTAAACAATTATAGCACAAACACAAGAATTAAGACTACCAAATAAATCTCATTTTATTGTGAACATAATATTATTAATATAGTGAGTGTACTAGCCATTGATGGTTTACCAATCATTATTTTTCTTCTTTTATTCTCTCCCTATTATAACTAGCACCAATTGACTAACTTATTATAAAAAAAATATTTCTTAAAAAAAATCAACCTAATGATTATATATCAATATCATTATAGCATACCATCTATTCACATAAACATTTGTAATGATATTTACTCAAATTTTGAAATTTATTGCTCCCCTCAAACATTTGTAATTCATGCAACATAATCCCTTAACAGTCCAAATTGCAAAATGAAAGTAATATTTGACGACCTGTTACCCAGATACTGTGTCAGTTACGGGCATTCTTTCTAAGGCATCAAGATCACGTAGGGCACCTCTAAAATAACCTCTCTCATTTTTTTTATCTCAGAGTCATTTTTTCGTGGTGTCCAATTTTGACTTGATGGAAAAAGTATCAATTACAAGCAGTGTAAAGTTGCAAAGTGGTGCAACTTTCATTCTACAACTCATGTGACCAAACGAACTATTCCAATGCATTTGGATGGGTAATTTTATGTTAGGAATGGTCCTCTTTTGCACCCAAACATGTCAAATCACTCTGAGCTACGTTCAACTGGCTTGATCCCTTAAGGGTCCAAAGTGCAAAATGATTGCAATCTTTGATGAGCTATTTCTTAGAAATCATGATGCTTACGAACTCTCCATTTGATCTTATGAGATTGTGTTGGGCCCCTCTACAATAACCTCTCTCAATTTTTGTTATATGAAATTCATTTTCTCGTGGTGTCTAGTTTTCACTTGATGGAAAAAGTGTCAAATGCAAGTAGTGTAAAGTTGCAAAGTGGTGCAACTTTCGTTCTACAACTCGTGTGACCAAATGGAATATTCCAACGTATCTAGATGGGTATGTTTATGCTAAGCATGGTCTTCTTTTTCTTTGAATCGCTCTGAGCTACGTTCAACCGACTCGATCCCTTAAGGGTCCAAAGTGCAAAAGGGCAACAATCTTTGACAAGCTACTACTAAGAAACCGTGACACTCACGAACTCTCTGTCTAAGCATATGGGATCATGTTGGGCCCCTCTACAATAACCTATCTTTTTTTTTTTTATCTCAGAGTCATTTTTCCATGGTGTCCATTTTTTGCTCGATGAAAAAAGTGTCAAATGCAAGCAGTGTAAAGTTGCAAAGGGGTGCAACTTTCATTGTGCAACTCGTGTGACCAAAAAAAAAATTCCAATGCATTTGGATGGGTAAGTTTACACTAGGCATGGTCCTAGTTTGCGCCCAAACATGCTAAATCACTCTAAGCTACGTTCAATTAGCTTGATCCCTTAAGGGTCCAAAGTGCAAAAGGGCAACAATCTTTGACGGACTACTACTCAGAAAATATAACACTTACAAACTCTCCATTTGAGACTATGGGATCATGTTGGGCCCCTCTACTATAACCTGTCTTCATTTTTGTTTTCTTGGATTTGTTTTCCCATGGTGTCCAATTTTTGCTTGATGGAAAACGTGTCAAATGCAAGAAGTGTAAAGTTGCAAAGTGGTGAAAATTTTATTCTGCAACTTGTGTGACAAAAAAAAAAATTCCAATGTATTTGAATTGGTACGTTTATGCTAGGAATGGTCCTCTTTCATACCCAAACATGCCAAATCACTTTGATCTATGTTCACCCGACTCGATCCCTTAAGGGTCCAAAGTGCAAAATGGGTGCAATCTTTGACAGGATATTAGTTAGAACCATGATGCTTATGAACTCTCTGGTTGAGCCTATGAGATCATGTTGGGCTCATGTACAATAACCTCTCTTGGTTTTTTTAATCTTGGAGTCATTTTCCCGTGGTGTCCAGTTTCACTTGATGGAAAAAGTGTCAAATGCAAGCAGTGAAAAGTTGCAAAGTGGTGCAACTTTCATTTTACAACTTGTGTGACCAAATAAACTATTCCAATACATCACGATAGGTACATTTATGCTAGGCATGGTCCTCTTTTGCACCCAAACATGCCAAATCACTCTAAGCTATGTTCAACTGACTTGACCCCTATGATGGCATGCAAAACAATCAAAAATAGAAACATTCACACGACAGTTGAGAAGTTTGAGTTTTCCACACCAAAAGCATATGATCATCCTCAAGTCTAGCAAGTGCAAGATATTTTTTAAGTATCCTCATTTCCCTTACAACAATATACAACCAATTGTAAATGCATACAATGGTGGAACTTGGAAATATTTTATTTTTCCTCAATTAACAACTTAGGTTGTAAATCATTTTGTCATTTTCATTTGAAATGATTTTCTATGCTTGAAAATTGGAGTCTAAGAGAAACAAGTGATTCTCTCACATACATTTATTATTTGGTGTGATAAATAAATTTTTCACCCAAGTCCATTTCTTATTTGTATTATAAATTATAAAGCTTTCTCCTAAGTCCATTTCCTATACAGTAAATAATATTGCAAAAAGTTGAAATATACATCTTTCGACGTGTTTATATGGTGATGGATCAAGAACATAGAAATTCATTCTGTACTATGAGGATTATGTTGTGAAAATGTTTAAAGGCTATTCAAGATAAATTTTTGTATGATAATGTGTCAAGAAGTTAACTACTCATCATCTACTATGAATATTATGTTTTGTAAGTGGTGAAGATTATGTATCCTTTGCTTAATTGAGTTGCTCCAATCAAAAGATTAAATATACTATAATCTTTTTAATATGAAACATCTCATGGAATACCAATTGAAAACATGTTTTTTGCTTTTAGATAAAGAATTTAATGGAACTCTTTGAATTAAACTAAATTGAGATATGTAAGAACAAGGGAGAATTAGGAAATACATTGCTCAAGGATCTTAAATAATCCTTCTTACCAAATTTGAAAAAGCATGATAATCCCATGGTTGAAAATTTTGTAGTCATCAAAGTGGGTACTAATTCTATATTATATAGATCATAATTATTCTTTATCTTTAAGATCTTCTAAGTTTGGAAATGGTTTCACCAAGCTGTGAAGGGTGAACTATTCTTTATTCAGTTATGCCTATGTGGGTTCATTTTCCTTATCTCTCGTTGCAATTTTGGGTGGATTATTGCTTTCAAAGTATTGAGAATGCTTTGCCTATTTTCTAGTTGGCAGTTACCATTCTAGAAGCCTCATCTCTTGATATATATATTATACTCATTCTTAATCAATTATCAATTTAATAATTAGTGCATTTATTTACAGTTAATCTTTTTTTTTCAATTTGTGCAATTTTATAATTTGTAACTCTACTAGTATTCCTAGAAATATTGAAGTTGTTTAGCATCAATCAATAAATATTCAAGACAAACCATGAAGGATAGAAATGATCAATGCTAGGGCTAACCAATTAATAAGTATGGGTATGTGGAGGGTCATCATGGAAAAAATAGGCCCTTAAGTGGTAAAAAATTTAGAAAAATCAGAGTTAGGCAACTTGACATAAAAAATTTGAATAAGTTATCTATATTATTTCAAAAATATGTAAGAATAGAATTTGTAGAAAATTGAATGTAGTTTCTAAATTACTAGGTTTAATTACAAAAAAATAAAATCTATTTGGTGAAAATTTGAAATTTCAATACAATAGTACATAAATTTTAGGGAAAAATAAGAAGTAGTCATCTGTCTGACCACCCTAACCACATTAAAATGATAATATTTTTTTATAATATTTTAAATATAAGTAGAGGACTCATATCCCGATGTGATACATATTTTTTTGTAATTTTTTTCCAAGTAAATAATTAATTATAATTTCTTTATGACAACTTAAAAAAAATATAAAGACTCGTATGTCTGACCACCTTAACTTGCTCAAAACTTCATGAAATTCACTTTTTTCCTTTTTAATCTTATATTATGCGAAGAATAGAATGTGACACGTGTTTTGGATTAGAAAAATATGACACCATTTGAAAGCTATAGATGTTTTTCAATCAACCTAAAAATTAGGACTTTAGTCATAATTCAATAGAAAATGAATAATAATTATTTATTAAATTCAAAGTAAAGAATAATTTATATTCGTGGAAATCTAAGAATCTCCTTCAAAAACCCTTTTCGTTTCATCAATTTTGGGTAAAAAAATAGTCGTCAGCCACATACCCATCATATTGCCACTTTTTGGCCCATCATGATACTGCACATACCCGTATACACATGAATAACTCAAGCATACATGTGAATAAGGGAAGCACAAGTACTCAAATACACATAAGCCTTGAATTATACACATGAATACATAGTATACACAAATTAATACAAAGTATATGCATGAATACAAGGTATAGAATGAAAAGATGTAAGTCGCAAAGTATACATTGAAATACACGTAAATCACAAAGTATACACATAATTTGTAAACTATACACTTGAATACACGTAACTCATATCTATTAAACCATGGATTCGTAATGCAAATATGGACACCATCGATAAAAAATATTTGTATTAACCAAATAGCCATGTAGGCATACACCAATATATGTCGATATAAGTATAAAATATATACAAAATAGCCATATAGGCTTACAAGAATGCCATATAGGCATACAATGTCAAATATATCCAATACAAAATATGTACAAAAATGCCATATAGGCATACAACAAAGGGCTCTGGAATCAAAAGTCATTGCTCTCCATGCCCTAGAAACAAATCCTGCCCTTTGCTTGTCTACTGGATGGCGATAAATCTATCACTCATTTGTTTTGAGGTCGAGGATTTATGTTGCTCCTCCTCCTAAGGTTTAGTTCTTGGTCAAGCTATATTTGTTACAATAACAAGTAAAGAAATTAATATATAGAAATTACATTATAAAAAATGATATATTTAACAGAATAATCACTTACCGCCACTAGACGATCACTCTCCTTGAGGGAAATTTTTGCATGCCCATGTTGAGGTATGCTGAAGCCTTGTAGAAACCATCCAAAGAGAAATTAAACTACGAATCAATAATGGTTTGATTTTTCACTAACTAACAACTATAACAATGAATGTAAATTGAAATTTAGTAATCTACCTCATACCTTTGTGAGGGGCACCGAGGATTCTATAGTAGATGAAACACCAAGCTCCATTTCCATATGAACATTTGGAGGTGTATTCGCTTCCAACATCTGAAAATAAAACAACAAATTATTCAATCACAAAAACTACAATAGTGATGCATGTCATGGCTTATAATGAATGAGATAATGAAAAACATTATGAGTATTTATTAAACTATATATTTATGACTATCATGCTTACTATTTTCCCTATCCATAGCTTGTTCAAAAGCACCTTTTTTTAGGCTTTTATCCATAGTAGCAAGGCGGTGAACCATTTGATAAAATACTTTGGTAGACATATACGATAATTGTGGTTGCATACCTAAAAGGCAGTGAATTATTTGAAAAAATGCCTTAAAGAAATGGGGTCTCATGGTGATGGAATTCCATTACAAACAAATGTGTCATGGCATTCCATCACCATGAGACCACCTTTCTTCAAGGCATTTTTTCAAACTACTCACTACCTTGACTATGATATTGCTTACTATTATTCTTTGATATATTTTTTCCAAGCATCCATAGCTTGTTGGAAAGCACCTATTTTAGGATTTTAGCCATAGCAGCAAGGAAGTGAGTAGTTTGATAAAATGCTTTGGTAGAATTGTATGCAAAATGTGGTAGCATAGAAAAGGCGGTTAGCTGTTTGAAAAAATGCCTCAAAGAAATGTGGTCTCATGGTGATGGAATGGAATTCCACACCATGAGACCACATTTCTTCGAGGAATTTTTTCAAACTACTCACTACCTTTTTTATGCTATTGCTTACTATTATTCTTTAATAGATATTTTCCAAGCATACATAGTTTGTTGGAAAGCACCTTTTTTAGGATTTTAGCTATAGCAGCAAGCAAGTTCAATTAGTTTGATAAAATTATTTGGTAGACATGTATGGAAAACGTGGTAGCATAGAAAAGGTGGTGATTTGTTTGAAAAAATACTTCAAAGAAATGGGGTCTCATGGTTATGGAATTTGGAGTCATTCCATACACCATGAGACCTATCATTTCTTCTAGGATTTTTTTTATCAAACTACTCACTGTCCTTGTCTACTTTTTGTTATTGCTTGGGACTATTATGCTTTGATAAATTTTTTGCAAGTTCACTTTGTAGTTTGTTGGAAGAGAACCTAATTTAGGCTTTTAGCCATAGTAGCAAGGAAGTGAGTAGATTGATTAAATGCTTTGGTAGACGTTGTATAGAAAATGTGGTAGCATAGAAAAGGCAGTGTGAGATTGTTTATAATTAAATGCCTTAAGGAAATGGTGGTCTCAATGGTGAGTGGAATGGCATTCCATCACCATGAGACCACATTTCTTTGAGGCATTTTTTTAAACTGCTCATTGCTCTTGTCTATGCTATATGCTTACTATTATGATTTGATATATTTTTTCCAAGCATCCATAGTTTGTTGGAAAGCACCTTTTTTAGGCTTTTAGTCATAGCAGCAAGGAAGTTCAAGTAGTTTGATAAAATGATTTGGTAGATATGTATGGAAAATGTGGTAGCATAGAAAAGGAAGTGAGTTGTTTGTAAAAAATGATTCTAAGAAATGTGGTCTCATGGTGATGGAATGGCATTCCATCACCACGAGACCACATTTCTTTGAGGCATTTTTTCAAAATACTCACATACCTTATCTATGCTATTGCTTACTATTATGCTTTGATAGATTTTTTCCAAGCATCCATAGATTTGTTGGAAATGCAACTTTTTTAGGCTTTTAGCCATAAGTAGCAAGGAAATGAACTGTTTGATAAAATGATTTGGTATAATGTATGGAAAATGTGGTATGCGTAGAAAAGGTGATGAGTTGATTTGAAAAAATACCTCAAAGAAAAGAAGGGTGTGGTCTCATGGTGATGGAATGGCATTCCAATCACCATGAGACCATATTTCTTTCGATGGAATTTTTTCAAAGATACTCATTGCCTTGTCTATGTTATGCTGCTTACTATTATGCTTTGATATATTTTTTCCAAGCATCCGTAGTTTGTTGGAAAGAACCTAATTTAGGTTTTTAAGCCATGAGCAGCAAGGAAGTGAGTAGATTGATTTAAATGCATTGGTAGAAAAGTATGGAAAATGTGGTAGCATAGAAAAGGGACTGAGCTGTTTGTAAAAATTCCTCAAGGAGATATGGTCTCATGGTGATGGAATGGCATTCCATCACCATAAGACCACATTTCTTCAAGGAATTTTTTCAAACTACTCACTGCCTTGCCTATGTTATTGCTTACTATGTACTTTGATAGATTTTTCCCAAGCATCCATAGTTTGTTGGAAAACACCTTTTTTAGGATTTTAGCCATAGCAGCAAGGAAGTTCAAGTAGTTTGATAGAATCATTCGATAGGTCCATGTATGGAAAATGTGATAGCATAGAAAAGGCGATGAGTTGTTTGAAAAAATGCCTCTAAAAAATGTGGTCTCATGTGATGGAATGGTATTCCATCACCATGAGACCACATTTCTTTGAGGTATTTTTTCAAACTACTCACTTCCTTGTCTATTCTATTGCTTACTATTATGCTTTGATAGATTTTTTCCAAGCATCCATAGTTTATTGGAAATCACCTTTTTAAGGCTTTTAGTCATAGAAGCAAGGAAATGAACAGTTTGATAAAATGCTTTGGTAGACATGTATGGAAAATGTGGTAGCATAGAAAAGGCATTGGGCTATTTGAAAAAATTCCTCTAAGAAATGTGGTCTCATGGTGATGGAATGGAAATACATCATCATGAGACCACATTTATTTGAGGTATTTTTTCAAAATACTCACTACCTTGTCTATGCTTACTATTATTCTTTGATAGATTTTTTTCCAAGAATCCATAGTTTAATGCAAAGCACCTTTTTTTTAGGATTTTAGCCATAGCATCAAGGAAGTGAATTGTTTGATAAAATGCTTTGGTATACATGTATGGAAAATTTGGTAACATAGAAAAGGCAGTGAGCTGTTTGAAAAAATGCCTCAAAGAAATTGGGTCTCATGGTGATGGACATCACCATGAGACCACATTTCTTTGAGGCATTTTTTCAAACAACTCATTGCCTTGTCTATGCTATTGCTTACTATTATTCTTTCATATATTTCTCCCAAGCATCCATAGCATAGACAAGGCAATGAATTGTTTGAAAAGATGCCACAATAAAAAGTGGTCTCATGGAATGCCATGAGAAGCAAATGCAATTGGAAGCTGCTCCTAGTTATTACTTATGCTATGTGAAGTAATTGTATCACTCCTTATGTTGACTTTCTAAACAACTATATTGTAGTTGAAATTTTTTCATCTATCAACATCTAGTTATTAGTTATGGAATGTGAAGTAATGCTTTGAGTTTGAAAGATGTGCAATGCAATGTAATCAATGATATGAATATAAACTACATAAATCTGTTCATTATAATTCATTAGTTAAACTCTTTATTCTATTACATGCATGTAGGTTTGTTTAATTCCACTAGCACTGTGAGGTGTTCCCATGAAATCTCCAATATTTTCCTATTCAACATCCAAAACCAGATATTAGAATACCATTCATATAACAATGCTATTAACATGTAATAAATTTATTATTATTTACTAGTTACATACCTCAATGGTAGATGGAGTGTAGTAATAAGCAGGTGTAGGGCTGGTGTATCCAATATCAACATTGTGACCCTAAAATTTTATTAAAATCATAAAACTAAATTAGTTAATCTTGCATTTCAAAATTAAAATTTAAGAAATTAAATTCAATGAACATGCTAACATTTACCTGAGTATCGATTCCATAACCCTCATTCAAAATTTCAACTTCCCTCGCCATCTCCATAGCTGCAGATGTATCCTACCTAGCAGCCTCCTGAGTGTCAGTGGGGACATATGAACCAGTCGCCATGCAAGCCTGACATGAATGGGGTGGAATCCCACCACTCAAAGACTCCCCTAGATGGCGTTGTAGTATAGTAATGGCATGTTGGATTACACTTTGGTTCAAAGAGGTTATAGCCTACAAAGTGTCTACCTTGGCACTCTCCCTTGCAACAGAAGGGATAACAATGTGCTCATGATCTGGCCTAGTGATAATGGTATGAACCCTAATAAAATAATATATAAATGTTATAATGGTATGAGCCCTAATAAAATAATGTTCTAACACCTCCCCTTAATGTTAATAGGGGCATCACATGTCAATTTCCATAAAAGAAAAAAGTAAGTACCCTAATAACGCAGACCTTTCTTCTTTGACAATGATGAATAGGGACACAAATGTATGCCAAAATGAAGACATGTATTATGAAAGACATAAAATTAATTTTATCATAATTTATAATCTTAATGTTTTAAAAATGATTCTATAAATGCGGTCTTATAAATATTTTTATTGGATCTCCGGTCTCCTCAAATCAACCTCACCCCAAGTTCATTACATAGTGTCCATAGGAATTAATACAATGTGCCCATAAGACTTAATATAATGCTTTTGTAAGTGGAATATTTACATAGAAGAATTTTAATAAATTATACATATAGGATTTATACATAGTTCATGCCTAAAGGACTTGCTAATTCCCAAAGCTCTTATGTTTTTCCTATTAGGACTTGCTTATGCCTATTGGGACTTAAATATACCCAAAGGACTTACTAATGCCTAGAGGTCCTATGTTTTGCCTAATAGGACTTGCTAATGAAAAAAGGACTTACATCTAGGGTTTAGCCACTAGGTGGTTTCATTGACATGCACATCCCCCTCAATGGCATCACCTTTTTCCAAGCATTGATTTAATTTTAGATAATTTTTCACTACACATAAATATACTTTCTCTTGAATAGAACTAGAGAGAAATGTTATCATGAAATACTTGTGCTTGAGTGAGCTTCTCATGATATTAAATATGTTTTTATCTCTTTGGAAATGAGATTCTTTGGTAAGAGTAAAATAATTATACTTATCATATAGTAAAGTGGTACTTTTACATGTATCCATTTGGAGCTCTTCCATAAATCTTCAAAGCCACATTGCTTCTTTAGGAGCTATTTTTGTATATTGGTCTTTGAAATTAAGAAACCATAGAAGATAGATTTCTTAAAATTATTACACCATCCATATAAAAGCACTTCCAGGTCATTTATTTTGAAGACATAATTTATGGTAGATTTCCTATAAATGAAATCACTTGCACATAGTCAATAACACATTAATCAAATAAAGTTGATTCCTGGTGTAAAAAATATTTTTAATATGCATTTGTAATTTTCCCATGAGCATATAGTATTCCTCATAAATCTAGAATATAGTCAATTTGATCATTATTAGTGAGGAGATTATATGAAATTTTCATGAACATAAGTATGAATTGTTGGAGAATTCCAAGATCAAAGAGAGCATGGAACAATTTCCACAAGTGAATAAAATATACATTTGATAATATGCCTATCAAATATGAAATGAAGAGTGTACATGATACAATGGCCAAGCCTTGCATATATAGGCAAGGATGATGATGTAAGGAGGTAGGACTGAACTAATGGTTACCCCTCTATACGTGGGACACTTGTGAGATCACTTAAAAAGTTGGTGACCAAGTGTCAATAGGTGTCTATGGTCATGAGGAAATATGCCTCAATTCTATGAAGTGAGATCAAAAGAAAAAGAAGCCTAAGTAAACTTAAGCTAGGTTTGAATAGGTCAATCCTAGATAGGTGATTAGCTAACTAGGTAGATAAAGACCCTATTTACACTAACACCCCCCTTAAGTGTAACTTATGGAGTAATGTATACACTAATGATGAGTCTTGTCTTTGAGACCATGTTAGTTACTCATGTACAAATATCTCATAAAGTGGAGTAAAAGAGAAAAACCTAGTGGGAAATAAAAGCCCCTCTCCAAAAAGAGAAATGATGCAATGAAATGAAATGTACAAGTGAAGAAGATAAGTGATAGATGGAGCACTCATGATGACCCGCAAGGATTAATTATATCATAAGTTACAATGAATGTTCTCCCCATAGGAGAGAAAAGAGAGAAGGTCATGCGAACCCCCCAAAAAATGTGAAGTAATGAACTCCATGTGAGGAAATGCTTCCTCCCAAAACTAATAGTAGAAGAGAAATCATGCAACCTCCCCCTAACATGATGCCTATAGTGTTGGTAGATGCTTGAAACTGAATGCTAAAGATGATCCATGAATGTTGAAGAACATTTATCCCCTTGGGAAGAAACAAAACCACAAATGTGTGCAAAATGAACTCCCATTTTGAATTGTAATATACAAGAAGTAAGGTGAATGTCTCTGAATGATGCACATGATTTAAAGATTGAAAAGATGCCAATGATGGTCAATGATATCCAAGACAATTTTGATTTGTGATGGATGTTGATATGATGGCTCAAGTACCATAGGTGATTATGGAACATGGACCATGATTATATGGTGATAATTGGATCAATGTGAATCTGATACTACTATAGATGATGATAACTCATGAATGTATGCACAATCTGTCATGATAGAAGCCAATGCCGGCGAGGTAAGAGAAATATCCAAAGATGGAAATGGTGATGCAACTTCATCAAAGTTGTCATCAAATAGAAGATAAATATCTTCAATAGTGTCATCCAAATCTGTAATCCAAAATTCTACAAACATGTGATGTTTGATAGATATACACCCGTATGTGGATTTGGAATGACAAAAGCAATAACTTGATGCAAAGAATCACTAGAACTCATGATTGAGTCAACACTAGATTCAGATCTAGCAATAGGTGATATGGGTAGTAAGATATCAATGTAAGTTGAATTAGAGTACATTGTTCATCCTCAAATGATGATGTCTCACAAGATTTTTCAGTGAGATTGAATGATGTTATTATATGTGTTGGAACTAACGGATCATGTAAGGCAATACCATGACTAAGAAGAATTTGTTCAAGTTCCCCAATTCAATGAAACTGGCATTCTTCTGTTGTACGCTTTTTCTTTCCACAATATCCACATTTGGTTTTTTATTTATTAGGAGGATTACGAAGAATACTCAAACAAAAGTGATTTAGTGTGAGACATGATCACGTGAACCAACAAACTGAAAAGAAAAAAAACACCTAGATTTCCCCCTTGATTCAGAGAGATACCCTAAGAAATATTAGTGCTAATTGTAGTGCCCCCCCCCGCGCCCCCCCCCCCCGCGCCCCCCATAATAATTTTCAAGTAAAATTTACAAGTTGTGAAGATTGGACGCCAAAATCTTCTATTTATAAATCACGAAGATTTTTACAATTTTGTGAAAAATGACAATCTAGATCTTAAAATTACAAGTAAAATCAGATTCCTTGTGAAATTTTGATAAAACTATAAAAAACTATAAAAATTGATAAATAGGGTGAAAGATATGCCTCGTCAAAATTTGCTTACAAGTTGACTTTAGAGGTTAAAAATGCAATTAAACAACACAATTTCTAAAACATCTCGACTCAAAATCTCAACATCATAACAAAATTTCCAATGACTATTTATAGTCGAAAAACACGTGTCATTTGCAAGTTATCTTAAAACAAAAAAGGCCCTCCTTAGAAACAATTGATAGTTTACAAATTATGGAATTTAAAAAAAATAAAATCCCCTCTTTAATTCACAAACCGCTGACAATGATATTAAATGTTAACAAAAAGTTAACATTTATGTAAAATTATTATTGTCAAGAAATAGTAACCATTGTCCTAGAGACTAGGAATAAATGTTTGGCAACGTCTATGCAGCCCCTACGGTGCACCCATACATGCATCATTCCCATGATGTTTGAATTGTTTTTACTATTTAGGACAGTCATCCAACGCCAGATAATTGTTACGAAGTCTCTTGCACTCCAGTTTTAACGCCAGATAATATTTATGATCTTCTTGGAATTTATTTACTCATATGAGTCACGAGGTTCGTTGTAATTTCATCTCAGATTATTGAGGATTAATGCTATCATTTGATTTAGTTAATGTAGCATGCTTTATGACAAAAATAAAATCACGACGATTAATTTATCATTTGATTTAATTAGGGTTGGTTATGAGATTTTAAAAAATAAAAATAATAATTTGATGATATGGATTAGCATTGTATAAATAATATATACTTATTTTTATGTTGAAGGGTTTTCTATATAAGCATTACAGGTTGACCATTGAAAAAGGTTTGATCATTCCATGAATCCAATATAAAATAAATAAAAATATTAAAAAAATAAAAACATTTAATACAAAGAAATAAAGCAAAGAATCATATATTATTTCTACATTTCCATTAGAAAATATGTTTCATATTATAAAAGACAAAAACCAAAAAACCATAATTATTATATTGTACAAATTAAAATAATAATTTATTATATTTTACAAAAAAATATTTTACTACATTGAATTTATCTTATCTAATTAACCATTGCACTTTATACAAAGAAAAGAAAGCAAAGAATTAGATAGTGTTTCTAATTTTCCACTAATATTCAAAGTGTATAAATCATATTATAAAGACATCAATGGTTGAGAATGTGTTAGCATGATGTAAGACTATTGAAAAAAATCTAATCGATAGATGAACCCGATATAAAATAATCAAAGAAAGAAAGAAAGCAAAGAATCAAATATTCTCTCTACATTTCCACTAGAATATATGATTCACACATATTATAAAGGTTAAAAACAAAAAAAAATTATTATATTTTACAAATAATTTTTTTTATATTTTAAAAAACATATTTGAATACACTTAATTTAGCTTATCAAAATAATCATTGCACTTTCTACAAATAAAGAAAGTAAAGAATTAACTAGCAATCACACTTTGGTGTGCAATGGTTACGCTGAAGATGTGTGGAAGGTAAATTAGGAAAAAAAATGGTATATTTTTTGATACATTTGTGTAGTATACATAAGGTCAATTGGTAGTCCACCAGAAAATGATGTTGTTTGTGCAACAAAGGTATCAAATTTCAATGGAAAAGTGACAATTTCAAATCAACAATGCATCCACTTACAAGGATCTACACACAACTAAAACAAAAACTCTAAATCAGAAAGATAATCAAGCTCCATTATCAATAGGCTCATGTTATGCTTCAAATAGGGAGAGAGGGAGAGGTAGGGATGGAAAGAGGGAGAGATATGGGGGAAGAGCAAGAGAGAGACAAAGGGGTAAGGAGATATAGATAGAGATGGAAATGAAAATGGAAATGAAGATGGATATAGAGGAGAGGGATATGGAGTGGATAGGGACTCATACACCTTGTTTGCAAGACCATGGAAAGTCACCTACATGTTCAAAGTTTCAGACCCAAAAATAAAGTGTGGAAGGAAGAGCAAAGATAGGAGAACAGATTCAAACCTTGACCCTTCGAAAAAAAAGAACGGGACTAATATGCCACTTGTGTTGTATGAGTTCCAGTACAATGATTTTTTCAGATTTTAGTGAATTGAGACCAAGCATTATTAGATTCTTGTTTCAGTCCAAAAACCCTAGTCTAGGACCGATACGCCTAGCTTGGTGTATGAGTCCCAGTGAGCCTTAAAGTCAAATTTTTTAGGATTTCAGAGCTTGTTTTGAGCACATTTAGCTTCCCAGGGGAACCTCTATACTTTTCTAGTTTGCTATCTTGATTTGTATTCATTTCTAGGTCATTTAATTAAGTCTTTCACATCATTAGGTTTTATCATTAGGTTTGTCATGTTTCTTATATTTTCAAGCCCCATCTTGGTGGTGAACCCCCTTTGCATCTTTTATCATGTACCCTAGGACACCTTATTGCATATCTCTTTCCCTCATTATATCCTTGGATTGAGATCTCTATTTCTCCTAAAAATAAAGACAACATATAGCAGCCTAACTCCCAAGGTCCTGGTTGTTGGTTCTCAACTATCTAGTGTCACTCAATTTGTCCATGCAACTGTAATATTCAAGGGGCCTTTGCTGGTAATAAGGAATACAAGCAATGATGGATTCATCAATCTGTATTTAACAAAAAGGGGGTTTTAAATAAAAGAAAAAGATAGATCAAGGCATACATCAGTGAAACATGAATAAAAATTATCTAATATCTGGACATATATTTTCAACAACGAATGTTACTCCAACAGATCAAGAAAACCATAACATGATGCAATTTATAGAATAGTCCATACTATTGCATCCATCTATGGTGCTTAATTTAACCATCACAATCACACATAATAAATACTTTAAAGATTCCAAAAGAATACACTCCCATTCGTTGCTAAAATCATAGATCAATAGACTTTCAATAATTCAATCCATAGATAATTTAATGAAATAATCCTTAAATCTAGTTCCTTCTAATGATTTTCATCACATAAGAAACACTTATGCTTCAGCATAATCACTGGCATACATATAGACTATAATTCATTAACCTTATCTAGTAAACTCAATTCCAACACCATATTGCGTAAAAACCTTTACTTATGTTCAACTGTAACTAATAAGAACAAAGTATCTCTATAAAAACTATGAAAAATCCTATCTGCTACTATCATGTGGCTAATCTTATTCTCATCAGCCAACCTTTACAATATGGTACCCACCGGTATATATAGATGTACAAAATATGAAGTCTTCTCTATCTAAAGTCGAGATCCACCTTTTTAGGAACTTAATTTTTCTTGGAAACTCAGATCCATTGATCTCTAGTTCCCATATTGATCATCTAGTAAACTAGAGAGAAAAAGAGAGAGAAGAAAAAGAAAGTCATGCACCCCTAAGACTGTTAGTCATGCATGAAAATGAGAAAATAAAACCATGCACCCATAAAACTATTAGTCATGCATGCAGAGTTTTCTTTGAAGTGTACTCATCATAACTAGAGAAGACTTGTTGAAGCATATCCAAATCTGGTCCATCAATCCAACTGTCTTCGAACTTGATCCTCTTCAATTCAGCAGCAAAAAACTCTCCCATGTCTCTCAACTTTATCAACTCGCTTCTAGCAGTCCTTACCTCTTCTCTAATATCCATTAATTGATCCAACAACAAATCTTCTCCATTCTCTCCCTTTTGTATGACCTCTTTAAGTCTACCATCCCATTTCTCTTTCAACTGACTTAAAGGCAGGCCTTCCTTCACTAGCATGTCAACATTCACTAGAATAGCAACAACAACTTCTAGCTCATCAAGTTGTTCATTTAAATCCTTGTTAAAATCCTGAACTTCATTCTTATGTTTGTACAAAAATTCAGCTCTAAACCGAATTATTTTGGAGGCTTTTTCCAAGAAATCTACGTTGTCCTCTTCAAGAATGGACTGCTCCAAAAGAGTGGATTTCGGAAATTTATTGATCTCTCTCAGCTTCTGGATATACCCTCTATACTCCTCCTCTTGTTCTCCCAATGCCTTAGCATGATGACTCATTTCTTCTATTATCTTCAAAGCTTTCTCATAAACCTCATAACTACTTTTTAGCACCTCACCTACTTCTTGATTAAGCTTGTCGGTCCATCTATCCATCATCTCAGCCTTACTCCTTATCTGCACCAAATCATCCACCTCTCTCTTGCTAAGCAAAACTGGTGTCTCTATGGTGGTAATTTGTTGTAACCTCAGAGCAGAAACATTCTTCAAGAAGGTGTGTAATTGATCCAATTGAGCCTTAAGCTCATCCTTTCTCTGTTTATCCTTTATCATCCTTGATTTGGTGGATGATACTACCACATCTATTAAGTTCATTTGTTGATTTCTTGTGGGTCTTCCCAAATTGACTATGCCCAACTGGTAATCAGTTAGCTGCATATCCCCCATATCCTTATCCACCATTGGTATTGCACATTCAACAACAATCTCCCCTCCTTCAGTGAGTCTAGTGGAATGTAGAATTTTAGCCTTCTTCTTGGGTCTTTCTTTTTCAATCTCTTTCATCTTATCATCCCAATTAAGAGGCTATGAGGGTGTCACTGGACTCTTTTGAAGATCAAGTTTTAACCAAGTGGGAGAACTTGTAGTGGCCATTACAGTAGAAGAAGAAGCAAAAGTTGTAGAGGACAAAGGTTGTAGCATATTAACCTTAGGTTGAGGATCAACATCTTGTACATCTAGTTGTTCTTGCTCTACATTTTCTTGTGCAAGCTTCTCAACTTCTTCCTTGTCCTTTTGTTCTTGCATCTTTTTGTCTTCTCGTTCCTTCTTTAGTTTTTCCTCTTCTAACCTTTTCTCCTCAAGTAACATGTTTCTCTCTTCTTCCAACGCTTTAAGTCTATCTAAGGCTTCCTTTTCCTTTTGTAACTGCTTGTCCAACTCCTCAACATCTTTCTCTTTTTGTGTGCATTCTGCTTCCTCCTTCTTCTAATATGCTTCTTCAATTAGATTCAATTTGGCCACAAGGGCTTCTCTCTCCCTTCGCTGCTTAGCCTTTTCCTCCTCTAGATCATGAATTTTTTGACCATCTCTAACTTATCATTCTCTTCTTTGGTCTTGAGCTCTTGCTCCTTTTGCCTTTGTTGTTTCAGCACTTCATCAGCTCTTAGCTTGGCTTCCATTTGTTGTTGTTGAAGTAAGGCATCAACTTGTGCCTTAGCATCTACTGCCTTTTGTTTTTCCATTGCCTTTGCATGTGCCTTAGTATCTGAATCCTTCTTTGCTTCCTCAAACAGTGCCCATTGATCTTCTTCAGTTAACACATGCTCAGTTTCTAGAGGCATCTCCTCTTGCACATCCTTTTCTAACAAGGTCTCATCTAAATTTGTTTCAATATCATGGATCCCCATCTCCATTTCCTTCCCCTTTAAGGTTTCAGCTATGTCATAGAGAGTCCCCTTAGGAATTTCTCGTTCTTGTTGCTCTGTAGGAAGGACTTGAGTAGATGACTCTCTTGCAAATGATACCGGAGCCACCGCTCCTGTTGGAACATTTTCCTTAGCATCAGGTTCATCTTGAGCCAAAGCTTCCAGCTCAATTTCTTCTACGTTAGGAGGGAAAAAATCTAATGGTTCTTTAAGTGGCTCTCTTCTCTTAGTTCTTTTGTATCCCTTTCTTTTCTTGGGAGTTGGACCTCTAGGAGCTTTAGCTCTAAGAAGAACCCATTGGATACTCCTATCCAGTACTGGTCTTGCTATATGTTTTATATCAATAGTTTCCTTAGCATCCTAATCTATTGGATCCAAAAAAATTGTACCTATGCTTTGTGCCTCATAAGATGGATCCAATACTAACCCATCATCCGATAATGCATTAGGAACATCAGTTGTCACTCCAAATTCCACCATGAGTGAAACAGGTAATCTCTCATAATTCCTCTTTCGGAGGTCATACTCATCTTGGAGATCACTCCAGAAGTCTTCCAACAAGTTGAAGTGTTTATCAAAAACTTAAGCCAACAAAGCATTCATCTTCTTCTTTGGATCAAAATACTTTTGGGTAGTGTATAAGCCCAACTTTAAATGCACCAATTCACTACAAATCACTTTAGCTCCCACAAGATGTGGGAAACTATACTCACCCAATTTCATGGGAAACTTGTGACAACCAGGTTTGTGTTTTATTGCCAGCCGGGCATTGACCCCCAGAGCTTGATAGAGAAACTCCATCAAAATCATCCTGTTACTATAGCATCTTGGAAGTAAGTGGGGATGACCCTCAAATCCTACCAACTTGAAATAAGTGAACTTGGGGTATTAGATATACCAACATACCCATTCTGTGATAAAGTCCATGGCCTCCTGACTTAACTTGTACCCTACATCTCCATTAAGTTGGTTAATAACCACATACAAAAATGCATCATTAACCCTTCTAAAGTGTAGCTCAAAAATCTACAGGGATAGCTGGTCATAATGATTCCAAACTTTGTTTTGCTTGTTAGCTTCTCCCAATACACCTACTCTATTCAATCCCGGGAAGATGCCTCCTCTAGCTGCTGCATAGATAACATAAGAGGTCATGAAGAAGCTCTTAGTTTACCTTACTCTGGTCAGTTGATCATGTATGGTATCTGAGACAATCATAGGCCAATCAAACTGCTACTTGCCATCAAAGATTTCTGAATAAATGGAAACATCCATTCCTTGAAATGAAATGCATCCCTCTTTCCAAAAACTCTAGATAACATCATTATAAGATCTGATACCTCCTTATAGAAATCCACCCTCTTTGGCTGACCCGAGAGCTTGGTCAGGGACTATTTCTCCATTCTTAACCATTTCTTGTTTAAGTGCACCCTATTGGCCTCTTTGTATTTTCTATACATCCTTAAAGCCTTTGCTTCATTCATTTATGCTAGGTTCTTCAGATTAGGGACATTGAACATCAGTTGAAACATTTGAGGAGTTAGATCTATGATCACATTATTGTGTGAATCAACACACTGTCTGGTGGCCAGATTGTAAGCTCCAGTTGATGTCATGATCAATTCCGGGCATTGGATAGATAAAGGAAACACAATGATGTGAGCCAAACCAGACTCAACCATTCTTCCAGTTCTCCCTGTCACATCCTCAGTAAATGTTTCTGAGTACAGATCCTCGTAATTGAATGGGCCTAGATTAGTGTCCATTATATCCACCCAATTAGATTCTACCTCGCTAACAGTGACAACATGACCCCTATGGTTATACCTCAAGGTATAAAGCAATTGTTCCGATTTAACCTTCTTAGGCTTAGTTGATGCCTTCGAAGTTTTTGCAGGCTGACTCCTCTGAGCAGCTTCTCCTGATATTCTTGACATTCTTTAACTTCCTGCAACAAAACCTTAAATTAGATTTTTGAACAAATATAACAAAATATGCCATAAGATCTTACCCTTCTAAAATGTACTAGAGATGGAACCGGGCATAAAACATTATAAATAGTCTCTTTTAAAACACTGTCGGGATCAGAGTCAAAAACATTATTGAGATTATAGTAAAAACAAGGCGGGACTAGAGTCGGAGTTGGAACGATAACCGGAATCGAAATATGAACAAAAACTGATTTGGTTCCATGAAGATTTTCTAATTTTATATTCAGTTCCGCTTTCGCTTCCGCCTGGGTTACCAGTATTTTTAAAGCCTACTTCTTATTGTAAGTGGAGTCGGAGACAGGATGAAAAAGGAATAAAAACTTATTACAAAACATGATTCAAAGTCTAAATGGATTCTGATCCCGCTTTCGCTTAAAATATCCATGACGTCATAAATGCTTTCATCAGGATAATAAACACTAAGATCTAAGGACTAGGTCATATCAAAATGAAAGGAGCTTAAAAATAATCTTTAAAAGAACATTCCCATATGACCGACAGACAACCATACCAATTAGGGCATCATATTAAAAACAAAAAAACACGCCAAAAACCCTAACTCACTAAACCCTCGATTTCAAACAACTTAGGGCACAAAGTCAACCTTATTAAAACTAACCAAACGATGCGCAACAAAAATCTTAAGTAAAAGTATAATCTACCAAACCCTGCTCATTGTAAAAGCATAAACTAATCTACCATTAAAAACCTTACAAATAAAATAATAGTAACTAATCTATGCTACTTAAAACCTAGGGCATCCCAGTACGGTCACGTTTAAACGTGAAAACGAATGAGATAAAACAAACAAAGGAGCAACCAAAATGCAAGAAAAAAAAAAAAGAACACAGTTCTGAAAAGAAGAAACACGAAGAACATAAACTCACAAGGGGACCGAGAATCATGAAATCGCGAGAAACCAACGACTACACAAAATGAAAAATGCGAAACAAAACAAAACAAAAGAACAAAAACCCTACCTCAAATGCAAATAAATAGGTTAACCCTCTGAGATTATTTTGTGCGTGATTATATCCCTTTCAATCGAATCACATGTCCAAATGCTCCACTGCAACTTTGCTTCGCTCTTGATCTTTTAAACAATAATAATAACTTCCAGTTAATCCCTAATTAAGGTTAAAACTGCAACTTCATGCATGCATGGCACCTGTCATCAATGCCATAAATGTGGTAGATCAGAGTCAGAACTGCAGAGGGAACTGGCACATTACAGGAGTGCGACTTCAGTAAAGTCAATGACCAAAATGGCAGGAGCGAAATCGGAGTTGAGATTTATTTAGAAACTTTGTCCAAGTTTCACATTTGGTTCCCATTCCGACTCTGGTTCCACCAACAAAGAAGAAAACGAAAAAAAAAGTCAAAATAAAAACACAAAGACAAAAACGAGAAAAACCAAAATAAAACCTAAGTCTAAACGAACAAAACAAAAGGAATTTGAAATTTGAACTAAGTTCAAGCTTAAATTCTACTCCGGCTCCGGCTTCGACAAAGACAAACCAAAAGACAACAAAAAAAGACCGTCGAGATGGGGATCAAAATCGAGTTTTGAAACAAGTTTTAAACCCGATTTAGTTCTGGTTCTGGTTCTGACAAAATAAACCAAAGAAAAACAAAGTACTAGAGAAGAATAACTCCAAACTTTGTTTGAAAAACAAACAAGGAAAAAACCTAAAAAGGGGGACCCATTTTGACCAAGGCAAAAGATGGGGTGGTTATGCAAGGCATAACACATCCTATCCCCTAAACATAGTGACAATTTTTTTCTATATTTACTTAAGTGATCACAAATTTGCTAAAGCCTTAAATGTACATATTCGCTAAAGTACAAGGTGTATTTAGTAGAGTGATCATGGATTTATTGAGTGGATTACCTACACAACAAATATTAGTGATGCATATTTACCTATTTATAAGGCACCTTTGTTGATTCAAGAGAAAATTTTCCTAAAAATCTACCAAGCCTAGCCTAGCATATTCGCCTAAACCAAGGTAGATTCATCAAAGCTGCAAACATTGTCACCTAAACAATGGGTTCACCTATCAGCATCTGCAATACATGAAAACTAAAACAAATAAAATTTTGATTATTCAACCTATGATGTGGGTCTCATTGATTGTGTCATAAATGTGTGCATGAAAATATGTTTAAAAGTGAATTATTTAACCATGAAAACTAAAGAAAACACAAGTATATAAGTGACAATTTTTTTCTATATTTACTTAAGTGATCACAAATTTGCTAAAGCCTTAAATGTACATATTCGCTAAAGTACAAGGTGTATTTAGTAGAGTGATCATGGATTTATTGAGTGGATTACCTAC
Organism: Sequoiadendron giganteum; assembly: GCA_007115665.2. NCBI lineage: Eukaryota > Viridiplantae > Streptophyta > Pinopsida > Cupressales > Cupressaceae > Sequoiadendron > Sequoiadendron giganteum. The sequence continues at coordinate 315,830,813 of CM021110.1, forward strand.
ACAACAAATATTAGTGATGCATATTTACCTATTTATAAGGCACCTTTGTTGATTCAAGAGAAAATTTTCCTAAAAATCTACCAAGCCTAGCCTAGCATATTCGCCTAAACCAAGGTAGATTCATCAAAGCTGCAAACATTGTCACCTAAACAATGGGTTCACCTATCAGCATCTGCAATACATGAAAACTAAAACAAATAAAATTTTGATTATTCAACCTATGATGTGGGTCTCATTGATTGTGTCATAAATGTGTGCATGAAAATATGTTTAAAAGTGAATTATTTAACCATGAAAACTAAAGAAAACACAAGTATATAAGAAAACACTCATATTAGACTTAGGAAAATCAAACGAACATAGAATTCAATGAAAATAAACTATGTTAGACTTCTCATTGTGTATTATTTGACCATTCGGTCAGTTTGATGTGTACTCACTCAAAAAATTAACATAACAGTGCTTTCATGCAAAGGTGAGTGGTTAAAATGACTAAGTATTCGAATGATATAGATTTGGAGGTTGAAAGGATGGAGCACTAGGATTAGATCTTGAGATTGATGGTGGGGATTTATTTGGTTCTCTAAACCATAAGATTGTGCCAAGTGGCACAATGAGATCGAATGAGGGAAAAAGAGTACCTTGGAATATTTTCCATAAAGTCAATTCTTGTCCAAGGGGACAAGATAAGGGGAATAAAGGAATTTATAATTCCTTTGGGTATTTTTTGAAGCAAGACCCATGTCTCCAAGGACATGGGGTCTTTTCCAAAAAGGGGAAAATTGATGAGAGAGAGGACAAAGTGGATGAGAGTAGATAAGGAATGGATTGATCCCACTTAATCAAGGATTAAGTATGTGCACATAAGTAGGAGATGGATTATGTGGAAGTTAGGAAATAATAAGAAAATTTGGAGGATGTGACATGTGAGGAGATAAATTAAATAAATAAAATGTATTTATTTAATTTTTGGAAGCAAGGGAGGGGTAAGAAAAGGTGTAGATAAATAATTAAAAATAATTATTTACCTTAGGCTATGACTTAGGAAAATAGAAGAAATAGAGGAAATAATTTTAGACAAATATCAAGATGGTGAATATTAATTAAATATTGAAAATATTATTTATTTAATAAACGGATTAGGGATAAGATGAGTTATGTTAAATTGACCACATGTAATGGTCAATTTTAGGTGTCTACAACCCTAGTTATAAGGAGCTATAAATGATAAATATAAAAATGCAATGAAATGAATAATTATTATGCTTAGAAAAAAGAATAAAACAATAAAATTTTGTAGCTACAAAATTATGTTTGATCTCTCATGTGTTGGTTAATTAATGGTACAAATATTTCAATTATATTCAAATGAATGCCTTAGAACCAATGAATGTTTGTTTTTATTACCCTTGGTCATTTCCAAAACTATGAATTCAATCCCACACCTATAGATATGATCTTTGCTAGAATGTTACTTTTAGTTTCATCCTAATGTTCTCAAATTGTTCCCACACACAAACTAGCTCTTGCGCTTTTTGATTTGTTTTCAAGTATTCCTTTTGATTTTTTAATGAATTCTTCAAATAATTGCCAAAATTTAACTCCATGAATAAAATTTATACCTATTGAAAAACTGTAATAAATGACTTCAAATTGAAATAAAATCTAATATCTAAGATTTAAGTCATATACCCACTCTCAATAGAAATGCCTGTTATTATTATAGTATATATATATATAGGTGGCTTCAATCAAATTGGGTCCAAAACATTAGTTAAAAAACAGCAAGGAAAATTATTCTCCCCTTTGTCTTTGTGAAAAATGAAAAAAACTGGAGATTATTGCCCGAGTTTGAAAATAATATAAATCACGCCAAACTCTATTACACTTTGTTTTAGTATAGCAACAGGGGACAACTAACCCTTGATCCACAATTTCAGAGCAGATAAGAAATTCTCCAATATCATATAAACAAATAGAAATCATCCTTACATCTCATCTTTGCAAATAATCCAACGAATAATGAATGTCGCGAATGAATAACAGATTCAAAATCGACTACCATTAGTAGTCATGCCCAGAGATCTACAGCATGAAGAAGATAAATGACGAGGCAACTACTGTGATCCACACAAATCCGGCAGTGAAGGTCTTCGATCCTGCGTTCTGTAAATTGAAACACAAATAAACAAACGATTAAGCATCAAATGCACAGATATGGATCTAAGATGTACAGTGAGAAAGACAAGATTACGGGTGAATCTGGTGAAGGGGCGGGGGAGTTGAGTTCCTTGGACTGAGAAGGCTCGGAAGCCAGAGGAGGCGCAGGGGGACTGTGCACAGGAGCGGGCGCAGGAGCATGGTGGTGGTGGTGCTTTGGCTCTTCTTCACAGAATGCGTCCAGATCCCTGAAAAAGAAGGGAGAAAGGGACGTTTTCTCTGAGTTTCACAGAACAGGTGCGTAGATATTTTTAATTTGTTAAGGCGGTAATTAAAATGCCTGTAAATTTTTAGCAGCAGTTATCTAACGTTTAACTGGCGTAGTCAATAGTTATTAGCAGCAGTGATCGTAGTCAATAGTTAACTGGCCTGTATGGCCTGTATTCAATAGCTAACTCGCGTGGATAAGGGACAGCAACAAAAGTCGTAACGGTTCAGTCAATGTTTCCTGAGGCCTTCCGACACTACTGTCTTTACTGTTGTGGCATGATGGATGATGGATGGAGGCAAGCCATGGATGTGCGGGTGCATTCTCGGGGCTGTATAGCCACAGCCTAAATGTTTAGGGTTAGTAGTCTATTACAATCAAACAATGACAAGGAGTAACAAATTTCAAGTTGGAAGTGACGGCTTGTGATAGATCATGTAGAGCAAAGGGATTTGAATCAGTCAAGGAATTAGGATCATTAAGTAGCATTGACCGAGCATTAAGTAGCAAGTGTGAGTTGTTGGTGATTGTTGGAGTAGTCTCCTGGAATAACTTTAAAATAGCATATTTCACTCCATTAAAACCTGCACAAAATCATAGAGTAGATCCACTTCGCAAAAATGCAGCCACACCAAAAATTGACATCAACTGCTCGATGGAGAGTTGCCTTCGATCTCTGGAGGCGATTTGAAGTCAGGGAGCTGGTAGGCCGCAACTGATTGTGGAGAGAACTTGAAAGCTGCGTAGAGATTTAAATAGGGCGCTGCAATGTCTCTGTAATGTGTAGAGAGTTTTTGATGTCTTGGAATGTAAGATGCCTTCACAGTATCTCCCTTGTCAGAGAATTCTGGCTTTGAGACACCCAATCGCCAAGATCTGCTCCAGGCCGCTTATGAATGTCCAGGTATAGGGTGTGGCTGGAGTAATATGTAAAATATGCTAAATAATGGCTGGCTAGAGGGCGTGTGGAGGGAAGAGTGAGGCGTTGCAATGGTGAGTCGCCTGGTTATAGATGCCTACAGGGTCACGTGGAAACTAGAGGAAGGCGCCCTCACGGCTCCCAAATGTAGAGGGATGAGAGCTTTAAAAAACTTTAAAGAGCTCGAAATAGTAAAATCCTTGGTAGACACGCAGATCTTTGTAAACTGCAAGAAAAAATACAGAAAATAGATATGTGGAGAAGCGCCTACGAAGAGGCTACTGCATGTAAATGGAGGAAGTGGTGCAAGTCTGGAAATGAGTAGGTGGCGTGGAGTGTTGGTGCTCATAAAACCTTCTGTGAAGCCGCGGGCAGGTTAGATGCTACTGGTGATCAATGCGGCTTGTAATGAATCTGTGGCCTTTGTATGCTCAAATATACTCTATCAATCTTTGTAAGCTCAATTTTGCTGCAAACAATTGCTCTGAGTTTCCACGAACCAAGCCAAAAGAGTTGCTGAACACACCTACAATACCTCTGAATAATGAAGAGGAACACAACAAAAGACCTGCTGATTGCAAAAATAATGACTAAACAGGCCAATTTGTTACCTGCAAACAGGTCGAATAGGCCACAATATGTTTGCAAATAGGCCAATATGCCTGCAAATAGCCAAATTATCTGCGAAAAGAATTGTCTACCAAAAAATACAGATGGGTAGAGGGAAAATTTTGGCCCTGCTAAAAAAAACTTTTTTGGTTTTTTTACAATTTTTCGTATAATGGTCAAAAATTTGAAAAAAAACATGAAATTTATCGAAGTTGATTAAATGAAAGTATTTTTTCATTTTTCGAGCCTTTTGAACATGTTCGTGCTATCTGTTTGACTCTATGATGCTTCGTTGATAGGGCTATGTGTAGGAGTCACGTTGATGTGGGAAGAAGCATGCTCTCATGGCTTAGATACCATGTTGGAGAATGCCAAGATCAAAGTGAGCATGAAACAACTTCCATAAGTGAACAAAATATGCACAATAGTATGTCTATCAAATATGAAATGAAGAGTATGATACAATGATCAAGCCTTGCATATATAGACAAGGATGAGGAGGTAGGAACATAGAACTAAACTACTAACTACCCCTCTATAGGTGGGACACATGTGAGCTTACTTGACAAGTAGGTGAGCAAGTGTCAATAGGTGTCTCAAGTCATGAAGACACATGTCTGAAAGCTATGAAGTGAGAAAAAAAGCAAAAGAAGCTAAGTAAACTTAAGCTAGATGTGAGTAGGTCAATCTTAGATAGGTGATTAGCTAACTAGGTAGATAAAGACACTATTTACATTAACATGAATAATTTTTCATTTTTCTTTCAAAAAGAGAAAAAATAGTCATGCTACTAATCATATAGTAATTATCCAAAAAACAGCAATGGGCGAACTATCCTTTCTAGGCTTATTCCCCAAACAATTTATTAGGGCAATAGCCACCCATTATAAGTATGTGCTTTTTCACTCAATATATTTAGAGGATACATGAAGCTCAAAAAAATGTTAGATAAAGTACATTCAATAGAAACAAAAATATAATAGTCAAAAGATGCTTTGAAATTTTATGCAATTCCACTTTGTTGTCTATGGATGTGTAGAAGTTTGAAACTTTCTTTTTTAATCTTTTGGTTCACTTTGTCAACCTCACTTTTAGAAAAAAGGAATAAATTGGTCCATTGATATAACAATAATGATAATATTTTAAAAGATACAATGACCTCCTTAAATGGTTGTGAAGACTATTTCTATTTTTTAGGGGTATTATATCAAATTTGACCACTAATATTATATAATAACCTATCAAGAATATCATATGATTTTTGAAGTACCATATATCTTACTACGAAGATGTGTTCCTCTCGCTACATGGATGATACTATAAGATGTTCATGTATTTATGCTCTTTACTAGATACAGTGTAACCACCATAATGGAGTTTCTATTATAATTAATATATCTTTTCAATGCATATGATACACAAGAAGGTTATTTATTGAGCTTTCTTTCATTCGACAATACATGCAACATTACAAATATTTGAGACACTCTATAAGTCAATACAATATTTTTTTATTTTTAGCATATTTTTGTTGCATACTAATAACTTGTAATTTTTTTAAAATTAAGGTAACATGAAAAAATATATTCCATAATATATTATGAACTACATATTCTTCTAATTTTGTTCATCAAGTCAAGGAGAGACTTTAGAGCTCTAAGACTAGTATTTTTTTATGATCCTCATATCATGAGATTCTTTCTCTTTATTATTAAGAATATTATGGCTTGAGTATTAGGGTTTGTAAAATAGTATCAATTAAAGTAAGTAAATAATAACCATTGATGAGAATAAGGAATAGATATTTAATGTAACATAGTCACTATTATAATTTCCTATTTTAAAACTTCCATCATATCTTATTATCAACATCATAATATTTAATAGTAGTAACTACACTAAGTTTACTTACCTTTTTCCTTGGGCTTTTGATTTACCTTGATGTCCTTGTGTGTTTATGGGAAGGGGTCGACTATTTTTGTCTATTTTTATATAAGGAGAATAAGGTACTTTTTTGTTAAGAGGATTTACAAATCTTATTTGTTTATAGTAATATTGGAAAATAAAATTCAAATATAAATTTAACACCTTAAAACCCAAGTTGTAGGTATAATTTATGAGAGATTTAAATTCCATGAAGCACAATTTTGGTCCATCTATCTATAAAATGTAGATTGGAAAGAAACGTCAAGAAATAACAACATCAAAATATTTACAAGTCCTATAAGATCTAGATAAACAACATCAAAACATGTAAGAATATTAATGTATGTCATGATGACAATGTTTTGAATATGTAGTGGGACAATCAGATCAAGACTTTCTTATGGTGGCTCTCATACATACAATCATGTACATTTTGGATAGTAAAATCAAATTCCTATGGTTTAACAACAACTGAATGTCTATTTGATATAATATATGTAAGTATTATAAGAGTTATACTTTACTGACTATGAAGTGTTTTCCTTTGAGCACTTTTATATCATTGCAATATTCTAATAATCTATTTTCATTATAGGAATAGATAGTCACAATGACATATGGACTAATATTCTCTATTTATATAAGATTAATCTTTAAATGGTTTAAGTTTATTCATGTAAACATCTATTTTATCCATTTTAAGTTTTAATTTTTAATCCTACGATTGATCATAAGATAAAATCCTTATTTTTGGTGCTTTTTCACCCATTAACATGAGTTATTTTGGTTTACCTTATGCATGATGCTTCATAAGCTTATAATTTATGTAGATTTTATCCTAAAATCCCAATATTAGCTTATTAGACTAGGAAAATTCCTTTGTCTGGTCATATATTGGACAAGTCTCAACTTATAGCAATTTCACATGCCATACTTATATCTTTAAGAAAAAATAAATAACACAAACTGAGGAAGATTGTGTGAAAAAATTAGCATAGCACTATTATTGTCAATCTTTTAAATTATATTAAAAGATGGAGATCTCCCTCTAACAACATTTGAAAAATTAGAAAGTTAGATAAAAAAAGTCATTGATTGAGTTGAATTTTAGAGCATGAATGAACATACATAATGCCATTTTTATAGTCTGAGATTTATTTCTTCCATAAATGCTTTTGACAAAAGTCATTTATTGAGACATTTATATAAATTGTCTTGTGCCACGAGTACCGAGATTGCTTATTCCTCTAAGGTCACAAAACTTATTTGACTAGATCAAACTGACCATCCTTTATAATATGAAGCCTAAGATTAACCAGATGGTATGCTAGGTTATTCTAGACACCTAATTGATATCAAATGTTAAATTCAAAAATCATTATTATGAATTATACATCAAGAACTAATCATAAGTTGAGTCACTAGGGTTGATGATTTTCATGCAATACAAAATATGGAGGTATATACAAGTTATGTGGACTGATAAATCAATTGCAGGCATGTGTTCTTCCTGAGTTTAATAAGTTATTTTACAATTAATTGAGTTTGAAAGATAATTTAGAAGTGTGGTCTACCATCCTACCTCTTCATATATGACCCTTCATTTAATGTATTAAGGATTAGTTTTATATTCAATGAGGATATATAAAATTTGAGAAGAGGAGGATTTAAAAAAAGTTATAGTATTGTTGTATTTAATCACAACAAAAAAGTAAATCAATAAGTAGATGTTAATTATGATTATAGATTTGGCATGTTGAATTTTATGAAAGATGGAATAATATTGAAATATAATATAATTATAGATATGAATAGTGTTATATTATAGTTGGTGTTAAATTTTGACAGTATGATTTAATCTTGTTGAAAAATAAAATTCTCACTCGCATTATATACGAAAAAAATTAATATTATTGAAAAGTTTCAATTTTCTTATAAGAATATTTAAGTTATATCATAATAGAATACTTTCAAATTAATTAGATTATGAAATATAATATTGAAAAATAAGCATCACACATTACCAAATTGTTTGCATGCACTTGAAGATCTCTGGAGTGATATCTAACCTTGTTGGAATAAATCGTGCTTTAAATGTCATATACTACAATATGAAGATGAAAATGTATTCCAAGCTTTGTCAAAATGAATCTACACTAAATTAACAAAGCTTAACAAATATTGTTGTTAACTTAGTCCAAGTATAATGATATAAGTAATTTAAGAAAATAATTAAATAAATTGAATTAACACATAGTAAATGATTAGTATATCCTAATTGGCTCTGATACCATGTTAAGAATTTAGGATCTTAGGATGCTGATAATTATAAAAAAACATAAAATAACTAAAATTAGAATCATACAAGCATATAATTTACACATTACATAAGATCCATGGGGAAAACCCTTTCAAATAAAAAACCCCATAAAGCATCATTTTATTAAAATATTTACAATAATGGTCTATTATAACATAGACAGAACCAGGGGAACACTTCACCGTACTTCCACATGACCAATAATACCTCATGTGCATAGTGATATAATTTATTATAAAATCTTGAAATTCAATATCTCTAAAATGGGAGAGAAACTCCTTAAATATATGAGAAGGGGTGACATAATACCTGAAGGGGTATTAGTCACACCTTTTCAACAACCACCATTCATAAATAATATAAAAGGTTTTATAACCTTATATTTGAACAATATATAAATTTTATAAGGGCATGACCGCTAATAAAATTATGTTTTAATAGTTATAGATTCAAATGCACATTCATTTAACTTAGAAAATTTATGCAAAAAAATGAATAAACCATAACACAATATATACATAGGGAAAACTATTTCAAGAGAAAAAACCAACACTACAAAAGAACAACTCCTTTTACTACAAATAATTTGAAAGAGGATATAATACAATCATAGAGACAAGATCATTCAAGAGTCTTCAACTATAGAAAGATTTTTGGAGTGATTCCGAGAGCATAAAAATACCCAAGAAATCTTCAAACATGTTCTACTATACAAAATGGAAAAGTACCAAATAAATACAACTCCACAAGAGATGGACACCTAGGATTTCCACATCTAAATAATCCAATTCCTACATTATTTTCTTGAGTATCCTTGAAATGCATGCAACATCCTTGCATGAAATACAATGTCATAATCAAGATCCACCTCATTTTTTTTCTATTTACAATGCTTGTCTCTTCATGCACAAGACCCCTCAAATATGCAATGTGCCTACATGCATGCAAACACCTTGCATGCATAAGTGTCCTTATCACATGGAGCCCACTTGTCATATTTTTTCATACATAACTTTCCATTGTCATAACCTATGATAACAACTTGTCATAATCCGTCATAGAGTGAACTCTTACAAATTATGAATAATCCACCAAATTATCCTCCAGTGAGGTCCACCAAGTGGGATACCTACTTCAACAATTTTTACTTCCATGTCTTACGCATCATCTCTGTGTAGGATTTCACCTCAATAGATAGGTCCTACAAAGTTCTATAATATAGTAGACATAAAATAATAATTAAATGTTAGGACTTGCAAAGGTTGAGACAACCTAGTCCCAATATTCTCCCACTTATTGAATACCTTTCAAGAGTCAAACAAAAATCAATTGCTAGGGGTCATGAGGCTCATGAAATAAACACCATTTGAACTTCTTCAAGTGCTCATTGGCTTCACCAATGCATCTAGACAACATTCATCAAAGTGTCAACATTTTCTAATTTCACCTTCCCATATTCCACCATGTTATGGACAAAATAGAACTAAACACCAATGTGCTTCATTATGACATGGAAATTAGGACTATTTGCTAATAAAATGGTGCTCTGATTGCTACTACAAATATTAATCATCTTTCCATCAAGCTCAACATATAAACAAAAATATCCTTTCCAAATAGCTTCCTTACAAGTATGAGTAGCTACCATATACTTTTCTTTTGTCATGGACAAAGAGACTATAGTTTGTAACTTATTAATCCAATTGATCATAGAACCAACAAACATAGTGAATGCATATTAATTGGTGGTTCTTCAACTATCAATATCATCCACGTAATCTGAATCCACATATCTATGAATAGAAATTGAATGATGAGGTCTTGTAGGATAACCATGATAACATCGGGAATACTCAAAATTAACCCACAATTATCTGAGCACTCTATTAAGTGCATCCCAATGTACCCATCTAATATTAGCAATAAATTGACTTAGGACTCACACTTCTTTGGCAATTTCTTTCCTCGCATAGACCATGGAATATACCAAACTTCCAAAAATACTCACATATGGTACTTTGATCATATCCTCCATCTCATTAGGATATTTTGGAAAATCCTCCATAGATAAATTTTTCCTTGCATAACAAGAAAAACCAATGTTCTAGAAGAAGCCATGTTGAATCTCTCTAACACTTAATTCACATACTTGCTTTGAATTAACCAGAGATTTTTGTTAATTCTCTTTATAGATCTCTATTCCCAGGCTGTACCTAGCTACAAATATTTCATCTAAAACTATGTTGACAATTGAGACTTCAAGTTAGAAATAAAACCCTTACCATTCCAAAAAATAACATATCATCCACATACAATACAATAATGAGAATGTGACCATTATCAATTTTATAGTAAACACAATGATCAAATTTAGAGATATAAGATTATAAACTCAACACATAGGTATACAAATTTTGGTACATCTTAGGAGATTTTTTCAGACCATACTAAGAATTATTCAACTTCCAAACCATATTTTCATTATATTTTTCCATGAAATTATTGGGTTGTGAAATATAAAGTTCCTCCTCCAAACCACCATGGAGGAATGTTGTCTTCACATCTATTTTCTCAACTTCTAAGTCATAAGCTACAATAAGTGACAACAAGAATCAAATGGTTGTCAAATTTATTTTTAGAGAGAATATTTCACCATAATCAATTCCCTTCACTTGTGAATACCCCTTCACAATGAACCATGCTTTATGCTTCTCAATAGTACCATCTGGGCCACAATTTTTCTTGAAAACCCATTTACAACCAACAAGTTTATGTCCTTCAAGAAAAGGTACTAGATCCCATGTGTTATTTTTCTTAAATACATTCATCTCTTCATTTATGGTTTTCAATTAGGAATCTGTATTAGTCATTACCAATATCCTCTTTTACATTTACAAGCTCATCAATGCTAGTAATCATAGAAAAATTAAAACTGGAATTTGACAATGAATAACCAATCCTTTTTGGTTGTTTCTAACTCATGTAGACCTCCTCAATGGTTGAGGTTGAGTTTTTTATTCTTTATAAATTTTAGAGTTGATTGATATCTCTTTATCATCAGTTCTAATAGGTGTATGTATTTATTTATTTATTAGAGTATGTGAAACATGAACTACATCCTTTTCCTTCTCTTCTTTCTCTAGCTACAAGACAATAGAAGAAGGTTTAAACTCTTTGAAAATCACGCTTTTATTGTAGATAATATTCTTAGCCACTCAATCTTAATGCTTATGCCATTTCACATTGACACCATAGTCAATGAATATGTACTTCACTACCTTTTCCAACTTTGACCTCTTAACATTCGACACATGTGTATATGCCTCACAACCAAATGTACTCTAAGATGTATCAAATGAGGATTTTTACTTGACCACACCTTCACTGGAGTCTTATCAACAAGTATTGATGTAGGAGATTTGTTGATCAAATAGCACATAGTGGCTACAACTTCGGTCCATATTTTTTTCAAGACCAACTCCACTCAACATACACGTAGCCCTCTCCATCAAAGTCTCATTCATCCTCTTTGCAAATGAATTATAGTAAGGGGTGTATGGATTCATCTTATGTCTCTCAATCTCATGCTCTTTACATAAGTTGTTGAATTATTTCAAACAAAACTTATCACCATTATTAGTTCTCAAACACTTAATATTTCTACTAGTCTAATTTTCAAAAAAGTCTTTAAACTCCATAAACCAACTAAAGGCTTTAGACTTACTCCCAAGGAAATATATAAATGTCCTATTGTAGTCATTAATGAATGAAATAAAATATACAAATTTTGAAAGAAAAGGAACATTAATAGGACCAAACAAATCAAAATGAATATAGTCTAAAACCCTAGAATATTTGTGAGAACTATAATAAAACTAAACAAGGTTTTGTTTTTAATAGATGTAATATTCACAAAAATAAAACTCGATATTATAATCATCAAGCCCCTCTACAAGGTATTTATTTTTTAACACTCTAAGACACTTCTCACCACATGTCCATGATTTTGGTTGCATAACATTTTCTTCTCTACTGGAAGCTTCACCTTCAATGAATGAGCACCCCTAGCTACCCAAAATTCATGACCATTAGAAGTTGATGAAACATATTTCTTCAATGTTGGTTCCAATGGTGAGGCTAAATAATTTGAAGGTATTTTCTCTAACTTGTTATAAGAGCCATTACATTGCGTAGACACTTAAATAGTCTAGATTGGTATTATGCATCTGAATCTGATTACTAACATCATTTCTTCCTAAATCAGCTATGTTCTAATTATTTAATTAAATAATCTATATTGTTTAATTAAATTCAGCACTTTCTCCTATTAATCAAATAATTAAATTTATCAAGTTAATTCATCCTCTTCTCACTAATTTCCATCTCATTTAATTAATTAAATAAAACTATTTAATTGAAACCCCTATGTCTTCTCATTTAATTAAATAAATCCAACAATTTAATTAAATGTCACAAACCCCTAACCCACCTAAGTTAATTAATTATGAATTAATTAACCTTAAACTACTTGCTAATCTTCATTAGCAAATCATCTATCTTTTACCTCCACCTTGGTTAAATAAACCTATGGTTTATTAACCCCCCTTGCACATGAAATTAATTTCTTCTAATTAAATAAATAGGCATTTTCATCTCAAATTGATATTCCATGGGAATATTCTCTCAACAACCCACTTGTTGACTTTCCCTCCAAAGGCTTTAAAAGCCTCTTACAAGTGCCTTTAATGCCTCTTACAAATGCATTCAATTCCTCTTACATGCCATCTTGTCTCTTTCAATGGAATTTACCCCTCTTACATACGCACCAACATTCCCTTACATTCTCAACTAAATTCCTTAAATTCTCTCCTACACCCCTCTTACACAAGCCACCTATGCATTAACTTCTTACATCTCTTTTCCCAAGATGTGCACAAAATTATGTGAGGCGCATATCCTGATTGCTTTCATTAACCTTGTGACATGTATTGTAAGGCTATCGATCCTCATTTTAGTCCCACATTGCCTAATCTCACTTCTTCTTCCAACACTTGAATCCTATAAATAGAGGGCTTCTCTATGAAGAATGGATCCACTTTTGGATGCATTACTACTCTACATATTTTCATCCACAATCACATGCTTTCTTCATCATTTTAGCTAGAGTTCATCACCACATTGCATCAATTTCATCACATTTATCAACAAATCTTGGAGCTTGTCCACTAAGGGATTGGGAAAGGACCATTTTCCACATCAAATTGGTACCAATCCCCCTATGGGATGAGTTTTGGGGTTACTTAGCTTAGTTTCATTCATATATTTCATGCTCTTTCATGTTTTTATTGTGTTTTGTTTCATGCTTTGTGATCTCAATTATTTCATAGGGAATACAATTTTTTCATGCTAATATGACTAATTCTTGTGTTTTTTTTAATGTTTAGCACAGGTACAAAGTTGTATTCACATTTTGGCGCTAGAAGGAGGGATAACCATTTAAATTTTTGATGTTTTTTGCTCAAAATTCACGTTTTGCAAGTTCTAGAAAATGGTGTCACTTTTGACATAACCAGAGCACCGCGATTGCTAATCGCATCGCTATTGCAGGAAAATACAGTATCACTTTCACAAATAATGCCTTTATTGCGACAAGGAGTCACTTTTGATTTCCTTTGACCGCTTATGTCTTTTCATTATTGTGTTTCCTTTGTTAAAATGTTGCTTTTGACCTCTCTATTTTTTGTGCACCTGTAGGTTTTCACCAAAGCATCACTTCTAATATAGCACCACCTTTTTCATTACAATTCCACCTTTGTGCTCACTATCCATAGAAAAGCATCGCCTATGTTGTTCACCAAAGTGTCGCTATTGCATAATAGTTACACTATTGCTAACATAGTGTCACCTTTGTTGATCTAGAGTTGCTATTGCAGATTTGAGTTGGGGAATGGAGCATTGAATTTGAAAAGCATTAACTGCTTATTGTAATAGTGCTTTAGGACATATACTCTAAGATGCTAGTTTTCAATTGGGCTCTAAAATTAACCATTGTAATCTTGTTTTCAAAGTTGGTTTAAAATTAAACCCTTCACTAGCTAGTCATTGCTATCTTGGTTAAAATTGAAAAAAACAACTTCACATCTAGTTTGGTGCTTAAAAAGAATTCATCATTTCTTTGAGGGATTAAAAAGAATAAGTGACTTTGGTGGGGTCCCTAGCTCAGTTGGCTAAGCCTTTCTTGTTGCAAGAGGTTGGTCACGAGGTCTAGTCTCTCTACCCCCATGGTACTGGAGGGCGTGTCGAGCTAGTGTTGTTGGTCACATTAAAAAGTTTACTAGGCATACTACAGTTTATAGGGGATTGTGCTACCTGATTCCTGTAGTCTAAAAAGAAAGAACAAGTGACTTGTGTGAGTGATTTTTTTGTAGGACCTTTTAAGTGCATAACCTCTCCCCTTGTGCTTCATGCGATCTTGGGTGATGAGAAGCACTTTGGAGATTCTTTTTCATTTTTTTGAGTCACAATTAAGAGAGAGCTTGCTATGAGACACATCCTGTAATGGAGAACTCATAGCAAGTTCTTGAAGCACGTTTAATGGTGGGCTATATCAAAGGTTGTGAAATTGTAAGAAAGTAGCTTCAATCTCAGGCGAAAACATACTACACCTAATCCCACACCTTAAGTGGAACAAGAATAGTTGAAGAGCCTTAAATGGCCAGTGGATGGTAGTGTACATATGGTGTTCACATTTTATTGTCACTAAAAACCCCTTGTGTAGTGGCCAACGAAGTCCAGTTTCAAAATGTTCCTTGAGAATGGTGCATTAGAATTTACTTCTAAGAAGTTACTTACCAAGTCTGATTTTTGGTTGAGGCATAGAGGTTAAGAATTCATTCATAACATACCTCTTACTCCTCCATTAATTGTGCATGGAAAATCATCCCTTTGGGGCATGAGGTAAGCCCATTGTCAAAGATATGCACCTTTTTCTAGGTTGTAAATATTATCTTTGGTGATCTATCAAAACACATTCCTTGGTTCCAAAACAAGAAAAAAAACATTGAACAATCATTGATATTTTAAACCCTTTGGATTTAATGTGAATACCTTTGAAAATCCCAATATTACTACTTGTCCCTAATGATTTTATCTTTAGAGGCTTCTAAATATTTAGACTTATATCTAAATTCACATAATTCCAAACTAAACCTAGGGAACTATAGCTTTAGCCTCTTGATTTCCACATGGGATGAAAGATGTTCAAATTTGTATACATTTAGTTTAAAAATTAATCAAGACAAGTGGATGTGGTATTTAATAAATTCATTAATCAAGATTAAATCAAATTTAACCCCACACATGTTCTTGTTATCTTTTTTCTTATGGTCTTCCAAGCAAAACATTGGTCTTTTGGTTTGAACTACTCATAGGGTAAATCATGTTCTTCACTACCTTGGTCTTGTAAACAAAGTCCTTAGGTTCATTTAGGATCAAATAAATCACCTCATCCATCCCAAAACATTTATCATTTCCATCCCACAAAAACCTTTAGAGCTTTGGAAACATCAATATTCTAGACTTGGGTACATCATTTAAAACCAAATCAAAATCACCTTGTTTAGTTAAGTATGTGGGAGTGCATCATTTCTCATATATTTAGTTAAATTAGCAACCCTTTGAACAATTTTATCCAAAGATCACAAGTCCATCTTGGGATTTGCAAGTTTGTTATCAAAATCAAAACATCAAAATAAAACCCTAAGTCTAGTATTGACCAAAGTTAGAAAGTTCATTACCGATATCATTCACCCCTTCATCTTCCATATCATCATTTGATCTTAAAACATCATAGAGGTTCTTTTTGTACCTAAAATTAGATCAATCAAAGAAGTCAAAACAAACCAAATTCATCACATATAATCTTAAGGTTGATCCTAATTTTATGGTCCAAACAAGATCACAACACAAGAAGATCATGGAAAAAAACAAGGAAACATCTACCATGAGTGATCTAAGCCAGACCAAATTTGACCCAAGAGAATCTAAAAATCCTCTACCTAATCTCCCTCAACCACCTCAAGATTCTCAAGAGGGAGGATGTCAAGTAGAGGATGTTACAAACAATTTCAAAGAAATGACCCATGATGATTTTCTTGAATTGATACAAGCTCCCAACACCCACAAGCTTGTCAACACCGTAATGATATTGAACCCTTCCTAATATATATTGGAGTTGGAAAAATAAGGGGGTAAACTCCCTTTTACATACGATTTGACCACTATCATTGAGAAACCTTTGGGAATCATTCCCCAAACATCTTTTACACCATCATTTCCCAATGTGGTTCAACCCATTTCCAAACCATCATCATCACATGCACCAAGTCAACCCATGACCACAAAAGGTAGTTCATTACTTCAAGCACTTCAAGGGAACCCACTTGTTAATAACCAAAACCTAGAATCTAACACAATCTTGGGTATTGCAAACACCAACATTCCTCAAGACCCCCAACAACCATATGCACCACTCATATTCCATGACACAAAAAGTTCATCCACTTTACATGCCACACCATCTTATGCCCTAGATACAAAAGTTTATGTTCCTAACATTCCAGAAGGTCAAGTCGATCTATTTGGACAAGTGGGAACCTTTGATGCTTCATTTTCACTCCTACATGGGAAAACATCACAAAAATATCCACAATTCCCTATCATAACTCCATCATCCACATTGATCCAAGGTCTAAAACAAATCGCTTCATCAAGCACATTGACCCACAAGCAAACCAATCAACTCAATCCACCAAAAAAAATCAATCAAATCAATCCACCAAACACAACAAATCAAATCAATTCACCCATCGAAAATCCAAACATGCCACTAACATCACAACCCCAAGTGGCCTCATATCAAGTGTCCCAACCATTGATCACACCATCAACACAAAGTCAAACCACATCCCAAGTGCACACCCTTCCATCCCAAAGTCAAATCTCACAAGGGTTGAACATGTCAAATCCCAATCCACCATCTATTACCCAGCCTCTTATTACACAATATTGACCACAACAACCACCCCAACAAACCCTCAACATACCATCTCACCCACCTCAAAATCCAAAAATAACAAATAAATATAGCATGATGTTGCAAGCAGCACAACAAGCCTACTAAAAAGCATTGCAACAACTACAAGCACAAGCACAAGAACAAGCACAAGCACAAGCACAAGCTCAAGCTCAAGCACAAGCACAAGTGCAAGCCTTGATACAACAACAACAAGTGCAAGCACAAGCCCAAGCCTTGCAACAACAACAAGCACAAGAACAAGCCTTACAATATCAAGCTTATTAACAAGCCCTACAATAATATCAACCACGACAGCAAGTGTTGATAGTGTAACAACAACAACAAGCACTATTGGAACAACAAAAACAACAACAAGCATTACAACAACAAAAATCCCGACAACAATTGTTATTGGCACAACAACAACAATAGGCATATCAACAAGCATTCCTTGCATAACAACAAGGTTTCCTACACAAACATGCAACAAAACACCTTGAATCCTAACACACAAGGATCATATGTCACCCCACCTCCATCACCATTCATACAACAATTTAAACCCCCACATATGCCACATAGCACATTCAACTCATCAACCATACCACCTCAAAACACATAACTTCCACCACCCAATCTACAAGATGATCTTGTTAAGATTCAGGTAGATTAGAGCAATAAACATTAACAATTATATGCAGATTAAATAACCCAAATATAATAATGAAGAATAACAGAAAAGAGAACACAAAATTTTAATGTGGTTCACCCAATATGGGCTACATCCACAGAAACTCAACCATCCAATGATTTTATTATCTAGTGCAAAATATATTATAATCTCACAAATACCATTCCACAACATACATCCTAGCCGCTTATAACAAGATTTTTGGAAGCTTCTAAAATTAGGGTTTTACAAAGTCATTTTTCATTTGTCAAATAACAAAAATTAACTATCGACCCCTTGACATGGAAAAAAGGGGAAAAAAAAATTGGGTTGCGCCCCTGAACCCCTGCTCGAGGTCGGGCCTGACCTTGAACCCTGAAAAGGATACATTAAGAGTGTACATTATTTGGATGATCAGTAACCACATACCAAAAATCTCCCACTTGGAGATTGATCTTGGATGACACCATTGCACTTGCAGCTCCCACTTGATTATAGGTCTAGCTGGTTTCTTATGTCCACCATTATCCAGTCGTGAAGGCCAACAGAAACTGATGAGGAAATCAATTTCTCCTGTGTAACTTCCTTTGTGAACATATCTGCAGGATTCTCACTTGTGTGAACTTTCTCCAGCTTCAACTTTCCATCCTCCAAAACTGACCAGATGAAGTGGTATCTAAGCTGTATGTGATTAGTATTTGAATGAAAAGCTGAATTCTTTTCAAGATGAATGGAACTATAGCTATTAGTGTACAAAGGGCTATCTTCTTATCATTGTCCCAATTCCTCCAAAAAAAATTGTAACAAAATCATCTTCTTGCTAGCTTCCATAGTAGCAACAAACTCAACTTCAGTGGTTGAAAGCACAACAACCTTTTGCAGCCTTGAAATCCAACTGATGATAGTACCTCCTACAGTAAAAAAAGACTCTGTACTACTCCTATTGCTATCAATATCACCTACCAAATCAGAGTCAACATATCCTTTTAGAGAATAATTTGTTCCTCCAAAACATAATTTCTTTGAAGTAGTACCTCTCAAATATCAGAGAATCCATTTTATCGCATTCCAATGTTCCATTCCTGGATTGCTCATATACCTTCTCACAACTCCCACTACATGTACAATAACTGGTCGTGTGCATACCATTGCATACATCAAGCTACCAATTGCTGATAAATATGGTATCTTAGACATTTTGTCTTCCTCCTCTTGTGTCTTTGGACACATCTCCTTATTCAACTTAAAATGACTAGGCAAAGGTGTACTAACTTCTTTTGCATTCTGCATGTTAAATATTTTCAACACCTTCTCTACATACTCACTTTGAGACAAAAATATTTTTTTGTTTGTCTTGTCTCGTGTGAACATCATACCAAGGATTTTTTTTGTTTTGTTGAACCCAAATCCTTCATAGCAAATGAATTTTCTAATTTCTGCTTAAGTTCATTAATATGCTACATGTTGGACCTGACAAGAAGCATGTCATCAACATAAAGCAATGACATAATATAGCTGCCATTATCCAATTTATTAAAATAAACACAATAATCAAAATGGCATCTTTTGTAACCTTGTTCATCCATAAAACTATCAAATTTCAAATACCATTGCCGAGGTGCTTGCTTCAGGCCATACAAACTCTTCTTTAACTTGCACACAAATTCCTCCTTACCCTTGACCTCATATCCCTGTGGTTGTTGCATGTATATTTCCTATTCCAAATCCCCATGGAGAAATGTTTTTTTCACATCTAGTTGTTCAAGATGCAAGTCTTCCATAGCCACAAGACTTAGAATAGTTCTAATAAAAGTCATCTTTAAAACCAGATAAAATATTTCATCAAAATCTATACCCTTTTTTTGTGCAAAACCTTTTACCACGAGTCTATCCTTATATCTTTTCTTGCCTCCATCTTCTTCCTTCAACCTATAAACCCATTTATTTGGCAATGCTCTTTTACCTGTAGGCAATTGGACTAAGTCCCAAGTCTAATTCTGTAACAAGAAATCCATTTCCTCTTTTATGCCTAACTCCCACTATTTTTTGGTATCTACCTACATCGCTTCTTCATAACCTTTAGGTTCACTAGAATCAGTTAACAATATAGAATATAATGATGGAGAAAATATTTTTGGAGGTCTAGTTATCCTTGGAGAACGTCTAACACTTGCAGGAGTCTATGGGATAAATTTTTATTGCGGAGCATCAAGTACCACTAGCATTTTATTTTTTGGAATCTCATTCAACACCACATATTCCTTTTTGGTTTGTCCATGCTTCTTTTCCTCCAGCTGATCCTTATACATGACCTTCTCATTGAATATAACATATATGCTCTTAATGATTTTATGATTTTCATAATCCCATAACCGATAGCCAAATTCATCTACTCCATATCTAATGAAGGTACATTTTTAAGACTTAGCCTCAAGCTTGGTTCTATTTTCAATATCAACATGGACAAAAGCTTCACAACCAAAGGATTTCAAAAATGAATAGTTTACCTTTTTACACATCCATTCCTCCTCTGAAATGTCACCATCCAAAGGATTTGAAGGTCCCCTGTTTATTAAATAAACAGTGATATTTACATCATTTTCCCAAAAGTGTAAGGGTAGTCCAACATGTAATCTCATGATCCTTGCATGCTCCATAATGGTCCTATTCATCCTCTCAGACACACCATTTTCTTGTGGGGTTCTAAGAACCATTTTCTACCTACGTATTCCATTGTATGAACAGTAATTTTCAAATTATTTGCTGCAATAGTCACCTCCATTATCAGATCCGAGAGACTTCAACTTTTTCCTGTCTCATTCTCAACCAAATATTTCCACTTTTTAAAAGTTTCAAATACTTCTAATTTATTTTTTTAGAAAATACACCCATGTTTTCCTAGTTGCATCATCGATAAAATTAACATAATAGAAAGAGCCACCAAGAGAAGATACATGAGCTGATCCCCATACATTTGAATGCACAAGCTCTAATTTCTCACTCTTCTTCTCTTTCCCAACTTTGAGAAATT
>CM021110.1:315857199-316012976 GCA_007115665.2 Sequoiadendron giganteum
GACGAGTTTGTATCAGTCATCAATGTCAAAGGGCCTAACAAAGAGTGTGGAGTCACAACAAGCAGAGGCAAGGTAACCATTCAAGGACCATCACCAACATCTAGGGCACCACCTACAGTTTCAAAATCCAACCCTAGTGACTATAGCATCTTGGAAAGACTGAAGAAAACCCTCGCTCAAATATCCTTCTTGGAGTTGCTAAAGATATCTCCTATGCATAGGGATATTCTAGAGAAGGCTTTGTCTGCATCCACCGTACCTAATGAAATTGATGCTAATCAATTCCAGGCTATGATTGGACATACCACTATGCCTCATCTTCTCACATTCTTTGAACATGACCTCTCCACGCAACCATCTCACAATCATGCACTACATATTGAGTCTTGGTTCATAAGAACAAGGTCAAAAGAGTCTTGGTGGATGGAGATGCAAGTCTCAATATTTGTACTTTGCAACTAATCAAGAGTCTAGGATTCTTCGAAGATGTTATTGAGAAAGGAAAGGGTATCACTATCAAGTCCTATGATGATCAAGAATGGTTTCACAAGGCACCATTCAACTTCCCATCTAATTGGGACCAGCCATCATGGAAACCACATAACAAGTACTTGACCTTGAGCTTCCCTATAACATTCTCCTAGAGTTTCCATGGATCCATGGGATGCAAATTTTTGCATCTACCTATCATCAATGTGTTAGTTCCCTTATCAAGATAAGGAAGTAGTGATCCATGGCAACCCCAAACCATTCTACTACTACAAGAACATAGAAGCCAAGTACTAAAAAACCCATAATTTCCCAAGAATGATGAAGGACTGACATCTTCCTTTATTGACCCATCCACCTTAGCCTCCACATTTGATACAAAGACACCCCCCATCCAAAATATCCCAAACATCAAAGCAATGATCCAAGATGATGGTTGTGGAGAATATAAATTGAAGAAGAATGTATTTGTGTTAGGAGAGTTACCTCAATCTCCTAAATCTCATGGAAAATTGAAACCCATTGATGGTGCATCCCAAAAATTCATGACAACACCTACCACTTTCAAAAAGTGGAAAATTTAAGAAAATAAGTTGTAGATGAAAAAGACATATAAAACTTGCTATATCAAGACAATAGACCCACCCCCATTCTTCCAATGGAGGACTACAACAAGGGTCTACAACTAATGCTTGGATGGGGCTATAACAAGAATTAAAAGCTAGGATAGAATAATAATGGCTTACTAGAAGCCCTCATTCCTAAGAAATGCTTAAAGAATATTGGCCTTGGTTGTATTACTAGAAAAGTAACATTTCTTGGCAAGCATACCCCTGTTAAAATAGTCAAAGCTTCCCCTTAGTTACCTATATCAACTAGTATTTTCCTCAATAATTATACCTTCGATATAACAGACCTATTTGATGAGGATTCCCATGTTTTCATGATAGCCACCACATCATTTGATTCAAGTAACCAAGTAACTGAGCTAAAACTCATCTACCCCCAACTCATAAACTGAGACCAATGAGGACCACCAATCTTGGATTCATTCAAAAATGATGAAGCTCTCTCTAAATTTGTGGGACTAAGAGATAGCATGCCATACAGAGATCACAAAGTAGGATTCAACATTGAGTTAGATAAGCATGCATACTATGGGGAAATGATTGAATCTCTTAGTCACAAAATTGAAAATATGAGAGTAACATCTTGATCCTTAAGTGAAAACCACATTGTGGCACTTTCCAATCACAAAATAGTAAAAAAAAAGGATCTATCTGATGGTAAAAACCTCTCTGAGGTGCCAAAGGATGAGGGATTCAATACTCCCCTTAGTACTATACATTAGGAGAAGTCAACAGTCCTTGTAGAGAAGTGTAATCTAGTGAATGTGGGAACCAAAGAGGCACCTAAAATAACCTTTTATGCAAAGTCACTCCTGGCTAAAGAGAAAAATAAATTAGGATAATTCCTCATAGACAGAAAAATTAACTTTTCATGGTCATATACATGCCAGGGCTAGATCATGAAGTAGTCGTCCATCACCTTACAATATATCTTGACACAAAACCAATAAGACAAAAGTTGAGAAAGATGCATCCACATATTGCATTACTACTCAAACTGGAACTACAGAAACTCCTCGATGCAAGACTTATCTGGCCCATTGATTTATCTAGAATGGGTTTCCAACCTTGTACTAGTTACCAAGCCCACTAGGGGCATTAGAATCTACACTGACTTCGGAGATTTGAACAAGGCATGCCCCAAGGATGATTTTTCTCTACCAAACATTGACATAATCATGGATCTCACTGCAGGACATGACATGTTATCACTCATGGATGGATTTTCAGGCTATAACCAAATTATGATTGCTAAGGAGGACCAATAAGACAACATTCACATGTCCATGGGACACTTATTGTTGGAACATAATGCCATTTGTGATAAAGAACACCGAAGCCACCTATCAGAGAGCTATGACATTAATCTTTCATGACATGATCCACAAGATTGTAGAGGACTATGTGGATGACATCTTAGATAAATCAAGAAAATGAAAATATCATATAGAAACATTGCCAGGACCAATCTTTGATATACTTGAGGAGTACAAGGTGCGGCTAAATCCAAAGAAGTGTGTCTTCGATATGACCTCAGGAAAGCTCTTGGGCTACATTGTGCTATTCAGAGGAAATGAGATTGATTTAGGAAAGGTTAAGGAAATTATAGATATGGAGGCTCGATGAACATTAAAGAAACTACAAGGTTTGCAAGGAAGGCTACAATCCATCAAAAGGTTCATAGCATAGCTATCAGATAAGACTATTCCCTATTCTCATCTACTGCACAAGGGGGTCACATACAAGTGGGATGAAAATGTGATAGAGAATTCAACCAAATCAAGGAATACCTTTTGACACCACCTATCCTCATGCCACTAATCCCAAAAATACAACTAATCTTCTAAATCTCAACTACATCAGTTGCACTAGGGGCTCTCCTTGCTTAGCATGACGAAATAGGGAAAGAGGGGGCTATCTACTATATCAGTAGAACTTTAGTGGGGCATGAGCTGAATTACACATTCATAGAGAAGGATTTTCTCCCAGTCATATTTTCCTGACAAAAATTCAGTAGCTACATGCTCTCTTATCAGATAAATCTCATTGCCAAATAGATCCACTAATATATCCATTATCCAAAGCACCTCTCACAAGACGAATGGCCAAGTGGGTTATGATCTTGACAGAATTTGACATAGAATATTTTGAACAAAAATCCCTCAAAGGGAAATTCATTACAGATCAACTAGTCGAGGCACCAATATATATAGAGAATCCATTAGTATCAAAATTTCCAAATGAATTGGTCTTCCTCTTAAATGTAGAAAATCATTGGAAAATGTATTTTGATGGTTCCTATATGCAACATGGATTAGGATTAGGTACTATTTTCATGACACCACAAGGGGATTGCATTCCAAAATCATATTGGTTTTCCTTCACATGTACCAACAATATTGCAAAATATGAGGCTCTTATCATAAAACTCATAATAGCAGTACAATGGAAGATCTTGGCACTAAAAGTCTTTGGGCATTCAGAGCTAATCATTAATCAAGTCAATGCCGAGTACTAAACCAAAGAAGACAAGCTTAATCCATACAAAAACCTAGTAGAAGATCTCAATGATTTCTTCATTGATATCGCATTTGAGCAGATACCCCAAATGAATAAAAAAAGCAGTGGATTCTATGGAAACAATTGGTTCATTGCTAGATATCCTAAAGAAAACCCATAAATGTGAGTTTCTCATATAGATTAGTTTCTCATCCTAGCTTTTTAGATACCAAAATCTAAGTTTGTGTGTGAAATCGTTGGTCCCGGTGATCCCTGGTATCATGACATATTCACATACCTAAAAAGAGGAATCCTCCCCAATGACATCACCTCAAACCTAAAGAACTTTTTTGTCAAGAATTCATCCCGTTTTGTTATCCTCAAAGAGACCCTTTACCATATAAGTATCGAGGGGATCCTATTACAATGTCTTAACCCTAAGGAAGCTTTGACTGCTTTAACTAAAGTACAAAAAGGTATTTGTTGATCACATTTGAGAAGTATGACCTTGGCAAAGAAACTGTTGAGGACAAGGCACTATTGGCCCAACATGGAGAGAGAAGCTCACGAGTATGTCAAGAAATGTTTGCAGTTTCAATAGCATGGGGATCTCATCCATGCACCGAATCAAGAACTTCAACCCATCATTACACCTTATCCTTTTTCACATTGGGGACTTGACCTAATAGGGAAGATCACACCTACCTCATCCAACAACCACAAGTTTATTATTACCGCCATGGAATACTTTATGAAGTGGGTTGAGGCCATTCCTATGACCTATATTATAGGCAAGAAAATCTCCAAGTTCATCCTAAATTATCTTATCTTTTGTTATGATGTTCCACAAGCCCTTATCTCAGATAATGGGACACCTTTTAAGAACCAGGATTTCCATGAGTTGTGCCAATGATTCAATATCCAACACCAGTTCTCCACTCCCTATTACCCTGAGCAACAGCCAAGCCGAGGCTACAAATAAAACTATCTTGAAAATCCTTAAGAAAATAGTCAATGAAGCTGGTTGTGACTAGAATTTTTAGCTAAACCCTAATTTATGGGCTTACAGAACCAGTATCCACATGCCTACAGGTGCTACACCATATTCCCTAGTATATGGATATGAGGCTATCCCACCTATTGAGGTCGAGCTCCTATCTTATGAACATCCTTGGAAGATCTTATCACTAATGAAGAATATAGGGCGTCACAATTGAATGAGCCAAAACTATTGGATTAATGTCACCTAGATGCTTTGAATCACTTACAGATTTATCAAAACCATCTTAAGAGGAGCTATAACAAGAAAATAAAAAGTTGGTTCTTCCAGGTAGGAGAGCTCATGTTGAAGGAGAATTAAAAAAATTTACCTGATCCAGAGAGCAAGGGAAATTTTGAACGCAATTGGTTGGGACACTTCATCATTACAACAAGTTACAAATCAGGAGCATATCAGTTGTCAACACCTGGGGGTGAACTCTTGTAGGAGCACATCAACAGATCTCATCTCAAAAATAATTATGCCTAGGCTTGCAAGGTATAAATCCAATACTACAAAATCATCAAAAATAGAAAAATCCAAAACAATCAAAAAAAAGATTGAAAATAGTAAAGAAAAAAATTGCCCTCTAGTGAAACCCAATTCGGTGGCGCTTTGGACAAGTACCTTGGTGAAAACATGGCAATCATAAACCTTGCATAAATAAGCACTCTCCATCTACCAACGATCATTTATCTTTTTCTACATCACTTTCCATTGCATTCATCCTTCATTCCATTATTCTTTCCATCACCCATTCGTGTCTATATCATGGTCGGATCTTGTGTATGTATCATGTTCCCCTTTAGTACTACTTGGCACATGCCTAAGGTTAGTTTGTCCTACCTATACTGAGGTAGTCTATTGCATCACACTAGGGGAATTTGTTTATCCTTGCATTATATTGGATTTGTGTACATTCTTTAAGGTCTTACATAACATTGAAAAATCCTAAAACACTTGCAAAATCATCACAAAATCCAAAAACATTCATAAAACTAGAAAATCCAAAAAATAGGTCCAAAATAAAAAAATTCAAAAATATAGTAACCATGTCAAACTACATTGTCTTTGAGCTTGAACATAGGCAAGGCTAATCATTGATCAACCCTCGAGGCATTATTTTAGTCCTTAGGAGCTCATCATAATAAAATGACAATCTATACATGTTCATGTTTTGCATCAGTAAATGAGTTTGTGTAAGTCAAATTACATGGTCTCTATGTGTATAACATAGGAAAGGCTAATATTTGATCAGCCCTTGAGGCCCCTAGGATAGTCTTTTAGGTTAGGTTCTTGGTCAAAATCTCAGAAAACACAAAAACATTTGAAAACTTGAAAATTAAAACATTTGTAAAACAACCCAAAAATTCCAAAAATAGCCTCAAAACATTACAAAATACCAAAAACATTGAAATATTTCAAAAAAACCAAAACCACCCATCCCATTTCACTTTCACTCACAATAAATTGATCATCTCCAATCTTTAGTAAAACAAATGGAAACAAGTGTGGTAAATTTGTAAAGTGTAAACTTTAACGTAAAAATCTTGAGTCTAGGTTGGTAGGTAAACAAGTTGGTTGACTTTTGTATCAATAGCCCATCATCCAGTTAGTTTCCAAATCATCTGATAATCATTTCCTAGAATGCATCCTTCCTACAATGGACACTAACATCAGACATCACCGTATTTTTAGTCTTGGCTAGAGGTATGAAGAACATTAGCTTGTTTGTTTACTTGATCTTTTCTCATGATTTATCTTATTGCATTCATTCCAATGATATCTCGATGATGTCTATCAAAATGATTTAGAGAGAAAGGATTGGGGAATTGATCATTATCTTTTGATTGTTGTGCTTGGTGGATATTCTTGTAAAATAACCTTGGAGAATACTTCCTTTGTTAGGTGTGTATAGAAGGTGTTTTGGACAACTTGTTAACTACTGCATTGGGAGGTTATCCCTTCTGTGTTTTGGTCAGAGATGTTTGAAGCTTTTGAGGTACATCCAAGCAATGTTTTTGTATGTTAGGTGTAAGAAAGAATACTCCTATCTATTTCTTGAGTCAAATTCCATCTTACTAGATACAATGCCATCCTAGTTGTCCATACCTTGATGCATCATATCTTTGTGTTTTATCAAACATAAGGAAAATTGTGGTGTTTTTGTCCTAATCCCTTGATAATAAAATCATTATAACTTATCATCATATCTAATAAAGTCTTGACGATTCATAGAGTTGTTGGCCTCCTGCATCTTTTCAGACTCAAGGGTTGATCCCTCTTTTTCTTCCATCTTCTTTCCATGCTAACATGGTATCATGATATTCAACAAAAAATAACAATGTATCTATCCTACATCCACAAATCATCAACATGCACACATCTTGCATAATCATAGTGTATCATCATTACAATTTAAGTGGTTTAGGACAATATAGATTTGTTATTCTAAACATATTAATCCATCCAGTGCATTATTATTTATCATTTAGTTTGTTTAGAATAATATAGATTTGTTATTCTAAACATCTTATCACATTCCATAATCATCCATCACATCCATATCATGAACAAAAATATATAAATCATCCATATACATCTCACATCACATATACATACATGCATCATGACACCATCATATCAAAATACACAAAAAGAAAGGCATCCATACATACATCCTGCATCATCTGGAATGTCCCACCCCAGGTGGACACTTGCAAACTGAAATTTCTGCCTTGTTATTTAACTGAGTTTTTTGAGTTTATGCTCTTGAATGATTTTTAGTGATATAATGTTTGGAATGTGCAAATAACATACAAATGAAAAATGAAGGAAATACTAAAAAATTAATTACTAAATGATTCCAATTTGATTTATTATGACTTGAAAATACAATACTTTCATTTCATTCCTTCATACATTGCTTGTGAAACCATTAAATATCATACCTAGAAGCTAGAGTTAAATTTTGGAATTTTGATATATGACAATCAGCAACAACAACTCTCAATAGAGTCAGAGCCTATCATCCAATGGTGCTTTCTCTACCTCAAGAGTGATGCCAAACATAAGCTAAGCCTTGGTCATCCCTAGTGGGAATGAAATGATGTTGATTCTTTAGGCATTTTAGCCTCTAGATCCACACATCCCAACTAGAGAGGAAGTATGACCTATTATTAGAAATGGTACAGCTACAAGAAACCCATATGTTGAGTCTAGTTGAAATTATTTTCACAATAATCTAGTCATTTCTCTTGAAACCCTTGAGTTATTTGTAGATTATCATTTCCAATCTACACACTAATGATTCCCACATGCCAATGAGGAAGGCACAACTAGCAATGAAGATATTCAATAATACTTATCTTCAATAACTTTTGATCTGCTCTAAATAACCTCTAAAAATGTTGATGAAACAACTCCAATTAATCACAATGTGGCATCTGAGATAAATCCACCTCATTAGCAAACCTTAGATGATCTTTCACGCCCTCAAAATGCTTGGAGCAAAGAGAAGCTATGCCCTCCAAATTTGCTTGCAGCTGAAAACCCTAGTTTCCACCTCCAAAATGCTAAAGCACAAAGCCGAGTTGAATGAAAATGATCACAGACAATGAAAATTCTTTTGAGTGCCCTTTTTATATCTTCTCCCAAATGGCGCGATTTCCAAGAGGCCTTTTAATCATTTAGAATGATATAATTTATTTACTTTTCTTGACTTTATAATATACCTCTTAAAGTGGGTGACCAATAAGACTTAAATGCACTTTTAATAATTTGAATTTATAATCATTAAATATAACTTTCATAATAAAGTCAATTAAAATATTTAATGATGTGCACTTTATAATAATTAATTATTATTAAAGCATTAATTTAATAGTAATTAAAACTTCATAACTCCAATAATAAACCTCACAAATCAATTATGTTTGCACCAGGAGGTAGCCCACTGGACTCACTGCTCACTAGGGGGCCACACTATAAATAGTAAGCTTGGCCTCTATCATCCAACTGACTTACTATAAATAGTAAGTGTATATAAATGAAGCCAGAAACCCCTGAATAACATCGGCTCTAAATAAGCCAAGGATCTAGAGATGCCAAATGTTGCAAACTGCCAACTGAGAGACCAGATATCTCCAAAATAGGGCCCTCTAATCACTATTATTAGCCTACGAAGACCCGATGATAGGCTAAACCTCCAATTCTGATGCTCACTCAAAAAGGGGACATTAGAATCCACCCTCCTCGAAATTGCTTGTCCTCAAGCAGTCTCAACTGAACTAGAAACACTCTACCACTAGAATCCCAAGGGAAGAACTGTAGAATGACCCACATATTGCCAAAAAACTCTAGAAACACCAACATAAGCACAACTACACAAGGATAAACATCATACCAACTATCCAACTCATGCACGCAAGATTTGTGCATCAAAATTAGCTCATGTACATGTGGATCAAAGGTGAAACTATATGCAAACCACACAATGAACATGATTTAATATTCATCAAAAAATCCTGAATGGAATCCTGATGCACAAGGAGGATCCCAAAGAAATTTGTAGAGTGCCCAACAATATATCCACTAGATCCAGAGTGTAGGAATCAAACTATGCTCAACAACACCATAGGCAACTGCCCCAATGTAGGACAATCTACCAATCATAAAAATAATGCATAATATACCTAGATCCTAAACCTATAATGGAATTCTTCCATGCATATCACCCTCTGACTTCCACTACACTATTATGATATCAACTTCACCATGCTAAGAGTGGTGAAGCAACACATCAGGATCCATCTGAACTACAGTGTTGAACCTGTCACCACGTGGACCCCAACACAATCGCCACTCACATCGATCAGCAACGAAGAGGTAAGAGTATCTCAAAGTGTCTGCAACAGATCTCTCTCCATCCTCTGGTAACCTCCTATGGATGTGTTGACTATCCCACATAGGTGTTGGAAGATATGTAATTGATCCTCCCAAGTTGATGAAATGATATAACTCTCCTCCATCACCACGGAATGAAGTAACCAAGCCATTGTGCCTACTAACACCACAACCTCCCTGAAATTTGAAACCTTGTCTCTAATAGAAATTTTTGAGACCAAGAAGGAGAAAACTCTATTAGATACATATAAGCGTGATATAAATCTGATCTTCGATCCTACAAGTAATCCCCTGCAAAATACCGAGTAGAGCACATGCAGTCTCTAGTTCCATCTTTTGAAGATGGTAAGACTTCATCTACAACAAATGATATAACTCCTGAGCCAATCCATAGCTATGCATCCTCAAGTCATCTGTGTGCAGACTAAAGGAGAAGTGATGAGAACTCCTAACTATGTAGTCAAGATAGAATGCACCTGCTTGTGTCAATGGTTGACTATCATAGTCATGGGGAACACACTCCTCATCAATCTCATCTCCTGAATCAAAAGATAGATCACGTCTCTAATCCTGAATGGCTAATTAGGTAGATACGATGCCAACCTTCTCTGGGTACCCAATAGCATAATCTATATCATGAATAAAATGGAGGTATTCTAATTTTATTTCCTCCAAAGTGCTCCTGATAAACCACAAACTATGAATAGGAGTACCAGTTGAGACCTCATACAATCTCTCCTCAAACTCTACTAACTAAAGGAGGTACTCGACATACTTATGTGTGAAATCAAAATGAGATAAGGTTTGATCAACCTTCTCTCTAGTGAACCTCATCTGATCCCTCCATCACTATGGCTCAATAGGTGGTTGACCAAAATCATTTGCATGGGATGAAATCTTTGATTTTATTCTAGGAGAGGGAAACAAAACAACATAATTACTAAAATCCCCACTCAATGATGCCCTACATACCTCTTGAGAAAAAGACGGAACAATGTTGTGATCAGTCACACAACTCTTAGTAGAATCCACTACTTTATCACAAGAGCTATCAATAACATTCTTTGCATCACCTGAAATGGGACTATCCTCAGGAACACCAGATGTAACACATTTTTCCCTACTAAACTCATCCAAATTACTCATCCCATCATTGTCACCTAAACCTATAATTGGAATGGATGTTTCCACATCCTCATTATGCGCATTATCATAATTCATGGATGTATTCTCATCACTAATTGCTACCATAGATATCTGAACTATATCTATAGGTGATGAAGACTACATTGAGCTCAACTCCATAGTAAGCTCATCAATCCATGAATTAGAATCTTCAAGGGAAATTTGAGTGCTTTTCAACAATTTCATGGTAACCTCAAGCTGATAAGCGAGCTCATCAACCTCCTCCTCCTCTTTCCCCTTTAACGAATCATAACAGATTCCATCCCATTTGAGAAGATAATCTCTATCAGATAGTAACTATAGGTAATTATTTTTCATTACCCCCAATGCTTCTCTAAGTGCATGAAACTCTGAAAGGGAAAGTCCACTATTACAGTGCCCATCAATTTTAGGAGTACTCCGACAATAATTTTCCAACAATTGTTGAGCAACATCAAATTGTTCTAAGGCTATAGAAATAATGCCTTCGTTCACCTTCAACTACCCTACTAAGTGAGGAGACCCCTATGACAAATCATTTCCACACGAATTTTTTGAATTAAAACCAACACTATTATAATATGTTGAATCACCATCACTCACTAATTTGTAAGCATCATCATGTGTGCTATCAACTTTGCACACATCATCAACACAGGCACTATTGTTATGTACCTCATGGAATGACTCAAATGACATGTTGGAAGTTGTTGATAAGAAATTATGATTGCACACTTCCTCTTCCAAATTAGATGCATGCACATCCAAAAAGTTATCCTAGAACCCATCATCAATAAGTATTTTATTTGTTTATTCCCATCTTCCAAGGTCTGATTGGTAAAATCAGACTTGTTGTGGCTTGAATCTATGACACCTATTGCATCATTATCACTCAAATATTGAGTATCAACATTAGACAACCTCATACAACCATCATCCTCATGTGTAATGGTTGTTATCACATATTGATGCAAAGAAATTTGACTGCTATAACAAAAATTAGAATTATTCTCATGGTTGATAACAATTCCCTATGCACTGATAATATCTTCAAGGGGTTCTGTCAAACTATCCTCAAGATGTATGGTCTTCTCATCATCAACTACTTCAAGTTCTTACCCCTTTTCTTGCACCTTCTCCCCAACAAAAATGTAGGGTCATAGCTTTCCCTCACATTGTTCGTAGATACCTTATATTAAATCATTAGCAGCTATAGACAACATTTGTTCATACTTACCAAAAACTAGTAATAGGGACAAGATGGATGGGTAAACATCATCTCCTACATTGATAACAAAATTCATAATAGTCCTCGTGTATTCCTAGATAGATTTTTTATGACTCTCATTGATAGAATCCAAGAACAGATGGAAAATATATAAGATAAGATCATTACATCCACAATCAATCATGACAATGCATGATCTCACTTGTTCCATTAACTCAAGAACTTTGATCCTCTTCCCAAAAGTATGACTACCAATATCATCTATCCCATCTAGACCATCAACAATCGGCTTCCAAATCTCCCTCATTGTATTAACTTTATAAGGAATCTGGGGAGTTGTAATCCTTATAATTTGATTATGGCAAAGAGAAACAATGAGCCTTATCTTATTATCTTCATGTCTCAACAACTTAAGCTCACCCAAGGTATTTACTACTGGAGAAATCAATCTGCAACAATGTAGAAGGCAACTGCTCAACAAGACTCAAACACTCGTATATTCTCCTCAATGTGACTAGAGTATCAATCATGGGTCGACTGTCAAGATTACTACCTATTTCATACAATATTCTTGCCAACCACTTCCTATCTCTTGAAACCAACTCTCTATCACTAACTGAACCCATTTTAAAAGCACTAACTGAACCCATAATTTAAAATGGAAACTAGAATCAATGAGTGTTAAACACTCAAATAAAACCAAATGTGAGCTCACTGAATATTAGAATTAACCCAATAGGATGGAAGGAAACCACTCTGATACCATTGGGTTATCCCACCCTAGGTGGACACTTGCAAACTAAAATTTTTGCCTTGTTATTTAACTGTGTTTTTTGAGTTTATGCTCTTGAATGATTTTTAGTGATATAATTCAAGGAATGTACAAATAACATATAAATGGAAAATAAAGGAAATACTGAAAAGTAATTGCTAAATGATTCTAGTTTGATTTATTATGACTTACAAATACAATAATTTCATTTCAGTCCTTCATTCATTGCTTCTGAAACCATTAAATATCATACCCAAAATTTGGAGTTAAATTCTCGAATTCTAGTATATGACAATCAGCAACAACAAATCTCAATAGAGCCAACACCTATCATCCAATGGTGCTTTCTTTGCCTCAAGAGTGATTCCAAACATATGGTAAGCCTCAACCTTCTCTAGTGGGAATGAAATGATGTTGATTCTTTAGGAATTTTAGCCTCTAGATCCACATGTCCCAGCTATAGATGAAGTATGACCTATTATTAGAAATGGTACAGCTACAAGAAACCCACGTGTTGAGTCTAGTTGATGATAGCAGCAAAAAGATGGACTCCAATAATTTTTTTCACAATAATATAGTCATTGATCTTGAAACCCTTGAGTTTTCTATATATTATCACTTCTAGTCTACACACTAATGATTCCCATGTGCCAATGAAGAAGGCACAACCAACAATGAAGATATTCAATAATACTTATCTTCAATAACTTTTGATCTGCTCTAAATAACCTCTAAAAATGTTGATGAAAAAATCCAATCAAGTACAATGTGACTTCTGAGATAAAGAAACCTCATTAGAAAACCTTATATGATCTTTCACACCCTTAGAAAGCTCGAATCAAAGAGAAGCTACACCCTCCAAGTTTTCTTGCAACTGAAAACCCTAGTTTCCACCTCCAAAATGTTAAAGCACAAAGCCAAGTTGAATGAAAATGATCAAAGATAATGAAAATAGTGCCATTTTTATATCTTCCCCCAAATGGCATGATTTCTAGGAGGCCTTTTAATCATTTAAAATGATATAATTTATTTTCTTTTGTTGACTTTATAATATACCTCTTAAAGTGGGCACCCAATAAGACTTAAATGCACTTTTAATAATTTGAATTTATAATCATTAAATATCCCTTTCATAATAAATTCAATAAAAAACATTTAATGATGTGCACTTTATATTTATCAATTATTATTAAAGCATTACTTTAATAATAATTAAAACTTCATAACTCCAATAACAAAGAAATGGCCAGTCTTAACCCGAATGACATTCTGCCTCTACCTCTCCATCAGGGTCTTATCTTGAGACTCTACCATTTTCATTTGTCCTTATGTCCTCCTAGAGCCATTTATTCTATTTGTATTGAAGAGATTGAACCCTTGGTTGTCACTAATATCTCGCCTGATGAATCTAAAAGCCCTTCTAGGAAACCTCACCTGGGTACTGCTGAAAACCCCAAACCCAAACTGGCTGCTAAAAAACTTAAGGGCGGTGCAGGTAATGTGCATACAAGTGTCACGGCCAGCCTATGTGATCTCAAGGCCACCTCGGCCAAGTTTTCTTACAGAGCTACCACAATGAAAAGACGAAAAGATGATAAAAAAGGTTTGTCGGAGCCAATAGTGAAAGAGGGCAAAGGGAAGAATATAGTGGAGAAAGATTCTAAAGGTGACACGGTTGTGGAGACCACGGTCATGAATGGAGGGGAGACTACCATATGAAGGTTTGGGAGATTAGAAAAAAAAAAACAAAAAAGGGAAGATTATTGAGGACTCAGAGGAGGAGCAGACGAACAACAAGGATTATAAGGAAGAGGAGACCAAGGATGAAGAGGAAGAAAATGTGGAAGAGCCCCATTCTACCCTGGACAATAGTAAAATCCTGAAAGAGACTTTGACCTCTCAGTCTTCGCACCCTCTGGCTGCTGAGCATGGCGAGGTCCCGAGGACCACGAATGATGGTGAGGAGCTTTGTGCACTGAAAAAGAAGATGGACACGTTTGAAAAAAGATTCAGAGGCGTGACCTGCTTCACGATGAAGCTAGGTCACTTTGTGACTAGCACCCTATCCACGATGATCAAAGAGGAGATGGAGGGAAATAATGCCCAGGAGAATCAAGATTGGGTTGGGGATGACACTGTGGACCTCCTATTCAAAAACTGGGACAATGCTAGTTAGTTACTGACTGGGCCTATGTTTTGTGTCTCTGCTACCTGTCCATGGTCGTTGTGCTATTATTGTGTTGTTTATGTTCTTTTTTTTACTTTATGTTATTTTTTTGGACTTGATCTTTTTTGGCCCTTGTGGCTCGATGTGAAGGGTACAACACCCTATAAATGTTGCTTACTTTTTCAAAAATAAACCTCATAAATCATTTCTGTTTGTGCTAGGAGGTAGCCCATTGGATTCACTGCTCACCTAGGGGCCTTACTATAAATAGTAAGATTGGCCTCTATCATCCAACTAACTTACTATATATAGTAAGTGTATATAAATGAAGCCAAAAACCCTTGAATAACATCACCTCTAAATAATCCAAGGATCTAGAGATTCCAAATGCTACGAACTGCCAACTAAGATACTAGATATCTCCAAAATAGAGCCCTCTAATCACCATTATTAGCCCGCAAAGACCCAATGATAGGAGAAACCTCCAATTTTGATGCTCGCTCAAAAAGGGGACTCATTCATCTTCTCGGACTCAAGGGTTGATCCCTTTTTTTCTTCTATCTTCTTTCTGTGCTAGCATGATATCATGACATTCAACAAAAAATAACAATGCACCCATCCTGCATCCACAAATCATCAACATGCACACATCTTGCATAATCATAGCATATCATCATAATAAGAAATTTAATCCTTTGCATCACCATTATCATTTAAGTCATTTAGGATAATATAGATTTGTTATTCTAAGCATCTTAATCCATCTAGTGCTTTTTATTTATCATTTAGGTTGTTTAGAATAATATAGATTTGTTATTCTAAGCATCTTATCACATTCCATAATCATCCATCACATCCATATCATGAACAAAAACATATAAATCATCCATATAGATCCCAAATCACATATACATACATGCATCATGCCATCATCATATCAAAATAGCAAAAAGAAAGGCATCCATACATACATCTTGCATCATCATAACATAGCATATAGAAAAGAATACTAAAAAGTGAAAGTAAACCATCCATCATATTTGCATCCATGTCATACATCCATAACATCGCATCATGAATCATCACATTATAAGCATAAATAAAAATGCATACATCCATAGCATATCAATGCATCCATCCATACATACACCATGAAATAAAAAAAGACATCACATCATAAAAATTGTATCAAAGCCATCTCACATATATATATATCAAAAAATTGAATGTCATGATACAAATTAGAGTCAATGTGTAATATCATTAAAATGGTATACAAGGGGCTATCAAAAATCAACCAATGAATGTTTATACATCAAAAATTAAGTTGTATATCCAAAAAGTGTCAATCAAATGAGCCTGCTATTTGTGGCTTTGGCAATCCTCTTGATGAGAACTAGACCGATGTCAACTAATGGATAGGGCACCATGGGACCCACTTAGTGTCACCCTACTCCCCTAAGAAAAATTAGGCTATTGTTGGTGTTGTGGGAACTCCCTATGGTACAAGGTCCTATAGTAGGAGACCTCTTGTATGTACATCCCATACATCTCTACTAGGACCATTGCCCCCACTTGTCCCTATGCATGTAGTGCAACAGCCTCTAGCTATTATCTGTGTCCTATCTCCTAGGCCAAAGCTATGTCAAAATCTTGCCGCAACTATCTCTCATGATCCCTCTTCCCCATGATAGCTTGCAACTATTGTTGATCCTGATCTCTCTCTAGTTTAACAACCTACAGCTGGGCTATCATTTGTTGAACTTGCACTATCAGGGCTGCGATCTACACATCTTGTGGATTGGTACCCATTGGTGGCTACTGTGGTGGTCGGTGTTCTACTAGTTGTACTAAGGGAGGCTCCTGATCTTGTCTTGGCTTCTCCTGCTACTACTCATCTTGCCTCTACTAGTCTGGTTGGTCTCTATCGTGCCTACCATGGGGTTGTTGTTAGTACTTTCCTAACCATGGACCCCTTTATTGCCCTCTCCCTGGAACCTATACAATGGTTGGGTCTGTCAGCTGAATTGGGGCATGAGCTTGCCAATATGCATCATATACCACTCTTGTGCCTGCATCTTGAGGCCCATCAAAGTATACCCACATCTATGGTACCAACTATTTGAACTCATCAACATTGAACTAGGGAGGGACCTTTTTTCCCCAAGCAGTCTATTTGGAGGTCCTCACAAAAATGGCCCTATACCCATCTTAGGGTGCATCCTGCACCTCTCCAAACTATCAAGCTACCCGATCAGGGAGGTAGTGCTCTATCATCTAGTACTCCCGCCCCTGCATGTATCTGGTTTGACGAGCATAGAATAACTTCTAGTCATCATCAAACCATTAGTGGGCCTAGAGCCACAACCTCCACTAAAACTATGTCATCTCATCTATCACCTGCCTCTAGTGTGGGATCCTTGTGATATCGATATGTTGAAGAGTGGTCATCGCCTTATATCTATATACTGCAAGCTCATCACGGTTTGTGTCAGAAAATATGAATCAGCCACAATATTGTAATATACTCATAAGCCCAGATATGGAACAGTGTCACCTTGACTCCTATGTTGTGTGCAACACAATATACCACTTGATGCATGTCATGATAAAAGAGGTGAGAACCACTAGGCCCCAGACATAGACCATCATATCCTCCATCATACACACCCAAACTATGCCCCATCAAAAATTGAATCCTCTGGATCACTGATCGGGTACAAGGACCCCTAAAACCCATGCTCCCACAAATAGAGT
Organism: Sequoiadendron giganteum; assembly: GCA_007115665.2. Taxonomy (NCBI): domain Eukaryota; kingdom Viridiplantae; phylum Streptophyta; class Pinopsida; order Cupressales; family Cupressaceae; genus Sequoiadendron; species Sequoiadendron giganteum. The sequence continues at coordinate 315,874,849 of CM021110.1, forward strand.
CAGTATGAGGAAATCACCTCATAGGCATGTAGGTCAATTTGGTCATTGTTAATATCATACTCGTCTACACCAAGCACCTAAAATATGGCATCGCCTAAAACATTTGTGTCATAAATGATCCTCTCTCCATGAATAGGGATCAACAGGATTTGCTACATGTCCTCAAGAGTCACTATCACCTCTCTAGTGAGCAAATGAAATGAATATGTATCGCTCTTCCACCACTCGACCAGAGTTGTCATCATTGCCAAGTGAGTATGAATCACTTGCATGCATGCTACGAACCTAAAACTAATGGCTCCCAAGAAAGACATCACATCGTCAGTCAAGTCCCTCGCCCGATGAAGAATACAACATCGATGATCCTTAAACAGGCGCGGGCGAAGAACCTCATGCACCCATGAAGTGCACCACATCAAAATTTCTAAAAAATGAAGAAAAAACCTAAGTCTGGATCATATAATTACAAAAATGACTCTATTTTTAAGAGTAAAACTTCAACTTTTTGACAATAGTGACGCTAAAAGAAAAGTGGCGTGATTTGATAAAAGAAAATCGGTATTTTGAAATGGCGATATACCTAAATCAACTTGCATGATTCTCTATGAAAAAGGTGGATTGACATTTGAGAGCGACACTATACATAAATATATCTATGCAATGTAACCTTGCAAAGGTGAGTTGATATTTTTTACGTAATGCCATATCTAAATCATGCCATGCGATGCTATCCTGCAAGGGTGGCACTCTAGCATCAATAGTGACGTTTACCAAATACAATGTGGCACAATATAGCATCACTTTTGGACCCTAAATTTTTTATAAAAACATGGAAAATGAGAAAAGTTCTGATTTACGTACTGGGGACCCTATGTCTGGAGGCCATTGGTACTCACGAACTTTGTCCGCGTGATGTTTGAGAAGCACATGACCGTCCATAGTGTTAGAGACTTAGAGCAAGATCATAAGAATTCTCTAAAGGCAAGTGAGAAAATGAATTGAAAATGACCTCTCCTCTCATATTTAAGATTGAAAATTAGGGTTTTTTGCCCTAATTGAGGTGGGAAGCTAGGTTTTGAGCCTGTTTATCCATTTTTCAAGCTACAAAGAATATGTTGACCATTTTTTAGCATCTTGAGCCTATTTTCATTGTTAGAGTAAAAGGTTCTTTACTTAATTATTTTAATTAAGTTACCTTTATATTTCTCTTAAGATTAACTTAGTTTTCATTTTGTAGATTCTAATTATTAAATGCATCCCTTTTAGGTTACACTTTAGGGTTTCTTGATCTCCTTCATAAGGAATGATCTCTTTGTATTATTTCATTTTGTTAATTCATTTTTTCACTTGAAGCTTGCAGAGCACCTTTTATTTTTTCTTTGTATCTCTTTCTCGTGATAAGTTATTTGCATGTAGGTGATTCTTGGGTTCTGTGAAGTTGGATTTCTCAACTTCTACATTGTATCAAAGCTCTGATCTACTACTTCTTGTTTCTCTTTTGAGGGATTCATAGAATTTCAAGGGTTTGGGGTTTGTCTCTTTTGATCCATGGAATACATGTTTGATCGGAGCCTTTTGAGTCCAAACAGACCTCGTCATTGAGTCTGCAGTGGTCCAAAACCCCAAAAATGACTGTTCATTTATCCATTTTGGACACAGTTGATCTAGGAGGCAAAAAAATTTGGTGCTAAGGCCATACGGCCCCAAGGCATGTTTTTCAAAAAAAAATAAAAAAAAAAACAAAAAAGCGCATTCAAATCTGTACTTGTAGTGTAAAAGGGCCCACCGCCACCACTCAGCCAAGCAGCCACCAGCTTAGCGGCAACCACCTAGGTCCGTAGCCAGCTCACTTCCAGCCTACCATCACCTTGTTATTGATCAGCCACCAGCTTGCCACCGCCTGAGCGCCACCAGGACAAGCGTAGCTACCAGGGCTCCTTTTTTAGCCAAATTGGACCTTTTTCAAGAAATCGGGTGTAAAATGGTAATAAGAGCTTGGACTTTCAAAAAATATATATTTCTGGAAAGCGGATACGAAGCTGGATCTAGTGGTGTAGGTATTTTTTTTTATTTTTCCATTTTGCTGCATTTTTTTCAGTCAAAGTCAAAACATGATTTTTTCACTTCGGGGGGCATAACTTTTGCGTCCAGACTCTTTTTTTTGAAAAGGAATAGGCGTTGGAAAGGTGTTCGAGTTCTCTCTTTAGATCTATAGTTTATTTCATCAAAAAATTACCAGGTACATAGATAATTGTCTGAAGCATATTTTTCTTTTTCTAGCTTTTCAGCTTTAAAAATTGTACTGGGGTTTGGGTTCTTGTCTTGTGGGGGGTGTTTTTTTCTTGCTTTATGTAACTTACATCAGAAAACCAGAAACCTCTTTCATAAACCCTTTTAAAACTCATTCATTATGGCAGACTCTTCTTCTATTGAGCATCTTTCCCCACATAATTATCACACTTGGAAGGCACAAATGACTAGACTCCTCATGTCAAAAGGGTTATGGTCATGTTTGGATGATGTTCAACCTCAATTGACATGGCCATTTGAGGTTTTTAGCACAAGAATAGAATGGATGAGGCCATGGGTTTGTTATCCTTGCATGTTTCAAATAGTCTTCTATTGTATCTAGAGGGTTGTACAACTCCTCGGGCTATGTGGTTGAAGTTTCAAACTCTATTTGGCACCATTAATCAATTTCGAGCACTTCAGATTGAGGCCGAATTGACTTCCTTAGTACCTGATTCATATCTGACCATTGAGGAATTTTTGATGAATTTAAAATCACAGTGATCATTGTTGCAGGGTTGTGGTAAGAACAAAATAGATGAAGAGTGCATTTACCTAATTCTCTCTAAGCTTCATGGTTCATTACATATTTTTTCCTCCACATTTTATTCTAATATGGATGCTTTTGGTGCACACTTTACCATGCCTACTTTTGAGGTGTCTTGTGATCGGTTGATATGAGAGCAAGCCAAGATATCACAGTTGGATGCTCTCATAAGATCTAAGAACCAAGAACTGGTAGCTCAGTCATCTAAGGGGAAGCAGAAGCAAAAACAAAAGCCAAAGATAGATTCAATTGACAGTGAGAATTACTCCAAGCCCCCTCCAAAGTTTGATTCAAAACCATAATCCCATCCCAAACATGGAAAATCTTCTAAGTCTGGTGAGTCTTCCTCCAAGACTAAGAAGAAATTAGGCGATCCTTGCAGTTTCTATGGTAAGGAAGGACATCCAGTTTCCAAGTGTTGGAAACGTTTAGAGGCTTTAGAGGAAGACATGTAGTAGCATCATATCACCTCACCTCAGGATCCTTCTCCACCCACAGGGAAAGGTCATGCGCTTTCTGCATGAGCATTATCTTCAGGGTCCACTTGGATTCTAGATTCTGGTGCCTCTCACTATATGACACACATAGGATTTGGTCACCGCACTTTCCCCTACTGGCACTAGACACATTGTAGTTGGTGACTCGGCATAACTTTCAGTTAAGGGTTCATGTATTGTTTCATTGGATGGTGGTTGTCTTTAGGATGTACATATTGTTCTTGAAATTTAGATGAACCTTCTTTATGTTTATCAGATTTTCCATTTTGGCTCTGGTAAGACAGTTGAGTTCTCACCAAATGATGTGGTTATTTAAGATCTTCATGATCTTGATCTAGTTGTGGCTACTGGGAGTGTTGATTCTGCATCTCAATTATACATTTTTGATGGATTTGAGAGTTCAGACAATTTAGGTTCCTCTCTTATAGAACATGCAGACTCGGTGAGTAGGCTTTGGCATGAGCATTTGGGCCATGTCAATTACAAATATCTACAACAGATGAATACTCAGGCACTAGTGATTGGGCTCCCTAAGATTTCCTGTATTGATGGTGTTTGTTGTGGTTGTGCACTTGGCAAACATCACTTGGATTATTTTCATGCGGGTAGAGCCACATGTGCTAAGGCACCCTTGGAGTTGGTACACAGTGACCTGATGTCTTTTTCCACTCCTTTTTCAGGGGCTCGATATGTGCTCACTTTTATTGATGACTTATCTAGATGCACATGGGTGTACTTTCTTAACTACAAGTCTGGTGTATTTGATTCATTCAGGATCTTTAAGAAATTTGTGGAGAAGTAGTCTTGAATTTCTATCAGATGGATACGCACAGATAATGGGGGGAGTATGTTAATTAGGATTTCAGGGATTTCTGTACTGAGCATTGTTTGCAGCATCAGCTAATAGTACCTTACACCCCTCAGCATAATGGTGTTGCTGAGAGAAATAATAGAACCTTATGGGAGATGGGAAATTATATGATACAGTTTCGAGCTATGAGCTCTTCATTTTAGGCTGAGGTAGTCAATTGTGCCAATTATATTCAGAATCGAATGCCTCATAAGGCATTGTGACATATGACTCCTGAGGAGGCTTGGACTCATGTCAAGCCTGATGTTTCCACATTCTGAGTTTTTGGTAGTGAGGCTTGGGAATTTATTCTCGATGCTCAGTGGAAAGCCATGGAGAGGAAGAGTCGACCACTCATATTTTTTGGTTACTGTGAGGATGTTAAATCATACAGGTTGTCTGATTTTGATTCCATAGAGGTCTTGTTTCAGCGGGATGTTCAGTTTGATGAGCGCTTTCCTCTGATGGATTCTTCATCACCAGCTTCTCCCTCACTTCCTACTCCTCCCTCTTCATCTCTTGATGATGCAAATGATGATCCACCATCTCCACCACTACCAGGTACTCAAAATTTTCCCAAGTGCATCCATGTTACTATTGAGGTAGCTGGATCTTTGGCAAGTGATCCTTCAGATACTCGTCATACTCGTGCTCAAACAACTAGTACTAGCCTTTTGAGTCATGCCATTTTAGATGATCCTCAGAAGTTTTTAGAGGCAAAAGGTCACCTTCAGTGGGATAGGGCCATGGATGAGGAGTATTCTTCTTTGATGAAGAATCATACTTGGGATCTTTGTCCTCTTCCTAAGGGAAGAAAATTGGTTCGGTGCAAGTGGGTGTACCCTACCAAGTATGTTGTAAATGGTTCCATTGATAAGTATAAGGCATGTCTTGTTGTGGAAGGTTTTTCTTAGGTGGAGGGTATTGACTACTCCAAGACCTTTGCCCCTATTGCCAAGATGAATTCTATTCGCTTTGTACTTCCACTTGTAGCTTCACAGGGATGAACAATTTTTCAGATGGATGTCAAGAGTGCCTTCTTGCATGGAGACCTTCATGAGGAGATCTATATGGAGCAGCCTCAGGGATTTGTGGAGGACACTTCTTTGGTTTGTAGACTTTGGCTTTCATTATATGGTCTCAAAAGAGCCCCTTGGGCTTGGTATGAGAAGATGGACTCTTTCTTGCTTTCCTCTCACTTCACACGTTGTCATTTTGATCAAAAAGTGTACATTCAATGACAGGAGGGTGATCTTTTGATTCTTGTGTTATATGTTGATGATATCATTATTATAGGCAGCTCATCCTCCATGATTCAGAGTGTTTAGAGAGCTTTGATGGAGCAATTTGAGATGACAGATTTCGGTCTTCTACATTTTTTCTGGGCCTGCACGTTATTCAATCTTCAAATGGGATTTCCATATTTGAGCAGCAGTGTTAGCTAGTCAAGAGATTCTATGGCTTCGGCAGTTGATGATAGAGTTTGGGTTTCCTCTTGATAGTCCCACTATTCTCTGGTGTGGCAATCAAAGTGCCATTCACATTTCCTACAACCCAGTGGAGCATTAGCGGACTAAGCACATTGAGATCCACATGCACTTCATCAGGTAGTTGATTCAGGATGGTTCTCTCATCTTGGAGTACATTCCTACAAAGAAGCAGGTTGCAGACATCTTCACTAAACCTTTGGCATCACCACGCTATCTTCAATTTTTCTCCATGCTTGGGGTGAAGGAAGTTGTCCTTGGGGTGTCTTTAAGAGGCCTTCCTTCCTTCATGTTTTTTTTCAGCTTGTTTCTTCATCTCTTTTTGGAGAGGAGTTTTTTCCCATTGGGTTTTCTCCGTTAATCCACTTTATAGAGATTTGGTTGTATTCAAGTACCTGATCAGGCCTAGTTGTCGAGACCCTTGTTTTCTTTCTAGCTTGTAGTTACATTTCTTTCATGCATTTAGTTTGTAGCTACTCCCTAATTTCATCTGAAGGGGGGTTGTTAGAGTAAAAGCTTCTTTACTTAATTATTTTAATTAAGTTACCTTTTATATTTCTCTTAAGATTAACTTAGTTTGCATTTTGTAGGCATTTAATAATTATTCTAATTATTAAATGCATCCCTTTTAGGTTACACTTTAGGGTTTCTTGATCTCCTTCATAAGGATTGATCTCTTTGTATTATTTTGTTCTGTTAATTCATTTTTCTGCTTGAAGCTTGCAGGGAACCTTTTCTTTTTTTCTTTGTATCCCTTTCTCGTGACAGGTTATTTGCATGCAGGTGATTCTTGGGTTATGTGAACTTGGATTTATCAACTTCTACATTCATGTCCTATAGCTTATTTTCTATAGCTGAACCTTTGTTGAATCTTTGTCATGCGCTCGATCGAAAAATTGAAATTTTCACCTGATCTCTCGAGGGGGTAGTGTAGTATCATAATTCCTTTCGCTGGGGCAATAGTGGGGCATCCAAAAAATCAAGATTTTTTTGAATCTTGATCTTGGAAGCAACATTAATTTTGGGAAGCACCAATCTTTGAACTAGTGTAAGAAGTACCTCGCTTCAAAGAGGGGAAAAATGTAGACACTTAAATAGTCTTGATCGGTATTACACATCTGAATCTGATTACTATCATTTCTTCCTAAATCGGCTCTTTTCTAATTATTTAATTAAATAATCTACATTGTTTAATTAAATTCATCACTTTCTCCTATTAATCAAATAATTAAATTTATTAGGTTAATTCGTCCTCTTCTCACTAAGTTTCATCTCATTTAATTAAATAAATCAAACTATTTAATTGAAACCCTTATGTCTTCTCATTTAATTAAATAAATCCAACTATTTAATTAAATTTCACAAACCCCTAACCCACCTAATTTAATTAATTCTGAATTAATTAACCTTAACCTACTTGCTAATCTTCATTAGCAAATCCTCTAGCTTTTAACTCCACCTTGGTTAAATAAACCTATGGTTTATTAACCCCCCTTGCACATGAAATTAATTTCTTCTAATTAAATAAATAGGCATTTTCCTCACAAATGGATATTCCATGGGAATATTCTCTCAACAACCCACTTGTTGACTTTCCCTCCAAAGGCTTTTAAAGCCTCTTACAAGTGCCTTTAATGCCTCTTACAAAGGCATTCAATTCCTCTTACATGCCATCTTTTCTCTTACAATGGAATTTACCCCTCTTACATCCTCAACAACATTCTCTTATATTCTCAACCACATTCCTTAAATTCTCTCCTACACCCCTCTTACACAAGCCACCTATGCATTAACTTCTTCTTACATCTCTTCTCCCAAGATGTGCACACACTTGTGTGAGGCACATATCCCTATTGCTTTCATTAGCCTTGTGACACTTGTCACAAGGCTATTGATCCTCATTTTATTCCCACATTTTCTAATCTTACTTCTTCTTCCAACCCTTGAATCCTATAAATAGAGGGCTTCTCTATGAAGAATGGATCCACCTTTGAATGCATTATTACTCTACACATTTTCATCCACAATCACATGCTTTCTTCATCATTTTAGCTTGATTTCATCACATTTATCAACAATTCTTGGAGCTTGTCCACTAAGGGATTGGGAAAGGACCACTTTCCACATCAAATTGGTACCAATCCCCCTATGGAATGAGAATTGGGGTTACTTAGCTTAGTTTTATTCATATATTTCATGCTCTTTCATGTTTTTATTGTGTCTTGTTTCATGCTTTGTGATCTCAAGTATTTCATAGGGAATGTAATTTGTTCATGCTAATATGACTAATCCTTGTGTGTTTGTTCATGTTTCGCATAGGTACAAAGTTGCATTCACACGTTGAATAGTGAATTTATCTACTTTAGACATAGTGAAAATCCAAACACCCTTAGAAAGCATGATAGATCAGAATTAGAAATACTCTTATTTTTATTCTTCTCCTCCTCCTTGCACTCATGGAAATGACCTAATTTTACACAACTTCAACATTTTTTCTTTGAATTTTTAAGACATAGATCTCCTCGTGGATTTGGATATTGATTTATTGTCTTTCTTGCATTTCTCTTTCAATTTTCCATAAAATAAAAGGGCCTTGTATTCATATCAAAATAATTTATCTAAATCTCTTGAAAAAACAATGATGCAAACACTTAATCCATCTTGAAGGTGGTAGTGTTACTCTAAATGGCCATGACAAGTTTATCCCACAAGTTTGGAAAAGAACATAGTAATGTCATGAAATGATCCTCATCCTCCATATTCACACCAACATAGCCTAATGGGGCAACAATCATGTTAAATACATTGAGGTGATGATCCATGGATCCTCCTTCATCCATCATCAAAGAATAAGACTTCTTTCTTAGGAACAACTTGCTTACTATGGATTTAGCTTGAAAATTCTCTCCAAGCTTCTTTCAAAGTATCAATATAGTCTTCTCTTCATATAAATTCAACAACCTTATCAACCCTTATATTTTTTATCCATAAAATCCTAGTTTTCTTGAGTCATGTTGGCATGTTTAATATTTGATATTGCAGCCCATAGATCTCTATATATATGAACATATCTTCCATTTTGAGCTTCCAAAACTCAAAATTTCTGCCATTAAATTTAACCATATCAATCCTTCCAAATGTGATCTCCATATTTTTCCTACAACAAGGTAATAAAAAGTAATTCTATAAAATCTCCTACTCAATCAAAGATCAACACAGAAAACCCTCAACCCAACAATGAGATAAAAATTGAACAGGCTATGATACCAACTGAAAGGAATTTGGGTAAGAAAAAAAAGATTCATATACAAATATAAGTGGGGGAGATATTACCAAATTTTCTTACAAAACCATTATCAATAAAATATTCAAATGCACATTCGTTTAACTTAGACAATTTATGCAAAAATCAGAATAAAACATAACATAGTATATACATGGGGAAAACTCTTTTGAGAGAAAAAATCACACTCCAAAAGCACAAATATTTGTATTATCAATAATATGAAAGAGGTTACAATACAATTATAGAGCTAAGCTCATTCAAGAGTCATCAACTACAACATGATTTATGGAGTGATTCAACCAACATAACGGTACTTGAGAAATCTTCAAATATGTACTACTATGAAAAATAGATAAGTACCAAATAAATACAAATCCACAAAAGAATATGGACACTTAGGAATTCCACATGGAAATAATCCAATGCCTGTATTGAGTCTCCTTGACATGCACAACACTTACATGCATGCAACAACCTCTCATAAAGTGAAATGTCATAACTAGGACCCACCTACTTTTATTTTTTATATTTCCAATATGTATCTCCTCATGCACAGGACCCATCAAAAATGTAATATTCCTACGTTCATGCAAAAACCTTGTATGCATAGGCACTTTAATCACATCGGGTCCACCCATCACATTTTTTCATGTATAACTCTTCCACCATCATAACCTTCATAGCAACTTGTCATAATTTGTCATAGAGTGAACTATTACAACTTATGGTACTTGCCACCAATTAGACTCTAGTGGGTTCCACCAAGTTGGATTCCTACTTCTACAAATTATACTTTAATTTCATACACATCACCTCCATGTAGAATTCCACCTCAACCAATAGGTCCCACACAGTGATAAAACATAGTATGCATAAAACACTAGCATAAAAAAAATTAATCACCAAATGAAATGATAGGAATTGCAAGGGTTGATACACCCTAATCCTAAAACTCTCAACTAAGTTCACAAATAACATAAATGGAGCCTTAAGAGAGGTGGATAAAAAACTCCAAGGCTTGGTCTCCCAAACTATGAGGAAAGAGTCGCACTAAGTATATATCACTATACATGATTTTTTGGCATGCCATATAAAACTCTTTGACATGATCATGGGGGTCTCCCTTTCCCTTTTACTTGTCAAATTTTTGGATTTCAGAATAAGTGGGTGAATTTTCCATAACAATTGATCTATTGAAGGTGTAAGGAAATATTTCTTCCAGTTTTTAGGGTTTCTTTTGATTTGATGTCCCTGATTACAAACCCTCAAATTCTTCCTTCATTTATTTCCACTCATGGGAAAATGGATTCCTATGAGTAATAATTTTATTGAAAGTGTGAACCCCAATCCCATTCCTGCACAAACACAACAAACAAACACATATTTAAGTTCATATGCAAGATAAAACAAGGATTCCCCATGAAATCCATTTACTATGCTCAAAATAGGAAAAACAAGAAAAAAACATGAAAAACTAAAGCAATTCTAATTAAGCATGCAAAATCTTGATCCCATGGGGGAATTGGTGCCAATTGGTGTGTCGAAATTGTCCTTTTCCCAACTCCTTTGTTACAATGTTCATGATTTGTGGATGATTGAATCTCCTTGATGAGATTTTGGTATAACCTTGCTATGAAATCATGAAAATGATGAACAATTGATATGAAATAGGAAAAATTAGCTCTCAATGTTAAGAGAATAACTTTTCTCAAATTGTGGATGATAGAATGAGAGGAAGAGTCTCTCATTTATAGATTTCCAAATTGGAAAAGACAGTGAAATTGAGCAATGTGCGATCATTCAACATCCAATGGCCAAGTGTCACTTGTAAAGATGTGAATGGTTGAAGGTTGTGCACATTTTGGTCAATGTGCATGATAAATGCCATTAGGTGGAATTTGAAATTGAGGAAATGACATGTGAGAGGGAAAAAAGAATGAAATTAATTCCACTTGGCTCAATGCACAAGGACATGTAAGAGGAGTGAATGCTTTGTTGGAAGGATAAATCCACTTAGATTTTGAATTCAAATTTGAAGGAATATTCCTCCTTTATTCCATGTTAGAGAGAATAGACAATTTAATAAATCAAAGTAATTGATTTATTGTGCAAGTTACATTCTCTAGAGGTTGTGAAATGGATTAAGATTAAATTAATCATGGTTTAATTAATTTAATGAGGAATTAGGAGATGTGACAATTTAGACTTAAATTTGATTTAAATTAGAATTGAGAGGAAAGGTTTAATTAAATAAATTTTTTGATTTATTTAACCAAAGGCGATAATGTTAGATTAAATCAAATAATGTTTAATTTATTCAATTTAATTAGAGGATTTTAGGGATTTAATCAAATAAGATGAATTGTTTAACTAAAGAGGGATTAAATTAAACTGATTAATTTAATCAACAAGGGGGAAATACTTAATTAAATAAATAATGATTTATCTAATTAAGAGATGAAAAAGTGATGACAAGCTGAGAGTATGATTTAGGACAAAGTGATATTAGTAATCAGGATCAACTGTGTCGGTATATTTTCCATTTCTACAATTTCGTCCTCTTTGAAGCAACACTTGTTGCATTGGTTCAAAGAATAAATCGTTGTGATCAAAGTTCAAAATTTATCTATTTTTTCGAATGCCCCACAGCTGCCCTAGTGGAAGGATTATGCTGATATATTGCCGCCTTGAGAGATCAGACAAATTTTTTGATTTTTTGGATGATCTCACAAAAAAAGAGGACAAGGTGTCTGACAGGTCCAAAAGTGCCCCAAGATGTCAAAAAATGTGTTAAAACACCAAAAAGAATGCAACATGGTCCTCGGTTGGATAAAAACGGGATCGGGGGACTAAAACCCTGGCTGGATGGCCAAATTACCTGAAAAAATCCTAATTTGCTTGCTTAAATAGACCTTGAGGGGTCATTTTCAATTTATTTGCACACTTAGCCTTTAGAATTTTCTACACCTTGAGCTCTGAGTTTCGGTGAAGATGGTGCAACGAGACCTTCCCAAGCATGTGTTGGAGAGGGTATGAGTGCACCAGCACCTAGCCGGTGTAGGACCTATGGTATGTACCCCATCCCAACTTTTAATTTTATCATTTTACGTGCATTTAATAGGGTTTAGGTCAATTTTAGGTCAAGCGGTGGTATATAGCGCCGCTCAAAATGCTCAATCAGTGTCGCACGACCTCAAGTTGTGTCGCATATGAGAATAACACCACTACGGACCACTTAGGAGATTAGGGTTTCTTTGTCAAACTCAGCCGCATATGAAAATTCGACCGCACAACATAGTTTGAAACTAGGGTTTTGGCACAAAGTCAGATGCATACTTAAATTGGACCGTGCAGTGCACTTTGGATTTTAGAAATTGGCAAACTCCACTGCGGCGGCATAGTTTTGAAACTTTTCAAACTGGGTCGCATGTGCAAACAGTGCCGCATTTGTTGTTTCAATTGCAACAAACTGACTTGGGAGGTAGATTTCTTTACGAGACCTAAAGCGATGGCTTCTCTTATGTAGGAGGACCTTGGCATACTTCATTTGAGGGAGAACAGATGGCTGGTGCTCAGGAGATTATAGGGTATGCACATATTCCTCAAGGAGCAGCTTGGTATGCTCGGCCTTTGGTTTGTTGCTTATGTTCCTCTTGTTTAGACCCACTTGGGGATGATAACCGCTTTGGCCGAGCGGTGGCATAGTGAGACCTCCTCCTTCCATCTTCCTACTAGCGAGGCCACCATCATACTCGAGGATGTTTGGTGCATCCTCCAACTGCCCATCCACGGAGCCAGAGTGATTTATGATCCAGATCCTAGTAGGGATTCCTGCTATAATGTGATGGGTGTTGATGAGATTCATTTCTCTGATGAACATATTGACTTGGAGAGATACCGAGGTATAGTGCCAACCTATAGGTTGATCGTTGCAGCTATTATTTCAGGTCTTGTGGCACTAGATCGATGGAGCCGATACTTCAGTCCAGGCTAGGGAGTCACATGGGAGCGGATGGTCATCTACAGGGAGTACTTTGCTTGGGGGCCAATGATGTTGGCTTCCCTTTACAAGGATCTACATGAGTTTGCATATCTGGATAGCCAGGCTCTCGGGGTCAGAGTTACTTTGCTGCATATCTGGGCATGGGAGCGAATTCTAGTGCTCCGTCCATATGTCACACTAATTGTTCTTGATATTGATGACCCCATTGTCTGGCGGTATGGCGGGGCACAGATCCACTTCACTCATACTGGCATAGGTGGCATCGCCTATTGGTGACGGGCTCTTGTTGAGATGAGAGAGTTCATTTGGAGGCCTTGGATGGGCATAGGCCCATGGTATGATGATACAAAGCATTTGTTCTTTGCTCGATAGGATAGATGGATGGAGGGCTGAGACCATACCATGATAGAGCGCTACCTTCCAGATAGGGTGGCCCGACAATTTGGTGAGGTCCAGGACATGGTGGATGATCAGTACATGGTGATCTTCGCCTATAGCATGAGAGAGATAGCCTAGGGCTGGCCCATTCTAACAACTGAGGTAATGTCCTCATTCAGATAGCTAGTGGCTAGGTCATGGCCATATGATCGGGGGCCAGTAGATGTAGGAGTGACTCAGGAATATAGGGCTTGGTTTAGGCCTTCATTGAGATTTACAATTCCAGGTACGGCACTCCCACAACAGAGGCCTAGAGGCAAGTTAGTTGGCAGGGGCAAGGGACAGGGAGGCAGAGGCGATGGTGACAAGGATGGGGATAGAGGAAGAGGTGGACCACCATCTCATCAAACACCTCCCAGAGTTCAGGAAAAATGCACACCTCCACGGGTACAGACACCACCGCGGGCACCTACACCACCACAGGTAGGCATACAGGATGACTATCCTAGAGACAGGGACATAGCAGTCCCTTAGCAATAGCCACTAGGGTAGGAAGATCATAGAGATGCACTGATCTAGGAGTTGCAGGGTCAGATCCAGATATTGACTGTAGAGAGAGATCAAGCTCAGTAGCAGGTTTTGACAGTCACTATTGAGAGGGACCAGGCTCAATTCGAGAGGGATCAAGAGGTCTGTCAGAGGCGACAGTTGGAGAGTGTAGCCTCATCCACCTAGGGCCGACCAGTATCTTTCAGAGAATACTAGGAGGTGGTGAGAGAGGTTGAGTACTATCAGCAGCATTACAAACAGGTGGTGCTAGCAGCAAGCCGAGTGCCAGACATATCTCAATAGAAAGGGATGAGGCTGCTAGAGGATCAGGGTGAAAGGCCAAAGGGTGAGGGGCACAGCCAGCAGGGCTATCCCTTTAATCACAGGTAGTTTTCCAATTTTGATTCATGGGCTCTGATTATTTCCCCTATTGTATCATGTATTTTGATGTACACCTGATCCAATTTTGTACCATGACAATCGTACACTTTTGATGATATATATGAGATGGTTCGATTTATGATATGTTCTACAATGTATAATGCATGGATGCACTTTAATTTTCTATGACATGTTATGAAATGTTTCTTATCTTATGCAATATGGTGTATGCTTCTACATGATGATTATGGATGCATTTCTTTTTGTACTTTTCTATGAATTTTGATGATAATCGTATGGATGAAATGCATGCTAATGATTTAAATGATATGCAAATGATTATGTAATGATAATAGATGCTAATGATTTCTATTATGTTCTTAATGATTTGTGTAATGTATGAATGTAATGCAATGATTTCTTAAGATACTTAGAACAACAAATCTATATTATTCCTCATAACTTAAGGTGATGATAATGTGAGATGATATGTTGTGGTATGATCTATATGATATGATATGTAATTATGCTGATGATTTTATGGATGCAGGGCAGATGCATTAATGATGTTCTGAATAACTATCATGATACCATGTTAGTATGGAAAAAATATAGAAGAAAATAAATTCAATCAAGTTGTTATTATGATGATGATTTGCTTACTAGGAGTCGAGATTTTCAAAGGGCCAATTACTTTATGTTTGATAAAACACGTAGGTACGATGCATCAAGGTATAAAGAACCAGGATGGAATTGCACCTTGTGTGATGGACTTTGACTCGACAATCAGATAGGAGTATTCCTTTTCACACTTAGCATACGGAACCTTATTCAGGATGTAGTCTAGATATTCTAAACATCTCAGGCCAAAACATAGGAAAGCAAGCCTTCCTATGTGGTCAACAAGATACCTAAAAAACCCTTCCTACAAACCAAACAAAGCACGCATGATTCAGTTATTTTACAAGAGTATCCCACAAGAACAATAGATAAAAAAATATAATGATCATTGCCCCATTCCTTTCTCTCCAAACCTGTTTTGTTTAGGCATCATCGAGAGGTCCTTGGAATGAGCGCAAAATAAGATAAGTCAAAAAGACCAAAATAAAGTAAACGAACAAGCTAATGTTCTTCATACCACTAGCCAAGACTAAACTAAAGTGAGGTACCTAATGCTTATGTCCATCGTGGGAAGGATACATCCTAGGACATGTTGTGATCATGGTTTTGATGAGATTGATTGGATGATAAGCTATTGATACATCGAGTTGATCAACTTTCTTTCTTACTATCCTAGACTTGAGACTTCTGACAATTAGGATGTTCACTATTGAACCTGCTAGACTTGCTTCTACTTGACTCACCAAAGGATGAAAATGATGATTGATTTATTAGGAATGAGACAATCACGGTTGAAAGCGAGGTGAGATGGGTGCACCATTTTGGGTTTTTCAAATACTTTGAGATTGTTTTGATTTTTTGGATTTTTTCAATGTTTTGTATTTTTGAGATTTATGACGAAGAGACTAACTTAAAGACCTATCCTAGGGGTCTTGGGAGCTGATCCATAGATTATCTTTTCTTATGGTGTACACACAAAGACCACGTAGTTTGACTAACGACATACTTGACTCAATGACAAGAAAATATGGGCAAACGGATTGCCAGATCACGACGGACGCCTAAAGGACTGACCTAAAATGCCTCGAGGGATGATCAAAGATCAACCTTGCCTGTTTTCAAGCTCAAAGATGATGTAGTTTGGTCGATGACTCTGTTTTTTGATTTTTTTGATTTTCGACATGATTTGGATTTCGAATAATTTAGATGTTTTTGGATTTTCAAGGATTTTCTGAATGTTTTTGAATTTTTGAATTTTTTTTATGTTTTTGGATTTTTGATGTTAAGGAAGATCACAAGAATATACATGAATTTGATCCAATGTAGGTACAGGAACATGCCCCCAGCGTAATGTGATAGACTAATTCAATAAAGGCAGGACAAACTGACCTTAGGAATATGCCAAGTAGTACTATGGTGGAACATGATATGAACACAAGATCAAGCTATGGTATGGATGCGAACGGATGGTGGAAGGATAGATGGAATGTAATGGATAAGTGAGTGTGCGGAAAAGGTCATGAAGATCCTGGTGGATGGAGAGTGCTTTATTTATGCTTGGTGCCTATTTTCCAAGTTTTCACCAAGGTACTTGCCCAAAGTGCCACCAAAGTGGTTTTCACTAGAGGACTATTTTTTAACTTACTGTTTTCAATCCCTTTTTTGATTTTTTCGGATTTTTGTATTTTTGTAGTTTTTTGTTGTTGTTGTTGTTGTCATCACCAAGATGCCTGTTTACCAAGTTTTCATCAAGGTGACCATTTTTTCAGGACATTTTATGATTATTTTGTATTTTTTGGTTCTATACCTTGCAAGATTTTAGGCATAAAACTTTTTGAGATGACAACTGTTCATGGGCTCCTACAAGGGTTCGCCTTCCAGTGTTGATAGTTGATATACCCCTAATTTATAGCTTGTTGTGAGCACGAAAGGTCCCAACAAGTTGGGCTCAAATTTTCCTTTTCTTTTTGGATTTTGTATGTTCTTCTGGTTCTCTTTCAGCACAAGTTCACCAACTTGGGAGGTGCGTCTCTTGATCTTCTTATCGTAGCTACCTTTTAGGTGGTTCTGATAGATATATAGATGATTGAGGGCCTCCATGCATCGTTCATCTAATAAATCTAGCTCATTTAACCTTGAAACTCAATATTCCTCATTTGTAATGAGGTTTTGCAATGATATTCTTAATTATGGGAGCTCGATCTTGATTGGGAGGATGGCTTCTAATCCATAGACCAAGGAGAATGGGGTGGTGCTTGTTGGCATGTAGATGCTGGTGTTGTAGGCCCATAAGGTGGGGTTTAGCTGAAGATGTTAGTCACGACCAGAGTCATTGAATGTTTTCTTAAGTATTTTCAAGATAGTTTTATTAGTGGCTTTTGCTTGTCCTTTGCCTTGGGGATAGTATGGGGTAGAAAAGTGATGTTGTATTTTGAGTTTGTGGCATAGATCATGGACATCCCGATTCTTTAAAAGTGTCTTATTATCAGAGATAATGTATTGAGGGACACTGTATCGAAAAATGAGAGTTCAGGATGAACTTGGATATCTACTTTTTGGTTATGTATGTCATGGGAATCGCTTCGACCCACTTTGTAAAATACTCTGTAGTGGTGATGATGAATTTGTGGCCGTTGGATGAGGTGGGTGTGATTTTTCCAATGAGATCGAGCCCCCATTGTGAAAAGGGGCAAGGTATAACAATAGGGTGAAGCTCTTGAGCTGGTGCATGAATAAGGTCTCCATGTTGTTGGCACTGTAAACACTTTTTGACAAAGTCGTGTGCCTCTCTTTCCATTGTTGGCCAGTAGTACCCAGTTCTCAGCAACTTCTTTGCCAAGGTCATACCACTTGAGTGCGAATCGCAAGTGCCATTGTGAACCTAAGTTAGAGCAGTCAGGGCTTCCTTAGGATTTAAGCAACGTAATAGGGTTTCGTCAATGCTCCTACGATAGAGGGTTTCTCCTAGGATGAAAAAATGTAAGGACCTTTTGACAAATGCTCGTTTAAGGTTTGGGGTTATGTCAGCTGGGAGGATTCCTATTCTTAGGTAGGTATAGATGTCGTGATACCAGGGATCAATGGGACCAACAAGTTTGCATACATTTACTGACTCTAGTACCTCAAATGTAGGTACGAGAAGCTGCTCTACCAAGAATTTATGTTTTGAGACATTGCGAGGGATATCTAGTAAGGATCCAATTGTTGCCATGGCATCATCTTCTCTGTTGTTAGTCCTTGGTATCTTCTCAAAGGTGATATCAATGAACGATTCTTTGAGGCTCTCTACTAACTTCTTGTATGGTGTCAGCTTATCATCCTTAGTTTGGTACTGACCATTGACTTGGTTGATAATAAGTTGTAAATCCCCATAAAACTTTAGTGCCATGATCTACCACTGTGTTGCAATCTTGAGACCTATGGTTAAAGCCTCATACTCTGCAATGTTGTTAGTGCAGGGGAATGCCAATTTTTAGAATCTAGGAATACAATCCCCTTGTGGGGTGATGAATAAAACACCAGCTCCTAATCCATGTTGTGTGTATGAGCCTTCGAAGTAGAGTTTCCAATGATCATCTATGTTGAGATTAAAGATGGATTCATCTGGAAACTCTGATTGATAGGATTCTCTGAATAGATTGGAGCTTCTACCAGTTGTTCTAAAATCGCTTCCTTGATAGCCTTGTGTTCTACATATTCAATATCATGTTCTGTCAATATCATGACTCATTTGGTTGTTCATCCTATGAGAGTGGCCTTAAAGAGAAGGTATTTTAGTGGATCTATCTTTGCAATCAACTTGATTTGATGAGCCAACATGTAGTGTCAGAATTTTTGGGCTGCAAACACAACTACAAGGCAAGTTTTTTCTATTGGTGTGTAATTAAGCTCATGCCCTACCATTGTCCTGTTGATTTAGTATATCACTCTCTCTCTTCCATTTTCATCATGTTGAGCTAGTAAAGCACCGAGAGCTGCCATGGTTGCTAAAATGTACAGGATCGACAGTTTTCCTGGAGTAGGTTGCATTAACACTGGTGGCTTGAGTAGATATTCTTTGATTTTACTAAATTCCTTATCACACTTGTCGTCCCACTTGTATGCTACTCCCTTGTGGAGTAGATGTGAATATAGGATCTGTTTATCTACCAGCTGTGTTATGAATCTGCTGATGGATTAGAGCCTACCTTGTAGGCCTTTGGCTGTTTTAGTGTCCTAGGGGCTTCCATGTCAAGGATCGCCTTGACTTTGGCAGGATCCACCTCTATTCCTCTCATTGACACTATGTACCCCAGGAGTTTTCCTGATTGCACCCCAAAGACGCATTTCTTGGGGTTAAGTCTAACCTTGTATTTCTCCAATCTGTCAAAGATGGCACTTAGAGATGCTATGTGATCCTATCTTTTCCTTGACTTGGCCAATATATCATCCACGTAATCTTCCACAGTTTTGTGGATCATGTCATGAAAAATTAGTGTCATGGCCCTTTGATACATTTCTCCCACATTCTTTAGCCCAAATGGCATCATGTTCCAACAGTAGGTGCCCCATGGACATGTAAATGTTGTCTTATGCTAGTCTTCCTTTTCTATCATAATCTGGTTGTACCCTGAGAAGCCATCCATCAGTGATAGCATATCATGTCTGGCCATCATGTCCACTATCATATCAATGTAAGGTAGTAGAAACTCATCCTTGGGACACGCTTTGTTGAGGTCTCTAAAGTCAGTGCAAGTACGGATGCCCCCATTTGGCTTTGAAACTGGTACAATATTGGACACCCATTTTGGATAATCAATTGGGCATATAAAACCAGCATCTAGGAGCATCTTTAATTCCACCTTAACTAACAAGGCTATCAAAGAGTGCATCTTTTTCAACTTTTGTCTTACTAGCTTTGCCCCTGGGTAGATAGATAAATGATGAGCCATGACTTCCGAATCAAGACCCGGCATGTCAGCATAGGTTCATGCAAATTTCACCTTTCTTTCTCTTAGAAATGTAGCCAACAATTCCTATTCTTTTGTCAGAAGTTATTCATCATAGAAGGTGATGTGTTGCATTGCCTTTGTTCCCAGATTGACAATATTGCACCGTTTTGCTAGGACTGCTGATTTCTCTTGATGAAGTGCAATAGAGGGGAGATTGAATCCTTCACCCTTCGGCACCTCAGAGAGGTTTTCACCATTGGATGTGTCCCTTATTTATACTATTCTATTGTTAGAGAGTGCCATAGTGTGGTTTTCACTCAATGACCCTGAGCTTATTCTCATTCTTTTGATTTTGTGACTGAAGGACTCAATCGTCTCCCATTAATAAGCATGTGTGTCTAGTGTGTTGTCAAACCCAGCCTTGTGATCTTCGTATGGTACTATATCCCTTAGTCCCATGAATTCTAAGAGAGCCTCATCATTTTTGAATGTGTCTAGAACTAGTGGTCCTCATTGGTCGTAATTGATGAGTTGAGGGTAAACTAGGTTTATCTTGTGGGGCTGGTGGTCTGACTCGAGAGATGATGCACTAATCATGAGTAAGGAGGAGTCCTCAAAAAGTATGGGAAGGTCCGTTATGGTATCCTCATCATCACTACTACTACTGACCTTGGTTATGTCGAAGGTGAAATTATCTAGGGGCAAACCTGTTGATATGGGTAGTTGAAGAGTGGTTGTCGATAACTGAGGAAGAGACTTGACTACTCTATTGGGGGTACGTCTACCATGTATGATTATACTCAGAGGGGTACATCCAAGGCCAAGATTTCAAATTCATCTTTCTACAATGATGGGATCTAGTCGTCCATCACTCTTCCTTCCAAGGCTTTCATTTTTGTTGTAGCCCATACCAAGCATCATTTGCAGTCCTCTGCTAGCTTCATTCATGGGTAGGGTGGGTCTAGGTCTTTCATCTTGGTATAGTGTATTTGAAATGTCTCTTTCATCCACATTTTCCTTACTTACATCCCCCAACAACGGAATCTAGAAGAGTCTGCGCTAAAAGTGTAGGCAGGTGTTTCAACTAATTGAGGTCATCCATGTGACCTAGGAGATTGAGGTAACTCTCCTACAACAAAATATTTTTTTCTCATTCTATAATCTCCACACCCATTATCTTGGATCATGAGCTTGATGTCGGATATATTAGGGATGGAAGGTGTCTCTATCGTAGAAGTGGAGACGAGGTTAGATGGATCCACATAGGGAGTGGAGGAGCCTTCATCATTCTTTCGTACTTGGGGAACTTTGTAAAACTTGGCTTCCAAGTTTTTGCAATAGGAAAATGGCTCTGGATCACCATGTATTGTGACCTCCTCATCCTGGTATGAAAATTTTACACATTGATGAAATGTTGAGGCGACCACCTTCATTCCATGGATCCATGGGCATCCTAGGAGGATGTTATAGGGAAAATCAAGGTCGAGAACCTGACAAATGGTTTCCATAGTAGCTGGCCCTACTTGGATTGGGATCTTAATAGTTCCTTGAGACATTCTTTCCTAATCATCATATGCTCTAATGGTAATGCCTTTATTTTTGTCGATGGAGTCTTTTGATATTCCCAAGTTCTTTATGAGTTTAACTAAACAAATATTGAGGCCCGTGCCTCCATCCACCAAGACCCTTTTGACCTTTTTCTTATGAACCAAAAATTGAAGGTGAAGTGCACGGTTGTGAGATGAATGGGCAGGAAAGTCTTGATTAGAGAAGGTGAGGAGATTTTGAGTGACAATGTTACCAACCATAGCCTGAAATTGTTTTGTATCAAGGGTAGTGGAGATAGTGGATGCAACTAATGCTTCATCAAGGATTTTCCTGTGGGTGGCAAAAATTTTCAATAATTCCATGATGGAGATTTGAGAAAGGGTTCTTTTTAGCTTGTCAATGATGCTGTAATCATAGAGAATGGCTTCAGATTTGAAATGGGGGTCTTAGATGGCTGTGATGCCCCTGCAATAGTAACCTTGCCGCCAAGAGTGGTGACTCCACAATCAGCATTGGCTCCTTTGACGCTAATGATAGTGATCATTTCATCTATCCATGCAATGACACTTTCGTATACAAGGTTTGCACTGGCATACTTTTGTTTCCCTTTATTGTTCCCTTTGTTATTTCCTTGATTGTTTCCTTGATTATTTCCTTGGTTATTTCCTTGATTGTAATTGAGCATTGGATTAGTGTATATTTTGAGATCTTGATTGCCAGCAAGTTGCTCGACATTTATGATTTTTTCCTCAATGAGATCCTGAATAATATTTTTCAATCTCATGCAATTTGCAGTTGTGTGCCCTTTGATTTAATAAAAATCACACAGGAGTTTTCATTGTACCATGGTGCTTTTGTCATGGGTTCCACATATTGTTCCGAATTGGAAATTTTGATAAGGTTCTCTTTAACTAGTTTCTTCATTATAGATTTGATTGGCTCCCTAAGGGCTATGAACTTTCGCTTGGGAGGATACTTGTTTCGGGGAGGTTGTCCTCCTTGATTGTTCATATTATTGATTTGATTGTTCAGAACTGGTTGTTGTTGTGCCACCGTATTAGTTTACACATTTTTGTAGTTGTGATTCTATGGTTGATGATTGATTTGAGTATTTTTCTTGGGAGCACTGATGACAACCTTAGCATCAACCACTCTATTGTTTGTGAAATTTTTGTTCCTTGACCATATGTGAGGTTTATCATTATAACTAGTGGATGTGTGATTATCCTATTGTGCAAGAAATATTGATGCATTCCCTCGCGCAATGAGGGCTCTTTTGATATTGAGCGCCTTTGGGATCAATTGATCATATGTTGTGATGCATTTCATTTTTAGATAGAATGCCAAGTTTTCATCTAGATTAGCTATGATTGTGCAAACCTGTTTCTCTTCTGGCATGGTCCACTTGCTCTGATTGGCCTTGGATCACCATCTTTTCAAAAAGGAGGCATATAACTCTCCTTTTCTTTATTTCACGTTGATAGTTCCTCTAGACTAACATCCATACCCATGTTGAATGCATAGTTTTTGATAAATGCATCCACAATTTCCTGGAATGTTTTGATGCCTATGGGTAGGTGAGAGAACCATTCCATGGTAGGACCAATCAAACTCCAATGGAATAGTCACATTAGATACATGCCATCATATGGAACTTCCATGCAGTGCACTTGAAACTCCCTAGTGTGATTTTTAGGATTTTCTGTCTCATTATACTTATCAAATTTAGGGATTTCAAATCCCTTTGGGAATGGTATCATTGTAAGACTTCTATCAAAAGGATAGGGGCACAAATTGCCCAGCGTTCTGGTTTTTTTTCTTGACTAAAGGTCCAACACTTGTTGTGATAGCAGTTTGATATGTGCTACAACATCATTCTGCAGATCAAGAGGTGGGATGAATGTGTTTTGAGGCGTTTGTGGTGTTTGATTGATGGGTGGGGTAGTGACATGGGTTTGCTGCAAACTATGTTGTGCTTTTGAGGCATACTGATATGCCTACATTTGTTCCAACAATGCTTGTTGTTGGTCCTGTTGTTGTTGGTCTTGCTATTGTTGTTCCCACAAAGCTTGTTGTTGGTCTAGATATTTTTGTGCCAACAAAGCTTGTTGTTGTTCTAGTTGTTGTTGTGCCAACAAGGCTTGTTGTTTGTCTAGTTGTTGTTGCACCAACAAAGCTTGTTGTCTAGATTGTTGATGTGCCTGAAAGTCTTGCAGGGCTTGTTGGTATGCTTTTTGGTGGATTGCTTGTAGCTATGCACGATACTGTGCTTGTGCTTATTGCGCCTGTGGTTGAGCTTGAGCCTGAGCCTACACTTGTTGGGCTACTTGTGTTGCTTGTGTTGCTTGTGTAGCTTGTGCAATTTGTGTAGTTTTTGCATCTTGTGCGGCTTGTTGATCGGCCAGTTGTGTTTGCACTTGTTGAGCATCTAGTTGTGCAATTTGTTGACTTTGTTGAAGTACCCTTTGGTGAGTGGCTTTTTGAACTGCTTGAATCATGGTGATGAATGAATTAGTCATGTTGACTTTTGGTGGAATCGGTGGTGGATTGGGAATGGTGTTAACCATTGTGGTGATCGAAACGGTTGTGTTGGTGATTGGGATTCGAGTTGTGGATGGTGCGATCGAGATACTTGGTCCCTGGGAAACCATGCTTTGAGATATTTGGGGAATGGTGGACGTGTTGAGTGTTTTGGTGGCTTGAATGGTTGTCATCTATTGTTGTGATACTGATGGAAAAAGGAGGGGGTTTGATGAGATGCTTAGATTTCTTTGGTTTGAAAAATTGGTGATAGGTAGGGGGGGAAGACCCAACCCAAGAGGTGATATGGATATGAGCGGTAATGGAGGTAATGGTGGTGTGTTCCCTTGGAAAAGTGATGATGAAGAAGGATCAATGACTCCCTCTATCCTGAATAACCCACCCTCTCCTTGTGAAACCATGGGGAGAGAAGTTTGTATATTTAGCGGATAGATTGGCATTGCATGAAATGAGGATGAGTTCGCATTATTTAGGAAAGTAAGTGGAAAATATAGGTGTAACAAATTTATCAAGACAAAGATACTTGGTGTGGTGTTGATGTTTATCTCTCTATTCTTTACAAGGCAATGCTTTTATAATTCGCAAAACATGGTGCTTCCCTTGTTAACAGCTGGTGGGGTTGAAGTGATTGTTGATATGACTTGGGGAATATCTTGAGTGATGTTTGAGAGTGATATTGGAGGTATGCTCACAAGAGGCCTTTCCATATTGGTACTTATGCCAACGTCAGAAGGGATTTTGGCCCCTTTTAATGCATGTATATATAGAGAGGGATTAAGTTTCAACATGGTGTTGACGATACTATGATTCTCAAGATTTTGAACCATTTTAGTTATCTCCTCTTGCCTCATTCCCAAGTCATCGCCAATGATGTCCTATATATGACCTTCCTCTAGAGGGTTTTGTGATGGTAGAGAGAAGTTGTTTGGAGGGTTGCTTGATTCCACTAGATTCTTCTTGGGGGCCATTTGACTTAGGTCACTTGAAGTTGATGTTTATTTAGTGATTTCCATGTTCTTCTTGTATTGGGATCTTGTTTGAACCATAAAATAGATCGTTTGATCTTGATATTTTTAGGCACAAAAGAGAAGAACTAGGAAAGTCTAAGGATCAAAAAGTGATGATGGGGATGAAATATGGATGATGTGGGTGAGTGAAACTCTTGAAGAACCTTGGGGGGAGGAAATGCTAAAATTTTTAGGGTTTGAATTGATTTGATTTTGGTAGTTTGACAAGGTGTGTTAAGCCAAACAGGATGATGATGAACTTGTAAACCCTAGGAAGTTGCATTATCCTAGAGAAAACTCATTTGAGAGGGTTATTTGACTAAGTGTGCTAAGCCAAATGAAGTAATTTTGAACTTGTAAACCTTAGGAAGTTGTGTTATCCTAGAGGTAAATTCGCTCAAGAGGGTTGCTGATTTGACTAGGTGTATTAAGTCAAACAAGGTGATGATTATTTTTCCTATAAGTTTAGCATGAATGATGTTTCAAAGTTCTCAAGAGTTTTCTGGTGAAATGGAACTCAATTTTGATGATTGAGAGATGGATCGGAGTGACCGATTTTGATCCTAAACTTTACCTAGACAAGACTCTTTCTTATAAGACCTCGGTATTGAAGAACATGCCATACTTCTAAGTGAGAAAAGAAAACCTTTGAAAAATAGTTGTATTTTGTTGATAATAGAACTCATACAAACTTGGGTTGTTCTTTGAGTCCTTCTTGTAGAAATTATATACCAATCTTTCTCTAACTTCAATAATCCTTTCAAGATGCTCCTCACGAGCTTTTGGGCTAATCTTTTTGAACCTTGGTTTTTGGATTTTGATTTTATGGGAAATCATTTGAGAGAACACATGCATGAGGTCCAATTGTCTTTATCTTTGTTTAATGAGTTCCTTTTATCAAAAACAATTTCTTGATTATGATTTCAAACTAAACGTCTATGTCTCCATTCCTTCTCATTCCACAAGGTCCATTATGTGAAAATCAAGGTTTCAAGAACACAGTTTCCTAGGTTGAATTTAGTGAAAATAAATGATGATTAAACCCAAGCACTTAGAAACCTCTAAGGATATAATCCCTAGGGCAAGCAAGAGCACTTAGATTCGTTAAGGGATATTTGCTTTCTCCAAAGGGTTTGAAATTTGAAGCTCCCTGTGAATGTTTGTTTTCAAATGTTCTGAGGATCAAGCAATGTATTTTTTGATTCTAAGCACATGTACAACCCTAGGATGAAGAGAATATTTTTTGGGTTCCCACTTGGATAAATCCAGCTGCGCATATTCAATGTGGATGATTAGATGCTTGACCACATGGGCTCCCCCTTACAGTGCACTCACTTCTTGGGTCAATCAAGCATCAGTACCCATGACTCTCCCATGGCATACTTTTCATCTCTACAATAGTTATGCATGTATATGTGGGGTGACTTGAAAGGACATGACCTTTTGCACCAACAAAATAGTTAAGTATTTGGCCTTTGCTAAAAAATGGTTTTAATTGGGACTTTCTATTCATAGGAGTTGACCTATACGATGAGAGACCATTGTTGCCCTTCTCGTCAAAGCCAACTGTATGATACTAGCTTTTGTTCCAGTACCCACTTTTATATCCCAGCTAGAAATACACTTGTCCTTAGTGTGTTACCGATTGGGTCATTCCCTTGGGTGAGTAATTTTTCCCACAAGGCAGGCCCGTTAAGATTAAAAAAAAAAAGCGAGCAAACATATTCGTAGTTTGATCAATATTTATTTGGAAACAAAGGAAGAACAAATGCAATAAGCTTACTCAGACTCACAAGATGCTTCGTTCAATTTTAAACCCCAAAATGAAATGTGGAGATAATTGTTTTACTCAACTTAATATCATCAAAAGAGTTTTTGATTCTCAAGATCGTCATGAGGCACGAGAGAAGCGCATACGTCCTTTTGATGATATTATTTTGAGTAGACAATTACAAAACAAAACAACACTTGTTCATTTTAAGTCCACAAAGCAAAAGTGAGTTCTTTTTATAGCACCAAATCAAATGTGGAATTTTCCTTGTTCAATTGTTAAACCTTAAACCAAATCTAGTAAATTATTTCTAAGGTTATTTTTAAGCATTTTGTTTGCAAACTTTGAAAGAAAATTTGTATTGTTCTTTTTTAGAGCCCAAAAGGAAATTTATTGTTCCCTAAAGCATAAAAGATAACAAATTTCTTAAGAGAGATTGAGAACTCTTTAAGAGTGTTAAACCACACTAGAGTGTTTAAAAACACTTGGAATAGGATAAAAATGGTGTCATACTATAGCCCTTCATTTTTCTTTCCTCCTTGTCTTAACCTGTGAGATGATTAAAACCAAAAAATATAGAGACAACAAATAAGTTAATGACTCGAAAAGCTGAAAACAAAATGCAACATGTTTAAAAAAAATAAAAAATTGAACTTTTCTCTATCACCCAGTGGCACAATCAGCAAATGCGGCATCGTTTAGAAATATGGCAGTGCAATATAGTGTTGCATGTTGACTGAGTGTGGCACTCTGCAGTAGACAAAGAGCGCAAAGGTGATGCTATATTGAAATGCGATACAGTTTGGAGAGCGGCACAGTTTGCAATTTTGAAATTTGTAGGCAGGAAAGCAGATGTGGTGGAGTTTGGAGTTTTTTGTGGTGCAATATAGCACCACCTATCTGACAGCGGTGCAATATAGCATCGCGGGAATGTGAGCAGTGCAATTTCCTATAGGCACAAAAAAATGTCAAAAACCATGGATTTTTGGAAAAAAGTGATGAATTTCTCCAATCAAGCCCTCCTAGCACCAAAATGTGAACCCCAATCCAATTCCTGCAAAAAAAAAAAAAAACACATATTTAGGTTCATATGCAAGATAAAACAAGGATTCCCCATGAAATCCATTTACTATGCTCAAAATAGGAAAAACAAGAACAAAACATGAAAAACTAAAGCAATCCTAATTAAGCATGCAAACTCTTGATCCCATGGGGGAATTGGTGCCAATTGGTGTGTCAAAATTGGCCCTTTCCCAACTCCTTTGTTGTAATGTTGATGATTTGTGGATGATTGAATCTCCTTGATGATATTTTGGCATAACCTTGCTATGAAATCATGAAAATGATGAACAATTGCTATGAAATAGGAAAAATTAGCTCTCAATGTAAAGAGAGTAACTTTGCTCAAATTGTGGATGATAGAATGAGTGGAAGAGTCTCTCATTTATAGATTTCCAAATTGGAAAAGAGAGTGAAATTGAGCAATGTGGGATCATTCAACATCTAATGGCCAAGTGCCACTTGTCAAGATGTGAATGGTTTAAGGTTGTGCACAGTTTGATCAAAGTGCGTGATAAATGCCATTAGGTGGAATTTGAAATTGAGGAAATGATATGTGAGAGGGAAAAAATAATGAAGTTAATGCCACTTGGTTCAATGCATAATGACATGTAGGAGGAGTGAATGCTTTGTTGGAAGGACAAATCCACTTGGATTTTGAATTCAAATTTGAAGGAATATTCCTCCTTTATTCCATGTTGAGAGAGAATAGGCAATTTAATAAATCAAAGTAATTGATTTATTGTGCAAGTTGCATTCTCTAGAGGTTGTGACATGGATTAAGATTAAATTTAATCATGGTTTAATTAATTTAATGAGGAATTAAGAGATGTAAAAATTTAGACTTAAATTTGATTTAAATCAGAATTGAGAGGAAAGGTTTAATTAAATAAATGTTTTGATTTATTTAACCAAAGGGGATAATGTTAGATTAAATCAAATAATGTTTAATTTATTCAATTTAATTAGAGGAATTTAGGGATTTAATCAAATAAGATGAATTATTTAACTAAAGAGGGATTAAATTAAACTAATTAATTTAATCAACAAGGGGGAAGACTCTATTAAATAAATAATGATTTATCTAATTAAGAGATGAAAAAGTGATGATAAGCTGAGAGTATGATTTAGGACGAAGCGATGTTAGTAAGCAGGATCAACTGTGTTGGTATATTTTCCATGTCTACAGAAAGAATGGAGAAGGTTGACATCAATGATATTGTTTCAAGGTGTGTGCCCTTGGTTTCCTTGTGTTGTGTAGCACAACACTCAGGTTCATAACATGGCTTAACAGCCTCTCAAGGATTCATTAACTCTGGTGGTTGTATCAAGCATTAACAGGTCGATCTTTTGGTGCAATGGAAACTATTTATGCAACAATTGGTATCAAATCCTAGGTCATGGGTTTGAACCCCTTGCTTGCGTTGGGGGGATTTTTGCAAGTTGTGCACCCTTGGTCTCCTTGTGTTGTGAAGCGCAACGCTTGGGTTCATGGCATGGTTTAATCACCTCCCATGGATTCATTAACTCTAGTGGTTGTATTAGGAATTAACAGGTCGATCTTTTGGTGCAATGACAACTATCTATGCAACAATATGAATTATAATGTTTCATCTTTATTGGTCAATGCTTGACATGCAAGAAGTTTGGACATAGAGAAAATGAATGCTGAAGTCAAATGATAATGCATATAACAATGGTAGAATGATTCAACCTTTCAATGGTTATTGTTATACATGCTATGGATTTGGACACAAAGCTAATCAATGTAGATCTAGGATGAATAGAAGGAATGTTGTTCAAAAGAATGTTGTATGTCACAATTTCAATAGACCTAGACATATTGCTAAGTTTTGCAGAAGCAAAAACACAAGGAAGGATAATCCAACAAAGAGAAATGAACCAATTAAAAAGATTGATCTAGTAGAAGTAAAGAAGGAAATGGAAAAGCTTTGGAGAAAGAAAAGGATACTAAGAACAAGGAAGAATCAGATACTACAAATATCTATACCACCTTCTGGTGCAGATGTTTCCTCCGAGAATTGAATCTAGGAATTGGCTTAAGGGGAGCAATAACAAATAATCAATTAACCTCTGCCTATATGAGATTCCATGACTTGAAACAAATTTATGTGGTGGAGATGAACATTTTTTACCTTTTGGAGAAGAGACCGAAAGAAAATATGCAAATGTTGAGATTAGCGGAGCAATTTAGGGTTTACTGTTGCATAGAGAAGGGTTTTACCATCTTTATCATTTGGAACATTTAATGTGAATTAGGGAAAAATCAATGGGTTATATGTATCTACACTTAGTCGATTTCATTCACTTTTATGCATTTGGAGTGAGTATAGCATGTCGAAGTGAATTCAAGATAGCAAAGGAGATTTGTGAAGCAGAACATCCAAACCCTAGTTCTGATTGAGCAAGAAAAAGGTATTTACCGTTGTCTAAAGTTGAATTAGAGTTGATTT
The DNA here is from genome assembly GCA_007115665.2 of Sequoiadendron giganteum. Taxonomy (NCBI): domain Eukaryota; kingdom Viridiplantae; phylum Streptophyta; class Pinopsida; order Cupressales; family Cupressaceae; genus Sequoiadendron; species Sequoiadendron giganteum. The sequence continues at coordinate 315,905,068 of CM021110.1, forward strand.
TTTGAAGAATTTGAATTCAATAGAAATGGCTACACCTATTGTAGTGAATGTGAGTGAGAAGACTTGACAAATATTCAAGAAATTTCCCATGATAGTTTTTGAGAATGACCTGCTTGGAGATTTTTTGAGCATTCTATATTGGGTTTTTTCCTATAGAGGATATTAGGGCTTACATCCATGAGAAAATGGAAGAGTATAACCACACAAGATTTACAAACCTATGGATTGACCAATTAATTGCAGTTGATTATCAAACTAATCCAGAATATGAAAACCCAATGAAGAAGAAACTAGATGTGTGGAAATGGTTTACATGCTTCATTTATGATGATGAAACTAAGTTTGTAAGAATGGAATTAAGTAGAGTGCATGACAAATTCATATGGACTAACATGCCTAGTTTGATACCTAAGGAAGTTATAAGGGAGGTTACTGGACTATGTGCCACTAGACCCATACTGATATTGAAATCTATGAAAAACAAGGATGTGATGGAATTAATTGGAGCTACATTCGATCACTAAGCTCTCACTATGAACATTATCCAAAATCTTGCAATAAGATATGCAACTATGGTTATAGGATATAAGATGCATTACACCAATAGAGAGAATTATGTATCAACTACAACAATTAATTTAGCATATGAGATGGTGGCGAAAGGAAAATATTATGGCTTGTGTGAGTTTCTCAGGCAACAATTCTTTGACAACTTGAAGCAAACTAGAGAGAAGAAATACCCCTTCAAGTTTGTCTCTTCGGTGGTTTGTTTGATGTTTTACTTTTTGAAGGAGCTTCCGGGAAGAAATAATGTCATATGGGATAAGAGTAAATTGATATCCCATCAAATCTTGGAATACCTACATAGCCTTGGTGACATGAAATCTCAAGATGAAGCACTTATTGCATCCTTTGCAATATTCTAGAAGAGAATGCATGAAAGGGAGAGGATCCCTAAGTTAGTGGAGGATGAATATGAGAAGGATATCACATTCCTAGTCATAACTGATGAATGCATTATTGAGGTTGTAGACCAAAACTGATTGGATTCTACCACTTGGATATGAGACCAATGAAAATGAAGTAAATTTTTATGTTGACATATTGCTAAAGAGTCCTAAGGACACTACACAAGAAATATATGGCACATATGAAGAGAAATCTATGGAAGTACATATGAAGTTAAATAAGCTAGAGATAAAGAAGAAGGTGAAAAATATGGTAGATGAATTTGCAAAAATGCATGGGTTCATAGAAGAACAAGTGAGGGAAGCTAGAGCAAGAGAGAAGGGAGAATCAAACACAACATATGGGTCTAGCAGACCCAAAAGATTTGGAAGAACTACTTCCACCATTCCCCCTAGTATTCAACAACCCTCTCGATCAGTTTCTACTACAAGAAGAACTAAGAGAATGAAGATTATTGCTCTGGTGATAGAGGAACTTCAAATGAAAGAGGCCACAAGGCCTGAGAAGAGAAATAAAACTACTCTGACAGCCCCCACTATTTCCACCACGTCAAAGAGAAGGAAACAAAAATTTGTAAGAGAGAAAAACATGAGTGTCCTATCTGAAGAAGAAGAAGAGGATGAAGGTCCTCCATTGATTATGAGAATAAGAAGCTCTAACATAAAGAAACAAAGAATAGATATTTTTGATACCTCAAATGAATAGGCTATTGAGAAGGAAAAGCAAGACTTTGGGATAGATATGCATAAGAAGATGAAAGAAAAGAAGAAAGAGAAATCAGAAACAGTTGAACCGGAGAAGAAGAAGAAGAAGAAACAAAAAAAAAAAAAGACAACTCTAGAGAGATCTCATAGTCCATTGAAGTTGGATGCATTATTTAAAGGTATTTTGCATCATGATATGTTGGGAGAAACAACTTCCTTATACAATAATGCAAATGAGGTGGATAGAGCCACCATAATAGAGGCAATCATCAAATACATTGTGATCATTGAAGTAGATATAGAGAATATAACGAAGAATGTCCCAGATGATGTGCCAAACATTCTAATGGATAGGAGAAAAGAGTCAATTGAAAAGGAAGAGAAGCTTAGATCAAATTTTGTGGAGAAAAATTGATTCTCCTTATCTGATGTTGAAAAGGCCACATTGGCTCAGTTCTATAGCAAATAATTCAAAACAAAATAGAGGGTCACAATTTTGATGGAAAGAGAACAAGATCATTTTGAGAATATGCAAAAGAAAAAAACTCAGAAAATATTATTGACATAGCTCAGAAGAGTCATGATTCCCATTGCCTCTACTAGCAAAGAACAAGATCTGGTAACTGAAGCTCAAGAGGAGCATGTAGAAAATATTGGAGTTATTGATGCAAAGGAAAATTGAGACAATACTCCTCCAAATATTGAAGAACCAATGAAAGGAAATGTTGAAGGAGAAATAGGGACTGAAGAGGAAACCATAAAGGATGACACTCATATTCCTCTAGTAACACATGCTACTACAGATCAAGGCAATTGGGAGACATATGTCCCTCTGGTAGATATAAAATAGAGCACTAGTGAAGGTGAAAAGAATGATGCAAATAATGTGCAAAGGGAATTGAATGAAGAGAATAAGGAAAGATATAATTATGGTGAGAAGGAAGGAGAAGAAGATAAGAATGAAAGTGAAGAAAATGAGCAAGGAGAGAAGGATAAGGATGAAGTAGGTGAAGACAAATATGAAGACAAAGATAAAGACAAGAACACTGGTGAAGAAGAAAAGGTAGATTAAGAAGAGGACACCAATACCACAAATAATGAAGAAGTAGAGAAATATGAGGAGTTACCTAAGCCCTCCAGTGAATCCTTTTTTGGTAATCCTTTGAAAGGTCTTTTTTTCAAGCAATTAAGGTTCCAATTGGTTGTCTCTTCTCAGTTGTTGCAGTTTCCCATGCAGTACGGTAGTGTAGATTTAAATAAGATATCTCTTATTCATAAGTTGCAACTAGGGGATGTGTTTCATGCATCATCTAGAAAATAAATTATTGAGACTCACCAAAGGAGTGGTGAATTGATGGATTAAGCCATCAAGACATTGTAGTAGATAACACCTAGAATTAATGTTGACACATCTTTGTCTGCAATGGAAAAATTTAAGTTGCTGATTGATTCCTTTAAGGAATATGCCTCTGGCTTAAAGGGACAAGTGGAAATAGAGGTTGAAATGATGCTTGCAGAGAAGAAGTTGATGGATATTATAGAGAAGTGTGCATCTGCACATAACAAAGTTGAAGAGTGCTTAAAGGAGGTGCAGATTTGTGAAGGAGAGGAAAAAAAATTGTTTTATATTGCATGAAGTAGCCAAATGCCACACAAGGATAAAAAATTAAATGAACTCAATTGAATCCCAGATAACTAATGCATCAAGTTTCTATGATTCGGTATTGGACATAGAGGATCAAACTTGGACTACTATAGTGGACTTGCATGATAGATTCTTCACCTTCCAAAGCCAAAAGGAAGAGATTATCAAGCAACTTGGGAAGCTAAGGGACTTCATAAAAACAAAGCATATACCTATCTCAAGTTCCCTTTTCAATACTGTTAAAATTTCAAAGTTAAATCTTACCCCCGGTACTGTGGAAGAGGGAGATGAAACATTGATGGAGCTTGAGTCTCAACATAGAATGCTTGCATCAATGATGAAGAGTTGCGAAGAAGGTAAATCTTCTTGTAAATCTATTCTTTAGAATCTTTAGGGGTTAACATCTTCAGGTTGATCATTTATATTTCTATACATTTTTTCAGTTTTTCATATTTACAGATTCTTTTATAAATATGTGGATGTATTAGGATTTTTTGGTTAAGGGGGAGCTAGTACATTCAGTTTAGTTTGTATATATGTTCGAGGGGGAGCATACAAAGTGTTAATACCAATACACCTTTTCCCTTGATGTCAAAGAGGGAGAGTTATTTGAGGAGAGATACATGGAGAAGTTTTGTTTTGGCACATGTTGCCATCAATGACAAAGGGGGAGATTATTGAAATAATGAAGAAGGTTTTCATTAATGAGTTTTCATTGATGTCAACACTACATGACAGATGTCAACATTGTGTTAAGGATGATTGTTGAAGAGTTATTTTGCAAAGAGGGTTTGATCCACTCACATAAACAATTAAGCATTTTTGCTAAGTGTCTACACTAGCAGTTTCAGTACACAAAGCCTTTCAATAACTTGGTCCTCATTTGTTCACCCTTGAAGATTTAATTTTGTGATTCTAATATGTTGTTCATGGACATCAGTAGCATATTTATTCAGAATTTCATCTAATTTGGATAAGTGGTTCACAAGATACAAGTGACAAAAGATCAAAATATAAGGTTTACACAGTCTTCTATGAAATGGATGACTCAACTGGTTTGCACTCCTCTGTGGATTTGAGTTAGACCTTGCGGTTTTGGGAGAATATTAACAGGTGTCAAAGAATTTTGTTTTCTAGTTGGCATGACATTTTGAGGTCCACGTGTCCAATGATGATGATCAGTTGGAGTATTTGTCTTTTAGGTCTTATTCCTGGCCGACCTAATGTATGTAAAGAGTTGCAAAGATTAAATATGTGATGTGAATGTAAGAAGGAGCTATTATAGGTCCGTGTTGAACTATATTACATGTTGTTTTGGGTGTGAACATATTTTTATTTGAATTAGGTGTTGACAAGGAACGTTTTGTATGTTTTAGAGCTACATCTAATTAGGTCGACCTAATTGATGTTTGTGATGGAATTTGATATATATGCGAGGTTTTTTTGAGATTGTGGAGATAGAATTTGAATGTGTAAATGATCCAAAAACAAGTCGTGATGCAAAATTTTTCAAAATTTAGCGAATAAGTTGTGAAAGTTGAGAAAAGGTGTGCAAATGTAGAGTAGAACATAGTTTTGTAATATGAGTTAGATGAAGTGTATGAAGTTGGTATTTGGAACTTCAGCTAGATGAAGTGTATCAAGTGTATTTTGAGTACCGAGCAATAGTGTTAGCTAGTCAGGAGATTCTATGGCTTTGGAAAGTGATGATAGAGTTTGGGTTTCCTCCTGATAGTCCCACTATTCTTTGGTGTGACAATCAAAGTGTCAGACACATTTCTTAGCAACCCAGTGTAGCATCAGTGGACTACGCACATTGAGATCCAAATGCACTTCATCAGGCAGTTGATTTAGGATGGTTCTCTCATCTTGGAGTGCATTCCTACAAAGGAGTGGGTTACAGACATCTTCACTAAACCTTTGGCATCGACGTGCTATCTTCAGTTGTGCTCCATGTTTGGGGTGAAGGAAGCTATCCTTGGGGGGTCTCTGTGAAGCCTTCCTCCCTTCATGTTTTTTTCAGCATGTTTCTTCATCTCCTTTTGGAGAGGATTTTTTTCCCACTAGGTTTTCTCCTTTACTCCGCTTTATAGAGATCTAGTTGTATTCGGGTACCTGATCAAGCCTAGTTTTTGGGATCCTTGTTTTCTTTCTAGCTTGTAGTTGCATTGATTTCATGCATTTAGTTTGTAGCTACTCCCTAAGTTCATCTTAAGGGGTGTGATAAAGTAAAAGGTTCTTTACTTAATTATTTTAATTAACTTACCTTTAATATTTCTCTTAAGATTAACTTAGTTTGCATTTTGTAGGCATTTAATAATTATTCTAATTATTGTATGCATCCCTTTTAGGTTACACTTTAGGGTTTCTTGATATCCTTCATAAGGATTGATCTCTTTGTATTATTTCATTTTTTCGTTCATTTTTCTACTTTAAGCTTTTAGAGCACTTTTTCTTTTTTCTCTATATCTCTTTCGCGTGATAGGTTATTTGCATGCAGGTGATTCTTGGGTTCTGTGAAGTTGGATTTCTCAACTTCTACATGGTAGATGCACTTTGTATCAGTTTAAATCTTGGTTGTGAAGCCACTTATTTCTATCTTTATTTTCTCTGTGAACAGTGAGTCCACCTGGCAATGATCCTTCTTGTAATATCTTATAGTTGGTTATACATATATTGAGCTAATCCTCATCGTGGTTTTCCCATTTTGTTTTTTCAATGTAAAAATCTTGGTGTTCATGTGTTATGTGTTATGGGTTTTTCACGCTTTCATTCCTTAGAACAGTTAAATATGTTTTAATGATTGGATGGTTTAATAGAATAATAATTCACCCCCCATGATCCATCTCAGTATTCCAAGTGTTTAACAAATTTGAGGTGGATATGTGGTGTAGGTGTAAGATGTTTGTATTCAGTAATTACTATGATGGGGATTAGGGTTTTTTAGTGGTTTTGTTAATAATTTTGATAGGGGTTGAGTATGCATGTATGGTGTTGTAGGATGTTATGGTGAGTAGGATTTTTTGGGTGGATATAAAGTGATTGAAGGATAAAAAAAATTGGTGGATAAGATGTGGGAGGAGGAGAAGCAATAGAATGATATGAAATGGTTGGGGGATATGAAGCATTTGGAAAATAGGGATAGGGTATATAAGATGATATGTATGGATATAAAGTTGTTGGGAGATAAGGAGGAGTCAGTGGATAAGATGATGTGATTGGTGGATAAGGTAGGTATAAAGTAGAAGGTGGGTATAAAACTTGAGGAGCGAAAGGGGGATAGTAGTATTGTGGAGGGTATGGTGGATATGACATTGTGGGAGGTTGTGAAAATTGTGGAGGATATGGGAGATAATAATTTAAAGGAGGATGTGATGTTTGAGGAGGGTATGGTATAGATATGATGCTTGAGGGGGATAAGAGGATGTGTTTGGAGAAAAAAAGTTATGGTATGATAAGATTATTTGAGAGGATATGACATGGTTGAGAGTAAATTTTACTAGGTTTTTGTTGTGGTAGTAGGAGTTCTTTGATGGATACAATTTTTTGGGATTTTAAGGTGGTTTTAGGGGAATGGTTTGGGTTTCGTGTGCAAGAATTTTTTTTGTAAGGATAATGGTGGGATAGAGAAAGGAATATGATGCAGGAGCATCCTAGGTGAATATGCAATTTGCATCTATTTGAATTGTAAAGAAAATAGGTGGGCAGAAATGCCACTATTCTCCTTAGGTCATTCAAGAATGTCCTAGGAACCGAAATTGGATTGACTAAAAACCCAAAGGTGATTCAATCACAAAAAGGAAGACCTAGGAGGGGGTTCTTTAAACTTTGAAGGGTTCACCACCAACCAAAATCTTGGAAAAGACAACTTAACATTCAACTCACAAAACCTAGTAATGCAAGTCAAATAATGAATGTAAATGATGAAATTATGCTACAACAAGTTAGGGTATGTGTACCTAGGAACTCTGGAGTTGTAATGAGGATTCCAAAAATGTAAAGAAGCTATCAAAATACGTTGAGGAGGACTGAGACACACTTACTATTGTCTTAGTCTCGATGTTGTTTTTAAGGTAGATGCAGGAACTTCGGATGTCGGAATTGGATCTTAAAGAATATCTGAAAAATAACCTCAGGAGGACTAAGATGCCCTAGGTGGTGACTTAGTCCCATCTAGAATTTCTAAAATATTTTAATGTGATCCCAAGGTCAAATGTCTGCACTTCCTTCTTCTCGCATCTTAGGTCCTGAAACTTCCAGATCTAGCATGTAGATGAGTTTCAGTGGAGATGACAACTTTGTAATGAAACTTTGCAACTTTACAATTCTTCACTTCAAATGATCTTCAAGTCTTCAACCTAAATCTACAAACACAAACATGCAAGAGAGGAAATACTTGTTGATTTTTAGTAAATGGGGGTTTTCATTGGTCAAACCCCTTGTTGGTAATTAAACCTTGAAATGAGATGAAATAAAGGAGGGAAATGATAAATGAACATAGTGTTATGTTGCAACTCACAAAACCCTTGTTGTAAAATCTGCAAACTTGTGTGACATAGCTAGCTTGGATGTGGATCTTGAATCCAATGAATGCTTGATAGATCTTGACTTAAATTGCTTGCTTGAATCAAAACCCTACATCACAAATGTTAGCTCAAAAACACACATGATGCAAGAATATCTTTGACATGATGCTTGAACCTTGATGATGGCCTCAAATGCTTGATGAATTTCTCTTGAATCTCTAATACTTGAATTCTTGGATATTCTTAGATTGCTTGTTAGGAGAAAAATGAGAGAAGGAACCTTGTATTTATACTTATCTATGCTTAATATCCTAAAATTAAACCACAACAAGACGACATATGAAATCATTAATTAAAGGAGGCTAAATCCCACCAAGATTTTAAATTAAATCCCAAAAATAACTTAAGGGGGACTAAGATGCCCTAGGTGGCATCTTAGTCCCAAGGCTTGAAACTTGGGGCACAGACTCCAAAGAGGGGCCCATTTAAGGTCCATTTGAAATTAGGGTCCTGAGACCTTTGGGGGACAAAGACATCCTAGGTGGCATCTTAGTCTTGACCCAAAATTTAGGGACACACAACTAGAATCATTAAATTATCATTTATCCTTTGATGTTTGTCGGGATTAGCCATAAAAATATATAATTCATTAGGCTTGTGGATGCAAAATAGGACCAATTAAAACATAAATAGGGATAAATAAAGCAAGGTGGGCTCAAACAAGTGTGAAAATACAAAGGTACGCATTTTCCTATACTACATTTAGCCCCCACTTTAGTGAAAAGATGAACTTGATTCAAACTCACACTAAAGTAGTCAACCATGCAATCAAGAGGGGCTCAACTATAAAAATTCTAGTAAGATAGGGTGACAACAACCAAGAGGGTGGCTAAGCCCCTAGGATCAAGATCCTATGACAAACCAACATATGCACAAAGGAACACACTTGCGGATAATATATGAAGCCAAAACCAGATCGCAAACATACACCATCAAAGATAGAAGGAGAAAGAAAAAAAAGGAAAGGGAAAAATGCTATGGATCAAGCTTCAACCGGTCGTCCAACCCGTTGTGGACCAAGTCTAGAATATTTGTCCAAAATGGTTTACAAGTGGAATGTATTGTCCACCATGCAAACAAAATGCATCCTCACAAGGGATAGTGAAGCTAATTGTCCACTAGGTGAGCCCCAAGAGGTCCATATCAAAGTCATACACCCATGACTATGATAAGGACAAAAAGAAAATTCATGCTCACAAGGGCTAGTGAAGCTATTTGTTCACTAGGTGAGCCCCAAGGAACCATATCAAAGCCATGCCTCCATGACTTTAATAAGGTACAAAAATGCATGCAACAAGAAAGAGGGATGCTCGAAGGTATTTTTCTTAGTTTGTGTGAGGTCTCTTCTTAGGGAACATTGTTCCTAACATCTCCAAGAGAGGACAAGTCAAAGAAGTATCACGCTCTCAAAGGAAATCAAGCCCAATGACACCACCAAGAAAAGGACACATCGCAAGAAGAAATAAAATCACGCAATGAAACATGAGTGTTGATGTATGCCCCCACTTTAAAGTGGTTGCTAACACCATTTTTGCGAACAATTTCTTTAAAGTAGAAGACATGAGAGCTTATTCGCACAACCCTATGCCAAGTCATATGTTTCCAATAAGCTATGTCATGAGAAGGGAAGGGGTTGCCCCCAACATGAATAACTCAGTACGTCACATGTGATCCAACTTAAGGCATGTCATCCACATCCCAAGCTTGCTCTTACATATACATGAAAGGTGATCAACTAGTTGAAAGAGGAAACGACATGTGACATACGAGGACAAGGCTACCTAACCCCTTGCCCCCACTTAGTGAAAGACAAGGATGAGCTGAAATGATTGACGAGAAACATTCTCGTGTAAAAATCAGTATCAATTAGAGGAATTAGGTGCTTCAACACAAGGAAGAGCACCACACTCCTTAAGATGTTGAATTTTTTTACTTAAAGCCTTACATTCATTAGTAGAATTACCATGAACTCTATGATATGCACAAAATGAATGTTTGTAGTAGAATTTTTTTCATTTTCTTTGAGGAAGGGATATCAAACGATCTTGTAGTATTCTCGAAAAAATACTTTCTTGATCAAAAGTAGAGGATGTTTCATTATTTTGTGACAAATACATCTCTTGCTTAGTATTAGTTGTCATACCTACACAAGACTCTTTATATTGTGAGATTTTGTTCTCTTCTTTAAAGGAAGACGTAAAATCTACGAAATTTGAATCGTAAGTGTTTTGCATGATGAAATTGATGCTAAGCGAGGATTTATTTGCTTCTTGCAAATGATAACAATCAAGACCACTAGTTTCTATCAATTTAGGATGCACTATTGTTAAATTCGGTTTAGAGGAATCTTTTATAAGAGTCTTGCTATTGAGTGAAGGTTTGTTTGATGGTTTGATTTCTATCATAGGGCAATAACCAAGACCATGAGTTTTTTCTTACATGTTAGGTTCTATAGGGAAATGAATACCTTGTTCTCTAGCATCACATCCTTTTCCACTATATCCAAGTTGTTTCATAAGCTATTAACTTTTTCCATAAAGATTTTTCATTTCTCTTGGAGTTGGTTTTTGTTGATAGTCTATCTCGTCAAATTTTGTTGTGTAATTGTTTTTTCTTCCAAAGTGGTTGAGGTGGATGCTTTCGAATGGTCTTTCAAATTTTGTGTTGAAATTAATTCATTTTATTTTCCCTTGTCAGAGTCTTTGTTTATGATCTTGTATTCTCCCATTAATGCTAGTTCGAAACTCACTGATCCCAAATCATCTAGTGATATCGTTGTGAATGGTTTAGAACATCTATATTTTTGTTGTTCTTTCATGGGTTCTACTTGTGTAGTTGGTGTCAATGTTTTCAAAGGATTGTCCTTATGTTTCTCAATGTTCAAACAATTATTTTGTTCAGGATTGGCTTCAAGTATGTACACTTTCTTGTTGTAGATGTATTTCATTTTTTTGTGAAGAGTAGAAGGCACAACATGCATCTCATGAATCCACGGTCTTCCTAAAAGAAATTTATATGAAAGCTCATGAGGCATGACATGAATAGGATTTTGTAAGATAGCCTTTCCAACTATAATAAGTAAAGTGATCACTCCAAGTGGTTGCTTTACTATGTTGTCAAATCCCTTAATAGATAAATATTCGGGTTGAATTGTTGATTTATCTACACCAAGCTTATCCAAAAGGTTTACACTACACACATTTAAGGTCGATCCATTGTCAACAAGGGTTCACTTTATCCCTATGCTATTGTATTGAGCTATGATCATAAAAGAATCATGTTGTTTTTACACTTCCAAAGGAGGGAGCTCACTTTGGTGGAAAACAATGTCAGCATTTATTCCTTGAATCATTATTGCTATGTCATTTGGTTTCACATTAGAAGGGACATGAACTTAATGCAAGGCGGTTTGAAGCATAGTGTGATAATTAGGTGAAGTCTGAATTAGGTCCCATAGGTATATCTTAGCAGGAGTATTCTTAAGTTGTTCAACAAGATTATACTCCTTTTCATTATGTAGAGGCAAACAAGGGGCACTAGGAAAGATAGTGTGAAATGGGAGGGATGTTGAAGGTGTTTGTTTTGGTTGTGGATTTTTCCTAGTTTTATGTATGAGCAACGATATTGTAACTCAGTTGTTGTGAAACATTGTTCTTTGGTGGTTCGATAATAAGGATGGGTTTGTTTTTAACTTGTGGTTTTTGCAAGGGTGGATAAATGATAAGTTTAGGCTCGAGAAAGTACTCCAAGGGGTATTGAATGTGCATAACCTTAGAAGAATTATCCTTATTTTCATGATCTCTTAGTGAAGGGGAGTCTAATGTCACTTCATCATCTTCATCTAAGGAATTAGTGTTGTCAATGTTCTCATTGTCTTCCACTGTGATATCTTTCCTAGTCTAGGAGAACTACAAACCAAATGTTCTTGACATTCAAGACTTGGTTCTTCCAAAATTACTTCATCGCAAGGAGGGAATGATCAACGGTTGAATTTTCTTTCTTTTCAATGATGGTATTGTCTTGTTCGATAATGTTTTCCCTAGGGGAAGAGAGAAATCAATATCCCTAGGACTTTCACCAATTGTATTTTCTAGCATCAAACCATCTTCTTCACAACTAGGAGAAGAACAAATGTAATCATCATGATTATCCGTAATTTCATTCCTTTGTCCTATAATGTCCTCCAAAATAGGATAGGGATCATAAAGAGGATTGCCATAGATCTGAAATTTTTGATCATCCAACACCAACATATCTTCACCTACACTTTCATCCTCTAGAACATTATTGCAAGAGGTGAAGATTATGGGATATGAATGTAGACTAGTTGAAGTTTCAATTGTCTCTTGTTGTGTTATGTGATCATCATGATTACCTATGGTTGTTTCTTCTTGTTCATCAATGTATTTCCTAATAAGAGAGGTAGAAGGAGAGAAACAACTAGGATTCTCAAAACTCTCATTGATTGATTCTTTTAGCACCAAAATATCTTCTTCGCCAATAGGAGAGATATTAGGAGAAGAACAAATATGATCATTAGGATTGTCCACGGTCTCTTTCACTAAAACACTCTCATAAGGAGGGGATATAATTTTTTTCTTAGTGTACCTAGAAAGGTAAGGTACTAACATTGTTTGACTAAAAATTACAATCACTTTTAACTATCTCAAGCAATGCTTTAATAATGTAAACAATGTGTATCCAAAGATGCAAAACACTTTTATCCAATGTATGCAAAACTTTAAGAATGAAAATAATGTATATCCAAAAATGAAAATCACTTTATCAAACTCATGCAAAGTTTTATGAATGTAAACATTGTTCATGCAAAATTGAAAAGTACTTTTATTCATGTTATACAAAGTTCAAGAAAATTAAACATTTTCAGATTTTTAGACCTAAAACAAGGTAATTTGCTTATTACACTATGCAATAGGCCGAAAATGAGATGTTGTAAATGCCATTTTGAATGTTGACAATGTAGTGAATGAAGAAAAATTAAGCTAGATTTAGTGAAATGCAAGTAACAAAAACTCAACCAACTTAAACAACTAACCAATGGTAGAAAATAGAAGTGTAGAAAAGCAACTTTAAACCTTAAAAACTGCAAAGTCAAAGTCAACAGGGACTAAGATGCCAGTAAGGGCGTATCGGTCCTACTAGTGAAATTTGAAGGTTCTAGAAACTGGAACAAAATGCAATCAACTTAGATAGGATTCTAAGGTAAAAACCCAGAGAGGGACTAAGATGCCAAGAAGGGCGTTTTAGTCCCAGTAAAGGTTTTTTTTAGAAAAACAACAAAGTCTGGGTTGATAACAGTGTTCCCAGGTTGCCTACCTAGGGAACTAATGTTCAGAAACAAAAAAGTGTGCAAATGAGTGCTATAAAAAGTGACTATTGACAAGCAATTGAATGCAAAGTTGAATGCAATTTTTCCAATTTTAAATGCAATAACAATGTTCCTAAATGTAATTAGGATTTGACAGTGCACTTTTTTAGTTTTTCAATGAGATAAAATGATGCAAGAAAGCAAAAATGCAACCCATATGCACTTTCAATAATGCAAATATGAGAAACCCTAGATTCACTTTCACTAATGCAAGATGCAATGGAAGAATGAATGCAACCTAGATCTAGGACCATAATGAACTCCAAATCAGAAAATGAATGTTCTAAAATTTCAGGTTCACCAAAATGAACCGTAAAGAAAATAGGTGGGTAGAAATTCCACTATTCTCCTGAGGTCATTCAAGAATGTCCTAGGAATCTAAATTGGATTGACTATAAACTCAAAGGTGAGTCAATTCACAACAAGGAAGACCTAGGAGGGGGTTCTTTAATCTTTGAAGGGTTCACCACCGAGAAAAAGCTTGGAAAAGACAACATTCACCTCATAAAACCTAGTAATGCAAGTCAAATAATGAATACAAATGATGAAATTATTCTATAGAAAGTTAGGGTATGTGTACCTGGGAAGTCTGGAGATGTAATGAGGATTCTAGAAATGCAAAGAAGCTGTCAAAATATGTTGAGGAGGACTAAGATGCCCTTACTGTTGTCTTAGTCTAGCTACTATTTTTTAGGGAAGATGCAGGATCTTTGGATGTCAGAACTAGATCTGAAAGAATATCTAAAAAATACCCTCAGGAGGACTAAGACACCCTAGGTGGTGACTTAGTCCCATCTGGAATTTTTGAAATCTCTAAATGTGATCTTGAGGTCAAATGTTTGCACTTCCTTCTTCTCGGATCTCAGGTCTTGAAACTTTCAAATCTATCTTGTAGGTGAGTTTTCGTGGAGATAAAAACTTTGTAATGCAACTTTGCAACTTTATAATTTTGCACTTCAAATGATCTTCAAGTCTTCAATCTAAATCTACAAACACAAACATGCAAGAGAGGAAAAACTTGTATATTTTTAGTAAATGGGGGTTTGCCTTGTTCAAACCCCTTGTTGGTAATTAAACCTTGAAATGAAATGAAATAAAGGAGGGAAATGATGAATGAACAAAGTGCTATGTTGCAACACACCAAACCCTTGTTGTAAAATCTGCAAACTTGTGTGAGGTGGCTAGCTTGGATGTAGATCTTGAATCTCATGAATGCTTGATAGATCTTGACTTGAATTGATTGCTTGAATCAAAACCCTACATCACAAATGTTAGCTCAAAAACACACATGATGCAAGAATATCTTTGACATGATGCTTGAATCTTGATGATGGCTCGAAATGCTTGATGAATTTCTCTTGAATACTCTAATACTTGAATGCTTGGATATGAGAGAACGAACCTTGTATTTATACTTATCTATGCTTAATATCCCGAAATTACACCACAACAAGCTGACATATGAAATCATTCATTAAAGGAGGCTAAATCCCACCAAGATTTGAAATTAAATCCCTAAAATAACTTAAGGGGGACTAAGACGCCCTAGGTGGTGTCTTAGTCCCAAGGCTTGAAACTTGGGGCACATACTCTAAAGAGGGGCCTATTTAAGGTCCATTTGAAATCAGGGTCCTAAGACCTTTGGGGGAGAAAGACGCCCTAGGTGGCATCTTAGTCCCAACCCAAAAATCAAGGATAGATAGCTAGAATCATTAAATTACCATTTATCCTTTGATGTCTCTCAGGATTAGCCATAAAAAGATATAATTCATCAGGATTTTAGATAAAAAATAGGACCAATTAAGACATAAATAGGGATAAATAAAGCAAGGCGGGCCCAAACCAGTGTGAAAATGCAAAGGTATACATTTTTCGACACTACACTATCAAAAATAGTTTGACTTGGTTTACATCCATTTTGGTTTGATTTCAGTTTAATGTGTCATTTTTGGTGTTGTACAGTCGATTTTCAAAGTTAAATGAAAATAGAGTTGTCGTGGTCATCTTTGGTACAATTTGAATGACATTGTTGTCATTGATTGATAAAATATCATTTATCGATATGAGTTTGGTCCACATTCTTAAGTTTAATTCTAATTTCATCTTAGAGGTTGATTATCACTGTGTAATAAATAACTGATCCTTTATTCTACTGGGATATGACTTATTCTTATTATTTCATTTTGGAATTATCTTTTGTGAAGTCACTCAGATTATTGGTTTTTTTCAAAAAGATGAATAAAATTTATTTTATTCCATGGATTAATCTAAAGAGGCACTAGGAATCAGAAGAGTTGTGTAAAATGGAAGTGGGGAAAAGAACCCAAGGGGTCATGACCAAGAAAGAAGGGGGATTTAATTAAAAAAATGCAAATCAAAAGAGGAGGGTAAGGGGGCTACTACATATAGATTGGTGGTTGCATGGAAAATGGTGGTATGGCAAGGTAGGCCACACTATTTTGTTGACGGCATGTAAAGAAAAAATGCAAATAAATTACAGACTGTAGGAAAATATAGAGAGAAAGAGGGGTCACACAATGGAGAAAGGGAGAAATAAATGTGTAGGTCACACCATTCTAGAGAGGGGGTGACATATGTGAATAAGATTCCATTTTAAATCAAATAAAAATGCATAGACAAGAGACAAAAAGGATGGAATAGAGGAGAAACTAGATAGAGCAACGCAGCATCTAAGCATTTTCTTTTGATAAAAATGATGCAAATAATTAAAGGAGGGTGGCACTATGTAGATGAATTCTTAAGTTGAAATAAGAATACAAGATGTAGATCAAAACCATGAGCAGGCCGAGTCTAATGTAAGGATGGGATAAGGAAATAAGAGAGGGTAATGGGCAAATGAAAGCCAACAATAGGGGACCACACCATATAAAAAAATGAAAATTCATTCATGGGAGTGAGGAACCAAGAATTTAAAATTTACATATTGTAATTGATTGTAGTTTATACACATTATTCCAATGAAATAAGAAATTGATTTGAAAATGTAGAAGTGTTTTAAAATTTTGGAGTCATTCAAAAGATCAAGTAACCGAATGATAAATTTCATGAAATCTTGAGCTAGATTTAATCGACAAATGAAATTGTTGGATTAATGAAATGATTTGTTGCATATTAGAAATTGATTAGAACTTGTGGTCCATGAAATTGTGCAAGTTGGGTGTGTGTGTGAACAACTAGAGATTAAATATTCCTTCTACATCAATTACTGTCAAATCCTATGATCCTGAGCATGTGGATAGATTGTCGAACATAAGACAATTTGTGCCAGGACTTGAGGGTGGAGTTGTGTGAACAAATCACTGACCATGAGGTATTTTGCACCTAAAAGTAAGTGTGAAGTGGTAGATTTGTCTGGATATCTCGAGAGGATTGTTGTAGACAACCTGAGCATGTGATTTGTGGAAGATTGCACCAAACGA
The DNA here is from genome assembly GCA_007115665.2 of Sequoiadendron giganteum. Taxonomy (NCBI): domain Eukaryota; kingdom Viridiplantae; phylum Streptophyta; class Pinopsida; order Cupressales; family Cupressaceae; genus Sequoiadendron; species Sequoiadendron giganteum. The sequence continues at coordinate 315,921,801 of CM021110.1, forward strand.
AGATGGGATGGGTCATGAGTAGACATGTACAAATTTGGTTTTGGGAGAAATTTTGGGAGAAAGTAGAATTTGAAAATTTTTAGGCGATGGGAAAGATGGTCCATGAGGAAGTGGGGAAGATCTAGGCCAGGATCGAGAAATTGAGAGAATATTATTGGAAAAGATGAGAGGATATTGGTGGAGAACAATGATAAGGAAGAGGACAACGAAGAGACAAGTAGAGGAAAAGAGTGTTGCAGCTCGAGATGGAAGCAAGAAGAGGTGAGAATAGCCCCTAAAGAGGACGAAGATGTGGTTGTGATTGCTGTAGTAGTGCATGGCAAAGATGATGATTTGTTAGCACAAATGTTGGTGATTGAAGAAGAGTGGATGACAAAGCTCGTTGTTACAATTAAGGGAGAAGAATAAAAAGTTGTAGTTGATGAGGATGTGGAAGATTTCACAATGAAAATTAATGCTGCAGTTAAGGAAAATTTTCTTTAAGATGGTGATACTTTGTTTTCAGATAAGATGGTAGAAGGAGAGATGGATAGAGAACAAAAGTATGTTGTAGATGCTGCATATTTTCTTGTAGATATTGTGGAGGATGATGAAGGTGGATTTTGGTGGGGGTGGTTAGTTTGCAGTGGGTTGGATCCCACGAAGGAGGAGAGGAGAGTAGAGAGTATTTGGTAGAGGTAGATGGTTCATGGTGGACATGATTCTATGATGGGAAGGATGAAGAGGGTACATCGTTCTTGGAGGAAGATGGCATGTATTCCAGAGAGGTGTTGGGAAAAGAGGAAGAAGGAATAACTACATGCATAAGATTCAATGATGGTGTTCGCTACAAGTTGCATTCAACCTGGAAGAATAGTTTGACTACTCAACTCCACCATTGTGAGCCTATGCTCATAATATTTCTACCCAACGTGTCTAATGTAGGAGTATCCCGAGTGAATAAGAAATCTGCATCTATCAAAAATAGTTTGACTTGGTTTACATCCATTTTGGTTTGATTTCAATTTAGTGTACCATTTTTGGTGTTGCAACTGGTTTTTAGAGTTAAATTCAAATCTGGTTGCAGTGATCATCTTTGGCAAAAGTTGAATGAGATTGTTGTCATTGATTGAAAAAATTCCATTTATTGATATGATTTTGGTCTGCATTCTAAAATTTAATGCTTATTTCAACTTGGAGGTCGATTATCAATGTGTAATAAATAATTGATCTTTCATTCTACTGGGATATGAATTCTTCTTATTGTTTCTTTTGAATTAACTTCAATGAAGTCATGTGGATTTTGATTTTTTTTCAAAAAGAAATAACTACAAATTATTTTATTCCATGGATGAATCTGAAGGGGCACTGAGAATGAGAAGAGTTGTATAAAATGAAAGTGAGGAAAAGAACCCAAGGGTTTGCAGCCAAGAAAGAAGGGGGATTTAATGAAAAAACATATAGATCAAAAGAGGGGGGAGTAAGGGGGCTACTACGAATAGATTGGTGGTTGCATGGAAAATGGTGGTATGGCAAGGTAGGCTACACCATTTTTCTAATGACATGTAAACAAAACAAATGCATATAAATTCCAGACCATAGGAAAATCTAGAGAGAAAGAGGGATCGCATGGTAGATAAAGGGAGAAATAAATATACAGGTCACACCATTCTAGAGAGGGGGTGACATATGTGAATAAGATTCTAGTTTAAATCAAATAAAAATGCATAGACAAGAGACAACAAGGGCAACAAAAAGGAGAAACTAGAGGAAGCAACACAACATCTAAGCATTTTATTTTGATAAAAATGATGCAAATAATTAGAGGGTGGTGTTATGGAGATGAATTCTTAAGTTGAAATAAGAATACAAAATATAGATCAAAACCATGAGCAGGCCAAGTCTCATGTAAGGATGGGATAAAGAAATTAGAGAGGGTCATGTGTGTGTGAATAGCTAGAGAGTATATCTTCCTTTTGCATCAAAATGGGAATATTTTTTTTTATTATGATTCACCAATTATTTGTATGGTTAGAGTATGTTCATGCGATTTTTATGGGGATTCTTCCTAGATAAGCTCACTTAGCATGGAGTTATTATATTGAGGTGGAAGTTAAACACCTTCTCAAGTTAATTTTTTGAGAAAATTTGCTTTGTTTAGGTTAATAAGGCATTCCATTATATCTTGGGTCTCTCTATCTTGCACAAATTCTTGAAACATTGGAGAATATTTAGATTATCAAATAAAATTTCCTTGATCATCTATTGTTTCTTGAAGGGTTGGTTAATTTGATGGTTTTCCTTATGTCAGGTATTCAAATGTTGATATCTAAGAATACCAAGGGTGTATTTTGGTTGTTCTATTTGTCTCTTGGATACAATGGTAAACTAAGAATTTTTTTAATGGGATTTAATTTTGGATTCTAAGATTCGCTTTGGTTGTGTGAAGGTGTTTAATTTTGGAGGTCTAGTGGATCTAATTTATTGGGTTTTTTATGTATGTGGTTTTTAGGATTTGGTTTAGATTAGGTTATTTTAATGTTTGATTTTAGGTAGTTGAACTTGTTTGAGGTTGCAGTAGTTAGGTTTGTTTAATTTTTTGGAGAGGTTTGGTTTATATTTTTTAGGGTTAAGGTGGTTAATTTTTTGTAGGGGCACTATTTGATTTCATTTTACTTTTATTTACAGAATATTTACATTTGAGGGTTAAGATTTGGTTTCTGGGTTTGAATTTATTTAAGATTAGGATAGTTGGTTAAAGTTTAGGAATTTTTAGACTAATTTTTTAAGGTTAGGATGGTTGGTTTATTCTAGGGAATGTTTAGGTTTGAATTTTTTAAGGTTGAAAGGTAAAATATGGATGGTAAAAAGGTGATATAACTTTAAATGAAATGTTTTTGTAGATAGTCAGAACCTTAGAATTATTGGGATGGATGATTTAACTTTCCCTACTTGAAATAGCCAAGTTTTCAAGAAAGCTCAAGTTTGGATTCTTGGATTAGTTAACTTAGGATGGGGCAATTTCCTAAGCTAATTTATCCAAGGTTGATTATGTGATTGGATTCTAATTAGATAAACACACTATTTGAGATGGGTATGTTCTCAACGAAAGATAAGATAATGTTGAAAGGTGAAATTTGATTGAAGGTTTATATTTACTTTAAAAACGATTTAGGGATGAATGTGGGATAGCTTTTTGGAGTAAGGTTGGACTAAATTTGCATTAGTATTATGGGTGAATATTTGGATATGAATTAGGATGAGGATAGAACTAAGGTTTGGTCAATGAGTTAGTGTTGGGTGGATTATGATTAAATATTTTAGAGATAATGATGGATGAGGTTTTGACTATAATTTCTAAGGGTTAGATGGAGTGTAAGGTTTTGATGTGATTTATGGTATAGGGGTTGATATGGGGTTCAAAGGTTTTATTTATTTTTGGATGGTTGTACTTCAGATAAAGTTTGATTTATATGGAAAGGGGTGTATTTAAGGTGTTATAGGTGTAGGGTTTTCTTGTGACTAAAATTTTGGATGGATACTTGATGTTGGAATGGTTGGAGTGTTAGGGTTAGAAGGCATATATCTAACAAGTTAAATGCAGATTTGAACAATAAAATAGAGTAACAAAACACACATAGAAGACAACGCAAAGAATTTAATGTGGTTCACCCAATCTGGGCTACATCCACAAAATCGCAGCCATCCAATGATTTTATACATAACCTGTGGTACTCCGCCTGGTATCTATATCCCCTTCCAAATCTAAGTCAACACAAACTTTTAAATCTATATTAGATCTCCAAAACATAAACATATATTGGATGTACCTCTCAAGTACCTGAGAATCCATTTTATCACATTTAAATGCTCAACTCTAGGATGACTCATATACCTTCTAACAACTCCTACAGCATGTGCAATATCCGGTCTCGTGCATACCATGGAGTACATTAAACTACCTACAGCTGAAGCATATGGTACCTTGGACATTTTTTCTTCCTCCTCTTGTGTCTTTGGACACATATCCTTAGTCAATATTACATGACAGGGCAAAGGTGTGTTGACAGCTTTTGCATTCTCCATATGAAATCTCTACAACACCTTTTCAACATAATTAGCTTGAGATAGAAATAATTTTCTATTTTTCTGATCTCTAGTAATCTTCATACCAAGGATTTGTTTTGCTACCCCCAAATCCTTCATAGCAAATGAATTTGCTAACTTTTGTTTTAACTCCTTTATGTGATCCATGTTAGACCCCACACAAGAATATCATCAACATATAAACATAAAATAATGTAGCTATTTGCACCTAACATCTTAAAATAAACACAATGGTCTAAATTACACCTGTTGTAGCCTTGCTCAGCCATAACACTATCAAATTTAAGATACCATTCCCGAGGTACTTGCTTCAAGCCATATAAAATTTTCTTCAATCTACACACTAGTTTCTCCTTACCTTTGACCTTAAATCCTTGTGGTTGTTCCATATATATTTCCTCTTCCAAATCACCATGGAGAAAGTTCGTTTTAACATCAAGCTATTCTAAATGCAAATCTTCAGCAGCCACAATACTTAAAACAGTACAAATAGAAGTCATTTTAACAATTGGAGAAAAGATTTCATCAAAATCAATACCCTTTTTCTGTGCAAATCCCTTTACAACCAATCTAGCTTTAAATATTTTCTTACCTTCATCCTCCTCTTTCTACCTATAAACCCATTTGTTTGGTAGGGCCTTTTTACCTACAAGCAACTTGCATAATTCCCAAGTCTGATTTTCCAGCAAGGTGTCCATTTCTTCTTCCATTCCATGCTCGCACTGAACCTTGGTATCCACCTACATAGCTTCATGATAACATTCTGGTTCACTAGCATCAGTTAATAAAATAGAATACAAAGAGGGAGAAAATCTTTTTGGAGGTCTACTTATCCTTGAAGATCACCTAACATTCACAAGAGTTTGTGGTCTTTCTTGTTGTTGTTGTTGCAGAGCACGAGGAACCACTAGAACATTGTTGTTTTTAATATCATCCAGCACTACATAATCCTTTTATGTCTTCTCATACTGCTGCAATAGATCTTTGTACAACACTTTCTCATTGACTATGACATCCCTTCTTCTCACTATTTTCTTATTTTCAAAATCCCAAAACCTATAGCCAAATTCATCAATGCCATGTCCAACAAATATACATTTCTTTCATTTTGCATCAAGCTTGGTTCTATTTTTAGAATCTACATGTGCAAATGCTTCACAACTGAACGTTTTGAGAAAAGAATAACTCACCTTCTTACCTATCCATGCTTCCTCTGGAATACAACAACCCAAAGGATTAGAGGGACCTCTATTAATTAAATAAATAGTAGTATTTACAGCCTCTACCCACATGTTTAAAGGCAGCCCAACATGCAATCTCATAGTTCGTGCATGCTCCATTATTGTTCTCTTCATGCACTCAGCCACTCCATTTTCCCATGGAGTCCTGGGAACCATTTTCTACCTACGAATACCATTAGAGGAATAATAATATTCAAACTCTTTGTTGCAATACTCACCACCATTATCAGATCTAAAACATTTTAGCTTTTTACCTATCTCATTCTCAACCAAGCTTCTCCATTTTTTTAAAGTTTCAAAAAGATCAAACTTCTGCCTAAGGAAATAAATACATACCTTCCTAGTTGCATCATCAATGAATGTAACATAATACTGAGATCCTCTGAGAGAAGATACCTGAATTGGTCCCCATACATCCATATGCACAAGCTCAATTTCTCATCTTTCTTTTATTTCCCATCTTTGAGAAAACTAACTCTCTTTTGTTTCCCATAAACACAACTTTCACATAAATCCATATTAACACATTTTAGACCTGGTAAAACATTCTTTGAATGAAGTAATTTCATACCTTTTGCACTCATATGCCCAAGTCTATTATGCCATAGTGCTGATTTAGAATCCACAGCAACTATCCGATTTTCCGCATGCTGAACTGCAACAACTGTTCTCGAACATTGTTTTTTATCTGCAATAGCTAAAGTAGAAGGAACAATATGACATGTACAAAGATATAAGGTGCCTACTTTCACACCTTTTTCTACCACTAAGGCACCTTTTGTAACCTTCCAATTTTGATCACTAAATGTAACAACACAACCTTCATCATCTAGTTGCCCTGCAGAATTTAAATTTATTTTAAACTTTGGAATGTGCCTTACCTCATGTAGTAGCCAATGATTCCCACTATGTAGCTTAATCTTGATTCTTCCCTTTCCAACAATCTGACAGGGTTCGTTATCTCCCAAATAAACTAGCCCAAAATCCCCTTGGACATAATCAAGAAAATAATTTCTATGGGGTGTAGCATGAAATGAAGCCCTTGAATCTAACACCCAATAATCATGAATATTGTCAAGGGAAAGAATCAAAGCATCCTCATCAGATTTGTTACTTACCACATTTGCCTCTTTATTTCCTTCCTTTGTATCTCCTTCTTTATTTTTATAAGACCAGCAATCTTTCTTTAAATGACTTGGCTTACCATAGTACCAGCAATCCCTCTTGTCTCTAGATTGGGACCTTTTGTCCCTTGATTTTCCTCGTGACTTCCCACAACTTCAAAAATTATTTCCTCTCTCCTTTGTTTTGCCCCTACTTCTGCATTCAAAACACTGCCTGATGTGGATGTTCCACTTGAGCTTTTTCTATGAATTTTCTTGCTCAAAATAACACCAACAACCAACAACATCATCAAACTTTAATGTATTTGAATCAAAAATAGAATTGCTAACAACCATTACCAAGCTATTCCAGCTTTCAGGCAAAGAACACAGAATCAAAAGAGCCCTAACTTCTTCATCAAAGTTTACTTTTACAGAAGTTAATTAACTAGTAATTGTATTAAACTCATTTAAATGATCAGCAACTGACCCACCTTCTACCATTTTCATATTAAATAAATGCTTCATAAGAAATACCTTATTCGAAGCAGAAGGCTTTTCATATAACTTCACTAGGGTTTCCATAAAATCTTGAGTTGTCTTTGTTGTTGTGATATTGAACACCACCAATTGTGCCAGGCATAAACGAATACTACCAAGTGCCTTTATGTCCAAAATATCCCAGTCCTCATCCGACATTTTTGTGGGTTGCTTGGTTTTCCCTTCCAATGGCCGCCATAAATCCTTCTAATAGAGGTAGTCCTCCATCTACATCTTCCATAACTAATAGTTCTACCCATTGAACTTCTCAACCTTCAACTTACCCTCGTCTGCCATTGCTCCCACTTAACCATGAGACTCCCACTCAACTGTGAGACTTTCTTGCAGACAATAATCAAAAACAACCCGCTCTGATACCACTTGTTAGGGTTAGAAGGCAGATATCTAACAAGTTAAATGCATATTTGAGCAATAAAATAGAGTAACAAAACACACATAGAAGACAACACAAATAATTTAACATGGTTCACCCAATCTGGGCTACATCCACAAAACCACAGCCATCCAATGATTTTATTATCTAGTGAAAAACATATTACAATATCGTGAATAATACCATCCTACAACTCTCCATCCCAACTACTTATAACAAGATTTTAGAAGCTTCCATAAATTAGGGTTTACAAAGTTGGCCTTTTTCTTTTTCGGTGACAAAGCAAAAAAAAGGCGAGGATACATGAAGAGAGTACAATACTAAAAAGTGTATAGTATAGCATGATCAATCACCACATACCAACATGGAGGGGCATCTAATTTATACCTTAGAAAGCAAAAACAAAAAAATCATAATTTTTCATTTATAATTTTGATATTTTTTAGTTCAGAGGTGTTTAATTGGGAAAAGGGATCTAAGTCCTGAATCACATTTCTCCCAATTGGGGTGGATTAAAAATGATCTCAATACCCACTTGTCTATAAACTTCAATGGAAGAGCCAAAATGGTGGATCAAAGGTTTTAATCCACTATTGGGGGATGATGTCGAATGATTGGATTGATTGTTAATTGACTGAATTTTAAGATGTAATGATGTTGCTAGGTAAACAATGAAAATGCAACAAACTAATATGATTTTTGAGAAATGTAAAACAAAAAGATAGAAATAGACTTCAGAAATGTAGAGTGAAGACAAAAAGGAACCTAAAAAATAAATTTGATATTGAATTAACTGGTTAGGGGCGTGAGACACCCTAGAATAGCTTCTTGATTTTAAGGATCTGAATTCACAAGCATGCAACTCTTGGTTTGTAAGTCTTTATCTCTCGGGGTCACTGGCATAAATTCATCTGTTACTAAGAAAATCTAGTTTTTATGACTTGAAAACTTGTAGGGATTTAATGCATGAATGAGAAATTAGTCCTTATTCTTCCTCCAATTAGCTTTAGATATGAAAACATACACACATGAAAGAGGGGGAAGGTTTGTGTCATATAGGACCTTGCCTAATTCAAACCTCATTTTGGTATTTCTACCTCCACAATAGCTATGATGATGTACTGAAGCCATGTACTCATCACCTTAAAGGAGAAATTGTTGCTTTATTTGAAGTCCTACAAGTGTTATTACTCACAAAACAAATGAACACAAAACATGAACAAACTTACATAAAAACACGATGAATGATTAGCATGACGATTGATTGAAATAAATGTTGCAATAATGCTGATAATTTTGCTCTTGACTGCTCTTGATTGCTTTTAGGATGCTCAATTTTCTCAATGAAAGTTCTAGGATTAAAATTGTGAAAATACTTTATATTTATATGCAATTCTTCTAATTTACCTAAAATAAAATGGTGATAGCTGATAAACGAATTCAATTTTTCAAATAATAAAATATCGACACCGACATTCAAATTGGAGCCAAAATGGTTTGGTCAAGGGTGTCGGGTGACTTATACTAAAACCATCCTTTTTAGGCCTTAAGTATTGGGGGTAAAATATAAAATTCCTATTTTCATTTCCCTTGTTTGATTTTCTGAAGATATTTATAAAACGGGTAATTAAATGCATAATTATGTCCAAGCACATAGGGGGGAGCTAAACATAGTATGAAATTGTCAAGGGTGATAATTTTTGACACTACATTTGGCCCCCACTATAGTGAGAGTGTGACTTATGCTCACTCACACTAAAGTATAAATTAAGCCAAGAGGGGTTCAATTATCCAAATATTTTAGAGATAGGATGACATCAAATCTAGGGGATGATCTAGCCCCCAGATTCAAGATCCTATGGAAAGACAATAAGAGGATAAAGGAACACACATACATGAGATGCAACGCATCATGACAAACACAAAGCATACATGATAAAGACACACAACATAGCATATTGCAAACATAAACATGAAACCACAAAAAATGAAAACATAATGCATACACAATACAAACATGATGCGAACATGCGAAGAGGGTATGAAAATCACGGACTAGCAAGCTACATAAAAAATATTACAATGATCCATACCCAATGATGTAGGAGCATCCATGGTCAATAGCAATTCTCATCAACCAAAATGTTTTTCTTTCCTAAGGTTGATAATAATGTAGTTGGAGAATTAATTCCAATATTAGGCCAAAATAATGTAATAAATAATTGGTCTTATTGTAATGTGTAAATTTTGGTGTGGGAGATAGTTTAGGAGGCAATTTGAAACTTTAAAATCAAGAAGGCTAAACTAGGCATGTATTTTTGGGAGTTACAAGATGATACAACCCATTAATGTTCCTAAAATGTAGTAGTGGAGAATTTGGGCATCCATATGGAGTTGAATGTCTTTTTTCTAATATGGGACCATATTTATGAGGAGTGGGAATCCAAGTTGTCACCTAATTTTTGTAATTTCTTGGAAGTGGGTTTAAAGATTCCTTTTTAGCATTTAATATATTGATTTTTAATGCACTTGTGAGGATTTTTCTAGGTTAGGCATAGTAGAGGGGAGTTACAAGAAAAGAGATGGAGGTTACTTTGAAAAGGTTTGATTTTTGATAATTTTGGGGAGAGTCATTATTCCAGTATTGAGGAGAAAGGCTTGGGGGTGTGGTTCTTGAAGGAGAAGCCAAAGACTCCATGAATTTTTCAAGTTTGAAGATGAATTTTTAGTAGCATATGGATTTGTGATACTGAGGTTTATTGTAGCAAAGGTTCCATTGAAATTTTGCAGGTTGAAGGAGCCAACATCTTGAGAAAAAAGACAGTTTAAGGAGATCATTTTGTGTTTTTTCTTTTCTATCTCAGATCATATTTTGTATCAGTTTTTAATGAATTTCATCAACCCATATGGATGCAAATAATTGTAATTTCAAATATGCTTAATTTGAATGAGAATTTCAAGTTACTTGCTGATTTTTTTGTGTCATTGTCAAGAATTTTTTGAGTTTCATAGCTTGTTGATGAGAGTTTGTGTTTGAGGGATTGTTTTCCCTTACATCCATGGTATCAGAGAATGATTTCCTGAGTCTATAGGAAAAGCATCGAAGTGAGGTAGTTTGCAGCAGGACTTGTGAGTTGTGTTGTGAGAAAGTGCCTCCAAGAGTAGCCCCACAAGGTAGGGATAGAGGTGGAGGTAGAGGTGGAGGTAGAAACCCTCCTAGAGTTGATGATTTAAGAGACCTGAGAAGGAAATTTGAAACAATGCAAGAAGATCTATGTAGAGTTCTTGAAAAGAGAAGAGGAGAAGTTGTGAGTGAATATGAATCTGACACTTCTAGTCAGTCAAGTGGTGGACAAAATGCAACAAAAAAAGTTGCAAATGATCCTTTAATTATTGCGCTTTCAAGAATTGGAAGAAAACCAAAATTTGATGTTCAAAATTTTAGTGGAAATTTGAATACTGAAGAGTTGATAGATTGGATCAATGATATGTAAGAATACTTTGAGTTTGAGGAGATTGAAGATCCTGACAAAGTTGAAGGGTAATGCAAATATATGGTGGAGATAAATTCAACTTGATAAAGGAAGAAGAGGAAAGGAAAAGATTAAAAATTTGGATAGGATGGTTGAGAAACTTAAGAGACAATTTATTACAATGGATTATGAATTGGAATTATTAAAGAAGATGCATGGATTGAGACAACAAGGAAAGTCAGTTAAGGAATACACTGAGGAGTTTCACACTCTTTTGATTAGAATGAGACATTCTGAAGCCAACAAGGACAAGGTAGCAAGATACATCAATTTATTGAATCCAAGCATTCAAGAATAACCAAGTTTGGTAATAATTTTTAATTTAGAAGAAGCTTATCAATTTGCTTTGAAAATTGAGGAAAAGTTGAATAAAAATTTGAGAATAAACAAAAAGTAAAGGGAAGAGCCTATGATTAGAAAAATAAGGATAAAAAAGAGATTGAAAACACTAATGACAACAAAGATGAAATAGGGGAGAGTTCAAACAAGTCTCATGATCATAATTTCAGAGGTAGAGGAAGAGCGGGTAGAGTATTTGGAAGAGAAGACTTTCATGGAACTTGCTGCCAATATGGAGAAGATGGAGAAAGAGCATATGATTTCCCTCATAATTAAGAAGGGACAAATAAAAGGAAAAAATATAATGCAAGGGTAGAAAATGTAGATAAAGAAGATGCAGAGTCATCACATTCAAAAGATCTACAGAAACATCACATTCAGAAGATGCAGAAAGTGGAGAAGTACCTCTTACAAGAAGAGCCCTGATGAATGAAAGAAAGGAACTAGATCAAAGAAAAATATTAGTGTGAAGGTAAAGTAATTAATGTGATAATTGATGGTGGTAGTAATGAAAATATTATGTTTGAAGAAATGGTGAATAAATTGCAATTGGAAAGGAGAAGGCACCCACATCCATACATGATTGATTGGTTGCACGATGAATGTAAAGTTTTGGTAAATGCACAATGTTTGGTAAAATTTAAGATTGGTGATTATCATGATGAATTTTTGTGTGATATAATGTCTATGGATGTTTGTCACTTTTTATTGGGAAGACCTTGATAGTTTGGCAGGTGTGCAATGTATGATGGGTATGCCAATACATGCTCATTGATGAAGGATGGAATCAAGCACAAGTTGAAGCCCTTGAGTAATGAAGAAGGAAAGGTATGTAATAGCACTGGAAATTTTTTGATTAATAGAGTTAAATAGTTAGTGAAAGAGGATGAGGATGAAGATCGTGATTTACTAATGCAAGTTGTAGCAGTATTGATTGCATTTAAGATAGGTAGAGTGAAAACTATAGTGGAGAAAGAAGAGGTAAAATTGAGTTTTTGTGAAAATTTTATATGATAAGGTTGGTGTAGAAGAGGATATCACAGCAATGAATGCATTGGTAGATGAAGGTACTACAGTTGAAAGTAAGGAAGGATATGAGAAAGTGAATGTTGAGTTGTTTGGTGACCTTCCCTTTGTATCAGTTGATGAGCTTTTATTTGATAAAGAGATTAGTATGACTAATAGTTTGTTGTAGGATGGGAAGGATGAATCTTTTGATTATGTTGCTAACATTAAAGTGAATACAGAGGAGAAAGAATTTGAAGATGAAAACTATCTTTTAGGAGACATGGGGAAGAGGAACACAAAGATCGAACTAAGGTTGATGATAAGAAAATTGTTGCGAAAATAATAGAGAAAGAGGTAATGCATGAATTTCATCTTACTGAAGAAGAGGAAACTAATTTTTATGATTTTCCAGAATTTTATAGTGTATATTGGTGGGAGATGAACTATGTGAAAATTAGAGAAAGTGAGGAAGAATGAAAAATGGAAGAGACCTCAAATTGTAGGGAAAGGTGGGAAAGAATGTTTAGGCAGACAACCCAAAGAGATGGATTTAGGATGAGCATGGAATTTACAAATGTTTATGAGTTTCACTCATGAAAATTTTTAATCTACCTTGGGTGTTTGATGCAGGAGCATCCACAATCAATGGCAATCCTCATCAACCAAAATGAAAAATAAAAAACATTTTAATTTCCTAAGGTTTGATAATAATGTAGTTGTATAATAAATTATAATATTAGGCCAAAATAATGTAATAAATAATTGGTCTTATTTTAATGTGCAAATTTTGGTGTGGGAGATAGTTTAGGAGCCAGTTTGAAACTTGAAAATAAAAAAGCTAAACCAGGCATGGATTTTTGGGAGTTACAACATGAGATAACTCATTAATGTTCCTAAAGTGTAGCAATGGAGAATCTGGGCGCCCATATGGAGTTGAATATCTTTTTCTAATCTGGGACCCTATTTGTGAGGAATGGGAATCCAAGTTGTCAAATAATTTTTTTAATTTCTTGGAAGTGGGTTTAAAGATGCCTTTTAGCATTTAATATATTGATTTTGAATGCATTTATGAGGATTTTTCTAGATTGGGCATAGTAGAGGGGAGTTACAAGAAAAGAGATGGAAGTTACTTTGAAAAAGTTTGATTTTTGATAATTTTAGGGAGAGTCATTATTCTAGAATTGAGGAAGGCTTAGGGGCATGGTTCTTGAAGGAGAAGCCAAATACTCCATGAATTTGTAGGTTTGAAGATGAATTTACAGCAACATATGAATTTTTGATACCGAGGTTTATTGCAGCAAAGGTTCCATTGAAAGTTTGCAGTTTAAAGAAGCTAACATCATGAGAAAAGATAGTTGAAGGAGATCATTTTTTTATTTTTTATTTTTTGTCTCATATCATATTTTGTATCAGTTTGTAATGTATTTTGATGAGAGTTTTTTTTAGGGTTTTTTTCCTTTACATCACCCAAGGAATTCATGAGTCACAGGCTAACAAATTTTGATATTTACCAGGTGAAACATGAACCAAAGCACCACATGATAGTGAAGTTTGATTCATTAGATGAGATTTCTAAAAGTAGAAAATGAGAAATACACAAGGGCTATTGAAGTCTGGTATTCATTAGGTGTTCTCTCATGTTAACCATACCAAGATTTATAGTCCCAATAAATTTGATAAGGTACTACAAAAATTATCAAAATCCAAGCTAACACATCAACAAGTCTAATGTGTGTGAAAAAAGTGAAGCACATAATGGAATGCATGCTCCCAGCATAAAGTAATTTCTAACACAAAATATGAGAAATTACATTTAAGGTGGAGTAAAATAATATATGAAACATGAAAGGTCATGAGTGCCAATAGGAAAACTTTTTTGCCAATGATATGTTCCCAATAAGACTGACTCATGACAAGGGGTTCCCCCAAGACAAAGCCACAAAACAAGAAAAAATATTTCATATAAGGGATCCATTGTGATGGCACTCTCAAATTTTGCAAATTTGAGATGCCCAATTCAAAATTTTGCTTCTGCACTTTCAAAAGTGCACCTGAAGAATTTGTCTGGGGGACCCACTTTGGAGGCTTGAATTTTAAAGCCTGTTGATTGTCATGCAAAATCCATTTGCAGACATACTCAATTGACATATGTGAACGCGTGTGTCAGTTTTCAGCTTCCCACGATGAGTTTTGATAAAATTTTGAAAAGTGAAGTTGGAGGGTTTTGACACTGTTCTACTGTTTGCAGATGTTCAGTTCTGCAAAGTTGCCTCCTGTTTGAGCTTGGATCTCGAATCGAGTTGTTTGTTTGGAGAAAATGAATGATGTTCTATGTTCTCCATACCTAAATAATCTTGGGTGTCACTTTTCAAAGCCTCGTGATTTGATTTTCTATTTTTAGCATATCAAAACTGAATGCAGTTTGTTCAGTTTCACATCTGCATTCCTGACAGCCTTTATGAGTGGTCAACCTTGATCATTAATAACTTTTGACCAACGACGATTCAAGCAAATTCCTTTTGCACACGTGCTTAGGGTACCTTAATGTTCCACTATATCTGATGGTAGCTCATTGGGAGGTGATTCACTATTTTTACAAATTAGCAGTTGAGTCAGTTTCAATTGGTTCAAAACAGCTGATGTTTCAGAAAAGCCTGACTGAGCAACTTTGTGGATTAATATCTTTCACCTCATGATTGATTTCTCTGGGCCGTTTGTTGCACTATATTCTCAGGTCAAATGACTATATGCTTGCAAGTTTTTATTGCTTCATGAGGTCGTTTGACTAGTTTCCCAGATTGATTCCTGAGGCAACTTGACCTGTTTTGACCATTTTGCAAAAGTGCCTTAAAGCAAGTTTTAATGAGAACCCAGTTCATTTTTTCAACTTCAGAAACATTTAGAGGCTGTCTTAGGTCATGTTGAGGGTAAAACTTGTTTGAAAACAAAAAAAAATTAGCCAGGCCACTTGGGACCCGAAATGCTCTTACTGAAAGACACTCTGGTTATGAAAGATACGAATTTCAAAGCATTGTTCTATGATTGAATTCTCATTGGTTATTATCACGGGTTTGTTTTTCAATCAACACAAATAAATGTGGAAGTTCTACTTCATTTGGCATAATGAGGCAGAGGAAATTAAAGCTATTTCTCATAGTTTGATGGTGAGGGTAGTGCTCCACTTGAACTTACCACAGATAATGTTGCAATACTTTTTAATCTTGCTATGTTGTTGGAATAGGTTTGGAGAGGGTTTTGATAAAAACTTATTGCCTTTGCTACTTTAGTGAAGCAACATTTTGAAACTGACATGGGAGGAGGAGTAAATCTAAAGATGGTCTATTACTTGGATTTGATTAAAAGCTAAATAAGGTAAGGAAGATTAGTGTTGGACTAGTTTTGTTTAAACTTTTCAAGAAACATTGGTGGTGTTTATGGCATAGGAAAATTGTGAGGCCTTCAGAAGAAATCTTAAAGCAATCTTTTGTTTCCATGGGTAATATCTACTTGGCAATTGATATGTCAATTGAGTGTATTGTTTTATCATGGAAGAGCTGGAAGCATCAAGCAAGTACAGATTGGAAGAGAAGCAAACCAAATCATGAGGAGGCCACCATGGTATGGTGTGTGCATCATAGCAATGGAGGATGCTTTGCATAGCAGGAGGAGATGACCAGGTGAAGGGCGCAGCTAGCATAAAGCTCGATGGAGCAATGTGGATGCCAAGTGTGGAGGAAGTGATGAAGGCCCGCACCAACAGGTGAGGAATGAAGGGTGCACGAGCTGTGGAATAGGGTATATGCATTGACCAAGCAGAGGCCTACACAATGCAATGGCAGGGAGTCTTGGGGAGGCCCGTGTGCTATTTGATGGTGTGTTGGCCATCAATATGGAGCCCGCACACTAGGCCAATGAAGGAGGACATGACCTATGCACCAAGCAGGGAGGAAGCCACCATGGAGCTTGGGTGCAAGTCTATGACCAATGGAATGCTAGGATTGCAGAATATGAGTCAAGTGATATGTTGAAAAGGCCATAGAAACTTTTAACCCAATGCAAGTGTGGTGAGAGACTTGCACAATGCAACTGGAAGGTAAGCAGGGAGGGGTCCAGAGGGGTGCGCACATTGCAATAAAGTAGAGAGAGGTGCGCTGGCCTGGAAGGAAGGCCCGCACCAAGCAAGGAGAAGGCTATGACTATAGGATAGGCACAAAATGGATTATAATACAGTCCTCAAAGAAATTTGTAAACAAATGCAACTAAAAGCATAAGGAATGGAAGGTGCGGAAAATGCAGAAAGAGGCCCACACCATGTAGCCAGTGTGTTGTTTGAAGGGGTATGACCAAGTGATAAATTAAGGAAGGAAGACCCACACCATGTAAGTAGCAAGAAGCTCGATGGAGCAATGTGCAGGGAGCTCGAGGGAGGAGCAAAGCCAAATGCAGCCTGGGAATGCCCGATCACAGCAAAAATTAAAAATTAGGGCCGACCTCACTGACCTCTCAGGATTTTGATGACGACTTCAAAATTCTTGCAAGATGTGCAAGAAATTGCGGGAGGAGCCATTTTATTTTTTTCAAAATTAAATGGCGTTTGATTAAAAACGGGGTGGGCCTGGGTGAAATAAGGCACGGGCAAATATAAAATATGCCCGTTTAATATTTTGAGGATGCATCATATAAGGTGAAAGTATTTTAATATTGCCCTATTAAATAGTGGGATTTTACATGTCTCGGGTAATGAGAAAATATACCTGGGAGAAATATTCTTACTGTGCAATATTTTAAATGTTTGGTGGGAAAACATTTTAAAATGAAAATGAAGGGTAGAGGTAATATTTTTCCTTGTGAGATAAAGTGATTTTATTAAATAGATCATTTTATTTATGAGAGGTAAATAATGCAAAGGCATAGTGGAAATTAAAATGAAGGCTCCATTATAAAGTTAAATACTTTATATTGGCTGGAAATTGCAAATAAAGTGCAGCATTGTGAAGTAAAAAGGTAGAAACAGAATTTTCACAGGAAAGAGGATATTTTCCAACTAGGTGAATTTGAGAATCTCCACATGGGTTGTTTTTCAGTTACTGGGCAATGATGAGCAAATGTTATTTTGAGGGAATATGTTTTGTTGCTGCAAAGGAATAATGAGGAGATATTCTTTCCAGATTGATCAACGGTGAATGGAGCTTCTAGATGGCATCACCAGATCAAATTTAGGGCTGCTCCTACTTGCTTCTCTTCTTCTATATCTTCTATTATTCTCTCACTGTACAGGGTTTTGAGTTTTTGTATTGGGCTGGGTAGATAGAGAATTGTAATTTTTGAGTCATTGTTTGAGTTTGTAAGCTGTAATTTTGTGAATTCATGAGTAAATACAACCAGTTTATGCAAATAACATCATTAAAGTGTTTGCACATTCATGAATGTCTTCAGATTGTCTCCATATTTGTACATTTTCAGTCATATAAATTCAATAATACAAAGTGTCTTTGAGTTTATCATCTCAAGTTTCATGAGGTTGTTTTATTTGTTCATTGTTCTATTTCAAAGAAATGGTTAAAATGCTTTGAGCAGGTGATTGTGATTTCAGGTGTGCAGATGAGATTTGATACGAAGAATCAGATTGATAGTAAGAGAAGGATTGTTGGTGCAAGACACTAACAATTGATGCAAAGCATCAACAATTTAAATCCACTGGTTGAAGACTGTTTGCTGGGGAATTCATTTTATGTGTTTGACTCCATGGCCCAGAAGTGGCACTGATCTTTTATGCAGTGTTATGCATCTCAGAAACAAATTTAATTGAAAAATCATTCTTAATCTTACTGTGTTATTGTGTGTCCTACTTTCCAATGGCTTAGAGAGGGTTGAGTTGCTGAGAATTTAGTCAAATTTGAAGTTGTCAATGCTTCCCTTAGTATATTTTCATTGGGAATTATCTGTTTTATAAATCAATGTTAGTGTATGAGTGATTTACATTTTGGGCATTGTATAGGTTTACCCACCTTGGTCCTGTAGGGCCAAAAGTGTAGGAGATGTTAGTCTTTGACTGAATCTTGTCAGTTGGCCACTAGCCTTTGTGGTTCTTTAATATAGAGGTTGGCTACCACTTAGAGAAGTACAAATCCTAGTTGGGTTGTATTTTTAAAACACCAACACATTGATCTGGGGTTAGTATAGACCATATATAATATATGATATGATTATACTTGGAATCAATATCATTCCATGGATACTCATGGAACTACGAACACAATTAAGGAATGACACATTAATAAAACATACAAAGATTTTGGGTCAACATGGAAGAGACCTAAATACCTCAACACCTTGTGCATCATCCTCAAAAGGAACACAAAAGACAACAACAATATTTACAATAAAAAATAATGGAGATAGAAATAGATGAATGACACAATAGATTCATTTTCTTTGTATCCTTGTGCCAATGAGAACAACAAGGGTCATCCAAAGAAAACTAATAAACACAAAGACATACTAAACAAAACATCATGTGAGATCATATCATGTGCAATTAATACACATAAAAACACACACAAAGGGTACTACACATGTGAGTCGATCTAAAGCATATCATATACATCATAAATAGAAGGCAAAAATTATGCTAAATTGACTACAACAAGTTCCATACAAGGAGTACCTATAGGTTCAATGCATGGTGAATCACTCTCATTAGGAGGATCATCATCGTTGTCCCTATTTAATTTTATTGATTTAGAAAACATAAGAGCGAATTCATTATGATCTTTTTCTTCTTCTTATTTTTCTTCTTCTTCGTTATTTGAAGGTATCATAATAGGTTGCTTATTATCATCATGATTGCGAGCAACATCATTCATGTGTTCTTTAATTCTTTCCTTAGGTTGGGATAGCTAAGGTTCAACTTTATGGTTTGGCAAGGGTGATGGGGTAGAATCAGGCGAGGATGAGGGTGGATGGACATGAGGTAATTCATCAGAGTTGGTTTGGATGGTAGTTGGCCATTAGTTAGGGTTTCACACTTTTTCAGCAAGTTGGTGATCTATGACACGATGCCTACATTTATGCTCCTTTGCACTTATATTTCATCTTGTACAGGTTGCAAATTGTGAGAGGGTGATCGAGGTGTTCCCTAATATAGGTTCATTTTCTTCCTTTGGAGGAGGAATTGAAGGGACCATCGTGGGTTGGGTGACCATCATATTCTTAGTCTAAAAACCTGTTTTTCTTTTGGAGGTACAAAGTTTAATATACGATTATGCCTTGGTCTTTTATAAGATGACAAAGGTGGAACTGTAACATACATGCCAAGAGGTCAAGGGAGGATACTCAATTTAGACTTAGGTTTATCTACTACCTTTGGTGTAGGAGAAACATCCATTAAAGTCATAGTAGGTTGTAGAACCTCAAGTGGGATATTACTAAAAGACAACTTGGCTATACACTTAGCTTTAAAATTTTGATATGATATGAAAAATTAATCTTCACAAGCCTTAATAGGTTCAATAGGTTGAGGACAAAAATAATTTATTGAAAAGTTTCCACGGGAAGCCAAAGTTTTAAACCCACTATGATAGACTATATGTACTTTATTTTCAAATGGGAACTTTATGCACTTGTGGATAACTGACAGGACCACATTTATTGTGCGTAGCTATGGATATCCTAACTTCAAACAAAATTGGTCTGACATTGGAATGATGGTGAATTTTGGGTCCAACTTTTATTGAGAGAGTGATCAAACCTATCATAGGGTGAACAAAACCATCACAAGGTTTTAACCATGATTTTGATTGTTGATAGTTTTCTTCGTAAAGTTCATGAACAAATAAGAATTCTTTAGTGATTCCATTCTCTAGACGCATGGGATCAATGAGTATTCCCCTTGTGATTTTATCATTAATTCAACCGGTGAAATAGAGAGGACCATTAGGTGCATTTGTGGATGCATTAATATATGTGAAAGCAATGTTAGGCAATAAAGTGATTCGATCCTTACGAGGTTGAACTTCTATTATTTTTACCATGTTGGAAAAATCATCATCTTCTTCATCATTATCACTACATTGCACAAATTTTGGTGAATGACTTGGTAATGAGTTGGTGAATATTTGCAAGTTTTGGTTAGGTGATGAAACTACTTTATTTTATTTGTCATTAACATCGGCCAACTATATTTGATTAGAATCAATGAGGTCTTGCACTTGGTGATTATGACCCATACATTGTTTTGTATCATGTCCAAGTGTACGATGATACTAACAAAATGATTTGGGGTTAAATTTTTGTGTTGAAGGTTTACTTGTGTCAACAGGCCTAATTGCAGGGAGTTGAATCATGTTTTTACTTAATAAATGCAATATTATCGCATGAAGAGAATTGAGAAATTGTGAAAAAATCCTATCTCTTGGTTTAAATTGATAGGGAGTTGTACTTGTGGTAGAATCATGTATTTCAATGTTATTGGTGGTTTGAGGAGTGTTTATCTTAATGAATTTTTTGTTTTTCATTTTAAATAACAGGTAATTATTTTGAGCTATAGATTTAGATTGACCAGTAGGAGTCAAGTGAAGGTGTTTCTTGATACTAACTAATCAAAATCTGATAACTATGAGATTCGTACACAAAAGTGTAAGTTATGGATACATTATCAACAAAATATTGTCTTTAATACTAGGTTGAGAGTTTCTTATGAACACTCTATGAATTTCATTATCAAGAAGACTATAGGAGATTTATGAGTACAATGATTGGTATCGTCCTATGAATTCTATTATCTCTTCCTTTGGTCCTTTTTTATAATGAAATAAGTCTACTAACATCACTTGAGGACCAATGTTTGATTTAAAATATGGAGAAATGCACTTACAAGTTGTGTAAATGAGGTTATTGAGTTATTTAGAAATGAGAAAAACCATTCCAAAGCCATGTCTTTCAATGTTATAGAGAATTTTTTTTCTAAGATTGCATCTTCAAAAGTGAAATAACTACATAATGTGATAAAGGATGTCACATGGTTGTTAGGATCTCCCTTACCATTATACTTTAAAAATCGAGGTATATCTATGTTTTGCAGTATGGGTGCTTTGAAAATGGAAAATGACAAAGGATTACATGTGAGGTATTGTGGAGGTTTTCCATTTTTATTTTTCTTTAAGGTTGAAATTTGTTGTTGAAGTGATTTCATGTTTTATAAAAGTTAATTTATAACTAGATCATTGGTGACATCTTTTGAGAGTTTGTTGAATATGGTGAACTAGAATGAGTGACTAGTGGTTTACTATGTTGCATGTATATAAGGCGTGATGAACATGGCAGTGTTATGGGTGAGGTGACAAAACTATAAGGATTCATAGTAGAAATCCCTAAGATTAGATTTAGGCCATTGGTATATTTTATTGTTGGTGCTACAATTGGAGGTGTAAATTTGTAAATAGAAGGCATGGTTGTGAGAGAAGGAACTTGTTTTCCTACTTGGTTTTAAGAATTGGTAAATGCTTGAGCACAACTAGTTGTCGTAGGGATGTTAGTATCTACTTTGTGAGCTAGAATATGTAACACTTCTATTCCTTGAGAATCATTTATCAACTTCTTAAGGTTTCCCACAACAAGCCTCGTCTCTCTAGCTAAAGGTCTGGTGCTTAGGTAATCTTAAGGACCTTCTAAATCCTTATCCATTTTTTTAGTTTCTCTTCAAGGACATGGGAAATAGTAGCTCCAAGTCTACATGAATGGTGGGTTGCGATGAATTAATAGGTAATGTGTGGTGAAGGATGTAATCCAAAATGGATTGGGTTGAAGTCATACCTTGTGTGAAAGAGTTATAGAACTTAGGCTTCATAGTGGATGTGGTTGCAACGCAAGAAGCCATAAGTCTGAAACTACATCTCACATGGGTATTAGAAGTAGGAAACCAAGTCTTGAAGCTCATATGGTATTAAAAAGAATTAAGTTAGCCTATTATGAAATTAAATTATAGGAAAATCACAACAAATAAAATAGTTTGCAAAAACAGAAGGCAAAACCACATAGGGAACACATAAACAAACCTGTGATCCAAATTTGAGTAAAATTTGATAGGTCAAGGGCATGGTGTGCCCTAGACCACTAGGTGGTTTTTTCTAAGTTCAAATTTTGGATGTGTTCTCCAATTTTTGAGTGTCCTATTCTATAACTATTTAGGTTTGAAAGTAAATAAATTTCTAGAAATATACAAAATTATAATTTTTCTATGTGAAATGATGCATGCAACTTTAAGAATTCTCAAGCAATAAATGTATTCAAAATGTAATTTTCAGATTTTAAAGTACAACAATTAACTAATCCTAAGTTGATAAATCTGAAAATTGAAATCTTTCTATCTTTTTACAATAATAACAATGCACATTTTCCACTTTTTCATTATATGCATATGCCTAAATGATCACTTTAAACACTTTTAGATTTTATTTTTTCAGATTTGATATGAACTTATGTAGATTTATCAATGTAGGTATGAACTAGATCCACTTTGAAACAACTAAAATTAACCCTAGTTATCTTTTGAATGCAGAATGCAATGCAATTATTCACTTTTTCAATGCTTTTATGATGATTATGTATGCATAAATGATGAATGAAAACAACCTAAGATTATACTAAAATTTTAAAATTATATGCTTTAGATTTCAAAAGATTTAAAGTGTAATAAATAGTCAAGTTCACCAAAATATTTGATTAGGAAAAGGGATCTAAGAGCTAAATCACACTTATCCTAATTGAGGATGGATTAAAAATGATCTCAATACCCACTTGGCTACGAACCTCAATGGAAGAGAAAGAATGGTAGATTAGGGTTTTAAAACACTATTGGGAGATGGTGTTGGATGATTGGATTGATTGTTAATTGACTGAATTTTAAGATGCGATGATGTTCCTAAGTGAATTAGGAAAATATAGCAAACTGACATGATTTCTAAGAAACATAAAACATAAAGACAAAAATAGGCTTCAAAAATATAGAGGGTAGACATAAAGGAACTTGGCATGTAAATTTTATGTTGAATTTATTGGTCAGGGGTGTGGGATTCCCTAGATTGACCTTACTTTTTAGGATCTAAATTCACAAGCTTGTTACTCCTGGTTTGCAAGTTCTATTATCTTGGGGTCACTATCAAAACTTTGATTGTTACTAAGAAAATCTAGTTTCCATGGCTTGACAACTTGTAGGGCTTGAATGCATGAATAAGCAATTAGCCCTCAATCTTCCTCCAATTATCTTTAGAGTTTAAAATATGCACACATGAAAGATGGGGAAGGAGTGTTTTGTATAGTGGCTTTCCTAAGTCAAACCCTATTTTGGTAGTTCTACATCCACAACGGCTATGATGATTTATAAAAAGAGCTTACCCTTGATTGGGCAGAGGATAAATGATAAAATAAAGTAATGAATTGACTAATGTTGTAACTCACCACTCAAATATGCATTCCTTGATGGGATGAAGTCATGTACGCATCACCTTTAAGGAGAAATTGTTGCTTGATTTGAAGTCTTGCAAGTGTTAGTACTCACAAAATAAATGAACATATAACATGAACAAACTTAGATAAAAACATGATGAATGATTGACATGATGCTTGACAAAAATAAATGATGCAATAATATTGATAATTTTTCTCTGAATTGCTTTTAGGATGCTCAATTTTCTCAATGAAAGTGATAGGATTAAAATGGTGAAAATACATTGTATTTATATGCATTTCTTCTAATTTCCCAAAAATCAAATGTCAATAGCCGACAAGCAAATTTATTTTTTTTAATAATAAAATATCGACATCGACATATTCAAATGGAGTCAAAATGGGTTGGTCAAGGGCATGGGGTACCCTAGACTAGACCCATCCTTTTGGAGGCCTTAAGTATCAGGGGTAAATATTAAATGCCTATTTTCATTTCCCTTGTTTGATTTTCTGAAGATATTTATAAAATGGGTAATTAAATGCACAATTAGGTTTGAACACATAGGGGCAACCTAAACCTAGTGTTAAATTATCAAGGGTGGAATTTTTGATGCTATAGGAGGAAACTACTACTTTATCACATGAAAACATATTAAGCACTTGTACAACCTATAATTATTCAAGCAGTAGTATAACCTTTTGTGGGCCCAAAAAATTATTGCCTGCCAATGGCATGAGTAGCTAGGGAATTCAAGGTCACAAACAACCTATGCATCCCTTACCTTGGAGGCCAAATCCTTGTCCAAAGCTAGCTCTACCTCTACCACTTGGAATTATAGTGTGAGTAGATTCTTGAGCCTATCAATCTCCAATGCACCATAAAATGGATGACCAAAAGCTTTGATCTATCTATACACTATATCTAGGGATATCATCTATATACCACAAGGGTATATGAGGCCTAGATCCATGAACTAGAGTATTTTATAAGGTGTTTGAATACTCACTTTATCTCCTTCCTACAAGCCAATGCTAGACCAACAATCATAACTCCTCTTTTAGGGTACAAATTTTATCCTCCCCCTTTATATACCCCATATGATTTCTATGGTTTAATTCATCCTCTAGGGTGATGAAATGCCTAGGCTAGCCTCCTAAAGGGAAAGGAATGCTAGGTTTTTTATTTCCAAAGATTACACAAAGTGAAAGGGGGTAGCATACACACACTAGTACCCTCCAGATGTAATTTAAAAAAATAAAGGGAGAAGAATGCAGAGTTGTTATATCCTTAATATCACCTTAGTGTGAAAGGGGGGAGAATGCACTCCACATAATTCTTAAGACATAAAAAATAATTATTTTTCACTAATCTAATTTAATGTGCAACTATGACTAGTGTAGTAATGAAACTTTGATGAGAAATAATCCTACACCACATAAGTTAGTATTTTGATGAAGTATCTTGGATAAATATTTTTTTTCACAGATTGGTTAGGATAAAAAATTAAACATAAATTTTACACAAATATTAATAAAAATGATAAATAACAATTGATAGATTGAAGGAGACTATGTAAAAATAGAAGTGTCAAAACACATAGGTGACTAAATAAACACAAAGGTGAAAATTAAAAAATAGAAAATAGAAAAATATATAACTTACAAAAATTATCAAGGTGGTGATTTATGGATGAAGCAAGCTACATAGGTGGTGAAACACAAAGAAAAGGTGACAAACAAAGAACCTTCAAAATAGATGAACATTCATTAGTTCAATCTCTTGACAAATAACAAAAAAATACAAATTTAAATGTTAGAAATGATGAAAAATAAAGATGAGTGTGTTAATGAGTATATCAAAATAAAAAACCAAAAGAAAAAAAATATAAAAAATGATAGAAAATAGTTTAGGGATTTTTGACATAGAGGCACCTAATAAAAATGCAAATATGTGTCAAACTACAAAAGTGGCTTGACATGTGTCATAGGCACATATGCATTATGTATGGGATTAAGCGAGAAATAGTGCAAGAAAATTGTATTAACCTACAAGAAAATAATTAGAAAAAAATAAAAATAGATAAAAGAAAGAAATAACTCTGCACAACAAATAATAAATGGTTAAAATCCAAGAAAAATGGGTGAGAAAATGGAAGGTAAATTCATGCATATGTGCGAACATGAAGGTGACTCGAGAAATTAAAGGTACCTATTTGTGAAGTAGAGATGTTAAAATATAGGTTGATGGCGTTGAATTGGAACCTACAAATAAATGCTTACAAAACACTCAAAAAATCAAGTTATTTTTATAATTTGGTTCCTTTTGAGCATGTTGAAATATGAATGAGAGAAAAAATAATGAACTAAAAAATAAACACAAAATAAAATCTTTTTATACCTTATTCTCCTTCACAACCTTGGATCCAGATTGATGAAAAAGGGTTTCATCCAAATCCCTTCTTAATATGTTCTCTTGAATACATAATGGAATCAATATAGTGGATTTGATTAGCTCTCCAAAATACCAATGATAACATTAACATATGAAAACTTGATAGAAATGGCCTCTAAAAGGTCATATTTCTATATTTTTGAGCTTTTAGATCAAGGGTTGAGTTTGATTCTCAAGATCAACAGTTAGAATTGCTTGAGAAGAATGGAAAGTATCATCTCATAAGAGGAGGATTTGTATGGGTCATGGATTGATGTGAAATAGATGGTCAAGATTTTTTTATTTGAATTTAAGGTTAAATATTGAATCTTCTCACACATGCATGAGAATATTCATGGGGAAGAGGGATACCTTCTCACACATGTGTGAGAATGCATGGGAAGAAAAAAGTTGACACATTTCCTCTCACACATGTGTGAGAGGACACATGAGAAAGAGAGATGGGCAAGTGACCTCTCACACATGTGTGAGATGGGAGAATGAGATTTGACATGTGACCTCTCAAACATGCGAGAGATTACATAGGATAGTGTGAGTAGCTAGGATTTTCTAGGATAGAAATGATAATTGAAATTTTGTTGTAGGATTTTATGGGTAGATGAGCTAGGATGTGACTAGTGATTAGGCTAAAAAATCATGTTTAATTTATACAAGGGATTAATCAAGCTAATTAATTAGGATTAAGAAAGTGTACAAAATGATTAATTAAATAAATATGATCACTTATTTATTTTTGGATAAATGTGTAAAGTGGACTCAAATAAATAAATAAACTATTTATTTATTTAAGTTTTATCCTTAGAAAATTGATACATTAATTGAATAAAAGGTTATATTTTATCCAATTAAGATTAGATGAATTATGAGAAGGATTAAATAGTAAAAAATTATTTAGTTGATGTCAAAGGAATAATTAGGATAATTAATTAAATAAATATAATTAATTAATTAATTAAAGAGAGGATGAAGAAAAAATGATCAAAGGTGAATTTTAGGTGTTTACACATATATATAAGCTCTAGGATCCATAAGTCAAGATGATAATTGTACTAGAGGGTTTGAGTTAGCTATAGTGATTTGATGGAGTGATTGAACATATAGAAGTAGTGGTGTAAAGAGAACTCATATAGTGGAACCTAACTACCACTAATAAAGGAGTGAATGAGGTAGAGGTGGCATGTGAATCCCAACAAGGAGATTAAATATATTCATTATCTCTTAATTTACCTAACTAAAATTAATTATAAGGTGCAATATATAATTACACCAACACCCTTCATTAATTGCAATTTAAGGAAAAGGAAGTGAGCCTTGGAAAGATAGGTTATATGAAGTACCAATTTAAATATGAAAGAACCCAAAGGTACAAATAGAGTGTACCCCTGAAAAGTAGAGAAGTTAATAAATGATAGGAAAAATCACTCTTAAGGAGAGGAAGTAATAGTGTATAATATAGAGGTAGAATGTTGCATGACAAGTGTTATAGTAGACCCCTTTGTATGAATTATACATCTTGGACTTTTAGAAGAATGAAACCTTGAGTTGTTAAACTTTTGAATTCTAACTCAAGTGGTGGATGAATGGAGGAATCAAGATGAATTTTTCTCTATAATTCTCATGTTTCTTGATGTTCATGCAAAATTTTGACTAAAATTGATCAATGGGATCATAAACCATACATGATTTAGGTATAGTAACCATGGATGAATGTGTTTAAATAGAAATATGAGATTTGAATTGGCATGAATCTATATGTGTCACGATAGAATCTTGATAAGGTAAAAAAATATAAGGAGATTTAGAATGCACCCTCAAGACATATATAATAGAAGATGTAACTCAATGTTATTTATCATCAAAGAGAATAAATTTTCTCAATATTATAGTCAATATCTTAAATATATGATTCCACAAAAAATATGTATGTTGATAACTAGACATCTTAATGATTAAGAATACTATAATCCCTCAACAAAACAACACTAAACTCAATAAAATCAATAAGTGAAGGTGGAATCTTAGTGTATGTCATGTGAGTACATTGATCATTACAAAATATATCATTAGATACTTGATTATGAATAAATAGTGAAGTTGCATGTACTATAGGTGTAGGAGAAGTATGTTTTTCATCACACCATTTAAGATATTTCCAATAATAAAGCTCCACATCTCTATCATCATCACATGGAGGATTCTCAAACTCATTGAGTGGTATAAGACATTCCATATTAGGATAATTTGGTAATGATTTGTTTAGGGAATCTACATGCATCTCCAAAATTTTAGTCCAAAGAGTGTGAGAGAACTCAATGTGTGAGATGAACCATAATGTGTGGTTGTCAACACTAGAACTGATAAATCTTAGGACATGATTGTTATTATTAGCCCACATTTCCTTTTTCTAATAAGTACCAAATTCAAGAACAAGTCCATAGATATGGGGTAAGATATGAATCCATATACAATGCTTCAAGATTTTATTTAGTTGAGACTTATAGTTCTATCTATTCAAGGTGATGAAAGAAGGATGATTTGAAATACCCATTATTGAGTTAGATAGATTTCCCACATTAGACCCTTTGATAGTTTTGAAACTTTATTTCAGTTTATGGAGTACAAAATTCCCATGTATAAGCCCCCAAGAGTAGGTACATGAAATTGAACTTTAAAATCATTTGTATTTTCCTTCACACCCCCCAAAATAGCTCAAAAAGACATCATTAAAAAGTATAGTTTGTGCCATTTTATAAATTAGTATGATTGTAATACTTTCTTTATTTTCCAAGTATTTTATAATTTCAAGAGAGTGACATAAGCTAAAACTATAATATTAGTGAAACACTAGATCAAATGAATAGTAGCACTATGTAGTACTCAACAATTCCTAGCTTCAAAAAATGGCTCATTGATAAGAGTCTATATCATAAAGTTACGGGCATTTAAAGTCATAAAAATGAAAATGAGACAACCAATTTTTTTAGAAACTGTTATTTGTTAATACACTAGGTGCCATGAGAAGAAACACATTGGCCCATTGCAAATTACTTAAAAATTTATCCCATTTCAAAAAATAATTGAATAAATACCTTAGTATGAACATATTAGGGGCCTTTGATGTTTATCTCCAGATTTTAAACCTATAATGGTGAGGGTAGAGAGCTAATAGTAGGCTCATGTATAAGGGATTCGATCCCCTTAAGGTACATTTTACCCCTTGGCTCATGTGGTTTAAGAGATATTTTTAATTAAAATTACCATGCATTGATATATCTATATATATATATATATATATATATATATATATATATATATATATATCTTAATAATGTGCCTAACATTTAAAAAATAAAATTGAACCCATGCAGGAGTAGTGGTGTTAAGAGAATCCATCTTGATAAAGGAGTGGTGACACCTAACTAAAATCAACCAAAGAGAGTAAGGTAAAGACACCACAAGAATCCTATTAATTGGGGATATGGCATGTGCTCATTATTTACTAATTTATCTAACTAAATAAAATATTACACCTAAGTAAGCTAAAAATATAAGGTATAATTATAAATCACACCAACACAATGGAGGAATGAGTCTAATTTAGAGCACCCAAGTTTGGTGGGTGACTTACAACACAAGAGTTACTTTCTATATAGGTTTTTTAACCCACCATGATTAGTGTGTGTTGGGTTTCATACCTTAATTTGGGCACCATATTTATCTATGATTCTAAACCATGATTTTGGAAACCATTTATGATTTATAGTTTTGGTCTTAGTTTATAAAAGAGATGCTTGGGATGGAGATCAAGTAGTACTTATACTTTGTAGGGGTTCATGCGATTATAATTTATCTAGACATAATTTGTGACTAGAATTGAGGGGTGGTAATATGAAATTGTATTGTAATTACAATGTTAGTGTTTACTAATAATTCATTGAGTGTTCTTTTCTTGCTAGTTTTTTTCTCAAAAAGGCTTTTAAACATTGTATTGTTTTGTGTGTGATTTTATGTGTTGAATGGTATTTCATCTTTAATTTATCTCTCTAAAATTGTTTAGATCCTATCATATTTAGTATTTCTCTCTCAATATTAAGTAAGAAGTAGTTTAATTTTATCTAGCTTCCTTTCATTCTTGTTGATCTCTTATATATATAGAGTGCTTGGGATGGGAATGAGGATGGCTATTGGAAGATAAATCTATGCTACCAGATTAGCTCCAACAAATGAGTGCAATATCTCCTTGATATCAAAAGCAAATTCTCTCATTATATTATTTTTTTTTTTTCACTACTAATGCATAAAGAGTGGTATTGGATTATTTCTTGAATTAGTTTCCTAAGATAAATCTTGTGTTCATTGTTTACTTTTCTATTAAATTATTTGAATTTCATTTTAATATGCAAGTATTCATTTATTAAGATTAATATTATTCCATACATTAATGCAATTAAATTCAACTCTATCTAGAAGCTAAATAAATATAACTAATGTTGGAATATAATTGCATTGGTATGTAGGATAGTGATTAAACTATCTTGTTAAGGAAGGGTGTACTTCTCTATAACTTTCAATAAACTCTACTTATGTGGTTATTACTTGGATCATGTTGTTTACAATCTCAAGATAAAGTTATTATCTATTGAGACCCTAAGTGTTCAAACTTGTATTTATCAAATAATCAAATAATATCATTTTTATCCATTCTCATCTTATTTACAAATCTTGCTTGTAACAACAAAACAAAATTACACTTATTAAAATCATTAAGATACAAATTTTAAAGTCACATATAATGTAAATATATTAATATAATTCAAGATTTGACACAAGTAAATCCATAATTTCAAACACATTTATAGAATTTCTAGCAAAACAATAACTTAGGCTTTTTTTAACTCCTCCAACAGGTAACATTATTTAATACTTCGCCACTACTTTTTCACTAGATATTATTCATAGGTCACCATTTAAAAGTATGTATCAATAAGGTTGTCAACGACAAGCAATTTTCTTTCATAAAGATGCTTTTCGCTGTCTTTTAGTTAAAGAAAACGTCGGCTCTATTAAAGAGCACCATTATCTACTATTACTATACGTTATACGACGCGTTTCGGTAGAAATTATGTAATGGGGGGATGCTCACCGTATGCTTCCCCCTTTCCAATGGCGAGTGGTGGGGTTGGGTGTGTTGCAATCACCATTAGGTTCGTTCATTAGGGGTAAGTATTTTATTTTTTGGGTTTAAAGATGAATTATATAGTTTGAATTTTTATCGTTGATTGAGAGCATTAATAAAGTTAAGGTTTTAGGTTATAAATTTTTAGAAGTTAAGGTGATTTTCCTTTGGTTATTCAAAGGTGTAAGTAGAAAGATATATTGAAGTCACTATTATTAGTAAAAGTTTTAAAATATTTTTTTATAGTTGTTATAATAGGGTGTGCAATTGTGGTGTGGATTACCTTGTCAATTCAAGACTTGTAATCAAGATTCAATCATGTAGTTTTCTGAGTCAAATTTATTGACCTATGTTTCATGAGTAGAGGTTCACAAGAACACGTCTCTCATGATAATGAATGGTCCACTTATCACTCATTGAATCTAGGTGATGCTCACAAAGGTGAAGCATTGGGCCTTCCTAGAAGGTCACCCATTCCAGTACTACTCCAACTCAAGCACGCTTTTAACCATGGAGTTTTCCCCAAGGTTAAGCCCACTTAGCTTGCAACCCCATTTGTAAAATCTTCAACAAGTATTGTGCCTTATGAACCATTCATTATAGAGCCCCTTTAGGTCATCAATTGATAAGTAGGAGGTATTTTTCCACAACATGTCAAATTATGATATTGCTATCAGGATTCAACCATATAGTTTTCTGAGTCAAACTAATTGACCCATGTTTCATGAGTAGACCTCAAAAAACTACATGGTTGAATCTTGATAGCAATATCATAATTTGACATGTTGTGGAAAAATACCTCCTGCTTATCAATTGAATTCAAGACTTTCTAATCTTCTTTATGCAACAAAGCTTATTGAAGACCCAAATAAATGAACTGTTAAGAATATTTTAGAAGTTGAGTCTCGTCTTTTAAATATTCCTCCTCTTCCTAAACATCGTTCACTTTCCTCTAATATTTTGTGTCTTTCTCTAGAGTAAAGCATTTTGTTAATTTTTATTGTCGTATTTTGATACAATTAACTTCTCTTGCATACAACATGCATGTTAACACATTGTTCCTAAATATATGAGGTGAGGGAAATGTTATTTATTGCACTTTTAGCTCCCAATCTTTCTATTATGTTTTCTTGTTTTCTCTTTAGGTATGCAAGTGGTTTTTTCTTGTTTTTTCTTTAGGTATGCAAGTGGTATTTTGTTTTGGTATGCAGGTGGCTCAGTAGGTACAAATGAAGCACAATGTGTTTGACAAGTATTCATCTTACGCCAGATTAGTGTCAAATGAGCAAGTTACATGCACCTTCAAAATTCCTAACAAATTTAATCTTAATTTTAAGAAAGAAATCTTAGGGAAGGATGAGCTTTGCAACTCTTGTCTGTAAATAATTGGAGTGTCAATCATAGAGGACTTTGATAATAAGCTAGATGCTCATATTAAAAAATGTGTTCCAAGAAATTGGATTCATAATAGAATCATTCCCTTATAGGTTTTTCTTTTTTATAAAATGTTTTAATTAAATGTTACAAGACCCAAGGAAGCTTTAGTGTGGTTGATGCAAATAAAGGAATTGACAGATTTTAAGCATTCTAATCATTCTCTTTCTAAAAATATGAGGACTTAGATTTATCTACCCAAGATTTGGATATGTATGTTAATAACTACTAAGTTATCTTGCATCATATTGTCAATAAATTTATAGTACCTCTCCAAACCTTTTCTAAACATGGCCTTTTTAGAGATAGAAGGCAATATTTTTTGGAGCCTTGGACAAAGGTGATGATGATTTTGGTTTGGGGCCTTCTTATAACTAAAAATTGGCGGTTTTTGTTTTATTTTTGCTTATTTTCCTTTCTTTCTCTATATATTGAAGTATTTTATATGAAGGGTATGATGTAATAGTTGTTTAGATTTTGATTTTTTATGACATTATATTTTTAGCCTGGCTTTATTGAACATGGACCCCTATAGAACCAACAATTAACCTATCACAATTAAAGTTATCAAAACTTTAAGCATTATATTCAGTCTCTTTCTAAAAAGCATGAGGACTTGGCCATGTCTACCTAAGATTTGGATACATATGTTGTTAAATTATGAGTTATCTTGCAACACGGTTGTCTAGAATTTTATATTGTTTTACTCTCTATACCATTTATAAACATTGCCTTTTTAGAGATATGAGGAAATATTTTTGGAGCCTTGGGTAAAGGTGATGGTGGTTCTAGCCTAAGCCATCTTATTACTCAAATGTGGTGGTATTTATTTTTATTTGGCATATTTTCCTTGTTTTCCTTATGTAGTTGTGTAGACACTTAAATTTGTCCATACTCAACCATATTTGACTTCACCCTGTCCTATCCATTAATTAAATAAATAATCATTATTTATTTATTTAATTAATTCATCCTTTACCATTATCCCTCACCCTTAATTAAATAAATTTAAATTCATTTGATTAAGTTTTACCTTATCCTCAAAATTTTCCAACTACATCAATTAATTAATATCTAATTAATTGATTTAGGCTAATTAATATTCATTATCATTTCATCTAATATTTAAATCCACGTCACACTTAACCCTTGTCATTTTAATCCCAACCATTAAATCTATTTACATGGATTAAAATCTAAACTTTTCATCACTTAACAAGTTTTTCTACCTCCTTCGTGCTCCCACATGTGTGAGAATTATTTCCTACCCTATTTCTTGCTCACACATGTGTGAACATTCCTACCTATCCTACTCCTTTCTCACACATGTGTGAGCATGCTCCTCACACATGTGTAGCCACCCTACCTCTTACACATCTAGTGCACACACATGTGTAAGCACTTGTAGCTCTTACACCTTATATGACACCTCCCTCCCTCTTGTAACACTTGTCATAAAGTTAAGATTTTAATCCATGCTTTCATATTCCTCAAATCCTAGCCCTCGATTAACCAATACATCTTGGCTATTGATTATCCTAATGGAAAATTTATAAATTGGAGGCATCCCATCCCATTTGATCATCTATCTATATCCTAACTAAATGTCTTGTTTCCTAATAATCCACTTCCATGTTATCATTATACAACCATTTTCTTGATCTACCATCCTAATCCCAACATCATGCTGCTAGTTTAATAATCAATCACATTCCACCATCCATCAACACATCAAGAGGAGCATTAGGTGCACCCCATTTCCACTAAATCAAAGGAGCAAAGAAGAAAAAAGGTAAAAGTTTCCATTCTTACATTTGAATCTTTATCTTTTTATCCTTTTTTATTTTCTTGTCTTGAAGTTGTTTAGGATTTTTATTTTGATGATATTATATTTTATCTTGCATTTCAAAGAACATGGGACCCTATAGAACCCACAATTAACCTATCAAAATAAATTATTATTAACGTAGTTTTCAAACTACTACTATTACATCATTCACAAGCTATTCATAGGCTATTAATAGTTAGATTCTAGTAACAAGTCAAGTGTTACATGAAGGGGGGGTGGAGGGCTCTCAACTCTCTCCACACAATACAATGCTAGTGGATTTCCTTATAAACTATATTGTATGAACATCCCCATGGTAAATGTAGGATAATTTTTCTTTACATTTTTAAAACTTGGGTACCCAAAGTTCCATAGGCATGTATGAAAATCATTGTTCACATGATTTTTTCTCCCTATCCTTTCTTCATAATGCTTTAAAACTAGATTTCCTTTTAAAGAGAAAAAATATTTTAACTTCCCACAAAGTTGAGATAGTGAACTTATTTGAAAACTAGAAAAATAAAGATAATGACCTATCTTTGTTATTTCCCATACAACACCTTTCTCCTCTATTCATATCCTTTAGCTCCTGCAAGATTTTATAAACATGAAAAAATTATTCGAGCAACCATTTTCATCCTTTTGATATATATTTATAGATTTATCTAGTTTAGGGAGCAATGGTGATGTAACATATGTTTTAGGGAGTTTTACTCACTAATAGATCCCAAAAGGGAGTTTGAACACCATTTATTTACTTATTTTCATCCTAGCTCTCAATTATGGTAGTACACAAGAGGTGGGTATCTTATGGCTATCACCTATCCCTCTCAACTCTATATTCTATCAATCACATACTACCATGTTTTTTTTCTTTTAACATTACAACATTTAACATAAAATAATATAAAATTATTTCTCATCCACCCTTAATCATTAGATCATAATTTTTTATAATATAATAATGTTGAATATTAAATTTATAGACTTCAATAGACTTGTTTGAAGTCATTTTCAAAAAAAATAAAAAATATTTTTTTGCATTAATATTTGAGATCATACTCCATGATTCACAATCAATATGAGAACTAAATACAAAATGATGATGGACCACTAAATTTGATCCTAAAATTGATGCAAAAAATTTAATGATTTTTAATAAAAGTAAATTCAAATAATATAATTAATAATTTATAATATAATTACTACTATATTTTTTATTTATTTAATTTAAATATATTTTCTAAGAACTACATTTTGGTTGTTCTAATCACAAATTTAACATTTGTGTGTGTTTTAAAAAAAATCATTAGATCTACAACCAAAATGTAGTGCGTAGAAAATAGATTTAAATTAAATCAATAGAAATAATATTACCACAAAATAGTAAAGTCTCCAATAATTGAGAGATCTCATAATGCTCACTTTGTTATTAGTAAAATAATAAATGAGAGATACAATTATATAGCCTCATAATTTCAAAATCCATTGAAGATAAGGATGACATAAAATTAAAAAGTGAGGGATTTCTTATCCAATTTTCCAAATTTGTGAGGATAAGAAAAATATTAGAATTTCATAAATTTTCTACTCATTAACCTATCCTAACCTAATTAATTAAAAATAGTTACCTAAGTGAACTTAAATAACATGTGCATTATTACACTTAGGACTATAAAATATTCTCAAGTAATAAATATACACTAACATCCCCCTTAAGTGTAACTTAGGGAGATGATAAAACAAGAAAAGATTCAAGAATGGGTCTTGGAAATAATACCATGTTGGGTAACCATGTACACAAAAACTCTCGCAAGTGAGGAAAAGGAGAACCCATTAGAAAATAACTCCTCTTTGAAAGAGAGTAAATAAATGACCAAGCCCGCCCCCCCCAAAAAAAGAGGACATCTATCACAACTCAAGAAAATATTGCATGTGAAGGAACTTACTTTTACTGAAGGGTTTGGTGAATATTTCAATGATTTTGTCTAATGTCAATAGTGTTGAAGATCAGTGATGTGATCATGAAGTAGCTCCCAGATGTAGTGCATAGGTATCTCAATGTGTTTGGTCCATTAGTGATGAACTAGATTCCTTGATATTATTATCATGCTCTTCTTATCACAAAAGAAAGAAATAGGATTTCAAAATGGAATTCCACACTTAGAATATTTTGAAGCCAAATAGCCTTAGTGGAAGCATTAAATTATCCTTTATACTCAACCTTTGTAAATTAAATACAAATTATAGATTATTTCTTGCTTGAACAACAAATTAGACCGAAACCAAGTAAAAATAAATATCCTAAAGTAGAATTATGATCTTGATAATCACCTACTCAATACGAATTTGTGTATCCTACCAAATCAATATCCATACCAACTACATACTAAAACCAATAGATATGAGTTCCCTAGACATAGTGAAGTATCTTAGTTACTTTATAATGTAGCCTATGGGGATCTTGTATGAAATGAGAAATTATACCCACAACATAGAAAAGTTAGGCCTTGTGTGATTCAATTATATAAGACTCTCAATTAATTGGTGATCCAAAGTAGCATCCACCACTAGTGTAGTACAATGAACCTCAAGGTTGACCCCTAAAAACATGGATCAATGTTAGCTTATAATTAACCATGACAAATTTGGAGAGCATATCAAGCACATACTTTGGCTATGCAATGAAGACATCTAAATATGAATAAGTGGTTCTAATTACCAAGAAGTAGAATCAAAGATCTAATTTTGAAATGAAAAAGTTATCATAAAGAATATTTTTCATTACTTAGAGGGTGGATGAGTGACACCCTATGATCAACAATTCATTAACATATAGAACTAGAAATGTGAGAGTATCATCCTACTACATAATGTGAAAATTTGGATCAAAGTGGCATATAGTGAACACAACTAATAGAATGAAGGATTTCATCTTGGAATAGTAGGCTTGAGGGTCCTCTGTGGGACCATAGAGAGACTTTTGAAGTCAAAAAATAAGTGAGGAATCTTCAATGAACCCCTATGAATACTCCATGTAAATTATCCTAAAAATCACCATGAAGAAATGCATTCTTCACATTCATTTGATGAATTTTCTAATGGTGGGTTAAATCAAGGAAACGTTGGATATAATTAATTTTGGAAGCTAGCATAGAAATTTCAATGTAATCAATCCCAAAAACCTAGGAGAATCCTTTGGCAACTGAGTGAGCCTTATGCGTGTTAATAGACCCATCTACTAAAAAATTTATTTGATAAATCCACTTGCACAAAAAAAGTTTATTTCCCTTGGAAAGGGGGACTAAATCCCAAGTGTAGTTCCTTAACAATGAACTAAAATTTTCCTACACAATAGCATCTCACTTAGGGACAAGAGACACTTACCAAAATGATTTTGGATTAGAATTTGAGGAAATGAAGTGAATTCATTCTTAAAATAATCCATCCAAAATTAAAATAGAAGGTAATCCTAAAATCATGTCTTGTTGAATGAGTTTTTGTAGGTAGAAGTAGTTCAAGTGGCCAACCTATTGATGTCAAAAATAACTCGCTTCATTTGAATGAGTGAGCAAAGCTATAGAAATAAAGTTAGGAAAAATGAGAAAAGTGAGATTCTTGACTTTTCATCCACTTTTCCCATAGAAACTATCAACCCACGATGTATTTCGTTGATTACCACTAAAATTATTTTAAATTCAACTCACTTACTTGAGCTAGTGTGAGTGAATCGATAAAAAGATAGGAGATTACTTGACATATGGTACATAGAGAACATCCTTTAAAATAATCCAATGTCAGAAAACCCTCTCCCATGTGCTTCAACAAGAGTGCCATTGCCTATTAATATGGTTAGCATAGAATATGGTTGTAAGTAGGTGAAACCATCTTGTGATGAAGCCATGTGGTGGGAATAACTTTAGTTGATTATCCAATAATTTGTTTGTGAAGCAACTACAACTAAATCCTTGTATTTTTCCACCTTGCTAGAATTCATGACCATTGAATATTCTCCTTATGAATCCTTATTAGATGAATCTGGCACTTTAATATTATTATTCTTAAGAGTTATATTATTTATATGTTTCTTGAATAATTTATGCTCATTGTAACCATATTTCTTACAAAAGACACACTTACCACTTTCCTTATTAGACTTATCATCTTTTGAGGAAGATGTTCCATTAGCTACATTTGGAGCAATAATTTTTTGTTATTTATTCTTCTCTCTTTGATTATTTTGTTTCTTATCTTTTTCCCTATCACTTTCTATTATTTAATCCCTTGATTCACAACCAAGGCATGTGATTTAGAAGGTTTAATAGTGCTTATTTGAACCAACTTATTTTTTCCATTGTGATTTCACTAGAAAACTCACTGAGAGGGAATTTTGTAGGTGGAACCTAAAGTACAATTTGTAGCATGAAACATTGAAAAAAATGATAAAGAGTTTGTAACAATACTAAAGATAATACTTAGAACAATTTATGTGTCTTTATTTTCTATCCCACATTATTTTCGCTACAATCTAATAGATTTTAGATTTGTGAAGAAGTCTTGAATTGTATCAGCATTACTAAGATTCAATCCTATTAGCTCATTATTTAGTTGATGATCTCTCAATTCATCTTTCTACCAAAGAGGGTTTATAAAGTGGTACACACTTCATTTGGTGTGGAGATCAACTCAATATGAAAGAGAAATTATAGAGATATAGACATATATTTAGTACAAAATACTTCATCCAATTTAGTATTCCATTAAGTATTTTCTTCTATTAATGCTAGTTCTATTTCAAGGCCCATTATTACCATGTGTATCCCATCCTTATTTATATAGATATTCATATTAGTCTTCCAATCAAAATAGTTGTAGGGTGTTAGTTTAAGAATTACAGTTTGATCCATTTTAATTAGAAAAATAGATTGTAGTAGTTTTTTATACAAAAAATAATTATTAAATATGAGGAAGAAGTCAAACAAGACACCCCTCTTTTCACTACTTCCAAATTTCAACCCCAAATATTACAAGTTTTGACACTTTATATTTTACTGTGTTTAGAATTCTTTACCAAATTATAAATTTTCTAGGCCCAAGAGTGGCTAAAATATTAATATTTGAAATAAAATAAACTTGATACATAATCTAGAGAAAAATTTAGTTGTTTAATACTCTCCAACAAATTTTTGATTCTTATTTATTTAAAAAAATGGATTCATGAGGAAGAATATATGGTTTTTCAAATTTGAGAGAGCTAAACAACATAAACCTAAAAATTATATGGAATTTTTTTATAGTGAACTTAGCATGACTATGAAGTTCTCATCACTCAAATTTTGTCTATTGTAAAAATTCAACACCCAAGGAAAAAATTATGCCTTGTTAAAAAAACTCTATGAGAAAAAAAGGGTCCCTAGTGGCTAGTTGGTGGCCCATGAGCAACATTGCTACTAGTGAGTGGTAGGTGGGATAACTTTGGGTAGTGATGGTTTTGTTTGACTATTAGTGGTCATAGGTAATTCCTAGTGGTTTTTGTAGAAAGATCACAATTAATTTGGGTTGTGATTTCTAATAGTAGCTAAGGGATTAATTTGGGTTGTGATTTCTAATAGTAGTTTTTGGAAAGGTCATGGAGATTGATCTAAGGGATTATTCCCTTAAACACTAAAGAACTCAACACTTAAGTGTTTAATAAAGTGATTCATGTGTTTTTATTTATTTTTAAATTTCATATTGACTTGTGTCTTGTACAATATGGATATATAGTCAAGTAAAAAAAAATCCTAAAATACCCTCGATAGAAAGTGTTAGTGTTAATAAGGTCATTATCAATCTAGTTAGCTTATCATCATTTCTAGGTCGACCCATTTACACTTAGATTAATTTTATTTAGATATTATCTATCTATTTACCTCACCTCATGTGGACTTCACACATGTCCTTACAATTGTATCATGTGAGCTAACATTTGTTACACATTTGGATGGATAGTCAAACATTTGGTCCTACCTCCTCTACCTTGCCTTTATATGTAAGGCTCTTATTGTACATTTTCACACACACTCATTTTTATTTGATAGACATGATTTGGTGCTCAGGACTTATATAGAATTAGGAAAAAAATCACAATATAAGGTCATGTCCATATGGCTTAAAATTTTCCATGCTTGCCTTTTTCCTGAATTATGGTATTCCACATTAAGACCATATCTCCTATCAATGATTTTCTCTCTGATGTCTTCGAGTCAAAAAAAATATTTGACTTGTAATTGCTTCTTGAAATTGGTATTATGTGCTTCTTTTCTTGATTCATCCAATCTTGTGAGTTGATTGATTCTAACCATCATGGCATCACTAACATCTTCCTCGTATTCTTGGATGAACTTGTAAATTGCTAATATTTTTTTAATTGGAAATTTTACATCCAATCCATATACCAAAACATAAGGATATTTTTTTTTAGCCTTCTTGACTATTGTTTTGTCAACCCATAGTGCTAACTTCAATTTTGAATCCCAAGACTTCTTATTCTTTCCAATCACTCTCCTTATGATCTTCATTAAACTCTTGTTGCTAGAAATAGCTTTTCAATTCCCTTGAGGGTGGTATGGAGAATAGTAATATATGTCAATCCCATATGGAAAATTTTTGTTCTCTTCTAATCTGAAACACATGGCGTTATCTACAACCAACTTGGAAGGAGTCCCAAACCTTATGACAATATTTTCCATTACAAAGTCCATGAAATTTTTTCTAGTAGCCTTCCTGGTATGAATAATTTCTACCCATTTAGTGAAATAGTATGTGGCCACAAGAATTCATTTGTGACCACCAATAGACTTCTCAAAAAAATCACCAATAAAATCAATACCCCATTGCTAAAAATGAGCCTCTATAGTAAATGTGTTCAATGGTAATGCATCAGAGTATTTCAGTTTAATTGAGAATTTTTGGCACACATCACACTTCCTTACCATTTTATGAGTGTCAGCAAACAGAGAAGTCCACCAATATCTAGACCTTAGGATCTTATGAGCAGTTGTCTTGGCCATATAATATCCTCCACAAAATCGACTGTGCATCTCCTCAAGAATATTTGTAGCTTGATCTTCATTAACACAACTAAGAAAGACACCATCTCTATTCCTCCAATATTGATGAAGGGTACTCCCCTTACAATTTGAAACTCACAACAACAATAGAGAATTGCACAAACAATATGCAAGAAGGAAGCAAAGATTTTTTTTATCACTGAAATGAAAATGAAATTACAACATTACAATTTCCATCACATGGGTGCTCTAATTACATAAATCTGTAAATTTACAAATTAGAGCCACAACTCTGCTATATCCCTTCTTTGTGACCCCCTTTCACATCCTTTATTTGGAAGGTGTAACTTCCCTAGAATCTCCTGGAAAGTGTAACTTCCTCAACAAGATATTTCAAAATTTTATTAATTTTGGTAGTACAACTTCACGGGGTCATAACTTTTGATCCGACCATCAGATTTTCAATTATAATACCTTTTCGAAAAACTCTTCAGAAGTCACATCCCCAAAAAATATTATTGATAGGTAGACTACTTTCATTTTTCACCAATTTTCAGGCCCATCTAGAGCCTCTAAGTGCCTCAAAATTGACAAGACTTTCAGAAATTGAAACTTTAATATCTCTCAAATGAAAAATGATATTGACATGATTTCTTCGCCATTGGATTCAATTTACCATTCTAGAGGTATATGTAAGAATTCATGCCCAACCATGCATAAATGAAAACTTACTAAAAATAGTAACCCTACTAAATTAGCCTTTATTGAAAAGAAACAACATTGTTTTTGGGTGATGCAAGATTGCTCTAACACCCTGGATGCTCCTGCATCAAATATAAACACTCCTATAATATAACATATTTTATAGCTTGTAACTTGAGAGTTATTTTTATTATCATTCATG
The DNA here is from genome assembly GCA_007115665.2 of Sequoiadendron giganteum. Classification (NCBI taxonomy): domain Eukaryota; kingdom Viridiplantae; phylum Streptophyta; class Pinopsida; order Cupressales; family Cupressaceae; genus Sequoiadendron; species Sequoiadendron giganteum. Next base: position 315,964,336 of record CM021110.1, read on the forward strand.
TGCTCTAGACAAGACATGTTATTTAAAATTAGTAAAAAATATCCTTATACCAAGAACAAAATTGTAGATCATATTCCTTTAGAGGTGTATCTTTTTTTATTTAGTTTACTTGGCTTGCATTAAGGTTAGAATCAACCATGAGCTTAGCTAAACCTTTTCCTCTGACAAGCTTGGTTATCTAGATGGATGTGTTGAACTCTTAGATTTTTTAATCCATCTACATCTTCTCCCTCTCACTTCTTCCTAGGTGAAGATATCCTTAACTGAAGCACTAGGAACATAAACAATTATTTTGGAACCCACCTAATAAGATCTAAAATTCTTTATAGCCTTGAGTAGAGCATAAGCTTGTTTTTCCATGATGTCATATTTTAATTTTGTTGATTGAAGTGACTTGCTAAAGAATGTAATGGGTTGCTCATATCCCTCCTCATTTTTTTGTAATAACACAGGAGAAATAGTATGAAAAGAGGCAAAGGAAAATAACTAGAAAGGATTTGCTAAATCAGGGGACTTAAGCATTGGTGCTTGTTTAATAGCCTTTTTTATATTCTTGAATTCTTGGACAGTCTCATCTCACCATGATATAGATTTACCCTTCTTGAGCATCCTAGAGATGGATTTAGTTATTTCTGCAAAATTAGTGACAAATCTTCTAACAAAGTTGATTTGTCCAAAAAATGATTGGATTCCCTTAACATTCTTAGGGGAATTGGAATTTTAGCAATTGTTGCAACTCTTTTAGGATCAATCCTAATTCCATCCTTTAAGACAATATGATCCATTAGTTTACCCTCTGCAACCCCAAATGTACATTTCTTAGGGTTAATGATATGCCATATTCAATGGCCTTTGAAAAACATTCTTAAGATCAGGGAAAACTTTAGTGGTGAATCTTCACCAATTGGCAAATTCTAGAAATCAGCCAAGTCGAAATTGATGAATTAATCGCAGCCAACAAGGTGTCCAAATCACCCAGATTTTATGAATTATCGGTCCAATGCATGTCCATTCGCCAATGATTTTTTTATGAGGCATATTTAAGCAACAAATTCGCCATAACAAACTACGCATTTCAAATGGAACGATTAATATTTTCGCTTGGAATCACAAAAGCATGTAATAAAACACCTACATATTCACCAATCCTATTAAAACAACATTATATCAAGACCCATTTCGCCAATTAAAATTTACAAATAGTTTCTTGTGAAGACCCATTTCACCAATTAAAATTTATAAATTGTTTCTTATGAGGACCCATTTCACCAATAACATTAAAAAATAATTACATTTGAGGATATATTTCACCTTGAAAATTACAATGTATCATTGTATAAGCATGTGGGATTTGCCAAATTTTTAATATACCATTTAAAAATCCCACAAAATTCGCCAAATATGGATTGATATAAATACAATTGAAACTGTCATTTATTCTTACACATTTTGTTTAGTTCTAAGGTTCTCGATTTAGAAGTCAATGAAAGCCGAAAACATAGACTTAAAGGTGACTGATCATTTCTTCATAGTGTTATTAGTTATAATATTTATTTATCTCTTTTCCATTCTTGCTTCAATCTTAAAGATGATATTGAGTAGGGAATGAGATCTATATTTTCTATCCTTCTTAAACAAGAAAACATTTTTTCCATCTTTTATTCAAAGTGAGAGATCAATATGTCGAGCAGCAAAGGTAAGACTCCTAAGGGTGGTGAAGGGACTGGGAGGCCATCAAAATGCCCAAAACATAGAGGTACCATATAGTCTTACTTTGGAATTAGCAATGCTTCTGATCCATCAAATCAAGATGGAGCTACATCATCAACTCTTCCACCAAATATTAATGAAGAAGGAATTCAAAATACCTCACCACCACTGGAAGGTAAAGTTGAGATTATCATTGAGTTAAATGTATCAAATGAGGATGGAAATACCACAAAATATGTTCGAAGGGATACCCTGGTTAGCTAGAATGAGATAATTGACTTGGATCAGGATGATGTTGGTAGCAAGAAAAGAAAAGGAAAATTAAAAAATGGGGTGTGAGTGGAAAATGACAAGGAATTTTCAACTTGGTTGGTTGTCAAAGTACCCATTCATTGTACTAGTGGGGAAAGAAAATGATGTTGAAAGTGCAATAGAATGCATGTGTATGATTTGTAGTTGGAAATGTAGAAGAGACAATAAGTTGCAGCTAAAGCTTGACACTATAGAAAAGCATATCGGTAAAGTTTATGAAAAACAAATCATAGATGGAAAGGAACAATTAGTCATACGATGGAAATCAAAGGAAGAATGTCTTCATGGTAAGTATGCCATGAAATATGAAGAGAATAAGAAAAGAATTTTGAAGCTTGTTGCATGTCAAGGTACACTTGAGGCTCAATTTGGAAAAGCGATGGAAGAAGAAAATCTGTCAAAAATTATTCAGATGAGTGTTGTTTTTCATATTTTGTCCAAAGGGTGTCTTATGACAGACTACCAGAATATTCTAATTTATTATCTTTTTTGGGTGTTCCTCACTTTCCCTTCTCACATTGGTCAGTAAACATTGGATGGGAATCGGCAAACTGTCTTGCTGCAGTGAAAAAGGAAGATTTAAAGGAGAAAGTAAAAAAGTCAAACTTCATTACACTATCTTTAGATGAAATTACTGCTGTAGACAACACTTCTTGGGTCTATATACATTTGTATACTATAGAAAAACATGTTCGCCAAGCTCATCTTCTTTGTGTTCATATAATGAAGGACAATTCAACATTGCAAAATCTATTTGAACTAGTCAATAAATATTTGAGTAGAATTGTAGGTATGGATGAGTTGATAATTACCAAAAAGTTGGTGTGTGTTGGAGCCGATGGAGCTGCAGTGATGCTAGGTCAAAGGAGATATTTTTTCACAAAGTTAAAAACTACTTATGTACCATACATTCTTAGCATTCACAACATGGCCCACATAATGAATTTAGCATTCAAAATTGTAAGCAAGTTTCCTACAATATCAAAAGTTGAAAATCTAGTCTGTGAGATCTACGTATACTTTTTTTGAAGTCCCAAAAGTTTCACAAAATTTCAAAATTTTGTTGAGGGAATAACACCAGGAAACAAGCTTCTCAAGGATGTCGATACCAGATGGATCTCCCTGTATGGACCATGACAACGAGTTCTTTCAGAATATCAATCCTTGATTGGAGTAATGTACGAGCATCGCAGCACAGTAGACAAAGCTCCTAACCTCTTACATAGGTTAAGTGATATAGAGACACTCTTGACTTTAACTAGTCTTCTCCCCATGCTGGATGTAATGAACAATCTTGTGAAGAAATCCCAAGATAGAACTATGTATATTTATGAATATGCCATACTATGTAAACATACATGCTTGGCCCTCAATCATCTATATCTAGATCTAACACAAGAAAGCCCAAATTATTGATTTGAATAATCTTGATAATTATTTACAGTTTAATGCAATTGGGCACTTATGTATTTGTGTACGTGGATATGAGATACCAATGTACCATTGTAAGACATCCAGGTGCTCTAGCAAAGGAGTAGTTGTTAATGAGGAAGATTTTAACGACATTGTTAAATTTGTTAGTGATAATTTGAAGGAAATTGCAAAATCTCTTTCCTCAAAGATTCATGAAATATTCCCTCAACATGAAATACATGAATCCATGAGTATTGTGTATCCTCAATTTTGGGTAAACTGAGATAACCCAAAATATTTTCATGATAAAGTAAAAATCTTGATCGAATAATTTTTGAAAAGTGTAACATACAATGAGAAGACAATAGAAGGAATTTTAAATGAAGCTAAGCTTAAACAATAATGTAAGAATTTTTCAATAGCTATGAGGGACCAGTATGATTCCATGGGAATGAAGAAGACCTTTGGACTAGGATCAATAACAAAGGTTTGGAAAAACTTAGGTCAGAGTGAAATATTGCGTGGTACGATATTATAATATTTCAAACTTGTTGATTTATGTTAAACAATGATATTGGGTCCGTAAAAGACGAGATAATTTTAGTTCATTGGCATTTTTGAAATCAAAGTTAAGAAACAAACTAGACAAGAATTTTGAAAATTTCTTGAGGATGAAAGGAACTACATATAATGTCAAAAAAAATCCTTTTGAAAGGGCACTCACAATCTGGAGGTCCACATGTGAAAGAAGAGGGACCGGGTTGTCCAACACTCCAATTCCAAATGCTGGTATTGGTGGCACTGGCACTGGCAGTGGGGCAAATGATATTGACACAATGAATGTTGAATTTGAGACGCAAGTCGAATAAAATGAAGAGCAGACTCGGAATCAAGACAAATCTTTTACTTTATCTCAAGATGAACATTAGTTTCAGGACCCTGACTCCATTTGGGTGTAGACACCCAAAAATTTCCATGTCATAACATTACCTAGTCAATACATGTCCTTGTAAGACATCTTGTAATATTTTACCCTAGGTTATTACATTATCACGCTTATCCCATTTATTCCACTTAATCACCTTCCCAAATAATTAAATAAATCTCATTTATTTAATTAATTCCCTTTCACATGTCTCAAAATAATTCAAATTAATATTTGAATTAATCCTTCACTTATTACCACATTCCAACATGTGTCACATGACTACAACTCTTCACATGCACACATAATTTAAATAATTTTATTATTTAAATTATGAGATTCTCACTCACATCCTATTTTCAGCCCCACTTCATTGTGCGTCATAGGCATCTTTTCCTCCAAAATAAATAAAAGAATCCCACTTATTCCCCCAAATCCTAATTTTGTCCTCATGTCATAACCCACTTAATGTGCATCATAGGCACTAAAATCAACTTTTAATCCTAGCCATACACATCACACATTTGAATTTTAATCTTTCCCATCGAATCAAATCAGCCTTCTCCTATAAATCAATCCTTTCATAGGCCATTTGGTATCGAATATTTTTCTAGTATCCTCACTCTGCCAAAATTCTTCCAAAATTCTCATCTATCTATTTATCTATTGTTCCTCTATCATCTCCATCTTATCGTTATGCTGAAAAAATGAGCAATCAACATCAACATATCAAAACAATCAAACCTTCAAAATATTGCATTCTCATGTAGGTGGAAAAGAGAAATGGAGATCAATCAAATCTAGCTTGGAGATCGATTTGCTTTGTTTTCTTGTTTTGATTTTCATGCTAGTTTGTGCTCTATTGTGCTTGTTAGGGTTTCATTATAATTTGTTTATGCATTTTCCCTAAATTTTTACCCTAACTACATTGGTGAACCTAACGTGAAGAGCCCTTGCATTTTGTAGATTTACTTGCTTTTCTTTTGCAGGTTTTTTTGTTTTTTTGTTGCAGATCTATCATTTTTGGACAAAACCCCAGGTTTTAGAAATTTCTTCATATCTTATAAATGACTGTGAATTTTTCTACAATATTTTCACATAATATTTTGTATCAGCTCAAGATACTAGATTAAAACAATTGAGGGTTTATCACCATTTTTGTAGGCGTTATCATGATTTTATGTTTTTTCATAAAATTGACCTAGACGTAAATCAACGAATTTTCCATAAATTTTTGTATTTTTGAAAATCTCTTGAAATTATAATGGGATTCTTTTTTTAACAGATTTTATTTTGAGATCATATAAGGTGCTAAATGATTTGATATTTTTTTTTGTAGGTTTTTATAAATTTGCATTTCTGGGAGCAAAATAGGGAATTTTTTTTACTTCTTTAAACTTCTGGAAATATCTTAGAAAATTAATAGGAGTCTCTTCTTTGATTTTTTAATTTTTCAAATCAATAATGTCTTCAAATAATCAAATCTAATTTGGCTATGTTAAAAACATGTATCTGAAATTGAATTTTTTGATGAACTCTTTTTTAATGGCTGCAGTATAATATCATTTTTTTATTTTATAGGTGATCATAAGGAGTTGTAGTAGTAGCAATATCAGTCATACACAACAAATTAGAAAGTGAAAAATTTTGGGTGCACTCATTCTATTATCTTTATCTCGCATTTGATCAATCAATCTTGTTTGCAAAACACTTGAGTTTGGGGCGTTAAAATGAACATCTTGTTTGCAATAACACTTTGAAATTGGGCTTAAAAAGAACCATTATCTTCCATCACACATTTTGTCTTTGGGTTAAAAATAGCAAGTGCTTCCATTGTTTTCTTGCACACATTTCATTTCTAAGGGTCAATTAACAATTGTGAATGTGAATCGAGTGAATGTGTGATTAAAAACACCTCACTTGGTTCGCTTTTGTCATACCCTTCTTAGGAGGCCTACTTGGAGAACACACCCCTCCAAAGGATGACCTCAATCAAGGTGTGAATCGAAAGACACACTTCTTTGGGAGTTAAAATCTTGTCACTCTTGGCTAAGCCCCAAAGAACTTTATACCTTTGGGAAGTGAAGGTGAAGGGTGGGTTACCCCTTTCTCCCAGTTATGTGGCAGGAATTTTATTTTAAATCATCCCTAGTCAACCTTGTGCATCCTAGCTTAAAACCTAATTGGAAATACCCACTTGAATAACATTAGGCTTGTTGTTATGTATTCAAGTGTTTGTTTAATCATAACATTTAATCTTGAAAGACAAATTGATCATTGTGTTTGGTTTGTGTGTACATGCATTTACATGTGAGATCTTGTGGTTGATATTTCCCATGTCAAACTTCTAATAAAATCTTGCCACATCATCTTGATCATCCAATCTTATCATCTCAACATCATCATCAATCTAGTCCTAGTCACCACTTGTCAAAATGGTCCTAATCATAAACAAGCCCAATCCTAATCATAAGCCCAAGATCATAATTCAAGGAGGCCCTCTCCCTAATACTAATCACGAGAACAATCAAGGACCTAAAATCACACTTCAAAGGGCCACTCCTCCTAATTCAAATGATGACAAGAAATATATGGCATACTTTGAGGGACAAGATGACATACAACAATGTAAAGACATGTGTAACTCCATGGCAACATTAGAAAACAAGGTCCTAGCACCCCACCTACAAAAAATCATCCAAGCACTCCAACACCCAAACCAAACCCTAAACCAATCAACCATACAACACTTACAAGACAACATTCAATAATTTCAACAAATTCAATCACCTCACATAAAAAAACTCCTATCCCAAATCCAACACATCTTAGCCAACCACCAATCCCAATACAATAACTCATAGCCACACACCAATCCCAAACCAAAAAAACATAACTTCAAATTCCACATCAATCATCAAACCAACATAGTCCATCCACTTATCAAGACAACCTTACACCACCATATCCTTTTCATGTCAATGCCACATCATCATATCAATTCACTTCGCAACAAGAACATGTGAGCCAAAGTCTACCTGCACAACAAGATCAAAAGCCTTTAAGTCTTAATGCCACCTTTCACAAGGGAAACACCAATCTAGTTCATGCACCCTACAAGTTTATCATACCACTATCCAATCAAATTCCTATCCCTAAGCCACCATGTCCTAGTCCAAATCCATTGGCCTCTCCACCTTCTAACCCATCAAACTCTTCATTACCCCCACCATCATCTAATCCTCCATCAAATCCATGCCCTAAATTCAAAATTTTCCAAAGTAAACCTATGGCATTACCCAAATCCACTCATCCACCTACAAAGGATGTGACCCAAGGGCTACTAGCAAGGAATTAAACATCACCATGTCATCCAACCATATGTTTGTGTTGGATATTGTGGTTTTGTTGTTGATATGTTGTTGGCATTGATGTCAACACTATTAGCATAAATGATTTGAAGGTTGTATATGTCAAAGATATTGAGAAAATTGTAATAAATATATTGCAGGCAATCTATGAAGCTGAGAAGGTTAGAGTGATGGTGAGTTCTGTGCATTGATGATCAGAAGGTGCACATTAAAGGGTTTATTGCTGAGCCTATCTAGTATGTTGTCTGAACGTTTCAGAGGTGTGAATCAAGAATTGAGAAAGTTATGAAGTTTTATGTTCCTATAGTTATTTAGTTACTATAGCAGTTGTTTCTAGAAGATGTGACTGTAATTCTGATGAATTGAGTTGTTGCATACATTCTTGAGATGTTCAGTGATGTTTCTAGATCGTTCTATATCAGCATGGTACATCCGCGTTGATTGGTGTGTTCGTGATAGAAGATTTTCCCTTGTGTATTCGAGTTTTCATGTTCTTGGCCAACATGATGGTGGTAGCATGTTGCAGATCCTTATGGATTAATATTTTATTGTTTGGCGTGTTCGAGGATGTTGATTTAGTTCCTCACTATGTTGTGACTGACTTAGGTTGGTGTGCATTGAGATTTGTTTATGAACTTGGGCCGACAATTGTAATTCATTATTTATTTGTGGCTGACAGAGTTGTTGATGTAAATTTATGTAGCAGAAATATAAGAATGATTGTTTTCTTCATTTTGAAGTATGCTCAGTGAATGAAAGTGAAATTTGTGAATAAAGATCAGATCATTTGATTTCAAAGCAGAGTGTGAAGAAGATTGAGCGAAGTGTGAAGAAGTGTTTATGTGCCTAACCGGAACTAAAATCAAGCTTTTGTAGAAGCTAATTTCTCAATTCAACCTCATCAGATGGATTTAATCTAATTATTTTATGTAAGGCAGTGAGCCTTCCCTTTGAGCAATGAGCTCTAGGTAGTGTGCCTGAATGCATGTGCATTCCCTATTCATTCTTTCATTATACTTCTAACAGGGTATAATCTTGTGGACGAACATCCACCATGGTTTTTCCCCTAATAGGGTTTCCACATATAAAATCTTGGTGCTCATGTGTCTCTGATGTGTTGTTGATTTATGCTTTCACTATTAATTATCAGATCTGAGATTAAATATTATTAAAATTGAATAAGTTTAAATTTTGTAGCAACTTATTCACCCCACCCTTTCTCAGTTTTCTATCCTTGTTTTTCTAATAGTTTGAACTTACCAAAGAGTCTTCAAAAACTATGCCCATTCTTACAAACCCATTATGTAGTCTCCCCCTTGAGCCTATTCAAGAGTCTCCCCCATTGAGCCCAAGTCAACCTCCATCATGTCTCCATGTTGTTGACCATCTACAACATGTCAAGCCTATTCAAGAGTCATCCCCTTCCACTTCCATTCAAGCAACCCAAGAGTTATATCAAGTGCCTAATCCTAAGCATGTAGAAACATCAAGCCCTGGTCCTAATCAAGATCAAATCACTTTCATCCAACCTATCCATAACCTATGAAGAAGCCATCTATGAGCAACTTGATCCTATCCATGAGCAAGATATACCAAATACACCTCCACCTAGTCCTATCCATGATCCACAAACATTCACTTGGCATGATGAGACACATGCCTCCCAAGTCAACATAGAAGATCGAACAAATATCTTGGATCTTAGTGAATGCAATGTTAATCAAAATCCTAATGATCCTTCCATATCCACCATCAACTCCATTTCAAATCCATCATATCCACTTGGTATTTCCACCCTCATTCATGAATGTTCCTCCTTAGAACCACAACCACCATTATCCACTTTTCCTTCTCCATCCAATAATGAACTCGTGTCTAGTGTTCCACCTACACCTAGTCCCATTGTCTATTACATACTTCAAAACATGAACTACCAAGGTAAAGGTTTAGGCCTTCGTGAACAAGGTATTTTGGAGCCCATTCATGTCAAAGTCCCTCTGCACTCATTTGTCCTTGGATACTCACCCCAAGGAAAACAAGCTAAAGATGTTGTTACTTCCTCCATCCATCCTAAGTCCTCTTTCCACCTTAAATCCTATCATATGCCTAAAACATATATTACCATCCTTCATCATCTTACAAATGTCAAAACCATGTGACCGTACACCTTCCACCATCAAATTTTCCACCATTGTTTCCAATTCCTAATATCCCTCCATCTAATCTACCTTTGTTACTCCCAACACCTAATATCCCTATCCTCCAAAAATCCACTTTTAATCCATCCATCTATAAATCCTCTAAAAATCCTAGTCATGACCAATCAATGCACACATTGTCTAAACATGAAGCTTCCACTCGTTCCAACATACCCATGGGATTCAAAATAAAAAAAATTGATGCCTCTACCTATAAAGCAAACAATCTAAAAGGTATGCATGCCTTAGGGCACAAAATCAAAGAATCAAAGAAAAATTTACCTAAAAATAAATATAAGCCCATACATTCAAAAGAAAATCCTAAAAACAAAATGGTTTGGGTACCTAAGAAAAAGGAAAGCAAGTCAAATGACAAATCTACATCTCATAATCCCAACCATCCACTTCCACCTCACATTCCACTCTATTCAAGAATCTCATATTCCATCCCACAAGAAAAATAAAAGTCATAAAAATATTAAGTCTATGTGGGTACCTAAAGCACTTCATCACCCATCTGCTAAGAAAACATCAACATTGCTTCCTACACCCCCTCCACATCAAAAGCTTCAATGTTTATCATAGTGTGTGCAACCCTTGGTCATGGTTCCCTTCCATTTCACAACAATTCCACATACCTCAATCTCCTCACCCTTCACTATTTATCCTACATATCTCCCTCATCACCTTCTTATGGTCCATGCTTTTGGCTAAGCCTCCCATTCATCTCCCCTACATAATCCACATCATAATCCACTATTTACCTACATAATACACATCATAATCCACTATTTCTCTCCACAATCCACATCATAATCCATCATCTACCTACTCCATCTCCCTTTAATGTCATCCCTTACCAACATCTATAAGCATAATGACATTTGGCATGGTCCATGCGATGGAATCCATCTCTAATGGTAACATCACCTTGATGGCACTCTCAAATTTTGCAAATTTGAGATGCCCATTTCAAAATTTTGCTTCTGTACTTTCAGAAGTGCACCTGATGAATTAGTCTGAGTGACCCACTTTGGAAGGTCAGAATTTGAAGCTTGTTGTTTTTTGTGCAAAACCCATTTGGGGACATATTCAATTGACATATGTGAATGTGCATGTCAGTTTTCAGCTTCCCACAATGAGTTTTGTCAGGGTTTCAAAAAGTGAAGCTGGAGGGTTTTGACACTTTTCTGTTGTTTGCAAACGTTTAGTTTTGCAAAGTTGCATCCTGTTTGAGCTTGCATTTTGCAACCACTTGACTGTCATGAGAGAACGAATGTTGTTCTATATTCTCCATACCAAGATGAGCTCGTATGTCAATTTTTAGAGTCTCATGAGATAATTTGCTATTTTTACCAGATCAAAACCAAATGCAGTTTGTTCCGTTTTGCATCTACATTCCTAACAACATTTCAGAAAGGTCAACTTTGAGCGTCAATATATTTTGACCAGTGATGGTTCAAGCAAACTCCTTTTGCACACATTCTCAAGGTACCTAAATGATCTATTGTGTCCAGTGGTAGCTTTCTAGGAGTTGATTCGCTATATTTCCAAAATAGCAATTGGGTGACTTTTAATTGATTCTGAACAAACTGTTGTTTCGGGAAGTTCGAGTAAGCAACTTGGAAAGTTAATAAATTTTGCCTCATGATTTATTTCTATGAGAAATTTGTTGCATTGTATTCTCAGGTCAAATTTCTACATGTTTGCATGTTTTTGTGACTCCAAGGGGTTGTTTGACCAGTTTCCCAGATTGATTCCTGAGGCAACTTGACCAGTTTTCACCATTTTCCAAAAGTGTCAGAAGACAGATTTTGATGAAGACCCAGTTCATGTTTTCACTTCACTTGTATTCAAAATGTAGTGTCAACTCATTTGAGGGTAAAAGTTTTTTAAAAATGAAAAAAATTTAGTTAGGCCCATAGGGGGACCCGACATGCTTTACACAATTATGACATTACTAGACTTGCAAACACCCAGTTTTATTCATTTGAATCGGTTTATGGATTAACTATCAGATCTAATGTTTTATTGCAATTCAATCATAATAATGATTTTCATCTTGAGGGTTATATCCAGATAGGGAATTGTTAGAGGACAACATATATATCGATGAGACGCATTCCTTTTTAAAGGTTAATTAGAGATCATTGTTCCCATGCACAAAATCGGTTTTAATAACAAGGGATATAGTAAACACAAAATTGATATATTTGCTCCATGTTCTCTATCCTTATTGTTTGAAGAATTTTTCAAATACTCTATGGTTACAAAGAGTATACTGATGAAAGTAAGCTTGAATACTACGAGGTCAAAAGTATGTCATTGTATTGGCAAGAAAATATCAGGTGGAGTGCTCATGTGAGAACAAAATGAAGACAGGGAAGTTCTTTTTTTCTACCATTAGAACATGAGTTTAAGAGGCCAACAAAACTTGATGATATATTGGTGCCTAACATGAGAGAATAGACTCAAAGAACAAGTCAATACCCCTTTAGAGAGCTTGAGCCTTTCTAAACTATGATATGAGCATCCATCAACGCACATACTAGTGGATGCTATGTGCTTTTAACTTTATTCATGAAGCTTATTCAATGGCATATTCTCCCATCCTATATCAACCCATTTCCTGCATTCCTCTTTGGAATATATTGTTTCTCTTGTATTCTTCATTGCCTCTGAATTCTTGAGCATGGAAATAGTAGTAGTTTTTTATTCTGATCTCACCATAATAGATTGTGATAGCGATCCATGGGTTATGGAATAGCTTGGAGCCACTGAACTCTTTGGTCCTTGTTTCCCACTCTTCCATGGATACTGTCATTGATAAAATGATGAGCGAGTTGCATGAGCAGGGGATGACCGCAAGTGACATTAAAGCAAGTTTGATGACCATTCCTCTTTATCTAGGCCAGCACACCAATAATACAGTTGTGTGAACAAATGGATTTAGTGAGGATTCCTCCCTTAAAATGTTATTTCATGGAGTAGTATCAGTTGAGAAGTCTTAGAAACTGTGAGGAGGGCGCGGCCAGTGAGAAGAGGCCTGCGGCTTGCAACATGGGACACCATCATTGTAGGATATACATAGAGAAAATGTGATTGGGTGTGTGGATTCCCCGAGAAGCAAAGCTCGAGTGAGAACATGTGTGAGGCGCGCATTGCAGTGAGGAGGGGTGTGACTTGGAGAGAGGATGGACATCCATCAAAGCATAAAGGAGAGGTAGCACGAGATCATGCTCTCACTGGATTTGTTCAAAAGGCCTTAGAAGCTTTCAAACAAAAATGTGATGCCCAGGTGAAGTGGAGGTAACCCATGCTAGATGAGGAAGCCACCAATGTTTTACTGTGTGAGGGATGTGACCAGCATGTGGAAGAATCCAGAGGGGAGATTAACGAAGCACAATATTCACCAGTGTTGGGCATGCAAGGTGTATCTATTGAGTGGCTTCAGAAATGGGCTAGTAATTGCTTTGGATTGGTTTGAGTTTTGTTTGCAGAGGGAGCCTCCATGACCCACTCTTGTTTTGAAATGGAGAAGACAGAAAATTAGGGCATAGAAAAAAATCAACAGCCATGATAATGCTGGCAGTGGGGATGCATCTTGATCATTCATCGCAAGCCTCACAAGGGTATCGATGACATCATATGGAATGTTGTGAGATATGTGAGAAGGCTCGACATGGGAAATGTCAGCTGAAGGAGAGATATATTAGTGGGTATGTTAAAGTTTTGTTGTGACGGTAGGGTGAATTTGAGAGTAAAAAAGGAAAAACTCATGAGTGAAGTCCTTGATTGCCCGATGGTGAAATATTTTGATGTGTAAAATTTTAATGTTTTTCTTTAAAGGAAAGGCATTAAAATAAAAATAAAAGAGTTGGGCACGTGAATATTTTACACACAAGTGTAAAATAAAAAGGCAAATATTTCAACTGAAGTTAAAAGGTGAAATATTTTATTATTGGGCAATAAAATATAACATGAGTTGCAAAATAAAATGGAATGGGGGGAATAATTAGACAAAGTGAATAAAATATTCACTAAGGCTTTATTTGCTAAAAGACACCATTTCACGAGGACACATTTTCTTCAGTTGTGAAGAAGAATGAATAGAAATAAAAGATGAGAGGAATTTTCTCTTTATTAAAGGTGAAATATTGTGTATAGCTGGAAAATGGAATTAGAGAATGTTTTAAATGAAAATTTAAAACATTAAGTGCACAGGATATGTAAAGTGAATTTTATATTCACTTCATGTTTTAAATTTATTATTTGTTGGGATATAATGTGCAGCTCTAGTATTATAAAAAAATAGAAACATAGTTTTCACGGGCAAACTGATTTTCCAGCAGCTGGGTAAAATGGAGATTATCCACATGGGCAGATTTTCTGTTTCAAAGCAATGATGAGCAAAGGAATTTTTGAGAGAATAAGTTTGTTGCTGCAAAGGAAGAGAGATGAGAGATTATTTTAAGTTTGTTGATCAACAGGAATGGAGCTTCTAGGTGGCATTGGCAAATCAAATTTAGGGTTGCTCCTGTTTGCTTCTCTTCTTATATATTTTTTTTCTCTTCTCATTGTTAAAAAAAGTGGGTTCCATTTTTTGAAAGCTCTGCAAGTCAGGCAGAAGCTATGGGTAGATTGTAAAGCTAGGGGGAAATATGAAAATTAGTCATTTAATCTGAAAGTGTGTGTTCTGAATTATTCTCTTATGTTTATTTTAGTTGATAATTATCTCCATGGCTGAACTGTAATACTATTTTGGATTCAATAATAAAATTGTCTGGATCTGTTCATGCACATTTTTTGTATTTGAGTTACATCTGTTCTTTCCTTTTGTTCTATGAATGATTTAATTTCTTTAATAAAGCACAAGCTACATTTATTATTGCCTATGGTTCAGGGATAGTGTAATTGCTTTAACAAATGTGACAGGAGTTTTCTATCAGAGAAAGCTTCAGTGGTCTGGTTGTCATAATGTGACAACATTTGCAAGACCTTCAGAGCATGTTCAACACTAAAAGATGAATGTTAGTTATATGACTCCATAGCCCATTTTTATGGAATTGGTCCATTATCATGTTTTTGTTGTTTTTAGTTTGGTCCCAACTCTTTGAATCAAAAAACCATTTCAAATATGTTTTGTTGAGTTGTGTTTTTCATGTTATCCATGCTAGTTAATGAAATTAACTCAAGGTGTTAGCCAATTTTGAGTGATATTTTAGGTTTCTCAGCATATTTACGTGAGAGCATTATCTGTTAAGCAATATCTTGTTACTTGTGTGTCTAGATTCTATATGTTTCTAAAGGGTTACCTCCCTAGGTCTTACAGAGCCTGAAGTGTAGGGGAAATGTATGTCAATTCCATTTCCTGTCAGTTGGCCACTAGCCTTTGTGGTTCTTTAATATAAAGGTTGGCTACCTCTTAGAGAGTTTCAAAGCCTAGCTGGAAAATTAAAACACCGACACACCTTTTATGGAACTAGACACTTGAGTCTCTCCTATCCATATTCCCCTTCTATCCAAAAATAAAAAAAGTCAAAAAAAATCAAAAAATCAAAAAGTCAAAAAAAAAAAAAGAAGTAAAGAGAAATCCCTCCATCCAAGAGTGAAAACCTGGTAAAAAGATGCCCTAGATAAGTACCATGATGAAAACCTAGCAAACATGTGTCATGTGTAGGTTGATCTTTTGTCACTTACACTTGGGAGCACGTTGTCTCATCCTATCATATCATTTTTTATCCTATCATATCATATCTTTCCATCTCCTATCTTATCATCATTGGCCATCATACCCATATACTTATCATATTGATTCCATTCATCCTCCCTTCCTCATTTTCATCTTGATAAAAATAGGGGGAAAAGGTTTAAACATGCTTTAGATATCTTTTGATATACCTCATCCTTCCAAACAGGCCTATCATTATCTTATTGTCATAACCTTTGTCATAAAAATCCTAAGTATTGTACCTAGAATGGGGCATGTTATTCCTATGTGACATAGTCTATGGAGATCACATCCTTACTCTCCTATGATGCATACATCCATTCCATTCACTATGACCTATCCTTTTTATCCATCCATATATCATGAGCCTTTTGTCCCTTATCCTATCACCCACCCTTTCATCCATCAATCCCATCTATCTCCTTGCACCTAGACTTGGTTTTCTCTCATCATTGGTATCTAGCACAAAGGCTACCCAAATTGTCATCCATTGACATCTCAAAACATTTCAAAAAAAGGTCCTAAAAAAATACAAAAAAATTGAAAAAAAAGTTTTGAAAATATACAAAAAATCATAAAATATTTCAAAAATCCAAACAAATCAAAACATTTCAAAATCCAAAAAAAACAAAACATTTCAAAAATCCAAAAATCAAAACATTTCAAAAATCCAAAGAATCAAAACATTTCAAAAATCCAAAAAAAATCAAAACATTTCAAAATAAATAAATAAATCAACATATTTCAAAAATCCAAAAAAATCAAAACATTTCAAAAAGACAAAAAAATCAAATAGCCAACAAAAATCATCATCAAATAAAATCTTCAAATTCTACAAATCAATTCACCACTTCTTCAAATCAATTTCTTTATCAAATTATCGAATCAAATCCCTTCTAATCAGTCACATCACTTCTTCTAATCAAACCCATTCTTTTAATCAATCCAATCATTATCATCAAATCAAATCATTTCTTCATCAATCCAATCAATCAAAATCATTCCAAGCAAATCAATTCCTCAATTCAATTCATCAATCATCATCCAAATATTCAAATCAAACATATTCAATCATTCAAAACAATAATCTAAATGCAAGTCAATCCTTAATCCATACCAACCAAGATAATCAATCTTGCCAAATTATCCAATCACATCCTTTGGTCTTGATCCTAATCTTGTTGTAAACCCAATCATCATTAATCAATCAATTAATCAATCATCCTTGTGTTGATCTAGGGATATATCATTCCCCACAATGACAACACTATCATCATCAACCAATTAATCAATCAATTAATCATTGGTCTCGAGCTTGACAGGGGCAATACCTTGTTTTTTTTGTATCATTTGTGCATTCTTGCTTGCTTGTCTGTATTATCATTTCAATTTGCATTTGCATGAAATCCAAATCACTCCCAACTAATATTCATATCTTGTATCTAGACAAGGTTGTATTACATTGGGTCACGAGACACATCGTCACCTTGGTCTTTATACCTTGGTGCATAACATCTAGTGCTATATCAAACATATGTTTGCTCACTTTATTGCAGCATAGCTTGTCATTCTTATTTTTCATCTACTTTTTATCTTGTATCATTCATCTTATCCCTCCATCGTTTCATTCATTTTGTGAGAATACTAGTGTTTTTCCAACCCGCCTATCCTCTCAAAGGGGGCATCATCATCATTATCATATCCTACATCATCCCATTTCTTCATATATTTTGCATCATCATATTCTTCTATCATCCCTTTCCTTCATTCATCTTACTCCTCACTTCCTCAAGTGGGTGGGGCATCATCTTTTTTTCCTCTATCCATACCTTAGCTTCTTAGAAATGATGTTACTCAACATAAATCTCTTCATCTTAAACAACATTTCAAAGAGGGGAAAAATGTAGACACCCAAAATTTTCCATTTCATAACATTACCTAGTCAATATATGACCTTGTAAGACATCTTGTAATATTTTACATTATCTCGCTTATCCCATTTATTCCACTTAATCACCTTTCCAATTAATTAAATAAATCTCATTTATTTAATTAATTCCCTTTCACATTTCTCAAAATAATTCAAATTAATATTTGAATTAATCCCTCACTTTTTACCACATTGCAACATGTGTCACATGACTACAACTCTTCACATGCACACTTAATTTAAATAATTTTATTATTTAAACTATAAGATTCCCACTCACATCCTATTTTTAGCCCCACTTCATTGTGTGTCACTGACATCTTTTCCTCCAAAATAAATAAAAGAATCCCACTTATTCCCTCACATCCTAATTTTAGCCTCATGTCATAACCCACTTAATGTGCATCATATGTAACGCCCCACCACACAACCCTAGAGGAAGTTGCAATTAACTACACAAACGAACTAATTTTTTAAATTTTTTCAAGAATAATTAAAATGCAAGTTCACTACCCATTGCCAACAACCTCTAAGGTTATGAGACTGAGGTTACTTAATAACCCACAATCAACATTAAATATTGAAACCATAACATTTAATTACTTATGAAATTAAGAACACATACATTCCATACAAGATAAATTCATCAAAGAAAATAGAGATACCATATGATTTCAATTAACAATAAGATTACAACTCTCATTCCCCAAATGAGGTAAATCCAATAAGCATAATTACAAATTACAACTTTCACCTCGATAATAGATGAGGGGTAATTAATTACACGATCAACTGAATTGAATAAAGCATGAAACGAACTGGATCCCACGAGCTCTCCAACTGGAAATCTCGTCAACATGAACAAGAAGTAAACCCAACAAAGTAAGGTGCACGTCCCGCCCAATGAAGTGGTACCCGAAGGCCCACCCCCCGTGCTAGGAGATAGTAACAAGGAATCCTAACCAATACCATTCTACCTCTAGACAGTCTAACACATACTGAACCAAACTGACACAACCAATCACATGTATCAAACAAGTACAACACAAGTTCAACTCTAACATGATTACATTGCTTCCAGATATGAAACTGATCAAGTATGATAAGAGAACCATACACACAAAACCAATAACAACTGTTGTCCTAGACAGAGTGTCATTGCACAGCTCGTCATGAGTTACCCACTGCGAATCTCTGCAAGCCTCGGCTCTCATACTTACTAATACGGAATCAAATACCTTGACATAAAGTCCAGATAGATGATCTTGTCATACCAAGCCATCCCACTCACCCCAAGCCTAAACAAGCACTTGCGACTATGAGTGAGGCTAGGAATTACCTTGATTAGAGTGAAATGCTACCTAAACTCCTAAGTACATTGATTAGTTATCACTCGATTCAACTACCCTCGAAGGTTACCCAATATTACCTCTTACGGCCTCTGGCTCCTAACGGAAGCCACTCTTCTTCTTGACAATATACCAAACAAAACCAATCACCAAGGGTGCCAAAGTGCATACAAAAAAAATATACAACCACTCCCACTCTGGGAGGTAACATAAAATGAAACTCACTCCAAACATTGGAGGCAACAAATCACATAACAAAGCCACTCCTTACCAGGAGGCACAAAACATCCCCGTTCGTGGAAACCAGGTAATAACATTGACATAACCTCAAGCACTAACCAAGGGAATTAAAAAATGGTTGACCTCACAAAACTACAACCCCCAACCTCTAGGGTCCTCTGGAAGACTTACATATTAAAGACCTTTAACCCATTCCCCAAACATGAACACAGAGTAATTAATCACATAAGGCAATTGTGACGAAATAAACTAATTTTGGATATATTAAATCCACTTCCCTAATATAACAAAGTAGTTTATTGTCTTAATGAAATTAATTTAATATGCCTCTTTTAGACAAAGGAAGACATTTAAACCAAAATATTTAATTCCCTAATTGTTTTTAAATAGTAATGAAATAAACATTTACTTCATCCATTCCAAACAGGTTGACAACATGATACAACAACCCACATATTTAAAACCCTATCCCGAAGACTTAACAACCCTTAGACTTAACAACCCTTTCTAATTAATTTCCCCCAAAGCGATAACAGAAGGAATTACATTTAAACAAGCAATTTAATCAGAATTAGATCTACTTCGGATTTCCTAAATCCACTTCTTAATTAACATACGGTACTTTATTGCATTTAATAAAACTGAATTGAATAACGTCTCTATTAGACAAAGATGAAATAAACACCAAATATTTCATTCTCTAATTGCTTTTAATTTAATATAAAATAGACATTTATTTCAACCATTTAGAAAATAACGTTTCGAAATAAATAACTGTTTCCTCTTTTCGACGTATTCATTTTAAAAATAATTAACCCGTCCATTAGACATATTCCTTAAAAATCAAATATACCGATCTAACAATTACATTATTTTTAAAATAAAATCCACAACTTGACTAAAAACACTATAATTTAAATTCTTTAATTCCATTTAAATCATGCCCTTAATTTAAATCATTATTTTAATTTATGTATATATAAATAAATTAAAATAAATAAAACTCATCTATATATATACAAAATAATATATTTATAAATATTCATATATTTTAATATTTTAATATTACATAATATAATATTAAATATTAATATATATTTTTACAAACATTAATATATATTAATATTTAGTATTATAAAAATATAATACTTAAATATTAAATATATTTATTTTTTTATATATAAAAAAAATGAATAAAATAAAGAACCTACATATTGTTTAAATTTTTGTGCCACATAAGGTCGGTCAGCTGTGTTTACACACAGCCGACCCCCATTAATGGGGGCGACTGTGTGTAAACACAGTCATCCCTTTTATGGGCGGCGACAGCTGTATAAGGGGAGTGGGGTGCGCGTTGGGCATGACTCCCCCCCACTCGCCTCCCATGGGGGGCATGGTGGGGGTGAGCCCCCAGCGACCCCCACTCACTATTTTTTTTTAATTTTTTTTAATTTTTAAATAAAAAGCAAGGGTTTCAAAACCCTGCGGGATTTTTCCGTGATTTCGCCTGGAAACAAAAATTTTAAAATAATTTTTTGACAACAAAACCGCAATAATATATATATATGTGTGTGTGTGTGTGTGTGTGTGTGTGTATATCTGTATCAGTATATATATATATATACATATGTATATATATTTATATATTTTCAAAAGGGATTTCCAAAATTAATTGGGAAAACCATATATAAAATGACCATTTTCAGGCAAGAACACCATTTTTCCTTGAGAACACCCAAATGGAAACAAGGGTTTAAGAATCGATACAAAATTTAGCTTGAAGTTTTCATCACCATTCAATTTTTGAGTTTCCCAAACATGATTTTCAAACAGTAAAACAAATATATAATTGTTTTTTAAAATCAACTAAATTTAAAGAAGCATGAACCTAGTAATCTAGAAGCCTAAGAAGATAGCAGATGGTGCACAGGTTCTTCCTCTGGTTCCAACTCCTTCCCAGCAATTCCACAAAGTTTTCCCACAATTCCAATCCAAAACCCACAACCAGCAAACATTCCTCTTCCTCTATTTTTCAATTTTTTTATCCTCCTCCTTTTCTTTTCATTTTTTCATGCTTATATCCAAATTCCATGATAATTCAAGAAAATATATATTCAACAACCATCATAAATTTTTAGAAACAAAACCAAAAAATATCTTGCAATTTCATTTATTATTTATTTAAATTTCTCAAAAATGCAATTAAAACCCTTTTTTCAATTTTCCAATTTCACACAAATATCTATAAATTTCAAAATGCATAACTTAATTTAATTTCAACACAATTAATATAATTAACCAATAAAATAAATGTAATCAAGATTAGATCATTTTATTAATTAAATTAAATTAAATTAATTAATAAATTAAATAACATCTTCCAACATAATAAACAGATTAACCTATTGAGCAACTTAAATACAAATGCAATTAATTGCCATTTAATTACCCTCTTCAATTGCAATTAAATAAAATCAAGGAAAACTGAAAAATATTCAAACAACTGAACCAGACTAAAACCCGATGACACACTATGACCAGGGTGATGACTTGGCACGGGAACCTAACTACTATCTCCCAATCGAATACTATTGGCAATGAACACACTCAAACCTGTGAAACCAGGTGGATTCGATGTCATGTACCTATGATCCTGCAACCAAACGTATACCAACATGTACATGTATATCCTAATAGGAACACACCGTGAAGAGGAAATCGCGGAATCACAGGGCGCTCGCGAGTGAGTGGTGCAATCCCGTCCCCTTCACCAATACAGTATTATTTAATTGACGAATCTAATCATCAATAATTTAATCAAAAGCATAAAACATCATTAATTCAATTATCCACTAAGCTAATCCAAAATATGCCATAATGATAACATCTGAATAAAATACCATCGCATCAAAGTATAACATTCACATCCCTTTACAAATAGCGATCAAATAATAATCGAGTACCAAGGTCAAAGTACTAACAGAAAATACAACATAAAGGAGAAGAACACTGTTCAATCAAAAGAGCAAAATGGAGGGGTATTACATCATAGGCACTAAAATCAACTTTTAATCCTAGCCATACACATCACACATTTGACTTTTAATCTTGGCCATCAAATCAAATCAGCCTTCTCCTATAAATCAAGCCTTTCATAGGCCATTTGGTATCAAATCT
Organism: Sequoiadendron giganteum; assembly: GCA_007115665.2. Taxonomy (NCBI): domain Eukaryota; kingdom Viridiplantae; phylum Streptophyta; class Pinopsida; order Cupressales; family Cupressaceae; genus Sequoiadendron; species Sequoiadendron giganteum. Next base: position 315,986,692 of record CM021110.1, read on the forward strand.
TCTTCTAGTATCCTCACTCTGCTAAAATTCTTCCAAAATTCTCATCTATCTATCTATTTATTTTTCCTCTATCATCTCCATCTTATCATTATGCTACAAAAATGAGCAATCAACATCAACCTATCAAAATAATCAAACCTTCAAAATCTTGCATTCTCATGCAGGTGGAGAAGAGCAATGGAGATAAATCAAATCTAGTTTGGAGATCGGTTTGCTTTGCTTTCTTGTTTTGATTTTCATGCTAGTTTGTGCTCTATTGTGCTTGTTAGGGTTTCATAATAATTTCTTTATGAATTTTCCCTAAATTTTTACCCTAACTACATTGGGAAATGAAAGTGAATTAGTAGATTTTAGGTATTTATACTGCACTTCATGAATCAATTTTGATTGTTCCAAACTATAGTTGATGATATTTTATATTGTATTCCATGAAATTGTGAATCATTGCACTTCATGATATTTTATTTTATATTGCACTTCATGAATCATATTCCAAACTGTAGTTGATGATATTTTATATTGTATTCCATGAAATTGTGATATTTTATATTTTATATTGTATTCCATGGTATTGAATTTGATTTGTGATTCTGCATCATTTTTAAAGAACAACACTTATCACACTACTTATAAATTCCTATTGCATTTCCATTCACAAAATCTTTGATAAATAACTGAAAGGAATATTAATCCATTCCTTGAATAGAAGCTAACAATTCAACATGCATAACTTATAAATAACCATTGATTATTTTGAGTCAGATGATAGTGAATACAATACTGCAGAGCAAGATAGGTCGATATTATATTCAAAATTAAAGATATTATATTATCTTTTCCTTTTACCTACATTCTAATAATCTAATTTGAAGTTGACTGGGTTTTACCCATTCCCGGTCTCTTAAGTCATATCTTATGCCTTTGCATCCATTTACTCAACAGCCCCTTGAGCCTAGTTTTCTCGGTTGCTACCCATAGAATCCTTATAAATCTTGCCTTGTCTTATGCGGGTCATAAAATTCTTTAATTCTTGTTCTTTCCCTAAGTTTAGGTTTCAATATTCGCTCAATATCATTCATGTTATAAACCTAGGCCGGTGGCCCATTTTAAGTCATGTAATAAGTGCATGTGCTTATTAAAATTCTTTGTTATGCTTGGCAAGTCCCATTGACTACTTTCTATTGGTTCCTCTCCATCCCGCGGGATTAAATTAATCAAATTAAGGAGTCAGTGGGATAGCAGGAAGGAGACACCTGGACACCCTTTTGGTGGGTCCTACCACTTCTCGAAGGCACTGATGACTAAAGGTGTTCAAATCAATGGTTAAGATTTGTTGATGGTTAGATCAAAGGATTTGATCCTAGCCATTCCCCTTGGTTTAGGTTTTTCGATTATCAAACATTACCATTACTTTAATATTTCTAAGTCGGGCGGAAATATTTCCTATGTTAAGAATGACTTAAGTTTTAAGTCATTAATCTCAAGGATCTTTGTCCCATCGACCTAGTCGGGTCCCCTTCTTTAAAACTAACTTTTGTGCAAATTTTCCGACCATTAGATCGAAGGATTAGATCCTAGTCATTCCTTGCCAGCCCCACAAGAATAAAATAATACTTTCTAAAATTCTACGAGGTTAGCGAGTTGAAGACACATGTTCCGCTACAAGTGTGGGGCTCGATCTCCACTCACATACCCGATGCCTTAAGGTTTTAAATCAATGATCCACATGCAACGTTCATATTTAATCTCAACCGTTCCCCGCTCACCCTAAGGGAATAAAATAATGTTTTATGAAAAATAGCAGGGTTAGCAGGCAAACAACACGTGGATTTCTTCCACCATTTGGAAAAGAAGGTGTAGCCCATAGAACTAATGAGTCAACATTCCAGTCGATAGAATTTCATTGACCGAAGGATAGGTGCATGATGGTGATGAAAATTCAAACCTTGTTGACTCAATGTGAGTCATCCAAAGTGCCATCTCATAAGCAGATTGATGGATGATATTCAAAATTGAAGATGTGAACATGAGAGTCATTTCGCTTCGCACGAGTGAGTAGTTATGGTGGAAAATACATCCAAAGCTACACAATCTCGACCTAAATGCACATAAAATATTAGTTTTTTGCATAATTGAATATTTCAAATGAGTTTGAAGCATCCAGGAGATAGAGAAGAGAATTCCAGAGTTCAACACATTCAAAATTAGGGTTTCCTTCAATCAAAAAAGTCATAAGTAAAAAAATTCCATTCCCTCTGCTTTATCCAAACTATCTTGAATTAGGGTAAATATTCACTGTCTTTTAGTTGAATTGGTTTGTGTGCTCTCTAGTTGCTTTATGGTGGTTTGAAATTGTGTATAAGTTGTGAATTTTTTTCAAACCCATTGAAATTGTACCTTCGAGCCATGACCTAGGTTTTGAATAGAAAAGCTAGGTTTTGAACCTCTCTGTGTTGAAACACTACATTAGTCTGGACCCACCTTGTTACCAATGCCACCCAAAGTACAAGTTCCTAATTCTAAACTGTGTCTAGGCCTATCTCCCAAGACATTATTGATCAATTAAAACCCTCAACTAGCAAGAAGACTGAGGGAGTAGCCCTATTCTATGGCCCTAGAATTATAGATGGATTACTGGACAAGCAAAATTTTATCAAGGATACCGAGTTACCCTACACTAGATGGAAATTGTTCAAAAATTGGTTTGGGAATATAAATTATGGAGTCCCCTTTTGTAACACCTGGAGGCTAGATATGGGGAAGTTGGTCATCCCAAACATATACATGGATGTAGATCTGTTGAAAGACATAGTTGTAAGGTATGACCCTGTTTCTAGAGTGGTTAGGGCATATGATGGTGCTGAAATGGTTAAGATAATCAAGGAAGAGATTGCAAAATTTTTCAAGTTGCATGAGTGGATTCAGGACATGATCCCCATTGATCTTGGAATTTTCATAAAAGAATATGAGAATACTAAGGTTTTGTTCAAGAAAACAATGTTACCCATACACACTGTAAGTACTAGGGTTGGAAAGTCTAGAAAAAAGATAAGGATTGGTAAAGATGAAAAGGAACCCTTTCCCATGAAGTACTTTGCCAATTACTTCAAGAAGACAGTGTAGTCCTTGTGCCAAATCATTGGTTATGATCCACCAACCACCATGCCAAGGGGTTACATGTATATGGAAGCACATTTGCAACATGTAGCTTACAATATAATTTATGACTATGCCACATACTTGGCAAAAAACATTCATCAAGGTTTGGTTGCATTAAAGGTAGGGAAGAATTGGGTTAGATTATGGTGGTATTCCCTTTTGATGCACATTCTTTTATGCAAGGGAGAAAAGAGTTTTGGTGAAGATATGACATTAAGGAAATTAGAGGGTGATCTTGAATTGCTAATCCAAGGTTGGACTCAAATTCTTGATAAAGATGATTTGAAATTCGACTATGTGGTGTTCCACAATATTTTTTCTTCAAAACTGAGGAGGTTCTTGATTCGTGATCCACCAAGGATCCCCAAAGAGATACATGAATTTTTGAGGCCCTTGGAGAGGAGGCCTGATTTGAAGATAGCTCATAATTGGCGGACAACATTCCATACTCGAGCATAACCATTTTCAGGGTATATGTCACAAATGTGAATCCTTATGCATTACCAAGAGATGTGCCATTGATGATTGGATTCATTGAGATTATGAGACAAATGGGAGGAGAAAAAATGGTGCATTTACCAGAGAAACTGAAGAAAGGCTCGTTCTTCCCTGAATGGACATTATTTGCAGATTTTATAATGGTCAAGGGAGGATGGAAGGACTTGGGATAGATTCTTGTACCATACAATTTGAAAATAGTGTGCCCAAGGAACCATGACCCTAAGGACTTCATTTTTTCCTTGAAGGAAAAGAATAGGAGTGGCTCCTTTATTCACAAATTTTATTATCTTGATGATGTAACCAGGAATATATTTAATTTTCAACTCCAAGATGAAAGAAAGGCCATGTATTTTTACTTCAACAAGATGGTGGAAAAGGTTCAAAGATCAGATCCCAACTATGATCCTCTACCCAACATTAAGGGAGAGTTAAACAGAGTCATGTATGTTCTTGACAATTTTGAGAGCATAGTTGGTATTTTGAGGGAAGAACACACAATCACAAACAAGTGGAAAGTAATGGCAGTAGAAGAAGAAATAGTAAGAAAAGAGGAGGAAAGAACCTCCTACCAGCCACCCCAAAAAGTTAGAGTGTACACCAGGAAGAAGGAGGTAATAAAGAAGTAGCAAACACTGCCAACCCTTAGTGCATTAGAAGGATCAAGGGAAACTTCTCTTGTGAGGTTAGTGCCATCACCTCCTGGATAGGCTCCACCTGTTGTAATTGATATTGATTCACCTCTAAGAGTTCCTTCTCCATCAGAGCAGCCACCATCCAAGAGGCAAAGGATTGAGGTGAGAGGGGTAGTTGATTACCCTAAAATAGATGAAGATGACATCTTGGTTACACCTAAAGAGATGCAACAAGGAATGCCTTCTTCCCCAAGGGAGGTTTCATCAAGCTCAGGAGAAAGCATTCTTAGACTAGAAAAGGCTGATATAAGTGGTTTGAACAATGCAGATGACTTGAGGCAGGAAGCCTGCAAAGTATTTATGGAAGATGGATCTTTTATTGAGACTAAAGCATTCAAATATATTGTGTGGAAAGTTAAGGCTCAAGAATATGTAGAGAATATGGCAAGAGAGAGGAGCCTGCATCCAGAACTTCCTAAGGGGATTATTCAAGCAAATGTAAGGAAGGTGATGAGGAAAGAATTACAAGGTATCAGAGTTGAAGAAGGTAGAGCACTTGTGCATAAAAGTGGTATATTATTGCTACCTGAATGGGATATTGTTGATGCAGTTGTGTTGGATACAATAAGGAGGCATGAAAGGCCCTTGTTCCAAATAGAGGAAGAGGCCAAATTAGCACTACAAGGGTCGGCATTTAGTGAGGAATGGGATGCCTTGGCCCTTTGGTCATTGTCTTTGGGTTCTAGGAATCCAAGAGTTGCAAAACTAGCTGACTTTAGTGGGTAATTGATTATAAGGAGATTTTTTGATACTCTAGCATTGGAAGCAACTGAAATGAAAACAAACGTTGCTAAATTCACTAAGGCAATAGTAGAGAGTATCACTATTGATAGAGACTTATACAAGGGAAAATATAATGAACTTATTGATGAGTACAATAAGATTCAGTAAAGGGTAGCTAAATTGGAAACAGGGCTAGCATTGTTCAAGCAATAGATGGAAACATTGAGGACTCAAGGCCCATCTAACTCAAGTCATATTGCACCCACTTCTCCAATAGCGCATCCTCAATCTCCTCCTCCTCCACAAGAACATTCCTTGGAAATAATGACATACAACTTGGGCCAAGAACCACTTGCAGTTGAGGAGCCAAGCACATCAGGTGTAGCTCCATCAAATGAGTCCACCAAGGAGCAATTATTTTTGCAAATTGAAGTGTATAAGAAATTTTTTGCACAGGTTCAGGATACCATGTATGAAAATAATTCATTGATTGTTCATATTGTTTTGGAGCATTTGAATAAGAAGATTTAGGGTAAATAGAACAGTATTCATTCCAATTATTCTTTAATGTTGCAAGCAATAAAGTTGTCTCAAAGAGACAAGGAATTAGCTACCCTAATCCTAGACAAATGGATTCCTAGGCTTGATAACTTGAAGCTCATTGCATTTGGGTTAGCACATCAGAAGGATAAGTATCTAGAGATTGGACCAACTTATAAATTCATTAATGAGATTAAAGAACATAAGCGTCAAGGGTGCACTGCTCCTTTGAAGGTGAAAGTAAAAGAGTTGAAGGAAAAATTTGATGAGGCAGGTCTGGTATTGTTGCCTGATATCCAACACACATATGATGAGTTAAAACCTCTACAGGAATGGAAAGATCAATTGGATGCAACGATTGTTGCCCAAGCATCACTAATATGTGAGAGTGTTGACATTGATGTATTGATGAACACTCTTGAGAGTTTGTCTTTCACCATCAACTTCCTGGAAGATTTTGATAAAGAAGCCAATTCAATGATGGAAAAATATACTCCCTACAGAAAGAAGATGGGTGAACTTATTGGATTTAATTGGCCTTCTGACATAAAATATGAATTATGGAAGACATTCATTGATGAATTGAAGTTGTAGACATGCTGATTGGGAACATACTCACATGGTCAAGTATAGTACAGGTCTGGCCTCAGAAGATGTTATGTATAAAAGATATGTTTCTCCCAATTCAAAATATAACAGGTAAGTGTTGACTATTGATGACTTGGACTAGTGTTGGATGCTGATCTGGATTTTGATCCACCTTTACCCTCCTTTTGGATGCCTTTTTTCATTTTGTTGAAAAGAATAAAGATGTTGCAATGGTTTGAAAACCACTCTCTTCAACAAGCTTCCTTTTGGAAGGCGCGGGAATCTCCATCGATTGAAATTCAACCTTTGTCTCAATAGAGAATATTATTTCAATTTGTTATAACCATTCCTCATGGAATGACCGGTATAGGTTGTCAAATGAAAATGTGACATGTGTACTTTTCATCCTGAAGCTTGTTTTGCTCCCTTGTTCTTATAAAAGGGAATTCAAGGCCATTTGTGCGGGTCTCTTTTTAAATTCTAGATTTGAAAATACAAATTAAGAACACAGAGAAAATATATTTTGAGTTTGTATCTTAGGTTTTGAGACGAGCAAGTAGATTTTGTAAATTGCATGGTTTTCAAGCATGTCCGAATGAACGATGCAAATATTTTGAGTCTATTGTCTCTCCATCTGTAACATCTGATATGATTTATTAATGAAAATTCGATCAATGATCCTTCCATTAATTTTCATTGTTGTTTTGCAGTGAAATATGTTTTAATTTTGGCTCCGGTTTAATGAATCAGTTAAAATACCTTGATTAAAGCATGAATTCATATAAAGAATTAATTAAAATGCTCTGATGGAATCATAGGTTTATATGGCTAAATTAACATATTATTTATAATTTCATATTTTAATTGTATTAAAACTTAAACATGTACTCAATGATTCATCACTCAACTCAATGCTTAATAACATATTAACAATAGTATTAGTAGCATATACAACAATGAACATCAGCAATCGTTTAATGTGTATCTAGTAGTTGAAACCACTACCACACTTTTTCTTCAAATGATAAAATAAATAATATAGATAATTGAACATCAACACATTACTGGAGTTTGAAATTGAGCTTTTTTATTTATTTTCATATGAAGAATTACATAGAGGCATTGGCAATGCAAAATATTTCTCAAAGAAAACTCTACACAGAGTTGAGTTGGAACTTGGAAACTCATATTATCAAAAATCAAATCACTGTGTCACCTTTTTCTAGCAACTTCCACTGTTCAAGTGGTGGAATTGTCATTTTTTCTAGCTGATGTTGTTTGAATTGAAGATTTGTTAACATTTCATGATTGAAATTGGAAGCTGTCTTAGATTCTTTAGTCAATTTTTCATTCAAGGTTATCAATGGTTTGATGGAATCCAAATAGTTCACCGCATCTGGGTTCTAAGGAAACTGGTCCAAATCAATCTTCCTTGCACCCTCCATCTTCTTTCTAAAATAATTATTTCCAATGAATCACTCATTTGTGTCAAAAACCTCTGGAAAACCAAGCTTTGTGAAGCTCCTTACCTTTTCATCCACCTTCTTCATCTTGTATGCAGCCAAATGCAAATATTCCTTTGTTTCATGCATTCTCAAACACTTTTCAATGATATATGACAACTTCATTGAGGTAGCAAGCCGATTAGTAATCCCTTTTGATTTCAATCATTGGCATTGGCTTTGTAGATTGTTTTTTGAACTTGATTTGTAGATTTCTCTAATGCCAACATATTTTTGTTATCCACTAAATATTTGTTGAGATTTTTATAATGTAGTCTGATAGCATCAATCAATTGAAACATGTCACACAAATGATCAATCCTCTGCATTATTTCATCCCAGATCTTTTGTTTCATATGCCTCATTGTTTCTCTACAAAATGTAGATAACTTATTTTGATGAGTTAGTTTAATTTTTTGCTTCCATCAACTCTGCCTCCAATCTTTCATTTATTTTTCTCTCTTTCTCCATTTTTTGTTCCCACTGTGCATTTCCATTCACAATGCTTAGTCTTAATTTTTTTGAAGTGGATTTTTCCTCATCATATTTCTTGTTTCTCTCATCTAGCCTTTGCTTCAGTTCATTCACTTCTCTCTCATTTTGTTTATCCTCTTTGCTTGTTGATGTAGAGGCAAATTTTTTTATTCTTTTTTCTAATTCATTACTCTTGTTATCTGTTGATTTCCTCTTTTCTTTCTCATTTTCTAGGTCTACCTGTAACTTTTCTATTTGATTTTGCAACCTTTTTTCTCTCTATCTTTATTTAGCAATGATGTGTACACCAATTCATTGTTCTTCTTTGATACATTAATTTTTTTCAGTAATTTTGAGTCCAGAAAAATCCAATTGAAAATTGCTCACCTGGAATTCAGATCGATCCATCTGATTTGTTGGTTTATTTTGAACTATGGGAACGAAAATTGTGTACTCCATGATTTCTTTATTTGTGTCAAATGTGGGTAATACCATGGTTGTTGCAGGATCTGAAGTTATAGCATGCACACTCTCCATCAATTGCTTCTTTTCTTTTTATACAAGTTTAATTTCTTTTTAAACTCTTCAATGTAATCAAAACCTGGTGACATGGGAACAATGGAATGATTGAATGGTGAATGAATAGGAGTACTTGCAGCTGCTAATGATGTTGTAGCCACACTAAATAGCAATGGGGGAGTGCCTAGAAATAACTTCTTTGTGGTGGATCCACTGGTAGTGTGACTTGGACCTGTCAAAATCTTTTGTCTCTTATGTATGCCTTGATCACCTAGTGTTTGTGTGGTATCTTGTATTGTTGTCCTCTTGTCTGTATTTTTTTCTTGTAGCACATGTTGACCAATACTTGTGCTACTACCCATACCATCACCACTAGTGGCAGTTCTAGTTGCACTAAGCTCTCCACCATGGGCATGTCCTAGTTGTGATTGTATCTGACCATGAGGATGAGGATTTGAAGCTCGAATAAATTGAATTGTTTCAGCTCTACTTGTATGCCCTCAGTCTACTTCTTCAGCTCTGAGGCCTTTCTTATCAATAGGTTTTCTATGGTCTACATGAATTACCGTACTAATACCTTGTCCTTGGGACCCCAAACCACCACCTTCATAACCCATTTTTTTGGTTATGGCTACTCCTGAAGTATATGCTTCTTTTTTGGCCTCACTCAAACCAAGTTTGAAATGGCTTTGTTCTTCCCTATCATCATTAGATTTATCATCAGTTTCTTGATTTTCACATTCATCAGGATGCTCTATATTCTACAATTTGCTAAACTCACAATCTTCTTCGTTATCTCCGTATTATGCAAGAGCTCTTGGGTCACACAGCTCCTTCCTCATAGACCAAAAGGAAATATTTTTTTATCACAACCAATTTTTATCTTTAACTTCCTTCTCTAGAGAATCTGGCATTTTTTTTCTACTAGATGGTTTATCACTTTTTTCATAAACACTATTGTACGTCCTAATTTTCTTTCGGTGCAATGCCATAATTTCTATTTACAATTGTTTAAAAGAAATACCTTTCTCAGCAGTACTTTTCTCCATTTCTATTTTGATCTCATCCCAAGAATCCTTGTTTCTTAAGTTTTCAAGTAAGGGTTTACTTTGATGTTGAATTTCACTTGCGGCATTCTTATTGGCCACATCATTTATGTAATGGTGTCACATGGATCATACTGCCAGTGAAAAACAACATCAAAATTCAAAAAATTCAAAAGATCATGTGCCACCTTAAAAAAAATTCTCTTGAATGTAAACCCTCCACATGAAAAAGGTAAAAAAGGAAATAAGGTCTTCTTCCCTTGATTGACAAAGTGCAGTTCATCAATACTCTTCATCTGCCTTACATATTCCAATGCAAAAACCCTTTATGTCACATGCATTGGAAGTTTGTATGGCTCTACTCCCAATCCATAAAATCTTAGCACAATATATTCTTCCATTAACTACCAATCAGCCAATTTTATTTATTTTCCTAGTTGAATGCAATTTCTACATGACATAGGCAATTCAAGAATTGGAGTATTTATAATTGCTTGATGCAATGGAGCCAAAAATTAGTCTACAAAATGACTGTAGTTCCTTCAAGAATCATGCATCCTAATCTCAGTGGTCCAATCATATACTGGAGCCATTTGATTTTCCTAAGCATTACTATAGGGCTAAATCTAAAGCTTGTTGGTTTGAAACATTCCTCTAAATTTGAGTAGAAAAAAATAGCACAAGTAGGTTGTGAACCTAAATGTCTTGGTGGGACCTCCTTTAATCATTAAAAATTGTTTATGCATGGATTCTAAAATGTGCTCAATATAGTTATATATGACATGTGGTCCATAATGGATATTATATACCATTTCAAGGAGGCTTGCACCCACTTCCAAATTGCTATCCAGTCTAAGGTAAAATGCTAGCATGGAAATAGTATCCTTAACCCATGGTCTAAAAATATCAAAATCATAAGGAGGCTTATGATCACCTTTCAATTTGTTTCTAACTTCTTTGGTATCCTAAACTATTTTATTTATGAAATCATTTTTCTCCCTTTCTTTCATTGCTTCATAATCACTAGCAAGGTTTTCTAGGTCAATGTGGACATTTCCAAGTTCTTCGGTTGTAAACCCCAACCCTTTTCGAAGTTCTTCTACATTAATGAATATAAATTCTTCTTTTCTATCTTTATTAACAATTTCTCTTTTGTTATCATCATAATTTTGGGCACATACCATGATAAATTCTGGGCAATGGAAGACCTCATGTAACATCATGCTCCCTAATCCAATTACCCATGGTGCACTGATACTATTAACTTGCATTTTCTTTGTAGCCTTATTTTGAGATGAAAATCTAGGTTTGAGGTACACCTACCATAGATTTTAGGATCATAAATATCATGGTATTCATCAGTGAAACCTGGGGTTTTAAGAAATTTTGCATAATGTATTTTTTTATCCAACATTGCTCTGGTGGTACTTGTAGACACATAAAAATGACCTAGACCTGCAAGCTCTTCTTCTAACCCTAATTAGGACATTTTAATTATGTCCTTGACTCACTTTCAACTATTAATTAGATAATTCATATCTGATTATTCTTCATGATTATTAAATAAATAATTTTATTTATTTATTTAATTATGTCACTAATTAAGTCCTCTTCTTCCTAAAATTAAATAAATTCTTATTTATTTAATCCACCTTCCACTATAATTAAATAATTATATTTAATTATCTAATTATTCATTAGCCTCTTCTCTCATAAATTAAATAAATTTTATTTATTTAATTTGGTCCACTCTCCTAAACTTTGAATTAAATATTTTTATTTAATTTAAAAGGTTCCATTTGTCACATTCCTCTAATAATTAAATAATATCTTTATTATTTAATATTCCATCTAAGTTAAATAATTTTATTATTTAATTTCTCCTCTTTTATTGTGCTCATTTTAAATAAATATTATATATTTAAAATAAGTCCCCATTTAAATTCTCTCTTTTAGTAAATAATTTAAATTAAATTATTTACTGTCACATGACCCCACCCCTTTTGAATTAAAATAATTTTTAATTCAAAAAGTCAACATCCCCTCTTGAATTAAATAATTTTAAATTATTATTTGATTCCCCTAACAACTCCATTTTCTGTGCCCAGAATCTCTTGTCACATGCATTGTCAGCCATTGATTTGATTTTCTAAAAATCAATCTTGACCCTTTATTTCGAATCTGACCTAATGTTTCTCTAACACTAATTGTGGGTTGCTATATGGAATCTCGTCCATTGATTCTAGGGCACTTACTAACTTTCAATCTTGGCCATTCACACAAAATTGAATCTTCTATAAAAGAGCAATTTTGGTCACATCTTGCATCTCTTATCTCTTGCATTTTTAGATAATCTTACATTTTCATATTTCATCTCCTGCACTTTGATATCTTGCATTTGTTCTTCATTTTTGTCATAGCATATCTAGATTTCATTTGATATAACTTAGACATTGTAGATGCTTACTAGTTGCAGTAGGGCATAGTATTGCATGTAGTTGTCAAATCCTTCAATATTTGCTTAGGGCTTGTCATTTCCATTGGCTTGCTCTTCCTAATATGAGGGAAAATAACATATTTCAGCAAGTTAAGAAGGTGTAATGGAGGTCAGTCATGGAGGATGAAGACAATCTAGTGAGATTGTTTCATCTATTCCTTTGCACTTCATTATTTACTTTGGGTTTTATATTTTTGCATATTACATTGCTAAACCTAAAAAAATTTCCATTGTTACAGTACTGGTGGTAGACATGCTTATACAATGTGAAATTATGAATTCCCTATTAGTCCTCCTTATTTTTTCTTAATTCTTAAGTCTCTCAACCCTAAATCCAAACTTCAAAGTTTGAAAAAATAAGATTTTAAGAAACGTCAAATGATGAAACGTAGCCACAAGAATTCTTTCACTTACTTGGATTTTGACTGTTGAAAAGATTAATGTTGACAGTCGTGGAAACTGGAATGGATTTGTTGGAAGTGGAACTGTGGAACCTAGAATAGGGTGGTGCACTGCAATGAGCAATCTGAAGACTGAAATCTCCCTGTGTGCTGACCCTTTCACTTAAAAATAAAATCACTTAGCAGTAGAAAGTGCTTTTTTTTTTAACATTGAAGTGAATGAAATGTCAACGTGTTGCTTCCAGACTACATAATTAGTACATGGATGAAAAATTTTATAAATGCATAATTAGTACATGGTTGACAACACTTAAAACAATCCATTTAGTCTTGTATTGACATCAAATTCTAAACCACTGATCTTTGTAAATCTAATGGTTATAGGGTGATTTCAGCGGTTTAAGTTTGTAAGCCTAGCACTCTATGCATTTCATTCCAGAATGAAACTACAACCGTACATCAAATGTTAATCAAATGGTTGAAACTTGAGTAATTTATGATATAAACAATAAACATGTGTTTTAAAGGGGTTGGTAACTTAACGTTGTAAAGGACTTAATAAAATGAATAATGATACTAGGAACCAAGGGAGATCAATGAAAAATTAAAATGAATGAAACATTGAAATGCCAAAGTGTTGCTTTTGGACTACACAATTAGTACATGGTTGTCCTACATTGACAACAAATTCTAAACCATTGATCTTTGTAAATCTAATGGCTATATGGTGATTCCAGAGGTTTGAGTTCACAAGCCTAGCGCTCTGTGCATTTCATTCTAGAATTCAACTACAACCATACATCAAATGTCCATCGAATGCTTGAAACTTGAGTAATTTATGATATAAACAATAAACATGTGTTTTAAAGTTGTTTTAAACTTTGGTGCGCTAGGATTGACATCAAGGCCAAGGGGTCAGTAACTTAACATTGCAAAGGACTTAATAAAATGAATAATGATATTGAGAACTAGGGGAGAATGTCAATGAAAAATTTGAAATCAATAAAATTTCGGTAAACCCTAACAAGAGTGACAACTTTTAGTGTATAATGTTTTTTGTCAATTTGATGACAACTTTCTTTTTTCATTTGTATTGCTTTATGTTTTACTTTTAAATTTGCATGCAATTAATTCATAAATAGATAATACTTAATTTCTTAAAGGAAAAAAAATTGATTTGAATAGATTCATAAACACTGAACTCAAAAAATAGTTCTTTACTATAAATGAATAACGAAGAATAACACAACCATTTATTTTATTACAACTGAATTACAATGTCACATTATTACATATGTTTTTAAAGATGAGTAGAGCATACAAGTGCAAACTCTTCTTTTGTATAAATAACATATGTTACTTTACATAATACAAATACAAATGCAAGCACTAAGCTTCTATTGTACCGCTGGTGACAACGTAATAAACATTTCTCTCTAGAAATAAATGCATGGTGATAGGACTTGCCAGGTCAACCATGAGCTCTGAAAATAAATGCATGGAACTTGCCTGGTTGGCCATGGGCACTGAAAATAAATGCATGAGACTTGTCTAGGGAAGCATGCGCTCTCAAATACAAGTGCATGGGGCTTTCCTGGTGAACAATGCTAAGGAAATGGGAGTTGTGAAGATACAAAATGTATCCATTCTGATTGAAAACTAGAGTCATGCAGAAGATGAGGGGTAGTAAAATTTCTCCCATCTTTTGCACACAGCTTCCATGCACTGGGATAGCACTTATCTTCATCAAAGCTCCTCATCCTGGTTCAAAACCTACCTCAGAAGTCAAGTAAACTAGATCAACTTCTTTCCAATTCCACCCATTTTGAACTTGAAGGAAATTGGTCTTTTACTCTGTAACTACATAACTAGAGGCAAGAGAATTTAGAGTATCTCCAAAAATACCACATCATCTTCTTCCTGAATGCTTATTAACCCTATAAAATGAATACCCTTATGAAAATTCAGAACATTGCACTCAATAGTAAAGCCTTTAGCCTTCAATGAATGATTTCAATTATGCTCACTATCCCTATTTATGGGCCACCAGTGCCACTACTAGCCTGATCCATGTTTACTTGTGAGTCATACTCATGTCACATGTGAGGTTGGGTATAATGATAATCATGATTTTCTCAAACTAAAAAACCAACTTAATCGATTTGTGTAACTTAAGCCTTACATTTACAATTAAAATGTTTAATTTGATTGATGTTTGGCTACATGCAAACTATACCTCAAGATGACAAGGTGTCAAAATCGCCAGTTCCACTCAAATGATATGAAATCATTACAAATCTTGTTTCACTAGATCATTAGATTATTGACATCATCTATGATTCTACAATACATCATGTGGTTTTTAATATAAAGCTATCCAATCAATTTCTTGAGATGTTCATATGGCATTAATCTGCATCGTCGCCTGTAGTACCGCAACCACACTTTCTTCAAAAATATTAAGAATTGAATAAATGATTTAGGTAGATTACTTCAAGGCATTGAAAAGAGAGAATTAAATGGCTTGTTTTACCTTAATCATTATCAATGTGAATGTCCACTAATAATTCACAATAGATTTTTCTCACTTATGATCAAAAATTTAGAACTATATGTTGATAATTACTATTAGTTTTAAAAGCCACATTTTTATATTGATCAAAGCAAAAAGGATTTACAAGAATGGAGCCATGGAAATTATTTTAATTTAAGTAGCTAAAGGCTGAAGTATATAGTACATAGCTAGCTTGGCCAAAAAGCCACTAACCGTGACAAAAAACCAGTCACAAAATACATATTACAAGAAACCTTAAGTTGTAAAATAAAATATAGACACATCACACGTCACACAATTCATTACTATTTTTTTTTTGTAACATTAGTTGAGGGCATCAACCGGGTGTTTGAGTAGAAGGTGAAGCGAATTTAACAAAGTAACAAAAGAGAAGAAAAGTGAATCACCCAAAACCTTCCTCCAAAAATCTAGACTCTTTAATGATTCATTTTTTGTATTACATAGTAGACCCCATCTCATATTAATTAGGGAAAGAGCCTACATTGTAGAAGCATGCAATTCCACTTTTTGGAAGATTCCACCGACAGGCGCTAACCCAATTTCAAAATTGTAATACTCTAGTGCCAACTCCAACGAAGAAATAGAGTAAATGAAAGGCTACAAATAACATATTGCTAGCATCTTCACCAAAAGTTTATTGAGCAAAATTTCCATGCAATTGGACAAGAAAGTCAAAGCTACCTTAGAATATAAAGCATGGGGGTTGTTTTGAAGCCATTCCCTACCCACAATTATTCTTATAGCATCATCAACCTACACATAAGGAATTGTAAAAACCATACCCAACTTTTGTTTCTCATATGCATCGTCACTTCTTTTCTCCCAAAAACATTTGGGTAGCATGACATGCCATGAAGACTCCATATCACAGTTAAATTGAGAATAGAGAAGAAAGAAATCAAAGCGAAATATATTATAAATGATATGAAGAACATCAAGTTGGTGAAGTATATATAGAAGTTAGAACAAAGACAATGACATCAAATACTCAACACTTAACATTTATTTCACCACTTGATAAGTTGATGTGACAATATTATTTTGAAAAAATTAAGTCATGACTTAAAATCATTTAAAACATATTAAAATGTCAACCATTGATTTCTGGAAATCTAATGGTTCTAGTGTTATTCTAGAGGCTTGAATTCACAAGACTAGAACTTCATACATTTCCTTCCAAAATGCAAATACAACCATCCATTGAAAATTCATCGAACAGTCGTGGTTATATTGATTTGCGTTGACATCTGGCTATAGACATATGGAATATCCTTCGCACATCTTTCCTTCATTACTTTGGTCCAGGGATTCAATTATTTTATAAGGTTGATAATTTGGCCTTGTTTTTCCTTTACATCCTTTGCGTAAAAAGTTCTTAAGCTTTTAATCCCTAGTCTTATGTTCTTCCCAGGTGGTCCCTCTTTTAAAAAAACTTTATGCAAGTGCATATTTCAGCCACTTAAGTTCTTATATTACTCCTTTATATAGAGCCATCATAGAAACGTTTCATTGTTTATTTCGATTAATGCGATGAGCAATATGAAGGAAAGGAATGGTGGGTTCTGATCTCGCCACGTGTTTGCATCTAATGGTTCTAGTTTTATTCTAGAGGTTTCAATTCGCAAGTCTAGTGCTTCAGAGATTTACTTCTGGAATGCAACTACAGTCGTCTATCAAAAATTCATCGAGTGGTTTTGGGTTATATTAATTTGCGCTGACATCTAGCTTCAAACATAATAAATATGTTTACACTTGTCCCCATTTCAGACATTTTATGAAGGAATTTGAATGTGCAAAAATTTGTCCCGGAATAGAACAATATATAATTGTAGCATTTGATATTTTCGCCAACCACACAATGATTTTTTATTGGCATATCTGTTTATTTCGCCACTGAAATTTTTTTATTAGTTTGAGATTATGTATAATTTGCCAATATTTTTTCTTATTCATTTGAAAATAGGTTTAATTCGCCAATGAAAAAAAAAATTGGTTTGAAAAGAAGTTTTAATCGCCAACAAATTTTGTTTTTTGTTTTGAAAATAGGTTTAATTTGCTAATGGAAATATTTTATTGGTTTTAAAAAAGGTTTTAATCACCAATGAAAATATTTTATTGTTTTAAAAAAATTACAATTCGCCAGGATTTTTCACAGACTTCTAGCAGTTAGAAAAGATTCGCCAATTGGGATTATTTTATCTTGAAAAATGAAAAAAATCGCCAATAAAATTAATATTTTTTATCGGGAAGTATACAAGATTCACCAGGATTTTACACCTTCACCAAGGGGGGGTTTCTTAAATTTATCCCTGCTCACCACACAACACTCATGTAGAGTAGAAACACCTGCATGTAGGTTGTGACCTGCTACAGGTCACGCACCCTCCTACACAACTCCATCCTTAGTCGCCTTCCCTATTTTATTCGATGTACTAAAACTTATTGATTATATATCCACCATTTATTTTTATTTTACATAAAATTTTACAATGTTACAATGTTACAATGTTGCAACAATTCAATAAGGTCAAGCTACTACCAAGTCAAATTAGATAAGCACCTATATCTCTCTCCAATTAATTGAGTTATGACTACCTTTTATCTAGATTTAATTGGTTATCAAATATATTTAACCATTTTAATTAGATCTATCTTATTTTACAAAATGGGTAGATGGAATACCATATTTTATTTTATAAGAATAAAAAGAAATATTTTGACAAGTTAATGTGGGTTCTATAGTGGTGCACTCCCAAAAAGAAAGGAAAATATTATATGTGTTTCTAAAATGGTCCAATAATCTAAAGAGCATCTCTTACAAATAAAAAACTATATCTAGTCATAGAAATAAAACAAAATTCAAACCCTCCTACAATCTATCAACTCAATGGCCCAAGAACATATGCTTCCTCCTTAGAAATAACCTTAGAAACCCCTAGTTTTAGTAAGGTACATTAAGATGCCCCATAATGCCTATCGAGTACATCAATGGCATAGTCAAGTAACTGTAGGTTTCTATATTTCCATGTCAAAGAATTAATTTAGGATTATCAACATACAATGTCAAATCTTCTTAAAGTACATTATATTTTTCTGTTGATTTAATATTGGGAAGGAGGATATTTTGAGCTACTCATTTCCTTCTACACACATTGGCTACAACCTACCAACTTTGGTTTATTCATTCCTCCAAGTTAGAGCTCTCCACGAAAAAAAAAATCAAGTACCCATTAGGAAAAATTTGGCTAATGATCTATTCTATCACTACCCCATCCTAAAATTGATTCTATTTTTTAATGAGTTTCTTCACTATTGAGGCTATTTTCCTTTGTTCCCTTATGTTGCTTAACCCTTCTCCTAAATTTTCAGTATAAAACTTAGTCTCAAGATCTTGAATGCATAATGTACATTTTAGTCTCTTTTCTAACACCATACTATTGTAGGAAAGTCCATAATAGAGTGTCCCCTTTCCATTATTTTGTCAAACCTTTGAACTATTAAATTGCAAAGCATAAAACCTTGCCTACAAATGAGATTTTAAAAAAAATATTTGGGAATGAAAGCCTGCAAAGTGTAATGAAAATAATTAGAACAAAACTTAAAGTTAAAAATAATAATTAAAATATGTTAGTCTAAAACCAAAAAAACCTTAGACATAGCATTGAAGTAGATTTACTATGTATTGTGATGGAGTGTGGATGCCTAGACATTTGTGCAATATTTTTGTAGCTTATTCTTACAAATTTCTCTAAATGATGGATTAAGGAAGAAGAGGTGGATTTATAAGTTTTTTAAATGAGAAGTTTTTTAATGAGAAGATGAATGATTGGTATCAATTCACCCAATTTAGCAACTTGAGTTACAATTTTGCATGAGCTTTAATTTATTTGATTTATTCTATTTAGGAATGTGCAGGCATAAGTCAAGGAATTCAAAATTTGCATGAATGGGACTTGAGAGGATACTTAATTAATTATGTGTGTGAATTTTATTTATGGAATGCACAAGAGGATAATTAATCAATAATTTACATAATTAATTAGTTATGTGTACGTGAATTTGTTTAAGAATTGATTATTTAATTACTAATAATAAATTATTCACTAATTGTGAAGTGATGCTAGTGGATAAAGATAATTAATTAATTAATTAAGAAGAAATTAACAAAATAATTAATGATAATTAATTAGCTAATGGCATGTGATTATGTTGTAATTAATTAATTAATCAATCAAGTGATGTTGGAGAGAATTAGCTAGGATAAATGTAGAATAGAAATAGAAGGTGATGAAATTTAGGTGTCTACATTTGCCTCTATTTGAAAGGATGTTACAACTAAAAGATGTACTATCTTTTTAAAGAAATTATAAGAAGAAGACAAGTAACAAATATAGGAGGATGATGCTCCAAGTGGTATGATGGTTAGAGAGATGCCCCCTTAAGAGGACATGTGAGGTTGAAAGATATAGATGGACAATTAAAATGAAAAGAATGATGGACAATGAGAATAAATGTATGATGATGAATGTTGTAAGTCTTGCACAAATTTTAAACATTTGAGCAACCTAATTTATTATAGCACATAACAAGATGCATCATGATGTGAAAGACCATAATAACACTATTGCTACATTCAATACAAGAAAAACACCCAAGTAGGTAGATGACAAGATGCACCATGATATGGAAGAGCATGATGATATTATTATCATGAAATGCCCCAAGAATTAACAAAAAATGAAATCAACATAAAAACCCATACTCGTGTAAGAAAATATACTTAAGGAAAGAATAAATCACAAGAATATCTAAAAACTAGAAAGAAAAGAAAAAACAAAGAAAGACAAATGTTTGTACATGACTAGGTGAAAACCCAAGATTTGTTGATAATGATAGCAAAAATTGGTCCAAAGCAACAATGTATGCAAACAAAATAGATTGGGAATGTTACATCCCAAGAAAACTGTAAGGATGTGTTTAACATGAATAGGGATTTTAATAGAATCAAGGGTGTTGTTGGAATTTTCTATTTGTACAATTTTTTTCTTTTATTGGTTTTTAAAAAAATTAATGTTTTTGGGTTTTCAAAATTTTCTAATATTTTTGTATGTTTTGGGATTTTTCAATATTTTTGAAATTATTAAATGTTTAATAGATTTTTGAAAGTTTTCAAATATTTTTATAGATTATTTGAGATTTTTTAATGTTTTAAATTTTAGAAAATTTCAAATGTTTATGGATTTTTTGGTGTTTTCTTATATTTTTGGAATTTTTGAAATTTTGGGTAGTAATACATTTTGACAAGAATTTGATATACAAATATTTTCCTAAAACAAGTCTCAAGATATAGTTCATGCTTGAATCAAGGTCAAAAGTAAGAAGATGAGATAGATAAAAATATTATGGGAAAGATGATCAAGAATATCAAGGGCTTGAGTGGAGTAGGGCCCACCCCATAGTGAAAAGTAATTGTAGACAAAATATTACACATGATTTTAAAAACTAGTTTATATCATGGTACTTGCTAAAGGGTCCATAAAAATGGTTTTCATTTGTGGATGATTTTTTATCTTTACTATTTTTTTTTTAAATTTCTAAAACATGAAATCCTTAAAGCATGGAAGCATTTGAGATTAATGATATTCATAGGTTCATCAATCTACTAGCCATATTTGTGGCCAACTTATATGCTCCTTATCCAAATTTGGTAATGATGACATAAGGACCTTGAAGGGAAAAATCAAGCATCCTAGAAATCCATCTAGGATTAGTATATTCCTTTGGTTACATTCATTCAATTTAGGAACCTCAAAAATATGTACTACTATTCCTTAATGTGAAAACTGACATAGTTATTTTTCCATCATTAATTCTTAAAGGAAAGAGGTTGCAATCAAGTTTAAGATCTTTTCAGATCAAGTAGTTTCAACAACATTAAAGGCACATAAAAGCACACAAGAAGAATAAGATAAAAGAGAAAGAACACACAAATTTACATGGGGAAAACCATTTTGGGTAAAAACCCCACACTCTAAAACCACAGAGCCAATATATTATTTATTAACAAATATAGTTTTTGATTAAGGGTAAAACAAGTTTTAATGGGACCTCGAAACCTTGTACAAATAGGTTTTATAGGGTCCTAAAACCCAAACAAAGACAAAGATGCCTAAACTAAAAGACACGGACCAATAGCACCGCCTAAATCAGCTAGACGTCAACAAACCAACCACTCAAAACATCCAAATCTAAGCCCAAGAACATAGAAAAACTCAAGGAAGACACCATTAATCCAAGAGTTAAAATCTATAAAACATCATATTCTATGCAACACCAATCCACACGCACAACATCAACTTCCCTGCAACACCATTCCACCCAGTCAACCAACCCAACCTCCACCTCTAAAGGAGAGGACTCCCCTCTATAGGAGAGGATGAAGAGAAACCCCTTACCACCAAAGCCACAACTCTCCAACCCAAACAAGCTCCACCTCAATAGGAACTAGAATAAGGGAGGAGATCTTCTCACCAACCCAACAACATCCATCTCCACCTCAATAGAAGATGATTCCACCTCAAGAGGAACAATCTCCCCCTCAATAGGAGACACCAGCTGAGAAACCCAATGAAAAGGAACTTCAGAAGAAAGGGATAACCCAACATACCTTAGCATCACAAGCATCAAGTACCAGTAGGAAGAAGCATAAAACATGATAATCAACTCACAAAACTAGGTCTAAAGAAAAGACAATAAGAATATCCCAGCCACCAATAAGCTAGAACCAATTAGAACATAGATCATTAACTAAAAAACACGGGAAGCCTTCTGCCAATAAACAATAATACCCCCTTTTTTCCTCATAAGATTGATAACCACAAAGGAGGCCACAACAACTTCCATAAACCACAGAGAATATTGGGTTAACAAAGAACCTGACAGCCACTCATTAGCAAAGCAATTGAAATACTACAAAGAGAGCCCAGGAGGGCAAGGGGAAATAGTGCAGAGAAGAGTCAGAGAAAAATCCAAAACAAGAAGCATACCATCAGCCCCAACATGCCAGTCAGAGCTAAAACTAGACCATTCCAATGACAAAACCCCCCGCAAGGGACCCAAAGCACACACCAACAATATTTTCTCACAGCCCAAAAGTAACCCAAGCAGCCAGCAAAATGCAAGGAAGAAAACTAGCAACACCAACGCAACTAGCTACACCCCCGCACTATAGAGAATCCAACAGTCATCCAGAGACAAAGCAATAGAAACCCCATAGCTTGCCATCTATGACAAGCAACAAAGAGCCAAAGGGGGCAAGGGGGAACAAAGTAGAGAAAAATCAGTGAAAAGGCCAACACAAGAAGCACCCCATCTTCCCCAATGCATCGGTCAGAGCTAAAGATGGACCATTCCATATATAAAACCCCCACAAAGGACCCAAAGAACTCAACAACAAGGCTAACCTGCAACCCAAAAGAAGCACAAGCACCCAACAAAACGTGAGGAAGCCAAATAACAACCCCACCAAAGCAACCAACCACAACCCAGTAACATAGAAAATACAAAAACCCAGTAGTTGAAACCCATAAGCTAGCAAGCCGCAACAAGTAATATAAAAAGCCTAAGAGGGCAAGGGGAAACAATGCAGAGAAGCGTCAGGGACCAGGCCAAAATAAGAAGCACACCAACTACCCCAGCATGTCGATCAAAGCTAAAGATAGACTAAACCACTAACAAAACCCCTACAAGGAGCCCAAAGCACACACCAACAAGGCTTTCCCACAACCCAAAAGCAACGGAAGCGTCCAACAAAAAGCAGAGAAGCAAACCAACAACACCATCCACACAACTAGCCGCAACCCAAAAACCCAACCACTTGTGAATGACAAAGCAGTTGAAAACCAAAAGCCAGCCATCCATGTCATCATCATCTGGATCAGACCTCTCCAGCTCCCTCTCCCTTCAAAGAATTCAAACCCCCACTCCCACCACTCTTCTCACTCTTTACAATACATTCTTCGAGCTCAAAGCCATTACAAGATATTTACATCTTGTTCCATCTCTGGCAGAATTCTGGCAACATAACCCCTATGAATAACTCTTCTCACATAACTCCTCTAGTAAAACACCTATATAGAGAGATTCTACATTGCCCAAGATAGAAGTTTCCTCAAATCTACACCCATGCATGAGCATGCAACAATAAAGGCACTACATGCAAAATCATGTAACATGCACATGTAAAAAAACACCTGTTAAAAATATTGGCGTCCACATTCCAAGTTTGACTCGACTAGGAATAGAAACTTCATCCTTTGACAACTTCAATTGTAAATAGCAACTTCCAACCTTGACTTTTCAAAGTGGGCACTAACTTCCTCAAAAGTAGCAGCATGTCATAGTTAACTCAACATGCCTTGACACATGCCACCTTTGTGCAACTTTGAGAAGTTTTTGCAAACTCCTCTCTCTAAATGAGCGCCCAAGTGACAAGTGTCACTATAATGCATCTCCATGAAGTATGCACAATTAATAATGATTCTAATACACACCTAGGTGACAAGTGGCACTTTTTTGAGATGTGCACCTTACATGTAGGATATAACACTCCCCAATAGGTCCCACAAAATGTTATGACTATTATAGTTGGGAACTTAGGATATATCAATAATTGCATAAATATTTATCATAAATAATGTTAGGACTCAAAGGTTGAGACACCTTAATCCCAACATTCTCTCACTTGTCAAAGACCTGCCAAGAGTCCATGGAAACAATAGGATTTAACTACTAAGAGTCAACTGATGAAAACACAAAATCATAGCCATACATGCAATCACATGAATCTCAAACAATGCTCTCATACTCCAGTCAAGACACCTACAACAACATCCAAGATTTCCACCATCTTAGGAAATAATTCCTACCATCCTCTAAAGGAAAGGAACAAGCCATAGTGTATATGCACCAATCCAAAGAACACAAGCATCAAATCCAACCAATAGCAAAGGCTACAAGATACTACTACAACTCCACTGTGCTCACAAGATAAATAGAAGCTCAACCAACTCCATGCCCGTAGCCAGAAAATAACTCTGAATTTGATGAATCCTCCAAAGAACAAGATAAACCATCATCCAAAACAACAACCAAAACATGTTTCCCTCACCCAACTAATAAACCCACAAGATTAGAAATAGCACACACAACAAATTCTAATTCATCCAATCTACCATACCTCAAAAGGTATCCTCAATATCAGTAAACTCATGCCAACAACATATCCAACCCATCAATCATAATCTTGGTGCAAGCTCCCTATGTCGAAACAGTCGACAAAGAAAAAAATATCTAGGAACTCCCACTGCATGGGTAATGTCTAGCTTGAAAAGACATCAGGGCACACCAATTCTACTAACAACACCACATAGAGGATGTAATCATGTGGTATCAAGAACCATCCACAATGTCATGCACAATATACAACCAACTACTACAAGTACATCTCTCACCACATGTCTCCAAATCTCTCCCATATTCTCCACATCTGACAAAGGATGGAGATCAAGGAACCTCTGTGTCATCACCCAAAACCAAGTGACAACACATGAGCAAAAACCTGTGATCACTATAGCTCCACACATGATCTCAACTCCAACATCATGTGAATCCAAACATCTAGGAAGAAAACCAAGACCAAAGAGGGAAACACTACACATCATACACATGTAGAATGTCTTGCATACACCTCTAAATGTTGAATTGTGTCAAGTATGATCCTCTCCATAACCCCAAGAGAAAATACTCAACAACACCCATCGTATTCAATATCCAAGATGAAACACAACATATGCATCATGCAATCACATGGATGTAATCTTCTCAAGAGAAGACCAAACTAAGTCCTTTTCCCATATCAGGAAATCAACCTGCTACCATCTCCTAAACTCCTCATAAATGACATAACAATGTCAACTCATATGCTCAAGGAGATAACCATGTTGAATATATCTCATAACGAATCCTCTAGAACTACCTAACCATAGCTCAAGATTCATATCCATGAAAGTTAAGCATAACACCTAAGTGGACAAAAAGGTTATGCCTCTCAGGTGACAAAATATTGACTAGACCAAGAGTTGGGAATGAGAATTCTCCTCCAAGATATCCAAGTCATCATGACTCATCCAAGAGAAATCTCCTCACAATTCTATCATGAACTCACATCCATGTATAGGTGAAAGACTCCTTGAACTTCCTATTGAGATCCCATGAAGAGTACCCATCTCAACATATTCTCTCATCTCAAGATAAATACAGCCTCAACCATATCTCCATGTATCCATCAACACTAAAAACTGATCAACCCATGCTAAGCTTCAAATGCAAACACTGCACTCTCATGAAGCTCTCAAGAACATGACCAATGTACACAAAACATAAATAAATTTCCATATCACTATCAAAGTTCCAACTGCATGACATCATGATCTAACCAATATCATGCCAATAGTTTAATGTGTAATCAATAATTCATCATGGCACAACACTAGAACTCATCCTCTCAACAAAGGATCACCATCTGCTCCAAGGCGATCACATGCTCTAAGTGAATAAACCATGGTCTCAAGAGAAATGTAAGATGAGAAAACTCTAATGCACCATCAAGAGTATACCATGGAATACCAACAACATACTCTAACCCAACATCACCTATCTAAGCATTACCGACACCCAAACCAAAGAATCAAAGATTCCTCCATGGATCTAAGGTATCACACATATTTAATCTCATGAAGATGACCATCTCCAAATAGTGTCCATACAAATTCAAAAGAACCCTTCTATAGCAACAGGATCTAAGAGCTCCTCCTAGTAACATTCGCAACACTAAAGAAGATCATACATCACCAAGTGATGAATCCATAGTCACTACTAAAGCTCCCACTGAACAGTGATATCGAGCTCTCCAATCATCATGACTTATCCATATCCTAATCTAAATATCCTCTAATTCTACACACCCACATGTCCATTTGACAATAATATCAAGTGGCACCAAGATCTC